>CM022298.1:4600651-5198436 GCA_011799875.1 Thinopyrum elongatum
AGTTCTGAAAAACGGTGTTGCGCAAATTATCTCCATTTTCTTTTCTGAAACTTGTAATTTTTAAATAATTCTGTCACCTATATTTGAATCTTTTCACAAGAGTATAGGATCTAGCCTACGTGTGTTATATGAAGCACATTATAAAGTTGCGAGTCAAGTACATGTACTAATTAAGTCGATCACACTAACCTCTTGGTCCCAGTTGACTTTCCGGCAGTTCCCAAGCGGGCCGATGAAAGCTATCAATGTATTGTCACGACCTGCCAGTACTTATTGTTGAGCAGCCTCAGCAATCATCCCAGTCCCACACTCGCCGCCCGTAGCCCCAGCACTCTCCGTGTTGCCTCAGCTACACTCTCCATTTCCGCTCGGCAGGGTGGCCTTGGACTGCCCCGTCTGCCACTGCCCATTGATTTCGAATTTGACATGCAGGCATAAACAACCCCAAGCAAACATTGCATGCAACCCGGCGAACAGTCGGGCGTTTGCGTTCCCTGCGTCGTCCGTGTCGCGTCTGCGTCGTCACGTCGCATGGTGCCTGCTAGCTAGAATTGCGTCCTCCGCGTCGTCTGTGTCGCATCTGCGTTGTCCGCGTCATTGTGGATGCCGTTGCTAGCTCGGGCTGAGTCCTCCGCGTCCGTCGTATCGTGTCGTCCCCGTGCCCGTGTAGCTAGGGCTGCGCCCCGGCCGTCCTTCGTGGTCGTCCATGTCGCTGCGGTGCCCCGTGCAGCTAGGGTGCGTCTCCTCCACGTGCGTCATCTTTCTTGCGTACTTGATCATGAAAAGGTCAAGGAGGTTGGAGAAAAAAGCATCAGATCGAGCATCTAGGGCTCGATCGGAGGGAAGGAGAGGCCGCATTAGATTCCTTCTTTGGAGAGTGCCTACGTGGGTTTTTGAGTCATTGGGGAGGAGAGATGATCCTGGGAAGAATAGGGCCGCTGGGCTTGGGTTGATCGACTTGGCGCCCACCTTCCCAACCAGATGAGTCGCTCGAGCGCGAGAGGGATGGATCGATCAATCGACAAGGAGCTTGACGAAAAGAGATGAACAGGAACTTACCCTGAATAAAAATATAGAAACCTTCCTCCTTTTAAATCTCAACAGTCGATCTTTCAAGTAACATAAAATTCAATGGAGAATAAAGGGGCGACGTATGGAGAACTAGAAAACTTCCGTCCCTTTTTATTAGGTAAAGATTGGCTAAATTCAATAAGACATGATATGATGGTTATCTCTCGGCTACTCCTTTCTTGAGCTTGTGGGCAGATAAGGATCTGCACCGGTTGATAAAGACATGATGGCTTGCTCGTCGGAGATGTTGGTGAGCAAATTTCACTTGTTCAGCCCTTAGGAAATGTATTGGCAACCGTTTAATATGACCATCGCTCCCTTTATCAGAAAAAAAAAAAAAAGAATGAAGAGAAGGAGAGCAGAAAGCTGCACACTTCTGCGAATATTGCTATGTCACTTTCTACTCTAGCCATTGTGTCAATTGCGTGGAGTTTCAGATGAAGTCTATGCGTACTTGTGTATGGTGTCGATGGATCCATACCTACGGCGCGACAATGTATCTATATCCTAATAATAAAGGGGCGATTGTCTTCTTGAGGTGGTACATGGCGGAAAATTGCACCCAAATTATAAATATTAACACCAATCCACCAAGTGGTGAAAAACGTTTCACACAGGGGAAGTACCCCGTCTGGGCTGCCCATGCAGCACGGATTCCTATGCTGCGCTCTGCGCCGCGGTCGAGCTGGGAGAACACGCAGGGTGCCTGTTTGGGCCGGCCATGTCCAGGCGGCCTATTTTTAAATTTCATTTTTTTCGTTCAATTTTTTATACTTTAAATAAGGGATAATTGTATCATACCCTTAGTTGTGTCCCCCTACCGAATTTGCCCCTAGTTTTTGAAAACATGTGGTCTTGCCCAACCCACTTTGCCGTCTTGTGCTTTTGCCCTTTGACCGTTTGACCGTCACTTTGAAAACATCATTAACTAATTCATATAAATCAGAAAAATGCAAAAAAATACCAAAATGTTTGGAAAAACATACCTGTATGTCAATGTCACTTGCATTCATGACAAAAGTGTTGGTAAGTGCCCATCCGAGTTTTAGCTTTATCATACCACCATGAACAGGAAAATCTAAAAAATTCAAAAAAATCAAGAAAATTTCGGTGGACCAAAGAATTGCAAATTGTTAAGTGCTTGCCAAGTTTCATGAGGGAATGTACATTCATGGAAGTCGTGGCAAAAAAATTAATGAAACACTCAAAAATAGATTGTTTTTTGCCACGACTTCCATGAATGTCAGTCCCTATGAAACTTGGCAATCACTTAAACATTTGCAATTCTTTGCCACCAAATTTTTCTTGAATATTTTTGATTTTTTAGATTTTTCCTGTTCATGGTGGTATGATAAGAGCAAACAACTAGTATGGGCCCATTACCAACACTTTGTCATGAATGCAAGTGACATTGACATACAGGTGATGTTTTTTCAAAACATTTTGTATCTTGCTTGCATTTTTTTTATTTAGTATGAATTAGTTATGAAGTTTTCAAGTGTGGTCAAACGGTCAAAGGGCCAAAAGCATAAGACGAACAAAGTTGGTTTGGGCAAGACCACGTGTTTTCAAAAAATAGGGACAATTCGGTTGAGAGGACACAACGAGGGTATGAATACAATTATCCCTTAAATAAATGGGGCTATAAAAAAGTTCCGAAAATTAAAAAAATAAGAATTTTGAAATAATTTTTTTTATTAAATCATAAAAAATTTAGGATTCAAAAATGTTCATGAATTTATAAAAAAATGTCTTGCCTCATTAATCAAGTTTGAAATTTCGAAAGAATTGTTTGGGAAACAAAAAAAGTTCATGATTTTTTTAAAGAGTTAGTGTATTTAAAAAAATGTTAATAATGAAATTGAACAAAATTTCGCCAATTCAAAAAATCTTCATGATATTCATAAAATATTCGCTGATTAAGAAATGATTTTCAAACATGATACGTTAATAAAAAAAATGTGGAATTTCTAAAATGTTCCACAATTTCAAAAAAAATGTTGTCCATTCTGAAATGTTTCACCGAGTCAAGAAAATTGTTGAAAAAAATAGTCACCAATTTTTAAGTAAATGTTTGCAAATAGTATAAAATGTCATGAATTCAAAAAAAGTTTGGTTTTCAAAAAGTTCAAAAATTTGTAGAAGTGTTCATGAATTAAAAATGTTCCCATTTCAAATATGTTCATGAGTTTAAAAAAAATGTGCATGATTTTATGAAATTTAGAGTGAAAGTGTACGCGATGATGCAGCAAAATGTGATCATGGCCATTGAAAAGTTCTGTTTTTTCCCATTGCGACCAGAGGTGCCCTTTTGGAGTATATGCATTCATGTGAATTAACTGTCATTGTCATTGGCATGCCAAAACATACTATATGTACGTATAACAAGAGCACCGTGGTTGGTGCCGTTCCATCGAAGATCGAACTAGAATGTGGTATTTACACAGCGCATAGATGATCATCATTCCATCTAATAAATGGAACTAAGCTCTATACTGGAGCAAGAAACAGTAAAATAGAAACACTTAAAAGGCCGATTGCAAAGACACCAATAGCTTGTAGAAGGAATAGAGAGAGATTGGTGGAATTGTGATGATTGCTTGGGCCCGTGGGCGTATATATGGGAGTACAGACCATCTTGACTACAAGAGAAATAGAAATAAATCCTGTCTATCATATACTTCTTATAATCATGATACTCACACACCCTCCCCCTAGCCAAGAAGGGTAAGCGACCCAGAAGGCGACGACTGGGAGAAGAATCCGAAGGTAAGTGATAACTCACAAGAATAGGGAATCGCGATAGCTTCCAGGGTAGTATTTCACACAAATTTACTGATTCGACCACAAGGGGAGCCAAAGAATATTTACGAGCTGTTAGCAGTTGGTGTTTCAATTTAACCACCTGTAGAACTAAATATTTACAGCAAATGTTTAGTAGCACAGAAGTTTGATAGTTTTGATAGTGAGCAAAAGCTCCGGCAGCAGCAGTAATAGGATAGTAATAGAAGCAGTTTTGTAGCGATTGTAACAGTGCAGAACAAAGTCGTAACTTAGTAAGATCAATATGAGAAAAGAATAGGGATTGGATCAGCGATGGATATTTGCTTGGATGGCATTCATCATATAAACAGTCACAACCTAGAGCGATACACAATAGCAGGATCGTTCATTGGTGATGTGATGATATGGTGCTGAGTTTTTTTTGTGGGGGATGGGTGCTGCTCTCTTACGTGCTTGTAATCTGAAAATTGTATCGCTTACTCTCAGATGTTAAATCATAGTGAGGCCATAGAGATTATTTGACTACCTAGTACTCCACCTGCTAATGACTACCGTTGTAATAAACTAATACAAGATCTCTTAGAATCGCAGCATGTAGTCAGGGCGGTCCTGATCAAGGTACTGTTTACAAATCCAGAAAAATACCCGAGGGCCATAAACATGGTTACCGAAAATTACCGAGGTGTTTACCCATTCAAAATTAAATTTAGGTATAAATATGTTTGTTGTCTATTTAGAGAGCAATTTCCTAGTGTAGCAGTGGTATCTGAGAGCACGATTTGGTTGCCCAGGTCAGATGAGTCCGGACAGAACAGTACCACGGTTTGTAAGGGAAAAAAGTTCAAAAAATTTCAATTTTTTTTGTGGCATGCAGATGCTCCTATGGGAACTCGTGCAAAATTTCAACTTTTTCCTTTTTTAAATTGTGGTACTGTTCTTCAAAAAACTCATCTGAGCCCGGCTCTGGGTTGAATTATCGTGGGTTAATATTCACTTGTTGTGTTACAATAGAGTAGAGAGCGGGCGCGTCGGCGGTCGTTTTGGCGGCGGGGTGGGTAGTGATCGTTCGGTGGTCTCGGTATATTATGTAATTTTTATTATGTTTAATGTGCTTTGTACTCTGGTGAACTTTCATAATAGATCTGAATTAATTCGCAAAAAAAATATATTTTTATGCTCAAATTCAGTGCAAAAAAACGATTGCAAAACACCGGGGTGTCGAAGGGAAGAACTAAAGTAAACCATCGTTGCTTCCTTGTCATACAATAGTTTCGCTTTAGTTAACTATACATGCAGCATTCAAATTCAAAAGGTTAAAAAAAATGATTTTTGTTTCCTTCAAAACACCCATTTACCGAGGAGGTCGAAAATACTCGATTACCGCTCGAAATTTCAAGCGGTAACCAAAACCCTTGCTTCTGATACATCAGGGGCCTAGTGCCAAGAAAACATGTGGGGGGCGTTTTGGTGGTTTATACAGCAACTGTAATATCGAACATACATACCAAATGTTTTCCCTAAACTCTCATTAGATACATTTCAAAACTTCTATATCACATCTTACGACAAAAATAGTGCGCATATTATGCCACAGAATTGAAACAAAAGCACCCGTAGGACTGAGGTTGGGCTGGTTATTCTTGGTTGTTGCATATGTTGTAATAATCCAAATCCACCAGCAATCCCCTAGCCGACTTGCCCTTGAGGCTTGGACAGCCTGAGTTGGATATGGCTGCTCGTTTAGAGCAATCTCCTTTCGAACCCTCTCTCTCAAGGCCATGGACAATGGGGATTTTTTACGACAAGATTAGATGAACCAAGTCGAAAGATGAGAACATAAAACATAGAGTACATAGAAGGCGCGCCAATTTTGCCGACCATTCCAAATTGTTGAAGGATCTATGGGAATAATCAACGATCTTGATATCTGCCTCCACTAAATCTAGCCAAATGTAAAGATGGTATTAGGAGAGTAGCAGGCACCAATCTTTATGAGATTGGGGAAGAGAATGAGCAATGACAAGGCGTCGCAAGTCGCTCGAGGAGGACTGGAGGCGAGGGTAGTAAGGGAAAAAGAGGCGGGAGAAGTGTGACCTAAACTGTGTGTGGATGGGCCGATCTGTTCACATTTTTGCTAAGTGTATGTGGCCCGGCAGAGTAATCTCAACATTGAGTACACCCGTTTATGTACATACCTGGATTTGGGCCCCAAAATTTAAGGGACGGCTGTCCCTGCATTATGGTTTTTAGTTGAGTGAGATTTTGATGATATTCACTGAATTCCAGTAATTTCAATAGACACTGAAATATTTACCTTTCGAATTTTTTATCAATTACAGTAGTACACCGGAATTCAAATACTTTAAAAAAATATTTTTAAATCAAATATTGAATTGAAGTGAAGTGATATTCCGGCCTTTTGGCCGAAACACGAATCGAAATCACTGAAATTTATGAATTTTGTGATTTTCGGTTAGTGCTGAATTTTTTCTAAAACTTAAAGCAAAAACCCTTGTCCTGCTGCACTACCCAAGGCCGGGCTGCCTGTAGTTTGTACGTACTTTTTTTATTTCTTTTCTGATAAAAGACGATTTTATTAACGTAAAATGTAGTATCAAGCGGACACAAAATATGATGAGCAACACCCGGACTCCGTAGAGGTAGAATGCACATAGCTAAAAGTAACAGGTTGACTAAATGAGTTAAGAACATCATATTGGCAACAGAAAGTTATATGAGACCAAACTATGCCTATATCGACCGTGGAGGGTGGACCGATCCGGAAATTATGCTGTTGTCCATGTTGGGCAAAAATCCTGGTCATCGGCTCTAACCGCGTACATACTCTCTGCAGTGTAGATTGTTCCATAGGTAAAGATACAAGTAAAACAAATATGCAGGATGTGAAACCAACTTCCATTGCCCATTGGCATTCCTGTTTTTTGTGCAGGGTTTTTTTACGTACTACGACAGTCTGTTCGGTCCACCGATTAATGCCATTTGGGTGGGTAATGAACCAACCCCCTTCCGCTCTAGAACTCCATAAAAGTTATCCCGGGAGTACAAAAACATTGACAAACAAACCTCCCTTTCATTTTAGAACTCCGCAAAAATATCTCGAGGGTACAAAAACATAGCGACCGATCACCCCATACATTCTAAGATTATTTTTATATCAAACAACGAGTCCCCCATCTCCACTTTCCCACTCCCTATCTGCATCG
The DNA here is from genome assembly GCA_011799875.1 of Thinopyrum elongatum. NCBI lineage: Eukaryota > Viridiplantae > Streptophyta > Magnoliopsida > Poales > Poaceae > Thinopyrum > Thinopyrum elongatum. The sequence continues at coordinate 4,607,731 of CM022298.1, forward strand.
TGGTGTGGATGTAAACTACGATGCCGAATGTCGTTCAACTATGATGCCGCCCATGCTACATGTCGATCTGTGATGCCTCTCCAACCTCTGTGTTTGACCAATAGCCAGGTGTGTTCCGCCTCTCGGTCGCTGGGTACGGCAACCGTGGCCAGATTATGATTATACCCAGAGAGCTAGATGACGGTGCTAGGACCTAACGTGGCACTAGACAATGCGTGTTGGGCAGGCGCGGGGGATCCATGTGCGCGTCCGAGTGGATAGTGCGGGGATGCCGATTTCTTTCTGGCTTCCATTGTTGCTTCTCGCCCATCGCAATTGTCATCATCCTCAACCCAGCGACTCGGCTATGTCATTTTACAGTGCTCCACAAACGCTCGCGCCGCCAGGTCCACCACTCCGTCCTAGATGTCAGCACTGTCATGATCGCCCATTATACTAGGTTGCTACCGGCCTAAAGTTCATTTCCCGATCATTCGGTTTGTGACGCGCTTTGGTGATTTTGGAGAAACGGCGTGACTTCAAGATCAGGGCGGGTCATAAACATTGCACCTGCTCTCATGACATCTAGCTTTGGTGATTTTGGAGAAGACGGCGGGCCTTCAAGCTCAGGTGGGTCATAGTGTTGCACCTGCTCTCATGACTCTAGCGACGTAAACCTCTGAGATGATTGGGGATGGAATTGAGGTGCTCCAACTCGAGTCCCAGGTTGGCCCAATCTAGCTGAGTATTCTGCCCCAACCGTACGAATTATTAGTTCTTTTTATCTTGTGATTGCATGGATATGATTCTTTCTGGTTTGGTTGGCCCCGCTAGATAAAAAAAACTGTGTATTTGGTCTACGTTTGCAACACTTAGCACCACATATTGGAACTAATGTGGTATGTCAGGTTAGTTGCATATATCTCTGTCCATAAACGAATTCGCTCAACAGTTTGCACAACTCCAGTCTGAAGACGTAGAGTCTGTCTGGATTCGTAGACGTTGTTGATCTAATTATCGATGTTACAAGACGTTTTGGCCAACCTAATGGTGCCGCTCGGGAGCCAGAGCGCAAAACTTTTATCACAGATGGACAATGTATGTTTTCCTCATAATGTCCACCTCCTGCATTGTATGCATAATTTGATCATATGAAACTAATTTCTGGATTCTAGAGGAAGCATCCAACTGTTACACTTTGTAGGGATTTTGCAGAGTCACATGATGCAGACATGGTGCGTAACTGTCCAAAAGAAACCCCATTCTGATATGTTTTGTTCGACAATTATGTACCAATATGCAGGTGTAGATAGGAAGTTACATTATCTCAGAATTTGTTTGTTTACAAATATTTGAGCAAATTACCTAAAGAAAGTGTCTCTGAAATGTGTAGGTGCAATGGCTTTTCAAAACACATTTGTCGACATGGTGGCAAGTCAATGTAGACATCCCTGAAATGAAAACTATATTGGAAAGGTACTGTTGTAGTGTTAATTCTTCCATTGTACAGTTGGCTGTTCAATGTTGTGATCATATAGAATAAGAATGTTCCTCATGAGGTCGACAAACAACCGAACAAGGTTGACAGGAAACAACCGAAAAATAGTCAATGCCTAACTGGTTTGAAACCACAGACATTGTGGTACTCTCAAAATATCATCTTATTTCTATAGCTACATATGCACGAACATGAGCTATATTTTCAACATAGTGCAGAACCAGTACTTAAGATCAAGATATGGAAGTAGTCTCGACCAGTGATTGGTGGTATATATATATATATAATATATATATATATATATTAATATAATATATATATATGCATGCTAAAGTGAGCCTGAGCGTAGAGTACTAATTCTGCGCTCCGGCCAGGCCGCACGCACACCCGCGAGGCAACCAACCCAGCGCTCCTCCCACCTTGCCGTAACAGGCTTTTTAAATGTCGTAAATGGCACTACCTAGTTACCAACTAATACGTGAACAAGAAATTAATGGTAACAAGTTAACTTTTCTAGTAAAGAAAGCACGTGGTTGGTAATTCACATGAATTAGTTTACGCGCCTCCTATCTCTATCTTATTTGATTGTAAAATGTTCTTTTTGTAATAAAAATAATATGAAAGATAGGAACCATTATGATCATAACTAATATTCTTCATATTCTTCGCAACAATATTTGTTGCTTTTGGAAGTGGTTTTATTTTCTAGTAACGAACTACACGATAATTACTACAAATAGATGCTAGTTTTACTAACTGAGTCTCTCCCTACCCAGCATGTGCGATTTTTTACTAGTGAAGCATATCTTTTTACTATTGATATTTTGTCCAAGCATTAGTGGTAAGAAGCTGGAGTTTTTTAGGCATCGTTGCTGTATAAGTTCCATTTTGATGTATGATTTTTTTTGGTTGGTGATTCCTTTTGAAGTCAACACTTGTATAGTAAACAAGAACAACGGTAGTTACTAAGAATACTACTTATCCTAGTTGTGTCCGTCTCCACCCCCACGTTACTACAAAAGCCTATCATTTTAACATTGAACTTTTGCTATTAATTAGGGGTAACCAGAGGAGTGTGTTACTACATTGTCAAAGATTATACGATGAGGTGGAAGGACGGCTGGGTTGGTTAGCGCGTGGTGCCTGGCGGAGCGCAGGATTAGTACTTCACTCAGGCTCACTATAGCGCAGCGTGTGTTGGTCTATATAATATATATTATATATATTATATATATATAATATATATATTATATATATATATTCTAATATATATATATATATATATATATAATATATATATATATAGGTTACAAAGTTTGTTGGAAAAAGCTGAAAATTGAAGAAAATAGGTGTCTACAGATACTTGCACTGAAGCCGAACCATGGCCAAGGTATTTTCCAAATGCACTAACATCAAATGTAAGTTGTAACCATGTTTTGCACATATAATTGAATAGACGTTTCCCAATGTTACCATCTGTTCGACAATGTGCGCATCTTAGCGAATTGCAATAAATGATAAAAAAAAAATTGAACATGCTCACCTAAAAATAAAGATCTTATTAGATGTAACACAAAGAGTAGCCTAACTAACTGAGATATAATATATAGAGCTAGCGCAACTCTATCACTCTGAAAGAGAGTATCAAGTCAACAACATACAAACCTAGATATAGATCGTAACACTGAAGGACAATCTAAACAAGATATTCGGCCACATCAATTATGTTCTTAATCTACTAATATCATGTAGGACAACAACAACCGTAACACACGAGCTCTCTCACCCGTAGTATATATGACTTTGTTTATGCAAGATGACAAGGTTGGTGCCGTCCTATCGAACTAGTGTCAACTGGTGATAATCATGCATGCATGGATGATCATCTATCTATCTAATACGGAAGCTCTATACCTGGAGCAAGAAATCTGCGACTCTACGTTCCTCATGTTGATATCCACCGCAGCACTCTATGATGAGCAAAGTGAAAGGCTTGCAAGGCAGAGTGCAAGGAACTCAATTAGAAAAAGCGCAACATCGTTCATATAGTACGGTTCTTCTCGTATTTAATGTCCAGTAGAAGATAGCGAAAAACGCGAAGACGGCGGCGGCGGTGATGACGAGGAAGATGAGGATCAACCTGGTATGCCGTGCGGTCCGGCACCATCGCAGCATCGTCCACCGCGAGTCTCGTACCTGAGCAAGTAATCTGTCACCTTTTCTATCAACGCCGATGACATGGAACGTCGCTCGAGGCCTGGCTCCGCTATGGCGACGTTCTCTGTGTCCGCCATATATACATCTCGCTAGGTTAGGTTTCTTTGAGAACAAGGGCGAGAGAAAGATCGATAATGAGGGGAGGGGTTTTAGGGAGAAGAAATAAAGTAATAAGGGGGCCGGGGTGCGTACCGTCAGTGGACCGTGTTTATTCTCCATCATGATGAGTCGGGCGGCCACGTTTGGGACGAGGACACATCGATGGTGACGATCCAACCCAATCCAATCTAGGTAGGCCGACCTTAACTAGCCCATCCAGAACTTCTTCTCTCGCGTCGCCCCCGAAGGCCGAAATCACTAGTTAAGGAGTACTCTTGCAAGATCACTCCCACTTTGCCAGGTTGCGACAATGGTGCGCTGCATGTGCGCCACTTTTCGTAACTTGGGAGTTTTTCCCTTTTTTCGTAGATTCGTTTATTCAAAACGTTTTATCTCTTAAACCGTGCATCCAAATCTCGAACCTTTTTCACCGGGATCCTCGCGTCCGAGATCTTCAAAACTAGATCCCATGTTGATAGGTTTTGATGAATTTTTTTTTCACAAAAAAAACCGGACTAAAAAACCGAACCGGGAGCATAGGTTTTTTCCCTTTCCGAAAGAGGCACGCCCGTGCCTCTCGCGAAATCACAAGCGTGCCTCTCGCGGAAGCAAAATCATGCCTTCGCGGAAGAAAAAACAAGAAGAGAAAACGTTTTTTTTTTCGTTTCGAGGAGGCACGGCCGTGCCTCTCGCGAAAGCACAACCGTGCCTCTCGCAAAGCAAAACCGTGCCTCTCGCGAAAGAAAAAAAAAACAGAAAACGGAAAACGCGTTTTTTTTTCCGTTTCTGAGAGGCCGGCCGTGCCTCTCGTGAAAGCACAACCGTGCCTCTCGCGGAAGCAAAACCGTGCCTCTCGCGAAGGAAAAAAACAGAAAACGCGTTTTTTTTCGTTTCCGAGAGGCACGGCCGTGACTCTCGCGAAAGGGAAAAAAAAGAAAACGCGTTTTTTTGCGCAAAATTTTTTTTGGTCCAAAAGTTCAGGAAGACCGGTGGAAACCGAAACGTCGAAAAAACCGGAAAAAAAAAACATTTAAAAGGGAAAAAGCGTGCGAAAAAATAAAAAAAAAATCCGGAGGGAGCGTCCAGAGCGCGACACGAGGGGCGGGGCGGCTGGGAGCGCGCCAAGTGGCGCTGATAGTTGCGAGGCTCCCGAAGGAGTGCTCGTTAACTATTTTGCTTTTCCCCGAAGGCGGCCGAGAGTTAGGCGGGCCCGTTTGGTCCTGGTTCGATAGAAAAGCTGTCGGTCGCGGTTATGAAAATTAGGCCCAACAAACTCTCGTTCCGGTCTGGATTTGTTTTTTTGACGGTGCTATGACGGCTATAACCGGCCTGAACTATTTCAATATATATAAGAGTAAGACAAAAGACATCTGGTGCAACAGATTGAATCCTACACACATAAGAAAAGCACTTTCCTCAAAAAAAACATAAGAAAAGCAGAAGGAACAACAAAAGGAGAACCAGAAAAGAGCTATGACAAGCAGCCAATACCAAGGACTTAGCACCCAACATCACTAGCTGGACCGAGAACGCGGAAGCATGCTTTGTTGGATCAGTCCAAAGAAGATCCGTCACCGAGAAGACGTAAGAGAAGAAGTCGCCCGCTGCCCCACGATCACTTTGGACCTTGAAGAGCTAGGAATTTGCAACCACCGTCGAAGGGCATCACACTGCATAGCCACGTCGCAGCAAAGAGCCATAGACGTGCCGAAGGGCAATGTTCCGCTGAGGCAGGCCCTGCACCTCCTATAGGCCACACCACAGCCACCATAACAAATAGAGATAACCAGGGCACTATGCAAGACAACAAAACCTCAGACGCCGTCGAAGGGCACCAACACCCGAGACCTAATCGCCGCACGAGCCCATAGTTCAACCATCAGCACCGAGGTGACTGAGGGATTGCTCATCCCATAGATCACTTCCACCTTCTCCACCCTGTGACGCCCCCGGCCCGATCGTGCACTAATCATACACGCAAATGCACACGATCAAGCCTAAGGACTCACGGGAAGATATCACAACACAACTCTAAAACATAAATAAAGTCATACAAGCTTTATATTACAAGCCAGGGGCCTCGAGGGCTCGAATACATAAGCTTGCGAACAAGCGTCACGGAAGCATCAGATATCTGAGTACAGATATGAAATAGAAACAGAAAGGCCTTTAGAAAGGCGGGGCAAAATAAAACACTACGATCGAAAGGCGAAGGCCTCCTGCCTGGGACCCTCCGATCCTACTCCTGGTCGTCAGTCAACTCGTAGTAGTATCCCTCGATCCTACTCCTGGTCGTCAGTCAACTCGTAGTAGTATCCATCCTCTGGGTAGTAGTAGTAGCGATCGTGGGGCATCTGTCTCAGGGGGCTCCGTCCCTGGTCACGTCAAACTGATATGGGGAGAAAAAGGAAAACAAAGCAACCGTGAGTACTCAGAAGTACTCAGCAAGCAGGATCTACACTACATATGCAACATTATTAAGGGAGGCTGTATATGTGGACTGGGCTGCAGAAATGCCAGATAGAGAGAAGGCCTAGTCCTATCGAAGACTAGCATCTTCAGCGGTCTTGCAGCAGTAGAAGAGAGTAGAACAATACCATATAATGTAGCAGTAATAATATCAACCTCACCCAGAGATCCTTTCTCGACTCCCTGCGAGAAAGCAATCCCAGAGCCATAAAGTCATCAACCTCGTCCTGAGATCCTTTCTCGACTCCCTGTGAGAAAGCGATCCCAGAGCCAATACGTCATCAACCTGTTAACGTCTCAAGGGTCCAGTTCTAGTTGTATCGATCGGGATACAACTCCGAGTGTCCTTTACCGTAGGACCGGCTATCGATAGAAGTGTTCTTCCCTGCAGGGGTGCACAACTTACCCAACACGCTCGATTAACTCCGGCCGGACACACTTTCCTGGGTCATGCCGGCCTCGGCAAACGACACATCGCAACCCTACCTACAGCTCAGCAAGAGAGGTCCCCGCCGGTCTACATCCTAAGCGCAGGGGGTCTTGGCATCGCCCCTCGCCCTCCGGGTCGTTGTGAGCAGGGTGGATACCAGCGCCAACGGACGATCCGACCCGGCCACAATGCTGAACTGGACGTCTGACAAAGCTTTCGGCTGATGCTACGATGCAGAACGCCCATACTATGCCCACGTGATGGTTAGTGCTATCAGACTAGAGGCCTGCTCGGATCAAATATCCAAATCGTTAGGACTAGGGGCTTGCGGTAACGCAGCAGAGACTCACGAAAGATGTGACCCCGTCGCCCCGTCTCGAGGACTTGCTGCAAGGGCTAAGAATGCCCGGCCGCGCCTCGTATTCAACACTCGGGCACCACACAGGCACCCGTCTTCACAACACTCGCCACTCAGGCGCACGCGGGTACCCCTCAGGGTCGACCCGCCTTTCCAAGTAATCAACAGTACAGTCCAAGTATCCGTGTGTCCATAACATCAGGGGAATCTGAGGTATCACCCTCGTTGGATTCCTACCGACGTAACTGCCAAGATGAACGTGGAGGAATCACCCTCGATGAGTTCACACTGAGGTGTTGCACGACAGGGTCGTATCGGAAGTGGAGAAGGAGGAACCACCCTCGATGACCACGACCGAATAGCTTCTCTACAGAGTTAACATCAGAAGTGCTACAAGAGGTTTCACCCTCGGCACTTGATAGTAACGCTGCAGTGTCGTTACAACTAAGGGGGGGGTGATGTGCGGTGTCGGGGCCTGGGTTTCAATCCCGTTGATCGGGTCTTTCTGACGATCCAGCCGGCAGTCGGGGTAAGTGGGGTCACTGATAGGTCTCTACCCAGTCTAGACTAAACAGTTTAGGATATGTAGGTAATTATCAACAGCAGGTTACAATGAACAGGCTATACATCAGAATAGGTAAAGCAGTAGCAGCAGCAATTCTAATGCAAGCATGGGAAATTAGAAGGGCGATATCGGGATGATCAAAGGGGGGGCTTGCCTGGTTGCTCGGCGGCAAGGGCAAGGTTGTCAGTGGTGTCTCCGGGCTCCGCGAGCTGCGTCGGTCTCGGGGACGACGTCGGTCTGGGGTCTAACGAGGAGAAAGAGGGGGAGGAAACAGTATAATATACAGCAAAACATGAGCAACGCAAAGTACGGCATGACAATATGCAGTGCGGGTGTGTTCTAACGTGTGGTTGCACGTCACCGAGGAAGGAGGAATCCATCCGGGAATGTTTTCCCGGTTCCGGACATTTGTCAGACAGATGACGGAGGGAACGGTTGCACGTTCGGATAGTTAAGGACGCGTGACGGACGAACGGAGCGCGTATTCGAATTCGTCTCGTCGTTCTGAGAACTTTCATGTATAAAGTATTTTCATCGGAGTTACGGATTATTTAATATGATTTTCTAAAGTTTTTATTAATTTCTGGAATTTATTTAATTATTTAAAATAAACATTATCCAGAATAGTGCTCGCTGATGTCAGCATGACATCATGCTGACGTCAGCAAGGTCAATTAAGTTAATTAGCATTTAATTAAACTAATTAATTAAATTAGATTAACCTAATCAGGATTAATTAAACTAATTAATCACTAATTAATTATTTAATTAACTAATTATCTTTATTAATTATTTTTATCTATTTATCTATTTAATTATTCTTATTTTTAATTTCCTTTATAAAAACGTTCTGGGGCGGGGCCCCTTGTCATAGGCTAGGGGGGGTTCGACCCCACCGGTCGGTGGCACAGGGAGGGAGGGGCGACGGGCGGGGAGGGGGCGGGGCGGGTTGGCGCGAGCGACGGGCGAGATCAGCCAGGGCGGCGGAGGGGCACGGGGCGGGGAGGGCGGGCGCGCGTGCGGCAGGCAGGCGGGCGGCCGGGGCGGTGGGGGCGGCGGGGGGGTGGGGCGGGCTGCCGAGGCGAGCAGAGGGGAGAGAGGGAGGCTGCGGCGAGCGAGGTCGAGCGGGCGAGCGCGGTGCGCGCGCGTGCGTGGCCAGGCGCGGCGGGGGCGCGGCTAACGGAGAGGGGACCGCGGGGGGCACGGCGGACGGCATCGAGGACGGGGACGAGGGGAAAGGGGAGAGGGCGGCAGAGGCGGGGCCTCACCGACGGCTGTAGAGGCACGGGGCGGCGTGGCTCGAGGAGGCCGGTCGGGGATGAGGGTCGAGGGGTTGGCGCGGTCCGGCGACGGGGTGGTGCCGGCGACGTCGAGCGGCGGCAGGGCGGTCGGGGGGTGAGGCGAGGGGGCGTCGGCGAGCGGGGCTCCGGGGAGGAGGCGAGGGCGTCGGCGGCCGGCCGGGGGGGCGCGCCGGGGCGTCGAGGGCGGCGGCGGCTAGAGCTCCCGATCCGATCCAGTTTGGATCGGGGGAGGGAGGAGGTGGGGGGGGGGGAGTGGGGTAGGTTAGGGTTTGGGCGGGGAGGGGAGAGGGGATAAGGAGGAGTGGGGGGGTGGGGGGTGGCGCGGTCCGGCTGGAGTGGCCAGCTGGGCTTGGCCCAGTCGGGGGGGGGGGGCCTGCTCTTTTTCCTTTTTTTTTGTTTTCCTTTGTTTTTCTTTTTTTTTCTTTATTCATTACTTTTCGGTTTTGCCTGCAAAGCCGCCGCCGCCCTTCGACGCCCCGGCGCGCCCCCGCCGGCCGGCCGCCGACGCCTCGCCTCCTCCCCGGAGCCCCCGCTCGCCGACGCCCCCGTCGCCTCACCCCGCCGACCGCCCTGCCGCTCGACGTCGCCGGCACCACCCCGTCGCCGGACCGCGCCAACCCCTCGACCCTCATCCCCGACCGGCCTCCTCGAGCCACGCCGCCCCCGTGCCTCTACAGCCGTCGGTGAGGCCCCGGCCTCTGCCGCCCTCTCCCCTTTCCCCCTCGTCCCCGTCCTCGATGCCGTCCGCCGTGCCCGGCCGCGGTCCCCTGCTCCGTTAGCCGCGCCCCCGCCGCGCCTGGCCACGCACGCGCGCGCACCGCGCTCGCCCGCTCGAGCCTGCTGCTCGCCGCAGCCTCCCTCTCTCCCCTCGGTGCTGCTCGCCTGCGGCCGCGCCCACCCGCACCCGCGCGCACGCGCCCGCCCCGCCTGCTCCTGCGCACCGCGCCCGTGTCGCCCCGCTCTGCCGCACGCGCGCGCGCCCCGCCCACTGCCCTCGCTCGCGCGCCCGCGTCGCCCGTCGCCGCCAACCGCCCGCGCGCACCGCGCGCCGCGCGCCCGTCGCCGCCCGTGGCCCTCTGTGCCACCGACCGGTGGGGTCGAACCCCCCCTAGCCTATGACAAGGGGGCCCCGCCCCAGAACGTTTTTATAAAAGGAAATTAAAAATAAGAATAATTAAAATAGATAAATAGATAAAAATAATTAATAAAGATAATTAGTTAATTAAATAATTAATTAGTGATTAATTAGTTTAATTAATCCTGATTAGGTTAATCTAATTTAATTAATTAGTTTAATTAAATGCTAATTAACTTAATTGACCTTGCTGACGTCAGCATGATGTCATGCTGACATCAGCGAGCACTATTCTGGATAATGTTTATTTTAAATAATTAAATAAATTCCAGAAATTAATAAAAACTTTAGAAAATCATATTAAATAATCCGTAACTCCGATGAAAATACTTTATACATGAAAGTTCTCAGAACGACGAGACGAATTCGAATACGCGCTCCGTTCGTCCGTCACGCGTCCTTAACTATCCGAACGTGCAACCGTTCCCCTCCGGTCATCTGTCTGACAAATGTCCGGAACCGGGAAAACATTCCCGGATGGATTCCTCCTTCCTCGGTGACGTGCAACCACACGTTAGAACACACCCGGCACTGCATATTGTCATGCCGTACTTTGCGTTGCTCATGATTTGCTGTATATTTATACTGTTTCCTCCCCCTCTTCTCTCTCGTTAGACCCCGAGACCGACGTCGTCCCCGAGACCGACGCAGCTCCGGAGCCCGGAGACACCACTGACAACCTTGCCCTTGCCGCCGAGCAACCAGGCAAGCCCCCCCTTTGATCATCCCGATATCGCCCATTCTAATTTCCCATGCTTGCATTAGAATTGCTGCTGCTACTGCTTTACCTATTCTGATGTATAGCCTGTTCATTGTAACCTGCTGTTGATAATTACCTACATATCCTAAACTGTTTAGTCTAGACTGGGTAGAGACCTATCAGTGACCCCACTTACCCCGACTGCCGCGCTGGATCGTCAGAAGACCCGATCAACGGGATTGAAGACCAGGCCCCGACACCGCACATCACCCCCCCCTTAGTTGTAACGACACTGCAGCGTTACTATCAAGTGCCGAGGGTGAAACCTCTTGTAGCACTTCTGATGTTAACTCTGTAGAGAAGCTATTCGGTCGTGGTCATCGAGGGTGGTTCCTCCTTCTCCACTTCCGATACGACCCTGTCGTGCAACACCTCAAGTGTGAACTCATCGAGGGTGATTCCTCCTACGTTCATCTTGGCAGTTACGTCGGTAGGAATCCAACGAGGGTGATACCTCAGATTCCCCTGATGTTATGGACACACGGATACTTGGACTGTACTGTTGATTACTTGGAAAGGCGGGTCGACCCTGAGGGGTACCCGCGTGCGCCTGAGTGGCGAGTGTTGTGAAGACGGGTGCCTGTGTGGTGCCCGAGTGTTGAATACGAGGCGCGGCCGGGCATTCTTAGCCCTTGCAGCAAGTCCTCGAGACGGGGCGACGGGGTCACATCTTTCGTGAGTCTCTGCTCGTTACCGCAAGCCCCTAGTCCTAACGATTTGGATATTTGATCCGAGCAGGCCTCTAGTCTGATAGCACTAACCATCACGTGGGCATAGTATGGGCGTTCTGCATCGTAGCATCAGCCGAAAGCTTTGTCAGACGTCCAGTTCAGCATTGTGGCCGGGTCGGATCGTGCCGTTGGCGCTGGTATCCACCCTGCTCACAACGACCCGGAGGGCGAGGGGCGATGGCCAAGACCCCCTTGCGCTTAGGATGTAGACCGGCGGGGACCTCTCTGCTGAGCTGTAGGTAGGGTTTGCGATGTGTCGTTTGGCCGAGGCCGGGCATGACCCAGGAAAGTGTGTCCGGCGGAGTTAATCGAGCGTGTTGGGTAAGTTGGTGCACCCCTGCAGGGAAGAAACACTTCTATCGATAGCGGTCCTACGGTAAAGGACACTCGGAGTTGTATCCCGATCGATACAACTAGAACTGGACCCTTGAGACGTTAACAGGTTGATGACTGTATTGGCTCTGGGATCGCTTTCTCACAGGGAGTCGAGAAAGGATCTCAGGACGAGGTTTGATGACTTTATGGCTCTGGGATTGCTTTCTCGCAGGGAGTCGAGAAAGGATCTCTGGGTGAGGTTGATATTATTACTGCTACATTATATGGTATTGTTCTACTCTCTTCTACTGCTGCAAGACCGCTGAAGATGCTAGTCTTCGATAGGACTAGGCCTTCTCTCTATTCTGGCATTTCTGCAGCCCAGTCCACATATACAGCCTCCCCTTAATAATGTTGCATATGTAGTGTAGATCCTTGCTTGCTGAGTACTTCTGAGTACTCACGGTTGCTTTGTTTTCCTTTTTCTCCCCATATCAGTTTGACGTGACCAGAGGACGGAGCCCCCTGAGACAGATGCCCCGACGATCGCTACTACTACTACCCAGAGGATGGATACTACTACGAGTTGACTGACGACCAGGAGTAGGATCGGAGGGATACTACTACGAGTTGACTGACGACCAGGAGTAGGATCGGAGGGTCCCAGGCAGGAGGCCTTCGCCTTTCGATCGTAGTGTTTTATTTTGCCCCGCCTTTCTAAAGGCCTTTCTGTTTCTATTTCATATCTGTACTCAGATATCTGATGCTTCCGCTGACGCTTGTTCGCAAGCTTATGTATTCGAGCCCTCGAGGCCCCTGGCTTGTAATATAAAGCTTGTATGACTTTATTTATGTTTTAGAGTTGTGTTGTGATATCTTCCCGTGAGTCCTTAGGCTTGATCGTGTGCATTTGCGTGTATGATTAGTGCACGATCGGGCCGGGGGCGTCACAGGGTGGAGAAGGTGGAAGTGATCTATGGGATGAGCAATCCCTCAGTCACCTCGGTGCTGATGGTTGAACTATGGGCTCGTGGCGGCGATTAGGTCTCGGTGTTTGGTGCCCTTCGACGGCGTCTGAGGTTTTGTTGTCTTGCATAGTGCCCTGGTTATCTCTATTTGTTATGGTGGCTGTGGTGTGGCCTATAGGAGGTGCAGGGCCTGCCTCAGCGGAACATTGCCCTTCGGCACGGTCTATGGCTCTCTTTGCTGCGACGTGGCTATGCAGTGTGATGCCCTTCGACGGTGGTTGCAAATTCCTAGCTCTTCAAGGTCCAAAGTGATCGTGGGGCAGCGGGCGACTTCTTCTCTACGTCTTCTCGGTGACGGATCTTCTTTGGACTGATCCAACAAAGCATGCTTCCGCTGTTCTCGGTCCAGCTAGTGATGTTGGGTGCTAAGTCCTTGGTATTGGCTGCTTGTCATAGCTCTTTTCTGGTTCTCCTTTTGTTGTTCCTTCTGCTTTTCTTATGTTTTTTTTTGAGGAAAGTGCTTTTCTTATGTGTGTAGGATTCAATCTGTTGCACCGGATGTCTTTTGTCTTACTCTTATATACTATTGAAATAGTTCAGGCCGGTGTAAGCCCGTCATAGCACCGTCAAAAAACAAATCCAGACCGGAACGAGAGTTTGTTGGGCCTAATTTTCATAACCGGACCGACCAGCTTTTCTATCGAACCAGGACCAAACGGGCCACGCCTAACTCTCGGCCGCCTTCGGGGAAAGCAACTAGTTAACGAGCACTCCTTCGGGAGCCTCGCAACTATCAGCGCCACTTGGCGCGCTCCCAGCCGCCCCGCCTCGTGTCGCGCTCTGGACGCTCCCTCCGGATTTTTTTTTTATTTTTTCGCACGCGTTTTCGCCTTTTTAAATGGTTTTTTTCCGGTTTTTTCGACGTTTCGGTTTTCCACCGGTCTTCCTGAACTTTTGGACCAAAAAAAATTTTGCGCAAAAAAACGCGTTTTCTTTTTTTTCCCTTTCGCGAGAGTCACGGCCGTGCCTCTCGGAAACGAAAAAAAACGCGTTTTCTGTTTTTTTCCTTTCGCGAGAGGCACGGTTTTGCTTCCGCGAGAGGCACGGTTGTGCTTTCACGAGAGGCACGGCCGTGCCTCTCAGAAACGGAAAAAAAACGCGTTTTCCGTTTTCTGTTTTTTTTTTCTTTCGCGAGAGGCACGGTTTTGCTTTGCGAGAGGCACGGTTGTGCTTTCGCGAGAGGCACGGCCGTGCCTCCTCGAAAACGAAAAAAAAACGTTTTCTCTTCTTGTTTTTTCCTTCCGCGAGAGGCATGATTTTGCTTCCGCGAGAGGCACGCTTGTGATTTCGCGAGAGGCACGGGCGTGCCTCTTTCGGAAAGGGAAAAAACCTATGCTCCCGGTTCGGTTTTTTAGTCCGGTTTTTTTTGTGAAAAAAAAATTCATCAAAACCTATCAACATGGGATCTAGTTTTGAAGATCTCGACGCGAGGAATCCAACGGTGAAAAAGGTTCGAGATTTGGATGCACGGTTTAAGAGATAAAACGTTTTGAATAAACGAATCTACGAAAAAAGGGAAAACTCCCAAGTTACGAAAAGTGGCGCACATGCAGCGCACCACTTGTCGCAACCTGGCAAAGTGGGAGTGATCTTTGCAAGAGTACTCCTTAACTAGTGATTTCGGCCTTCGGGGGCGACGCGAGAGAAGAAGTTCTGGATGGGCTAGTTAAGGTCGGCCTACCTAGATTGGATTGGGTTGGATCGTCACCATCGATGTGTCCTCGTCCCAAACGTGGCCGCCCGACTCATCATGATGGAGATAAACACGGTCCACTGACGGTACGCACCCCGGCCCCCTTATTACTTTATTTCCTTCTCCCTAAACCCCTCCCCTCATTATCGATCTTTCTCGCCCTCTTGTTCTCAAAGAAACCTAACCTAGCGAGATTGTATATATGGCGGACACAGAGAACGTCGCCATAGCGGAGCCAGGCCTCGAGCGACGTTCCATGTCATCGGCGTTGATAGAAAAGGTGACAGATTACTTGCTCAGGTACGAGACTCGCGGTGACGATGCTGCGATGGTGCCGGAGCCGCAGCGGCATACCAGGTTGATCCTCATCTTCCTCGTCACCGCCGCCGCCGTCTTCGCGTTTTTCGCTATCTTCTACGTGGACATTAAATACGAGAAGAACCGGTACTATATGAACGATGTTGCGCTTTTTCTAATTGAGTTCCTTGCACTCTGCCTTGCAAGCCTTTCTACTTTGCTCATCATAGAGTGCTGCGGTGGATATCAACATGAGGAACGTAGAGTCGCAGATTTCTTGCTCCAGGTATAGAGCTTCCGTATTAGATAGAATAGATGATCATCCATGCATGCATGATGTAATCACCAGTTGACACTAGTTCGATAGGACGGCACCAACCTTGTCATCTTGTCATACCAAAGTACATATAATACTAGCGGGTGAGAGAGCTCGTGTGTTACGGTTGTTGTTGTCCTACATGATATTAGTAGATTAAGAACATAATTGATGTGGCCGAATATCTTGTTTTAGATTGTCCTTCAGTGTACGATCTATATCTAAGGTTTGTATGTTGTTGACTTGATACTCTCTTTCAGAGTGATAGAGTTGCGCTAGCTCGTATATCATATATATCTCAGTTAGTTAGGCTACTCTTTGTGTTACATCTAATAAGATCTTTATTTTTAGGTGAGCATGTTCAATTTTTTTTTATCATTTTATATGCAATTTCGCTAAGATGCGCACACTTGTCGAACAGATGGTAACATTGGGAAACGTCTATTCAATTATATGTGCAAAACATGGTTACAACTTACATTTGATGTATAGTGCATTTGGAAAATACCTTGGCCATGGTTCGGCTTCAGTGCAAGTATCTGTAGACACTATTTTCTTCAATTTTCAGCTTTTTCCAACAAACTTTGTAACCTATATATATATATATATATATATATATATATATATATATATATATATATATATATATATATATATATATATATATATATATATATATATATATATATATATATATATAGACACACACACGGCTGCGCTATAGTGAGCCTGAGTGTAGAGTACTAATCCTGCGCTCCGGCCAGGCACCACGCGCTAACCAACCCAGCCGTCCTTCCACCTCATCGTATAATCTTTGACAAATGTAGTAACACACTCCATCTGGTTACCCCTAATTAATAGCAAAAGTTCAATGGTAAAAATGATAGGCTTTTGTAGTAACGTGGTGGGTGGAGACGGACACAACTAGGATAAGTAGTATTCCTTGTAGTAACTACCGTGTTCTTGTTTACTATACAAGTGTTGACTTCAAAAGGAATCAACCAACCAAAAAAAATCATTACATCAAAATGTGAACTTTATACAGCAACGATGCCTAAAAAGACTCCAGCTTCTTACCACTAATGCTTGGACAAAATATCAATAGTAAAAAGATATGCTTCACTAGTAAAAAAATCGCACATGCTGGGTAGGGAGAGACTCAGTTAGTAAAACTAGCATCTATTTGTAGTAATTATCGTGTAGTTCGTTACTAGAAAATAAAACCACTTCCAAAAGCAACAAATATTGTTGCGAAGAATATGAAGAATATATAGTTATGATGCATAATGGTTCCTATCTTTCATATTATTTTTATTACAAAAAGAACATTTTACAATCAAATAAGATAGAGATAGGAGGCGCGTAAACTAATTCATGTGAATTACCAACCACGTGCTTTCTTTACTAGAAAAAGTTAACTTGTTACCATTAATTTCTTGTTCACGTATTAGTGGTAACTAGGTAGTGCCATTTACGACATTTAACAAAGCCTGTTACGGCAAGGTGGGAGGAGCGCTGGGTTGGTTGCCTCGCGGGTGTGCGTGCTGCCTGGCCGGAGCGCAGAATTAGTACTCTACGCTCAGGCTCACTTTAGCATGCATATATATATATATATATATATATATATATATATATATATATATATATATATATATATACCACCAATCACTGGTCGAGACTACTTCCATAATCTTGATCTTAAGTACTGGTTCTGCACATATGTTGAAAATATATGCTCATGTTCGATGCATATGTAGCTATAGAAATAACAGATGATTATTTTGAGAGTACCACAATGTCTGTAGGTTTCAAACCAGTTAAGGCATTGACTATTGTTTCGGTTGTTTCCTGTCAACCTTGTTTCGGTTGTTTGTCGACCTCATGAGGAACATTCTTAATTCTATATGATCACAACATTGAACAGCCAACTGTACAATGGAAGAATTTAACACTACAACAGTACCTTTCCAATATAGTTTTCATTTCAGGGATGTCTACATTGACGTGCCACCTAGTCGACAAATGTGTTTTGAAAAGCCATTGCACCTACACATTTCAGAGACACTTTCTTTAGGTAATTTGCTCAAATATTTGTAAACAAACAAAATTCTGAGATAATGTAACTTCCTATCTACACCTGCATATTGGTACATAATTGTCCGAACAAACAATATCAGAATGGGGTTTCTTTTGGACCAGTTACGCACCATGTCTGCATCATGTGACTCTGCAAAATCCCTACAAAGTGTAACAGTTGGATGCTTCCTCTAGAAATCCAGAAATTAGTTCATATGATCAAATTATGCATACAATGCAGGAGGTGGACATTATGAGGAAAACATACATTGTCCATCTGTGATAAAAGTTTTGCGCTCTGGCTCCCGAGCGGCACCATTAGGTTGGCCAAAACGTCTGTAACATCGATAATTAGATCAACAACGTCTACGAATCCAGACAGACTCTACGTCTTCAGACTGGAGTTGTGCAAACTGTTGAGCGAATTCAGTTTATGGACAGAGATATATGCTAACTAACCTGACATAACCACATTAGTTCCAATATGTGGTGCTAAGTGTTGCAACGTAGACCAAATACACAGTTTTTTTTATCATAGCGGGGCCAACAAACCAGAAAGAATCATAATCCATGCAATCAAGATAAAAAGAACTAATAATTCGTACGGTTGGGGCAGAATACTCAGCTAGATTGGCCAACCTGGGACTCGAGTTGGAGCACCTCAATTCCATCCCCAATCATCTCAGAGGTTTACGTCGCTAGAGTCATGAGAGCAGGTGCAACACTATGACCCACCCTGAGCTTGAAGGCCCGCCGTCTTCTCCAAAATCACCAAAAGCTAGAGTCATGAGAGCAGGTGCAATGTTATGACCCGCCCTGATCTTGAAGTCACGCCGTCTTCTCCAAAATCACCAAAAGCGCGTCACAAACCGAATGATCGGGAATATGAACTTTTAGGCCGGGTAGCAACCTAGTTATAATGGGCGATCATGACAGTGCTGACATCTAGGACGGAGTGGTGGACCTGGCGGCGCGAGCGTTTGTGGAGCACTGTAAAATGACATAGCCGAGTCGCTGGGTTGAGGATGATGACAATTGCGATGGGCGAGAAGCAACAATGGAAGCCAGAAAGAAATCGGCATCCCCGCACTATCCACTCGGACGCGCACATGGATGCCCCCGCGCCTGCCCAACACGCATTGTCTAGTGCCACGTAGGTCCTAGCACCGTCATCTAGCTCATCTTGGGTATAATCATAATCTGGCCACGGTTGCCGCTACCAGCGACCGAGAGGCGGAACACCATGGCTATTTGGTCCAAACAGAGGTTGGAGAGGCATCACAGATCGACATGTAGCATGGGCGGCATCATAGTTGAACGACATCGGCATCGTAGTTTACATCCACAACACGGATGCAGATAGGGAGTGGGGAAAGTGGAGATGGGGGACTCGTTGTTATGAGTAAAAAATAATCTTAGTAATGGTATGGGGTGATCGGTCGCTATGTTTTTGTACCCTCGAGATATTTTTGCGGAGTTCTAAAATGAAAGGGAGGTTTGTTTGTCAATGTTTTGTACTCCCGGGATAACTTTTATGGAGTTCTAGAGCGGAAGGGGGTTGGTTCATTACACATACCCAAAATGGCATTAATCGGTGGACCGAACAGACTGTCGTAGTACGTAAAAAACCCTGCACAAAAAACAGGAATGCCAATGGGCAATGGAAGTTGGTTCACATCCATGCATATTTGTTAATTTTACTTGTATCTTTACCTATGGAACAATCTACACTGCAGAGAGTATGTACGCGGTTAGAGCCGATGACCGAGGATTTTTGCCCAACATGGACAACAGCATAATTTCCGGATCGGTCCACCTCCACGGTCGATATAGGCATAGTGTTGGTCTCATATAACTTTACTGTTGCCAATATGATGTTCTTTTACTCATTTAGTCGGACCTGTTACTTTTAGCTATGTGCATTCTACCTCTACGGAGTCCGGGTGTTGCTCATCATATTTTGTGTCCGCTTGATACTACATTTTACGTTAATAAAATCGTCTTTTATCAGAAAAGAAAATAAAAAAAAGTACGTACAAACTACAGGCAGCCCGGCCTTGGGTAAGTGCAGCAGGACAAGGGTTTTTGCTTTAAGTTTTAGAAAAAATTCAGCACTAACCGAAATCATCAAAATTCAATAAATTTCAGTGATTTCGATTCGTGTTTCGGCCAAAAGGCCGGAATATTCACTTCACTTCAATTCAATATTTGATTTAAAAATATTTTTTTAAAGTATTTGAATTCCGGTGTACTACTGTAATTGATAAAAAATTGCGAAAGGTAAATATTTCAGTGTCTATTGAAATTACTGGAATTCAGTGAATATCATCAAAATCTCACTCAAACTAAAAACCATAATGCAGGGACAGCCGTCCCTTAAATTTTGGGGCCCAAATCCAGGTATGTACATAAACGGGTGTACTCAATGTTGAGATTACTCTGCAGGGCCCATACACTTAGCAAAAATGTGGAACAGATCGGCCCATCACACAGTTTAGGTCACACTTCTCCCGCCTCTTTTTCCCTTACCCTCGCCTCCATGTCTCCTCGAGCGACTTGCGACGCTTGTCATTGCTCATTCTCTTCCCCAATCATCAGAAGATTGCCTGCTACCTTCCTAATACCATCTTTAGACATTTGGCTAGATTTAGTGGAGGCAGATATCAAGATTCGTTGATTATTCCCAATAGATCCTTCAACAATTTGGAATGGTCGGCAAAATTGCGCGCCTTCTATGTATCTCTATGTTTATTTGTTCTCATCTTTCGACTTGGTTACATCTAATCTTGTCGTAAAAAATCCCCATTGTCCATGGCCTTGAGAGAGAGGGTTCAGAAAGGAGATTGCTCTAAACGAGCAGCCATATCCAACTCAGGCTGTCCAAGCCTCAAGGGCAAGTCGGCTAGGGGATTGCTGGTGGATTTGGATTATTACAACATATGCAACAACCAAGAAATAACCAGCCCAACCTCAGTCCTACGGGTGCTTTTGTTTCAATTCTGTGGCATAATATGCGCACTATTTTTGTCGTAAGATGTGATATAGAAAGTTTTGTAATGTATCTAATGAGAGTTTAGGGAAAACATTTGTATGATATGTTCGATATTACAGTTGCTGTATAAACCACAAAAACGCCCCCACTATGTTATCTTGCACTAGGGCCCCTGATGTATCAGAAGCAAGGGTTTTGGTTACCGCTTGAAATTTCGAGCGGTAATCGAGTATTTTCGACCTCCTCGGTAAATGGGTGTTTGAAGGAAACAAAAATCAATTTTTTTTAACCTTTTGAATTTGAATGCTGCATGTATAGTTAACTAAAGCGGAAACTATTGTATGACAAGGAAGCAACGATGGTTTACTTTAAGTTCTTCCCTTCGACACCCGCGGTTGCATCGTTTTTGCACTGAAATTTGAGCATAAAATATATTTTTTTGCGAAATTAATTCAGATCTATTATGAAAGTTCACCGAGAGTACAAAGCACATTAAACATAATAAAAATTACATAAAGATACCGAGACCACCGAA
Source organism: Thinopyrum elongatum (assembly GCA_011799875.1). Classification (NCBI taxonomy): domain Eukaryota; kingdom Viridiplantae; phylum Streptophyta; class Magnoliopsida; order Poales; family Poaceae; genus Thinopyrum; species Thinopyrum elongatum. Next base: position 4,628,525 of record CM022298.1, read on the forward strand.
CGATCACTACCGCCGCCAAAACGAGCCGCCGACGCGCCGCTCTCTACTCTATTGTAAACACAAAAGTGAATATTACCACGATAATTCAACCCAGAGCCCGGGCTCAGATGAGTTTGATGAACAGTACCACAATTTAAAAAGGAAAAAAAGTTGAAATTTTGCACGGAGTTCACGCATAGGAGCATCTTGCACCACAAAAAAAATTGAAATTTTTTGAACTTTTTTCCCTTACAAACCGTGGTACTGTTCATGTCCGGGCTCATCTGAGCCTGGGCACCAAATCGATGCTCTCAGATTACCACTGCTACACTAGGAAATTGCTCTCTAAATAGACTACAAAACATATGTATACCTAAATTTAAATTTGAATGGTAACACCTCGGTAATTTTCGGTAACCATGTTTATGGCCCCTCGGGTATTTTTTCTGGATTTGGTAAACAGACCTTGATCAGGACCGGCCCTGACTACATGATGCGATCTAAGAGATCTTGTATTAGTTTATTACACAGGTAGTACTTAGCAGGTGGAGTACATAGGTAGTCAAATAATCTCTATGGCCTCACTATGATTTAACATCTTAGAGTAGCGATACAAGTTTCAGAGTACAAGCACGTAAGAGAGCAGCACCATCCCCCACAAAAAAAAAAGCAGCACCATATACATCACATCACCAATGAAACTATCCTGGCTATTGTGTATCGCTCTAGGTTGTGACTGTTATATGATGAATGCCATCCAATGCAAATATCCATCGCTGATCCAATCCCTATTCTTTTCTCATATTGATCTTTACTAAGTTACGACTGTTGCTGCTACTGTTACAATCGCTACAAAACTGCTTCTATTACTATTCCTATTACTGCTGCCACTGTTACTGCTACTATCAAAACTATCAAACTTCTGTGCTACTAAACATTTTGCTGTAAATATTTAGTTCTACAGGTGTGGTTGAATTGAAACTCAACTGCTAAGCTCGTAAATATTCTTTGGCTCCCCTTGTGTCGAATCAGTAAATTTGTGTGAAATACTACCCTGGAAGACTATCGCGATTCCCTATTCTTGTGAGTTATCACTTACCTTCGGATTCTTCTCCAGTCTCGCCTTCTGGGTCGCTACCTTCTTGGCTAGGGGGGAGGGTGTGTGAGTATCATGATTATTAAGAAGTATATGATAGACTAGGATTTATTTCTATTTTCTCTTGTAGTCCAAGATGGTCATGTACTCCCATATATACGCCCACGAGGCCCAAGCAATACATCAACAATTCCACCAATCTCCTCTCTATTCCTTCTACAAGCTATTTGTGTTCTTTGCAATCGGCCTTTTAAGTGTTTCTATTTTACTGATTTCTTGCTCCAGGTATAGAGCTTAGTTCCATTTATTAGATGGAATAGATGATCATCTATGCATGTGTAAATACCAGCACTAGTTCGATCTTCGATGGGACGGCACCAACCACGGTGCTCTTGTTATACGTACATATAGTATGTTTTGGCATGCCAATGGACAATGACAGTTAATTCACATGAATGCATATACTACCAAAAGGGCACCTGCGTCGCAATGGGAGAAAAAACAGAATCTTTAATGGCCATGATCACATTTTGCTGCATCATCGCGGTACACTTTCACTCTAAATTTCATAAAATCATGCACATTTTTTTTAAACTCATGAACATATTTGAAATGGGAACATTTTTTAAATTCATGAACACTTCTACAAATTTTTGAACATTTTTGAAACCAAGAACTTTTTTGAATTCATGAACATTTTATACTATTTGCAAACATTTACTTAAAATTGTGACTATTTTTTTCAACAATTTTCTTGACTCGGTGAACATTTCAAGAATGGACAAACATTTTTTTTGAAAATTGGTGGAACATTTTAGAAATTCACAATTTTTTTTATTTAACGATCATGTTTGAAAATCATTTCTTTAATCAGCGAATATTTTATGAATATCATGAAGATTTTTGAATTGGCGAAATTTTGTTCAATTTCATTAACATTTTTTTAATACACTAACTCTTTAAAAAAATCATGAACTTTTTTTGTTTTCCCAAACAATTCTTTCGAAATTTCAAACATTGATTAATGAGCAAACATTTTTTATAAATTCATGAACATTTTTGAATCCATAAATTTTTTATGATTTAATAAAAAAATTATTTCAAAATTCTTATTTTTTTAATTTTCGGAACTTTTTTATAGCCCCATTTATTTAAGGGATAATTGTATTCATACCCTTAGTTGTGTCCATCTCAACCGAATTGTCCCTAGTTTTTGAAAACACGTGGTCTTGCCCAACCAACTTTGTCGTCTTATGCTTTTGCCCTTTGACCGTTTGACCATCACTTTGAAAACTTCATAACTAATTCATACTAAATAAAAAAAATGCAAGCAAGATACCAAAATGTTTGAAAAAACATCACCTGTATGTCAATGTCACTTGCATTCATGACAAAAGTGTTGGTAAGTGCCCATCCGAGTTTTAGCTCTTATCATACCACCATGAACAGGAAAATCTAAAAAAATCAAAAAATTCAAGAAAAATTTGGTGGCAAAGAATTGCAAATGTTTTAAGTGATTGCCAAGTTTCATGAGGGAATGACATTCATGGAAGTCGTGGCAAAAAAAACAATCTATTTTTGAGTGTTCATTAATTTTTTTGCCACGACTTCCATGAATGTCATTCCCTCATGAAACTTGGCAAGCACTTAAAACATTTGCAATTCTTTGCCACCAAATTTTTCTTGATTTTTTTGAATTTTTTTAGATTTTCCTGTTCATGGTGGTATGATAAGAGCTAAAACTCGGATGGGCACTTACCAACACTTTTGTCATGAATGCAAGTGACATTGACATACAGGTGATGTTTTTCCAAACATTTTGGTATTTTATTTGCATTTTTCTGATTTAGTATGAATTAGTTATGATGTTTTCAAAGTGACGGTCAAACGGTCAAAGGGCAAAAGCACAAGACGGCAAAGTGGGTTGGGCAAGACCACATGTTTTCAAAAACTAGGGGCAATTCGGTTGAGGGGGACACAACTAAGGGTATGAATACAATTATCCCTTTATTTAAAGTATAAAAAATGAAAACGAAAAAAATGAAATTTTAAAAATAGGCCGCCTGGACATGGGCCGGCCCAAACAGGCACCCTGCGTGTTCTCCCAGCGCGCAGAGCGCAGCATAGGAGATCCGTGCTGCATGGGCCAGCCCAGACGGGGGATTCCCCTGTGTGAAACGTTTTTCACCACTTGGTGGTATTGGTGTGTAATATTTTATAATTTGGGTGCAATTTCCGCCATGTACCTCAAGAAGCAATAGCCCCTTTATTATTAGGTATAGATACATGTGTCGCGACGTAGGTATGGATCCATCTACACCAATACACAAGTACGCATAGACTTCATCTGAAACTCACGCAATTGACACAATGGCTAGATGTAGAAAGTGACATATGCATATTCGGCAGAAGTTGCAGCTTTTCTGCTCTCCTTCTCTTCATCTTTTTTTTTTTCTGATAAAGGGAGCGATGTCATATTAGACGGTATGCCAATACATTTCCTAATGGCTGAACAAGTGAAATTTGCTCACCAACATCTCCGACGAGCAAGCCATCATGTCATTTATCAACCGGGTGCAAGATCCTTATCTGCCTCACAAGCTCAGAAGAAAGGAAGTAGCCGGAGAGATAACCATCATATCATGTCTTATGAAGTTAGCCAATCTTTACCTAATAATAAAGGACGGAAGTTTTCATAGTTCTCCATACGTCGCCCCTTTATCTCCATTAATTTTATGTTAACTTGAAAGATCGACTGTTGAGATTTAAAAGGAGGAAGGTTTCTATATTTTTATTCAGGGTAAGGTTTCCTGTTCCATCTCTTTTCGTCAAGCTCCTATGATCGATGATCGATCCATCCTCTCTCGCGATCGAGCGATCTCATCTGGTTGGGCCCAAGTCGATCAACCCAAGCCCAGCGAGCCCTATTCTTCCCAGGATCATCTCTCCTCTCCCAATGACTCAAACCCACGTAGGCACATCTCCAAAGGAAGGAAGCTAATGCGGCCTCTCCTTCCCTCCGATCGAGCCCTAGATGCTCCGATCTGATGGCTCTTTTTCTCCAACCTCCTTGACCTGTTCATATCCAGAGTACGCAAGAAAGATGACGCACGTGGAGGACGCATCCCTAGCTAGCACGGGCACCGCAGCGACATGGACGACGCAAGAAGGACGGCGCGGAGGGCGCAGCCCTAGCTAGCACGGGGACGACGGGGACGACACGATACGGACGACGCGGAGGACTCAGCCCGAGCTAGCACGGGCACCACAATGACGCGGACAACGCAGATGCGACACAGACGACGCGGAGGACGCAATTCTAGCTAGCACGGGCACCATGGCGACGTGGACGACGCAGACGCGACACGGACGACGCAGGGGACGCAAACGCACGCGACGGGTCTGCCGAGTGCATGCAATGTTTGCTTGGGGTTGTTTATGCCTTGCATGTCAAATTCGAAATCAATGGGGCAGTGGCAGACGGGGCAGTCCCATAGTCACCCTGCGAATCGGAAATGGAGAGTGTAGCTGAGGCAACATCGGAGAGTGCTAGGGGCTACGGCGGCGAGTGTGGGGACTGGGATGATTGCTGAGGCTGCTGCAACATAAAGTACTGGCGAGGTCGTGACAAATACATTGATAGCTTCATCGGCCCTGCTTGGGGAACTGCCGGAAGAGTCAACTGGGACCAAGAGGTTAGTGTGATCGACTTAATTAGTACAGTACTTGACTCGCAACATTTATAATGTGCTCATATAAACACACGTAGGCTTAGATCCTATATCTATGTGAAAAGATTCAAATATAGGTGCACAGAAGTTATTTAAATTACAAAGTTTCAGAAAAGAGAAATGGAGATAATTTGCAGCACACGTTTTTCAGAACTATATGCAGCATATGTTAGTACACTTGCAGACTAAAAACCAACAATCAGTTACGCCCGCCCTCTGCGTTCCCTGAAACCGCTTTCGGCCATGGCCTTGAATTCTGCAGCTAGGCCGTGGACGTGCCAATCGTGTTGGCCGTTCGCTGATGATGATGCGCAGGCGAAGCCAGGAAAGGAGAAAAGGACGTTGTTGTTCCGGTCATCGGGCCGTCTTGTCATGGATGTGGTGCCATTGACGGCTAGCCTTGGACGAGCGCCTCGCCGCTGCCACATACTGTATGGATGCATGGGCTCCGGTTACTAACCGCCGCGGAGCGTGGGCTGCTGTGGTATTGTGGCATATACGCTTGGTAGAAAAAGCTCCCGTTTTGATTTATAGGTGATGCTGGGGATATAATTTTGACAAGTAAAAGTTGGTTCGTTGGCTGCTGGGTGGGCTTTATGTGATGCTATAGTGTGCTACAGAGAGGTACATATGTTCCTCACAGCTATAGGTAAAATGTATAGTTTATTTGGGCACTATATTTTTACATATTTGATGGAGCCGTCTAATTTGGACGTGAAATTACAGTGCATAATTTCCTTTCAATTTGCTAATTTCAATTTACATATTTTTAAAGGGTCCGTCTAGGTCTCAGTCGACTGAGACTTCGCTATGTCTCAGTCGAATGACGTCATCCTTGTACGTATCGTCCTGATTTGATCGTAGTTTCTGATCGCTGGTTTGTGATGTTTGCTTGTTGGGCTTGTTTGTGGGCTCGGTTGTCCTTTGTCTGCTGTTTTCTGTGATGGGCTTGACTGGTTTGGGCTGGCTTGCATTTATATTTTATCTCTGTCAATTAACTGTTCGTGCATCATTAATGTTTTTCAGGTTGTCGTGCATCGGCTGAGGTAAGATTAGCTGTTCGTGCAGCTTGTGCGTGTTGGTGTTGTGTTCTCTCCCTTTTTTTTTCTGTTCAAGTCTTTTTTTTTTCTCCATTTTCTTAAAAATAGAAATGACAGGCATGCAAATTGCATGTGGTAGACGGACATGCTACTGACATGTGTATAAACCCATTGGCACTACTTTTTAAAAAGAATAAATTGCACATGGACAGTGGACGTGCAAATGCGCATGGCAGGAGTACATGCAACAGTATACGGACCACGCACGTGCTAATCGAGTGGCAACATTTTTTCCAAAAGAAGTCCAAAACACCACCATTTAGAAAAGGAAAATAACACAAATCCAAAACGGAAAAATAAAAATAGAAAGGAAAACAAATGGTAGAGAAATGAATAAATAAAAGTAAACCGGGCCACCGAAGCACTCAGCACACCACCCGCCCGCACCCTAGTTATACCCCAGCTAATGTCGCTTCGAATTGCATGTGGATTATAACATCTGCGGTCGCACACGGGGCGACGTGCAACTGGGTGACACGTTTGAAAAATAAAAAAACAACACTATTTAGAATAGATAAAAAAACCTACAAAAACAAAAATAAAATTAAAAGTAGAAAAATAGAAATAGTGGTAGACATGCAGTTGCGGTCGGGTGCAACGCTAGCAGTTGCGGGGATGTTATCGGGCTTGCAACTGGCCCGCCCCCTCTACCGGCGCCCCCTCCGACAGATCAAAAAAGTCCAGTTGCGGTCCGGCTAGAAGACATCCAGTTGCGGTCGGGTGCGACACTTGCAGTTGCATGCCTAGTGTCGAACATGCAACTGGCCCGCCCCCTCTCCCGCCGTCCCCTCCGACAAAACAAAGGTCCAGTTGCAACCATGTTGGGGGACATGCAGTTGCGGCCGTGTGCGGCGCTTGTAGTTGCGGGGCTGTTGTCGGGTGTGCAACTGGCCCGCCCCCTCCAACGGAACAAAAATGTCCAGTTGCGGTCGGGTTACAAGACATGCAGTTGCGGTCGGGTGCGACACTTACAGTTGCATTCCTAGTGTCGGACATGCAACTGGCCCGCCCCTCTCCCACCACCCCCTCCGACAAAATAAAGGTCCAATTGCAACCATGTTCGGGGACATGCAGTTGCGGTCAAGTGCGACGCTTGCAGTTGCAGGGATGTTGTCGCGCTTGCAATTGGCCCACCCCCTCCGACAGAACAAAAAAGTCCAGTTGCGGTCGGGTTACAAGACATGTAGTTGCGGTCGGGTGCGACACTTGCAGTTGCGGGGATGTTGTCGGGCTTGCAACTGATTCGCCCCTCCGACAGAACAAAAAAGTCCAGTTGCAGTCGGGTTACAAGACATGCAGTTGCGGTCGGGTGTGACATTTGCAGTTGCATTCCTAGTGTCAGACATGCAACTGGCCCGCCCCCTCACCCACCGTCCCCTCCAACAAAACAAATGTCCAATTGCAACCATGTTCGGGGACATGTAGTTGCGGTCAGGTGCGGCGCTTGCAGTTGCAGGGATGTTGTCGGGCTTGCAATTGGCCCGCCCCCTCTACAGGCGCCCCCTCCGACAGATAAAAAAAGTCCAGTTTGCAGTCGTGCTAGAAGACATACAGTTGTGGTCGGGTGTGACACTTGCAGTTGCATTCCTAGTGTCGGACATGCAACCGGGCCGCCCCCACTCTCGCCGCCCCCTCTGACAAAACAAAGGTCCAGTTGCAACCATGTTAGGGAACATGCAGTTGCGGTCGGGTGCGACACTTGCAGCTGTGGGGATTTTGTCGGGCTTGCAACTGGCCCGTCCCCTCTACCGGCGCCCCCTCCGACAGAACAAAAACTTCCAGTTGCGGCCGGGCTAGAAGACATGGAGTTGTGGTCTGGTGCGACACTTGCAGTTGCATTCCTAGTGCCGAACATGCAACTGGCCCTACTGGTCTCTACTCGAACCACAAACAAAGTTAAAAAAAACTCAAACCAGAAACAAAGTCTAGTTGGCCATGACAAATATTTTTGAGAAGGAAAAAACATAAGTTACACGCCAATGACATACATACAATTGTGTGTGGCCGATGTGCACGAAACTGTGTGTGGTCGATGGGCGTGTCGGGGATAATATTTTTGGAAAAAAAGTTGCATACAGACACTGACAATAAAACATGTAATTGCATGTGATTCAATGTACATGCAATTGTGTGCGATCGATGTATCTGTAAACAAGTGACAATATTTTTTTAAATAATAATAGCAATAGAAAATAAAGAAAGAAGAAAAAGAAAATGGGAACAAACCAAAGCGAACAGCCCTATTAATCGCTCCTGTCCCAGGCAACACGAGCACTAACAAAAAATTCAGCCTAGAAGAAAGCCCAAAAAAGAGGCAAAGGAAAAGCCACACCACCCCTCACGGCCAGCCCATGGGGCATCTCTGTCCAACGCAAAGAATAGAAGAGAAGGCAAGAAAAGAAAAAAGAAACAAGGCAATGGGCCGGGGGCACAACTAAAACAGGCCGATACAGCACAAGGAAACGATCCTGAATCTTAAACAGAATACGATGGAAGGTCAAGTACATCGACTGAGACTTCCTTAAAAATCAGGCGATGATTTTTAGCCCAACCGATTTTTAAACTATAATATTTATAAACAACATATTCTATACAATGTTTTCCAAAAGGAGGTTTCCTTACATCTAATTATATTACTTTGATGTGAGATGGGTTGTAAATAGTTGTCTCTAAATTTTACCACTGTTGTAATTTAACTTCTGTAAGCTAGACGACATGTAGTGTGCATTTTCAGAGACAAAACAACTAATTATTATGCATAGATGTTTACACCATAGTATGGTGTGGATGAGGCATGCCGGGGCATGTGTAGGACCTTCCCTCTCTCCATGAAATAAGTCTATATTCAAAAGCGGGCAATATGAGGGACGGTGTATGGACCATATGCAGGGGACATGTATTGTGTGTGGAGAGGGACTCAGGAAGGGTGGACCTCATGTCCAGCCCGAGAGTTTACTTCAAACATTTTCTTTTGCAGGCGTAGTTCAAGAACACGTGTGCCAAGAGGTGATTGACTTCATCGCCTCGGGATTGACCAGGTCTAGACATATTGTGATTAGCTGGACGTTGCGACCATCATCGGCAAGGATGGGACGGAGGATAAGTGTTATCACTTGTGGGTTGTCGTGTTCAAATAGATGACGTGGACCCAGGAGAAAGGGTCCTTGAACAATGCTTATTAGGGTTAGAGTGTGTGATTTCTTTTCTCCCGTTGCAACGCACGGCCATTTTTGCTAGTGATTACACAACAGGTGAAGAAAGCATGCGTGCAGGCTGCCGTCAAATACCAAGACCTGACACACCAGAATCATCAGAGGCCGAGGCTAAGTGCGGCATCAATAGAAACCACAACCGCGATCGCAAGAAAAGGGAGCTGGAGCTTGGCTCTGATTTCGTGGCCCCAATTGATGAGGCCACCTCCGGTAAGGATGGCAAGAGAAAGAAACAATAGGGAAAGTGCAACCTAAAGACCAAGTGGCTGGTCCGAACATATGCGGAGATCATGAACAAACCATACAGTTAACATGGCCACCGAAATTACAAGGCCACGCATTTGACCCGGGAGTGCACCCTGAATGACGGGCTCACCAAGGAAAAGGCCACCAAGCTAGCCAGACGCAGACGCAAATGGTGACGACGACGAGAACCTGCCACCCTGGTTGGTGGAGCCAGGAACACCGGTCAAGGTGCAGGAGGCTCTGGAGGAGCCAATAAAGTCTTTCCCCAGCAGATTTATAGGGTCAACATAAACTTCACAGGAATCGAGTCCAAGCGTGCCTAGAAGCAGGCCATCAGAGGGGTCTAAGCTTTTGTACTAGGAGTACCACGAGCGTTGCTTCAGTGCTCCCCCTAACTCAATTTCTCAGGGCGGACCCCTGCTTGCGGCGGCGGGCCATTCTTTCCCCGCGAGCGCATGGGGAGGCGCGGGGGCCTCCCGATGGCGGCGGGGTTGCTCGGCCAGCGGCGGTGCGGCTCGGCGGCGGGTTTCCCGCGGGCTTCGGGGTCCTCGGTGCGGCGGCGCGGCCGTTGGTCGTGGGTCGGTGTGGCGGTGCTGGTGGCCGGCGGCGCTCGCGCGGCCCAGATCTAGGCCCTTTCGGGCTCCATCTGGGCTAGGGCAGGCCGGCGGCTCGGTGCGTGGCGACGCTGCTCCCTGGTGTTGGTGGCGAGAAGGCGGTGGTCTGCGGGTGGTGGCGGCTTCGTCGGCCGGCGGGCTGCAGTGCGACGGCAGGGGCTGTCCGGACCCTTTTGGGTCCGGCCGGGCCTCGGCGCCTGGTAGGCCCCTTGTCCGTGCGTCCGGTCGGCTCCGCAGCGGCGGTGGTGGATGTCCCCTCACGTCGGCCGTGTTGCGGATGCCCCCGAGCCGACTATCTCTTCTCCCATCCTCCAGGTCTCGTGTCGGTGGCCTTAGGGAGACGGCGAAGTTGGTTCGGCGACCGTGGTGGCACATGTTGGTGGGCGGCGTGCTGGGCGGTGCACTATGGATCGTCTGGGGTGGTGGTGGGGGTTTGGGTCGGGAGAAATCCCTGGCGGCTCGTCCGGCCCCGACGCGGCGACGCCTGCTGGTGCCGCCGAACCAAAGGGGGGCATTGGTCCCGGTTCGTGGCACCAACCGGGACCAAAGGCCTGCGCCTGCCAAAGCCGCGGTGCGGTGGGATGTTTGGTCCCACCTCGCTAGCTGAGGAGCGGCCGCACCTGTTTATAAGCACTGCCCCGCCCTCTCTCTCGAACTCCTCTAAACTACAGGCCTATGGGCCTAATCTGACACTGCTATACCTGTGGGCCTGCTGGGCCTTCTGCGGGCCTGAATCCTGGCCCAAGTAGCTGGGTTTCTAGTCGTATTCAGGGCGTGGTGGCCCAGTAGGTGGCATTTTTTTTCTTCTGTTTTTTTGTTTTCTTTTTTGCTTTATTTTTTTTCTTCAGTTTTCCAGTGATTCTTTTTGCTGTTAGGTCACAAAAATTATAAACTTTCTGTTAGTGCCATTAATTTTCAAATTTGAATTCTTTTAAATTTGTGTGAATCACTAGTTTGTGAATAACTTTACTATAAAAATAGATTTTTGAGTGATTCTTTTTCCTGCTATTTAATATTATTGTGTTTTATCATTATATTAAATTTGGTATTTTCCATTTTTTCTATAATTTTACTATAAAATTTCAATGTCATTAATTTTTTTTAACTTATTTGAACTCCAGACTTTTTGTGTGTTCAAAATGCACCATTAAAAGCCACATCATCAATTTTCAACCCTTTCTGACTTCATCTGGTATTTTTCATGCATTTACTGATTTTTGTAAGCTAAATGACACTGAAATTGAAAAGCACTACAAATGAACTCTGAAGAGGTTGAAAATTGGCAGGGTATCATCATTTCACCAACATAGCATGTGCTAAAAAGTTGAGAGGGTTACGGCAAAAACTTGATGCACTTCGTGTACAAAACGGACAATCTCTTTCGAAGTATCAGGGTTTCATACGGAAACTCGTCTGTTACAAAAGGCATTTCATTTTTTCACATGTAACTGCAGTGATATTCTAGATCAAAGGCATCATCATAATAGTTGTGGAGAGAAAGTCTTCACTTTTTCTTCGCTTGTGTCCTTTGCTTATTGCGCCGTAACCATGAATATTCTTCATCGATTAACAGGGTGCTTGGGCCAGCCTTGACTTTTAAGGGAGGAATTTCATGAAACTTTTCATAATCTTCAGACATGTCTGTCTTGCCCTCCAATCCCACGATGTCTCTTTTTCCTGAAAGAACTATGTGGCGCTTTGGCTCATCGTATGATGTATTCGCTTCCTTATCTTTTCTTTTTCTCGGTTTGGTAGACATGTCCTTCACATAGAAAACCTGCGCCACATCATTGGCTAGGACGAATGGTTCGTCTATGTACCCAAGATTGTTCAGATCCACTGTTGTCATTCCATACTGTGGGTCTACCTGTACCCCGCCTCCTGACAGATTGACCCATTTGCACTGAAACAAAGGGACCTTAAAATCATGTCCGTAGTCAAGTTCCCATATGTCCACTATGTAACCATAATATGTGTCCTTTCTCCTCTTGGTTGTTGCATCAAAGCGGACACCGCTGTTTTGGTTCGTGCTCTTTTGATCTTGGGCGATCGTGTAAAATGTATTCCCATTTATCTCGTATCCTTTGTAAGTCAATACAGTCGAAGATGGTCCCCTGGACAACGAGTACAACTCATCAGAAACAGTATTGTCACCTCTAAGACGTGTTTCCAACCAACTGCCGAAAGTCCTGATGTGTTCACATGTAATCCAGTCGTCACACTGCTCCGGGTGTTTGGAGCACAGCATGTTCTTGTGTTCATCGACATACGGGGTCACCAAGATAGAGTTCTGTAGAACTGTGTAGTGTGCTTGAGACCAAGAATGCCCGTCCCTACATATTATTGAGTCCCCTTCTAGCGTGCCTTTTCCAGTCAGTCTCCCCTCATACCGCGATTGAGGGAGACCAATCTTCTTAAGGCCAGGAATGAAGTCAACACAAAACTCAATGACATCCTCTGTTTGATGGCCCATGGAGATGCTTCCTTCTGGCCTAGCGCGGTTACGGACATATTGCTTTAGGACTCCCATGAACCTCTCAAAGGGGAACATATTGTGTAGAAATACGGGGCCCAGAATGACAATCTCGTCGACTAGAGGGAGGCATTGGTCCCTGTTGGTGCCACGAACCGGGACCAAAGGCCTCTGCTTCCAGCCCTTTGGGCTGCTGAAAAGAGACCTTTGGTCCCGGTTTGTGGAACGAACCGGGACCAAAGGGGGGCATTGGTCCCGGTTCGTGGCACCAACCGGGACCAAAGGCCTGCGCCTGCCAAAGCCGCGGTGCGGTGGGATGTTTGGTCCCACCTCGCTAGCTGAGGAGCGGCCGCACCTGTTTATAAGCACTGCCCCGCCCTCTCTCTCGAACTCCTCTAAACTGCAGGCCTATGGGCCTAATCTGACACTGCTATGCCTGTGGGTCTGCTGGGCCTTCTGCGGGCCTGAATCCTGGCCCAAGTAGCTGGGTTTCTAGTCGTATTCAGGGCGTGGTGGCCCAGTAGGTGGCATTTTTTTTCTTCTGTTTTTTTGTTTTCTTTTTTGCTTTATTTTTTTTCTTCAGTTTTCCAGTGATTCTTTTTGCTGTTAGGTCACAAAAATTATAAACTTTCTGTTAGTGCCATTAATTTTCAAATTTGAATTCTTTTAAATTTGTGTGAATCACTAGTTTGTGAATAACTTTACTATAAAAATAGATTTTTGAGTGATTCTTTTTCCTGCTATTTAATATTATTGTGTTTTATCATTATATTAAATTTGGTATTTTCCATTTTTTCTATAATTTTACTATAAAATTTCAATGTCATTAATTTTTTTTAACTTATTTGAACTCCAGACTTTTTGTGTGTTCAAAATGCACCATTAAAAGCCACATCATCAATTTTCAACCCTTTCTGACTTCATCTGGTATTTTTCATGCATTTACTGATTTTTGTAAGCTAAATGACACTGAAATTGAAAAGCACTACAAATGAACTCTGAAGAGGTTGAAAATTGGCAGGGTATCATCATTTCACCCACATAGCATGTGCTAAAAAGTTGAGAGGGTTACGGCAAAAACTTGATGCACTTCGTGTACAAAACGGACAATCTCTTTCGAAGTATCAGGGTTTCATACGGAAACTCGTCTGTTACAAAAGGCATTTCATTTTTTCACATGTAACTGCAGTGATATTCTAGATCAAAGGCATCATCATAATAGTTGTGGAGAGAAAGTCTTCACTTTTTCTTCGCTTGTGTCCTTTGCTTATTGCGCCGTAACCATGAATATTCTTCATCGATTAACAGGGTGCTTGGGCCAGCCTTGACTTTTAAGGGAGGAATTTCATGAAACTTTTCATAATCTTCAGACATGTCTGGCTTGCCCTCCAATCCCACGATGTCTCTTTTTCCTGAAAGAACTATGTGGCGCTTTGGCTCATCGTATGATGTATTCGCTTCCTTATCTTTTCTTTTTCTCGGTTTGGTAGACATGTCCTTCACATAGAAAACCTGCGCCACATCATTGGCTAGGATGAATGGTTCGTCTATGTACCCAAGATTGTTCAGATCCACTGTTGTCATTCCATACTGTGGGTCTACCTGTACCCCGCCTCCTGACAGATTGACCCATTTGCACTGAAACAAAGGGACCTTAAAATCATGTCCGTAGTCAAGTTCCCATATGTCTACTATGTAACCATAATATGTGTCCTTTCCCCTCTTGGTTGTTGCATCAAAGCGGACACCGCTGTTTTGGTTCGTGCTCTTTTGATCTTGGGCGATCGTGTAAAATGTATTCCCATTTATCTCGTATCCTTTGTAAGTCAATACAGTCGAAGATGGTCCCCTGGACAACGAGTACAACTCATCAGAAACAGTATTGTCACCTCTAAGACGTGTTTCCAACCAACTGCCGAAAGTCCTGATGTGTTCACATGTAATCCAGTCGTCACACTGCTCCGGGTGTTTGGAGCACAACATGTTCTTGTGTTCATCGACATACGGGGTCACCAAGATAGAGTTCTGTAGAACTGTGTAGTGTGCTTGAGACCAAGAATGCCCGTCCCTACATATTATTGAGTCCCCTTCTAGCGTGCCTTTTCCAGTCAGTCTCCCCTCATACCGCGATTGAGGGAGACCAATCTTCTTAAGGCCAGGAATGAAGTCAACACAAAACTCAATGACATCCTCTGTTTGATGGCCCATGGAGATGCTTCCTTCTGGCCTAGCGCGGTTACGGACATATTGCTTTAGGACTCCCATGAACCTCTCAAAGGGGAACATATTGTGTAGAAATACGGGGCCCAGAATGACAATCTCGTCGACTAGAGGGAGGCATTGGTCCCTGTTGGTGCCACGAACCGGGACCAAAGGCCTCTGCTTCCAGCCCTTTGGGCTGCTGAAAAGAGACCTTTGGTCCCGGTTTGTGGAACGAACCGGGACCAAAGGGGGGCATTGGTCCCGGTTCGTGGCACCAACCGGGACCAAAGGCCTGCGCCTGCCAAAGCCGCGGTGCGGTGGGATGTTTGGTCCCACCTCGCTAGCTGAGGAGCGGCCGCACCTGTTTATAAGCACTGCCCCGCCCTCTCTCTCGAACTCCTCTAAACTGCAGGCCTATGGGCCTAATCTGACACTGCTATGCCTGTGGGCCTGCTGGGCCTTCTGCGGGCCTGAATCCTGGCCCAAGTAGCTGGGTTTCTAGTCATATTCAGGGCGTGGTGGCCCAGTAGGTGGCATTTTTTTTCTTCTGTTTTTTTGTTTTCTTTTTTGCTTTATTTTTTTTCTTCAGTTTTCCAGTGATTCTTTTTGCTGTTAGGTCACAAAAATTATAAACTTTCTGTTAGTGCCATTAATTTTCAAATTTGAATTCTTTTAAATTTGTGTGAATCACTAGTTTGTGAATAACTTTACTATAAAAATAGATTTTTGAGTGATTCTTTTTCCTGCTATTTAATATTATTGTGTTTTATCATTATATTAAATTTGGTATTTTCCATTTTTTCTATAATTTTACTATAAAATTTCAATGTCATTAAATTTTTTTAACTTATTTGAACTCCAGACTTTTTGTGTGTTCAAAATGCACCATTAAAAGCCACATCATCAATTTTCAACCCTTTCTGACTTCATCTGGTATTTTTCATGCATTTACTGATTTTTGTAAGCTAAATGACACTGAAATTGAAAAGCACTACAAATGAACTCTGAAGAGGTTGAAAATTGGCAGGGTATCATCATTTCACCCACATAGCATGTGCTAAAAAGTTGAGAGGGTTACGGCAAAAACTTGATGCACTTCGTGTACAAAACGGACAATCTCTTTCGAAGTATCAGGGTTTCATACGGAAACTCGTCTGTTACAAAAGGCATTTCATTTTTTCACATGTAACTGCAGTGATATTCTAGATCAAAGGCATCATCATAATAGTTGTGGATAGAAAGTCTTCACTTTTTCTTCGCTTGTGTCCTTTGCTTATTGCGCCGTAACCATGAATATTCTTCATCGATTAACAGGGTGCTTGGGCCAGCCTTGACTTTTAAGGGAGGAATTTCATGAAACTTTTCATAATCTTCAGACATGTCTGTCTTGCCCTCCAATCCCACGATGTCTCTTTTTCCTGAAAGAACTATGTGGCGCTTTGGCTCATCGTATGATGTATTCGCTTCCTTATCTTTTCTTTTTCTCGGTTTGGTAGACATGTCCTTCACATAGAAAACCTGCGCCACATCATTGGCTAGGACGAATGGTTCGTCTATGTACCCAAGATTGTTCAGATCCACTGTTGTCATTCCATACTGTGGGTCTACCTGTACCCCGCCTCCTGACAGATTGACCCATTTGCACTGAAACAAAGGGACCTTAAAATCATGTCCGTAGTCAAGTTCCCATATGTCCACTATGTAACCATAATATGTGTCCTTTCCCCTCTTGGTTGTTGCATCAAAGCGGACACAGCTGTTTTGGTTCGTGCTCTTTTGATCTTGGGCGATCGTGTAAAATGTATTCCCATTTATCTCGTATCCTTTGTAAGTCAATACAGTCGAAGATGGTCCCCTGGACAACGAGTACAACTCATCAGAAACAGTATTGTCACCTCTAAGACGTGTTTCCAACCAACTGCCGAAAGTCCTGATGTGTTCACATGTAATCCAGTCGTCACACTGCTCCGGGTGTTTGGAGCACAGCATGTTCTTGTGTTCATCGACATACGGGGTCACCAAGGTAGAGTTCTGTAGAACTGTGTAGTGTGCTTGAGACCAAGAATGCCCGTCCCTACATATTATTGAGTCCCCTTCTAGCGTGCCTTTTCCAGTCAGTCTCCCCTCATACCGCGATTGAGGGAGACCAATCTTCTTAAGGCCAGGAATGAAGTCAACACAAAACTCAATGACATCCTCTGTTTGATGGCCCATGGAGATGCTTCCTTCTGGCCTAGCGCGGTTACGGACATATTGCTTTAGGACTCCCATGAACCTCTCAAAGGGGAACATATTGTGTAGAAATACGGGGCCCAGAATGACAATCTCGTCGACTAGAGGGAGGCATTGGTCCCTGTTGGTGCCACGACCCGGGACCAAAGGCCTCTGCTTCCAGCCCTTTGGGCTGCTGAAAAGAGACCTTTGGTCCCGGTTTGTGGAACGAACCGGGACCAAAGGGGGGCATTGGTCCCGGTTCGTGGCACCAACCGGGACCAAAGGCCTGCGCCTGCCAAAGCCGCGGTGCGGTGGGATGTTTGGTCCCACCTCGCTAGCTGAGGAGCGGCCGCACCTGTTTATAAGCACTGCCCCGCCCTCTCTCTCGAACTCCTCTAAACTGCAGGCCTATGGGCCTAATCTGACACTGCTATGCCTGTGGGCCTGCTGGGCCTTCTGCGGGCCTGAATCCTGGCCCAAGTAGCTGGGTTTCTAGTCGTATTCAGGGCGTGGTGGCCTAGTAGGTGGCATTTTTTTTCTTCTGTTTTTCTGTTTTCTTTTTTGCTTTATTTTTTTTCTTCAGTTTTCCAGTGATTCTTTTTGCTGTTAGGTCACAAAAATTATAAACTTTCTGTTAGTGCCATTAATTTTCAAATTTGAATTCTTTTAAATTTGTGTGAATCACTAGTTTGTGAATAACTTTACTATAAAAATAGATTTTTGAGTGATTCTTTTTCCTGCTATTTAATATTATTGTGTTTTATCATTATATTAAATTTGGTATTTTCCATTTTTTCTATAATTTTACTATAAAATTTCAATGTCATTAAATTTTTTTAACTTATTTGAACTCCAGACTTTTTGTGTGTTCAAAATGCACCATTAAAAGCCACATCATCAATTTTCAACCCTTTGTGACTTCATCTGGTATTTTTCATGCATTTACTGATTTTTGTAAGCTAAATGACACTGAAATTGAAAAGCACTACAAATGAACTCTGAAGAGGTTGAAAATTGGCAGGGTATCATCATTTCACCCACATAGCATGTGCTAAAAAGTTGAGAGGGTTACGGCAAAAACTTGATGCACTTCGTGTACAAAACGGACAATCTCTTTCGAAGTATCAGGGTTTCATACGGAAACTCGTCTGTTACAAACGGCATTTCATTTTTTCACATGTAACTGCAGTGATATTCTAGATCAAAGGCATCATCATAATAGTTGTGGAGAGAAAGTCTTCACTTTTTCTTCGCTTGTGTCCTTTGCTTATTGCGCCGTAACCATGAATATTCTTCATCGATTAACAGGGTGCTTGGGCCAGCCTTGACTTTTAAGGGAGGAATTTCATGAAACTTTTCATAATCTTTAGACATGTCTGTCTTGCCCTCCAATCCCACGATGTCTCTTTTTCCTGAAAGAACTATGTGGCGCTTTGGCTCATCGTATGATGTATTCGCTTCCTTATCTTTTCTTTTTCTCGGTTTGGTAGACATGTCCTTCACATAGAAAACCTGCGCCACATCATTGGCTAGGACGAATGGTTCGTCTATGTACCCAAGATTGTTCAGATCCACTGTTGTCATTCCATACTGTGGGTCTACCTGTACCCCGCCTCCTGACAGATTGACCCATTTGCACTGAAACAAAGGGACCTTAAAATCATGTCCGTAGTCAAGTTCCCATATGTCCACTATGTAACCATAATATGTGTCCTTTCCCCTCTTGGTTGTTGCATCAAAGCGGACACCACTGTTTTGGTTCGTGCTCTTTTGATCTTGGGCGATCGTGTAAAATATATTCCCATTTATCTCGTATCCTTTGTAAGTCAATACAGTCGAAGATGGTCCCCTGGACAACGAGTACAACTCATCAGAAACAGTATTGTCACCTCTAAGACGTGTTTCCAACCAACTGCCGAAAGTCCTGATGTGTTCACATGTAATCCAGTCGTCACACTGCTCCGGGTGTTTGGAGCACAGCATGTTCTTGTGTTCATCGACATACGGGGTCACCAAGGTAGAGTTCTGTAGAACTGTGTAGTGTGCTTGAGACCAAGAATGCCCGTCCCTACATATTATTGAGTCCCCTTCTAGCGTGCCTTTTCCAGTCAGTCTCCCCTCATACCGCGATTGAGGGAGACCAATCTTCTTAAGGCCAGGAATGAAGTCAACACAAAACTCAATGACATCCTCTGTTTGATGGCCCATGGAGATGCTTCCTTCTGGCCTAGCGCGGTTACGGACATATTGCTTTAGGACTCCCATGAACCTCTCAAAGGGGAACATATTGTGTAGAAATACGGGGCCCAGAATGACAATCTCGTCGACTAGAGGGAGGCATTGGTCCCTGTTGGTGCCACGAACCGGGACCAAAGGCCTCTGCTTCCAGCCCTTTGGGCTGCTGAAAAGAGACCTTTGGTCCCGGTTTGTGGAACGAACCGGGACCAAAGGGGGGCATTGGTCCCGGTTCGTGGCACCAACCGGGACCAAAGGCCTGCGCCTGCCAAAGCCGCGGTGCGGTGGGATGTTTGGTCCCACCTCGCTAGCTGAGGAGCGGCCGCACCTGTTTATAAGCACTGCCCCGCCCTCTCTCTCGAACTCCTCTAAACTGCAGGCCTATGGGCCTAATCTGACACTGCTATGCCTGTGGGCCTGCTGGGCCTTCTGCGGGCCTGAATCCTGGCCCAAGTAGCTGGGTTTCTAGTCATATTCAGGGCGTGGTGGCCCAGTAGGTGGCATTTTTTTTCTTCTGTTTTTTTGTTTTCTTTTTTGCTTTATTTTTTTTCTTCAGTTTTCCAGTGATTCTTTTTGCTGTTAGGTCACAAAAATTATAAACTTTCTGTTAGTGCCATTAATTTTCAAATTTGAATTCTTTTAAATTTGTGTGAATCACTAGTTTGTGAATAACTTTACTATAAAAATAGATTTTTGAGTGATTCTTTTTCCTGCTATTTAATATTATTGTGTTTTATCATTATATTAAATTTGGTATTTTCCATTTTTTCTATAATTTTACTATAAAATTTCAATGTCATTAAATTTTTTTAACTTATTTGAACTCCAGACTTTTTGTGTGTTCAAAATGCACCATTAAAAGCCACATCATCAATTTTCAACCCTTTCTGACTTCATCTGGTATTTTTCATGCATTTACTGATTTTTGTAAGCTAAATGACACTGAAATTGAAAGGCACTACAAATGAACTCTGAAGAGGTTAAAAATTGGCAGGGTATCATCATTTCACCCACATAGCATGTGCTAAAAAGTTGAGAGGGTTACGGCAAAAACTTGATGCACTTCGTGTACAAAACGGACAATCTCTTTCGAAGTATCAGGGTTTCATACGGAAACTCGTCTGTTACAAAAGGCATTTCATTTTTTCACATGTAACTGCAGTGATATTCTAGATCAAAGGCATCATCATAATAGTTGTGGAGAGAAAGTCTTCACTTTTTCTTCGCTTGTGTCCTTTGCTTATTGCGCCGTAACCATGAATATTCTTCATCGATTAACAGGGTGCTTGGGCCAGCCTTGACTTTTAAGGGAGGAATTTCATGAAACTTTTCATAATCTTCAGACATGTCTGTCTTGCCCTCCAATCCCACGATGTCTCTTTTTCCTGAAAGAACTATGTGGCGCTTTGGCTCATCGTATGATGTATTCGCTTCCTTATCTTTTCTTTTTCTCGGTTTGGTAGACATGTCCTTCACATAGAAAACCTGCGCCACATCATTGGCTAGGACGAATGGTTCGTCTATGTACCCAAGATTGTTCAGATCCACTGTTGTCATTCCATACTGTGGGTCTACCTGTACCCCGCCTCCTGACAGATTGACCCATTTGCACTGAAACAAAGGGACCTTAAAATCATGTCCGTAGTCAAGTTCCCATATGTCCACTATGTAACCATAATATGTGTCCTTTCTCCTCTTGGTTGTTGCATCAAAGCGGACACCGCTGTTTTGGTTCGTGCTCTTTTGATCTTGGGCGATCGTGTAAAATGTATTCCCATTTATCTCGTATCCTTTGTAAGTCAATACAGTCGAAGATGGTCCCCTGGACAACGAGTACAACTCATCAGAAACAGTATTGTCACCTCTAAGACGTGTTTCCAACCAACTGCCGAAAGTCCTGATGTGTTCACATGTAATCCAGTCGTCACACTGCTCCGGGTGTTTGGAGCACAGCATGTTCTTGTGTTCATCGACATACGGGGTCACCAAGATAGAGTTCTGTAGAACTGTGTAGTGTGCTTGAGACCAAGAATGCCCGTCCCTACATATTATTGAGTCCCCTTCTAGCGTGCCTTTTCCAGTCAGTCTCCCCTCATACCGCGATTGAGGGAGACCAATCTTCTTAAGGCCAGGAATGAAGTCAACACAAAACTCAATGACATCCTCTGTTTGATGGCCCATGGAGATGCTTCCTTCTGGCCTAGCGCGGTTACGGACATATTGCTTTAGGACTCCCATGAACCTCTCAAAGGGGAACATATTGTGTAGAAATACGGGGCCCAGAATGACAATCTCGTCGACTAGAGGGAGGCATTGGTCCCTGTTGGTGCCACGAACCGGGACCAAAGGCCTCTGCTTCCAGCCCTTTGGGCTGCTGAAAAGAGACCTTTGGTCCCGGTTTGTGGAACGAACCGGGACCAAAGGGGGGCATTGGTCCCGGTTCGTGGCACCAACCGGGACCAAAGGCCTGCGCCTGCCAAAGCCGCGGTGCTGTGGGATGTTTGGTCCCACCTCGCTAGCTGAGGAGCGGCCGCACCTGTTTATAAGCACTGCCCCGCCCTCTCTCTCGAACTCCTCTAAACTGCAGGCCTATGGGCCTAATCTGACACTGCTATGCCTGTGGGCCTGCTGGGCCTTCTGCGGGCCTGAATCCTGGCCCAAGTAGCTGGGTTTCTAGTCGTATTCAGGGCGTGGTGGCCCAGTAGGTGGCATTTTTTTTCTTCTGTTTTTTTGTTTTCTTTTTTGCTTTATTTTTTTTCTTCAGTTTTCCAGTGATTCTTTTTGCTGTTAGGTCACAAAAATTATAAACTTTCTGTTAGTGCCATTAATTTTCAAATTTGAATTCTTTTAAATTTGTGTGAATCACTAGTTTGTGAATAACTTTACTATAAAAATAGATTTTTGAGTGATTCTTTTTCCTGCTATTATTGTGTTTTATCATTATATTAAACTTGGTATTTTCCATTTTTTCTATAATTTTACTATAAAATTTCAATGTCATTAAATTTTTTTAACTTATTTGAACTCCAGACTTTTTGTGTGTTCAAAATGCACCATTAAAAGCCACATCATCAATTTTCAACCCTTTCTGACTTCATCTGGTATTTTTCATGCATTTACTGATTTTTGTAAGCTAAATGACACTGAAATTGAAAAGCACTACAAATGAACTCTGAAGAGGTTGAAAATTGGCAGGGTATCATCATTTCACCCACATAGCATGTGCTAAAAAGTTGAGAGGGTTACGGCAAAAACTTGATGCACTTCGTGTACGAAACGGACAATCTCTTTCGAAGTATCAGGGTTTCATACGGAAACTCGTCTGTTACAAAAGGCATTTCATTTTTTCACATGTAACTGCAGTGATATTCTAGATCAAAGGCATCATCATAATAGTTGTGGAGAGAAAGTCTTCACTTTTTCTTCGCTTGTGTCCTTTGCTTATTGCGCCGTAACCATGAATATTCTTCATCGATTAACAGGGTGCTTGGGCCAGCCTTGACTTTTAAGGGAGGAATTTCATGAAACTTTTCATAATCTTCAGACATGTCTGTCTTGCCCTCCAATCCCACGATGTCTCTTTTTCCTGAAAGAACTATGTGGCGCTTTGGCTCATCGTATGATGTATTCGCTTCCTTATCTTTTCTTTTTCTCGGTTTGGTAGACATGTCCTTCACATAGAAAACCTGCGCCACATCATTGGCTAGGACGAATGGTTCGGCTATGTACCCAAGATTGTTCAGATCCACTGTTGTCATTCCATACTGTGGGTCTACCTGTACCCCGCCTCCTGACAGATTGACCCATTTGCACTGAAACAAAGGGACCTTAAAATCATGTCCGTAGTCAAGTTCCCATATGTCCACTATGTAACCATAATATGTGTCCTTTCCCCTCTTGGTTGTTGCATCAAAGCGGACACCGCTGTTTTGGTTCGTGCTCTTTTGATCTTGGGCGATCGTGTAAAATGTATTCCCATTTATCTCGTATCCTTTGTAAGTCAATACAGTCGAAGATGGTCCCCTGGACAACGAGTACAACTCATCAGAAACAGTATTGTCACCTCTAAGACGTGTTTCCAACCAACTGCCGAAAGTCCTGATGTGTTCACATGTAATCCAGTCGTCACACTGCTCCGGGTGTTTGGAGCACAGCATGTTCTTGTGTTCATCGACATACGGGGTCACCAAGGTAGAGTTCTGTAGAACTGTGTAGTGTGCTTGAGACCAAGAATGTCCGTCCCTACATATTATTGAGTCCCCTTCTAGCGTGCCTTTTCCAGTCAGTCTCCCCTCATACCGCGATTGAGGGAGACCAATCTTCTTAAGGCCAGGAATGAAGTCAACACAAAACTCAATGACATCCTCTGTTTGATGGCCCATGGAGATGCTTCCTTCTGGCCTAGCGCGGTTACGGACATATTGCTTTAGGACTCCCATGAACCTCTCAAAGGGGAACATATTGTGTAGAAATACGGGGCCCAGAATGACAATCTCGTCGACTAGAGGGAGGCATTGGTCCCTGTTGGTGCCACGAACCGGGACCAAAGGCCTCTGCTTCCAGCCCTTTGGGCTGCTGAAAAGAGACCTTTGGTCCCGGTTTGTGGAACGAACCGGGACCAAAGGGGGGCATTGGTCCCGGTTCGTGGCACCAACCGGGACCAAAGGCCTGCGCCTGCCAAAGCCGCGGTGCTGTGGGATGTTTGGTCCCACCTCGCTAGCTGAGGAGCGGCCGCACCTGTTTATAAGCACTGCCCCGCCCTCTCTCTCGAACTCCTCTAAACTGCAGGCCTATGGGCCTAATCTGACACTGCTATGCCTGTGGGCCTGCTGGGCCTTCTGCGGGCCTGAATCCTGGCCCAAGTAGCTGGGTTTCTAGTCGTATTCAGGGCGTGGTGGCCCAGTAGGTGGCATTTTTTTTCTTCTGTTTTTTTGTTTTCTTTTTTGCTTTATTTTTTTTCTTCAGTTTTCCAGTGATTCTTTTTGCTGTTAGGTCACAAAAATTATAAACTTTCTGTTAGTGCCATTAATTTTCAAATTTGAATTCTTTTAAATTTGTGTGAATCACTAGTTTGTGAATAACTTTACTATAAAAATAGATTTTTGAGTGATTCTTTTTCCTGCTATTTAATATTATTGTGTTTTATCATTATATTAAACTTGGTATTTTCCATTTTTTCTATAATTTTACTATAAAATTTCAATGTCATTAATTTTTTTTAACTTATTTGAACTCCAGACTTTTTGTGTGTTCAAAATGCACCATTAAAAGCCACATCATCAATTTTCAACCCTTTCTGACTTCATCTGGTATTTTTCATGCATTTACTGATTTTTGTAAGCTAAATGACACTGAAATTGAAAAGCACTACAAATGAACTCTGAAGAGGTTGAAAATTGGCAGGGTATCATCATTTCACCCACATAGCATGTGCTAAAAAGTTGAGAGGGTTACGGCAAAAACTTGATGCACTTCGTGTACAAAACGGACAATCTCTTTCGAAGTATCAGGGTTTCATACGGAAACTCGTCTGTTACAAAAGGCATTTCATTTTTTCACATGTAACTGCAGTGATATTCTAGATCAAAGGCATCATCATAATAGTTGTGGAGAGAAAGTCTTCACTTTTTCTTCGCTTGTGTCCTTTGCTTATTGCGCCGTAACCATGAATATTCTTCATCGATTAATAGGGTGCTTGGGCCAGCCTTGACTTTTAAGGGAGGAATTTCATGAAACTTTTCATAATCTTCAGACATGTCTGTCTTGCCCTCCAATCCCACGATGTCTCTTTTTCCTGAAAGAACTATGTGGCGCTTTGGCTCATCGTATGATGTATTCGCTTCCTTATCTTTTCTTTTTCTCGGTTTGGTAGACATGTCCTTCACATAGAAAACCTGCGCCACATCATTGGCTAGGACGAATGGTTCGTCTATGTACCCAAGATTGTTCAGATCCACTGTTGTCATTCCATACTGTGGGTCTACCTGTACCCCGCCTCCTGACAGATTGACCCATTTGCACTGAAACAAAGGGACCTTAAAATCATGTCCGTAGTCAAGTTCCCATATGTCCACTATGTAACCATAATATGTGTCCTTTCCCCTCTTGGTTGTTGCATCAAAGCGGACACCGCTGTTTTGGTTCGTGCTCTTTTGATCTTGGGCGATCGTGTAAAATGTATTCCCATTTATCTCGTATCCTTTGTAAGTCAATACAGTCGAAGATGGTCCCCTGGACAACGAGTACAACTCATCAGAAACAGTATTGTCACCTCTAAGACGTGTTTCCAACCAACTGCCGAAAGTCCTGATGTGTTCACATGTAATCCAGTCGTCACACTGCTCCGGGTGTTTGGAGCACAGCATGTTCTTGTGTTCATCGACATACGGGGTCACCAAGGTAGAGTTCTGTAGAACTGTGTAGTGTGCTTGAGACCAAGAATGCCCGTCCCTACATATTATTGAGTCCCCTTCTAGCGTGCCTTTTCCAGTCAGTCTCCCCTCATACCGCGATTGAGGGAGACCAATCTTCTTAAGGCCAGGAATGAAGTCAACACAAAACTCAATGACATCCTCTGTTTGATGGCCCATGGAGATGCTTCCTTCTGGCCTAGCGCGGTTACGGACATATTGCTTTAGGACTCCCATGAACCTCTCAAAGGGGAACATATTGTGTAGAAATACGGGGCCCAGAATGACAATCTCGTCGACTAGAGGGAGGCATTGGTCCCTGTTGGTGCCACGAACCGGGACCAAAGGCCTCTGCTTCCAGCCCTTTGGGCTGCTGAAAAGAGACCTTTGGTCCCGGTTTGTGGAACGAACCGGGACCAAAGGGGGGCATTGGTCCCGGTTCGTGGCACCAACCGGGACCAAAGGCCTGCGCCTGCCAAAGCCGCGGTGCTGTGGGATGTTTGGTCCCACCTCGCTAGCTGAGGAGCGGCCGCACCTGTTTATAAGCACTGCCCCGCCCTCTCTCTCGAACTCCTCTAAACTGCAGGCCTATGGGCCTAATCTGACACTGCTATGCCTGTGGGCCTGCTGGGCCTTCTGCGGGCCTGAATCCTGGCCCAAGTAGCTGGGTTTCTAGTCGTATTCAGGGCGTGGTGGCCCAGTAGGTGGCATTTTTTTTCTTCTGTTTTTTTGTTTTCTTTTTTGCTTTATTTTTTTTCTTCAGTTTTCCAGTGATTCTTTTTGCTGTTAGGTCACAAAAATTATAAACTTTCTGTTAGTGCCATTAATTTTCAAATTTGAATTCTTTTAAATTTGTGTGAATCACTAGTTTGTGAATAACTTTACTATAAAAATAGATTTTTGAGTGATTCTTTTTCCTGCTATTTAATATTATTGTGTTTTATCATTATATTAAATTTGGTATTTTCCATTTTTTCTATAATTTTACTATAAAATTTCAATGTCATTAAATTTTTTTAACTTATTTGAACTCCAGACTTTTTGTGTGTTCAAAATGCACCATTAAAAGCCACATCATCAATTTTCAACCCTTTCTGACTTCATCTGGTATTTTTCATGCATTTACTGATTTTTGTAAGCTAAATGACACTGAAATTGAAAAGCACTACAAATGAACTCTGAAGAGGTTGAAAATTGGCAGGGTATCATCATTTCACCCACATAGCATGTGCTAAAAAGTTGAGAGGGTTACGGCAAAAACTTGATGCACTTCGTGTACAAAATGGACAATCTCTTTCGAAGTATCAGGGTTTCATACGGAAACTCGTCTGTTACAAAAGGCATTTCATTTTTTCACATGTAACTGCAGTGATATTCTAGATCAAAGGCATCATCATAATAGTTGTGGAGAGAAAGTCTTCACTTTTTCTTCGCTTGTGTCCTTTGCTTATTGCGCCGTAACCATGAATATTCTTCATCGATTAACAGGGTGCTTGGGCCAGCCTTGACTTTTAAGGGAGGAATTTCATGAAACTTTTCATAATCTTCAGACATGTCTGTCTTGCCCTCCAATCCCACGATGTCTCTTTTTCCTGAAAGAACTATGTGGCGCTTTGGCTCATCGTATGATGTATTCGCTTCCTTATCTTTTCTTTTTCTCGGTTTGGTAGACATGTCCTTCACATAGAAAACCTGCGCCACATCATTGGCTAGGACGAATGGTTCGTCTATGTACCCAAGATTGTTCAGATCCACTGTTGTCATTCCATACTGTGGGTCTACCTGTACCCCGCCTCCTGACAGATTGACCCATTTGCACTGAAACAAAGGGACCTTAAAATCATGTCCGTAGTCAAGTTCCCATATGTCCACTATGTAACCATAATATGTGTCCTTTCTCCTCTTGGTTGTTGCATCAAAGCGGACACCGCTGTTTTGGTTCGTGCTCTTTTGATCTTGGGCGATCGTGTAAAATGTATTCCCATTTATCTCGTATCCTTTGTAAGTCAATACAGTCGAAGATGGTCCCCTGGACAACGAGTACAACTCATCAGAAACAGTATTGTCACCTCTAAGACGTGTTTCCAACCAACTGCCGAAAGTCCTGATGTGTTCACATGTAATCCAGTCGTCACACTGCTCCGGGTGTTTGGAGCACAGCATGTTCTTGTGTTCATCGACATACGGGGTCACCAAGATAGAGTTCTGTAGAACTGTGTAGTGTGCTTGAGACCAAGAATGCCCGTCCCTACATATTATTGAGTCCCCTTCTAGCGTGCCTTTTCCAGTCAGTCTCCCCTCATACCGCGATTGAGGGAGACCAATCTTCTTAAGGCCAGGAATGAAGTCAACACAAAACTCAATGACATCCTCTGTTTGATGGCCCATGGAGATGCTTCCTTCTGGCCTAGCGCGGTTACGGACATATTGCTTTAGGACTCCCATGAACCTCTCAAAGGGGAACATATTGTGTAGAAATACGGGGCCCAGAATGACAATCTCGTCGACTAGAGGGAGGCATTGGTCCCTGTTGGTGCCACGAACCGGGACCAAAGGCCTCTGCTTCCAGCCCTTTGGGCTGCTGAAAAGAGACCTTTGGTCCCGGTTTGTGGAACGAACCGGGACCAAAGGGGGGCATTGGTCCCGGTTCGTGGCACCAACCGGGACCAAAGGCCTGCGCCTGCCAAAGCCGCGGTGCGGTGGGATGTTTGGTCCCACCTCGCTAGCTGAGGAGCGGCCGCACCTGTTTATAAGCACTGCCCCGCCCTCTCTCTCGAACTCCTCTAAACTGCAGGCCTATGGGCCTAATCTGACACTGCTATGCCTGTGGGCCTGCTGGGCCTTCTGCGGGCCTGAATCCTGGCCCAAGTAGCTGGGTTTCTAGTCGTATTCAGGGCGTGGTGGCCCAGTAGGTGGCATTTTTTTTCTTCTGTTTTTTTGTTTTCCTTTTTGCTTTATTTTTTTTCTTCAGTTTTCCAGTGATTCTTTTTGCTGTTAGGTCACAAAAATTATAAACTTTCTGTTAGTGCCATTAATTTTCAAATTTGAATTCTTTTAAATTTGTGTGAATCACTAGTTTGTGAATAACTTTACTATAAAAATAGATTTTTGAGTGATTCTTTTTCCTGCTATTTAATATTATTGTGTTTTATCATTATATTAAATTTGGTATTTTCCATTTTTTCTATAATTTTACTATAAAATTTCAATGTCATTAAATTTTTTTAACTTATTTGAACTCCAGACTTTTTGTGTGTTCAAAATGCACCATTAAAAGCCACATCATCAATTTTCAACCCTTTCTGACTTCATCTGGTATTTTTCATGCATTTACTGATTTTTGTAAGCTAAATGACACTGAAATTGAAAAGCACTACAAATGAACTCTGAAGAGGTTGAAAATTGGCAGGGTATCATCATTTCACCCACATAGCATGTGCTAAAAAGTTGAGAGGGTTACGGCAAAAACTTGATGCACTTCGTGTACAAAACGGACAATCTCTTTCGAAGTATCAGGGTTTCATACGGAAACTCGTCTGTTACAAAAGGCATTTCATTTTTTCACATGTAACTGCAGTGATATTCTAGATCAAAGGCATCATCATAATAGTTGTGGAGAGAAAGTCTTCACTTTTTCTTCGCTTGTGTCCTTTGCTTATTGCGCCGTAACCATGAATATTCTTCATCGATTAAAAGGGTGCTTGGGCCAGCCTTGACTTTTAAGGGAGGAATTTCATGAAACTTTTCATAATCTTCAGACATGTCTGTCTTGCCCTCCAATCCCACGATGTCTCTTTTTCCTGAAAGAACTATGTGGCGCTTTGGCTCATCGTATGATGTATTCGCTTCCTTATCTTTTCTTTTTCTCGGTTTGGTAGACATGTCCTTCACATAGAAAACCTGCGCCACATCATTGGCTAGGACGAATGGTTCGTCTATGTACCCAAGATTGTTCAGATCCACTGTTGTCATTCCATACTGTGGGTCTACCTGTACGCCGCCTCCTGACAGATTGACCCATTTGCACTGAAACAAAGGGACCTTAAAATCATGTCCGTAGTCAAGTTCCCATATGTCCACTATGTAACCATAATATGTGTCCTTTCCCCTCTTGGCTGTTGCATCAAAGCGGACACCGCTGTTTTGGTTCATGCTCTTTTGATCTTGGGCGATCGTGTAAAATGTATTCCCATTTATCTCGTATCCTTTGTAAGTCAATACAGTCGAAGATGGTCCCCTGGACAACGAGTACAACTCATCAGAAACAGTATTGTCACCTCTAAGACGTGTTTCCAACCAACTGCCGAAAGTCCTGATGTGTTCACATGTAATCCAGTCGTCACACTGCTCCGGGTGTTTGGAGCACAACATGTTCTTGTGTTCATCGACATACGGGGTCACCAAGGTAGAGTTCTGTAGAACTGTGTAGTGTGCTTGAGACCAAGAATGCCCGTCCCTACATATTATTGAGTCCCCTTCTAGCGTGCCTTTTCCAGTCAGTCTCCCCTCATACCGCGATTGAGGGAGACCAATCTTCTTAAGGCCAGGAATGCAGTCAACACAAAACTCAATGACATCCTCTGTTTGATGGCCCATGGAGATGCTTCCTTCTGGCCTAGCGCGGTTACGGACATATTGCTTTAGGACTCCCATGAACCTCTCAAAGGGGAACATATTGTGTAGAAATACGGGGCCCAGAATGACAATCTCGTCGACTAGAGGGAGGCATTGGTCCCTGTTGGTGCCACGAACCGGGACCAAAGGCCTCTGCTTCCAGCCCTTTGGGCTGCTAAAAAGAGACCTTTGGTCCCGGTTTGTGGAACGAACCGGGACCAAAGGGGGGCATTGGTCCCGGTTCGTGGCACCAACCGGGACCAAAGGCCTGCGCCTGCCAAAGCCGCGGTGCGGTGGGATGTTTGGTCCCACCTCGCTAGCTGAGGAGCGGCCGCACCTGTTTATAAGCACTGCCCCGCCCTCTCTCTCGAACTCCTCTAAACTGCAGGCCTATGGGCCTAATCTGACACTGCTATGCCTGTGGGCCTGCTGGGCCTTCTGCGGGCCTGAATCTTGGCCCAAGTAGCTGGGTTTCTAGTCGTATTCAGGGCGTGGTGGCCCATTAGGTGGCATTTTTTTTCTTCTGTTTTTTTGTTTTCTTTTTTGCTTTATTTTTTTTCTTCAGTTTTCCAGTGATTCTTTTTGCTGTTAGGTCACAAAAATTATAAACTTTCTGTTAGTGCCATTAATTTTCAAATTTGAATTCTTTTAAATTTGTGTGAATCACTAGTTTGTGAATAACTTTACTATAAAAATAGATTTTTGAGTGATTCTTTTTCCTGCTATTTAATATTATTGTGTTTTATCATTATATTAAATTTGGTATTTTCCATTTTTTCTATAATTTTACTATAAAATTTCAATGTCATTAATTTTTTTTAACTTATTTGAACTCCAGACTTTTTGTGTGTTCAAAATGCACCATTAAAAGCCACATCATCAATTTTCAACCCTTTCTGACTTCATCTGGTATTTTTCATGCATTTACTGATTTTTGTAAGCTAAATGACACTGAAATTGAAAAGCACTACAAATGAACTCTGAAGAGGTTGAAAATTGGCAGGGTATCATCATTTCACCCACATAGCATGTGCTAAAAAGTTGAGAGGGTTACGGCAAAAACTTGATGCACTTCGTGTACAAAACGGACAATCTCTTTCGAAGTATCAGGGTTTCATACGGAAACTCGTCTGTTACAAAAGGCATTTCATTTTTTCACATGTAACTGCAGTGATATTCTAGATCAAAGGCATCATCATAATAGTTGTGGAGAGAAAGTCTTCACTTTTTCTTCGCTTGTGTCCTTTGCTTATTGCGCCGTAACCATGAATATTCTTCATCGATTAACAGGGTGCTTGGGCCAGCCTTGACTTTTAAGGGAGGAATTTCATGAAACTTTTCATAATCTTCAGACATGTCTGTCTTGCCCTCCAATCCCACGATGTCTCTTTTTCCTGAAAGAACTATGTGGCGCTTTGGCTCATCGTATGATGTATTCGCTTCCTTATCTTTTCTTTTTCTCGGTTTGGTAGACATGTCCTTCACATAGAAAACCTGCGCCACATCATTGGCTAGGACGAATGGTTCGTCTATGTACCCAAGATTGTTCAGATCCACTGTTGTCATTCCATACTGTGGGTCTACCTGTACCCCGCCTCCTGACAGATTGACCCATTTGCACTGAAACAAAGGGACCTTAAAATCATGTCCGTAGTCAAGTTCCCATATGTCCACTATGTAACCATAATATGTGTCCTTTCTCCTCTTGGTTGTTGCATCAAAGCGGACACCGCTGTTTTGGTTCGTGCTCTTTTGATCTTGGGCGATCGTGTAAAATGTATTCCCATTTATCTCGTATCCTTTGTAAGTCAATACAGTCGAAGATGGTCCCCTGGACAACGAGTACAACTCATCAGAAACAGTATTGTCACCTCTAAGACGTGTTTCCAACCAACTGCCGAAAGTCCTGATGTGTTCACATGTAATCCAGTCGTCACACTGCTCCGGGTGTTTGGAGCACAGCATGTTCTTGTGTTCATCGACATACGGGGTCACCAAGATAGAGTTCTGTAGAACTGTGTAGTGTGCTTGAGACCAAGAATGCCCGTCCCTACATATTATTGAGTCCCCTTCTAGCGTGCCTTTTCCAGTCAGTCTCCCCTCATACCGCGATTGAGGGAGACCAATCTTCTTAAGGCCAGGAATGAAGTCAACACAAAACTCAATGACATCCTCTGTTTGATGGCCCATGGAGATGCTTCCTTCTGGCCTAGCGCGGTTACGGACATATTGCTTTAGGACTCCCATGAACCTCTCAAAGGGGAACATATTGTGTAGAAATACGGGGCCCAGAATGACAATCTCGTCGACTAGAGGGAGGCATTGGTCCCTGTTGGTGCCACGAACCGGGACCAAAGGCCTCTGCTTCCAGCCCTTTGGGCTGCTGAAAAGAGACCTTTGGTCCCGGTTTGTGGAACGAACCGGGACCAAAGGGGGGCATTGGTCCCGGTTCGTGGCACCAACCGGGACCAAAGGCCTGCGCCTGCCAAAGCCGCGGTGCTGTGGGATGTTTGGTCCCACCTCGCTAGCTGAGGAGCGGCCGCACCTGTTTATAAGCACTGCCCCGCCCTCTCTCTCGAACTCCTCTAAACTGCAGGCCTATGGGCCTAATCTGACACTGCTATGCCTGTGGGCCTGCTGGGCCTTCTGCGGGCCTGAATCCTGGCCCAAGTAGCTGGGTTTCTAGTCGTATTCAGGGCGTGGTGGCCCAGTAGGTGGCATTTTTTTTCTTCTGTTTTTTTGTTTTCTTTTTTGCTTTATTTTTTTTCTTCAGTTTTCCAGTGATTCTTTTTGCTGTTAGGTCACAAAAATTATAAACTTTCTGTTAGTGCCATTAATTTTCAAATTTGAATTCTTTTAAATTTGTGTGAATCACTAGTTTGTGAATAACTTTACTATAAAAATAGATTTTTGAGTGATTCTTTTTCCTGCTATTTAATATTATTGTGTTTTATCATTATATTAAATTTGGTATTTTCCATTTTTTCTATAATTTTACTATAAAATTTCAATGTCATTAAATTTTTTTAACTTATTTGAACTCCAGACTTTTTGTGTGTTCAAAATGCACCATTAAAAGCCACATCATCAATTTTCAACCCTTTCTGACTTCATCTGGTATTTTTCATGCATTTACTGATTTTTGTAAGCTAAATGACACTGAAATTGAAAAGCACTACAAATGAACTCTGAAGAGGTTGAAAATTGGCAGGGTATCATCATTTCACCCACATAGCATGTGCTAAAAAGTTGAGAGGGTTACGGCAAAAACTTGATGCACTTCGTGTACAAAATGGACAATCTCTTTCGAAGTATCAGGGTTTCATACGGAAACTCGTCTGTTACAAAAGGCATTTCATTTTT
This sequence comes from Thinopyrum elongatum, assembly GCA_011799875.1. Lineage (NCBI taxonomy): Eukaryota > Viridiplantae > Streptophyta > Magnoliopsida > Poales > Poaceae > Thinopyrum > Thinopyrum elongatum. Next base: position 4,662,014 of record CM022298.1, read on the forward strand.
TCACATGTAACTGCAGTGATATTCTAGATCAAAGGCATCATCATAATAGTTGTGGAGAGAAAGTCTTCACTTTTTCTTCGCTTGTGTCCTTTGCTTATTGCGCCGTAACCATGAATATTCTTCATCGATTAACAGGGTGCTTGGGCCAGCCTTGACTTTTAAGGGAGGAATTTCATGAAACTTTTCATAATCTTCAGACATGTCTGTCTTGCCCTCCAATCCCACGATGTCTCTTTTTCCTGAAAGAACTATGTGGCGCTTTGGCTCATCGTATGATGTATTCGCTTCCTTATCTTTTCTTTTTCTCGGTTTGGTAGACATGTCCTTCACATAGAAAACCTGCGCCACATCATTGGCTAGGACGAATGGTTCGTCTATGTACCCAAGATTGTTCAGATCCACTGTTGTCATTCCATACTGTGGGTCTACCTGTACGCCGCCTCCTGACAGATTGACCCATTTGCACTGAAACAAAGGGACCTTAAAATCATGTCCGTAGTCAAGTTCCCATATGTCCACTATGTAACCATAATATGTGTCCTTTCCCCTCTTGGCTGTTGCATCAAAGCGGACACCGCTGTTTTGGTTCGTGCTCTTTTGATCTTGGGCGATCGTGTAAAATGTATTCCCATTTATCTCGTATCCTTTGTAAGTCAATACAGTCGAAGATGGTCCCCTGGACAACGAGTACAACTCATCAGAAACAGTATTGTCACCTCTAAGACGTGTTTCCAACCAACTGCCGAAAGTCCTGATGTGTTCACATGTAATCCAGTCGTCACACTGCTCCGGGTGTTTGGAGCACAGCATGTTCTTGTGTTCATCGACATACGGGGTCACCAAGGTAGAGTTCTGTAGAACTGTGTAGTGTGCTTGAGACCAAGAATGCCCGTCCCTACATATTATTGAGTCCCCTTCTAGCGTGCCTTTTCCAGTCAGTCTCCCCTCATACCGCGATTGATGGAGACCAATCTTCTTAAGGCCAGGAATGAAGTCAACACAAAACCCAATGACATCCTCTGTCTGATGGCCCATGGAGATGCTTCCTTCTGGCCTAGCGCGGTTACGGACATATTGCTTTAGGACTCCCATGAACCTCTCAAAGGGGAACATATTGTGTAGAAATACGGGGCCCAGAATGACAATCTCATCGACTAGATGAACTAGGACGTGCATCATGATATTGAAGAAGGATGGTTGGAACACCAGCTCGAAACTAACAAGACATTGCGCCACATCACTCCTTAACCTTGGTAGGATTTCTGGATCGATCACCTTCTGAGAGATTACATTGAGGAATGCACATAGCTTCACAATGGCTAATCGAACGTTTTCCGGTAGAAGCCCCCTCAATGCAACCGGAAGCAGTTGCGTCATAATCACGTTGCAGTCATGAGACTTTAGGTTTTGGAACTTTTTCTCTGCCATATTTATTATTTCCTTTATATTCGACGAGAAGCCAGACGGGACCTTCATACTGAGCAGGCATTCAAAGAAGATTTCCTTCTCTTCTTTGGTAAGAGCGTAGCTGGCAGGACCTTCATACTGCTTTGGAGGCATGCCATCTTTTTCGTGCAAACGTTGCAGGTCCTCCCGTGCCTCCGGTGTATCTTTTGTCTTCCCATACACGCCCAAGAAGCCTAGCAGGTTCACGCAAAGGTTCTTCGTCACGTGCATCATGTCGATTGAAGAGCGGACCTCTAGGTCTTTCCAGTAGGGTAGGTCCCAAAATATAGATTTCTTCTTCCACATGGGTGCGCGTCCCTCAGCGTCATTCAGAACAGATAGTCTGCCGGGACCCTTTCCAAAGATTACGTGTAAATCATTGACCATAACAAGTACGTGATCACCGGTACGCATGGCGGGCTTCTTCCGGTGATTTGCCTCGCCTTTGAAATGCTTGCCTTTCTTTTGACATTGATGGTTGGTCGGAAGAAATCGACGATGCCCCAGGTACACATTCTTCCTGCATTTGTCCAGGTATATACTTTCGGTGTCAGCTAAACAGTGCATGCATGCGTGGTATCCCTTGTTTGTCTGTCCTGAAAGGTTACTGAGAGCAGGCCAATCATTGATGGTTACAAACAGCAACGCATGCAGGTCAAATTCCTCCTGTCTGTGCTCATCCCACACACGTACACCGTTTCCAATCCACAACTGTAAAAGTTCTTCAACTAATGGCCTTAGGTACACATCAATGTCGTTGCCGAGTTGCTTAGGGCCTTGGATGAGTACTGGCATCATAATGAACTTCCGCTTCATGCACAGCCAAGGAGGAAGGTTATAGATACATAGAGTCACGGGCCAGGTGCTGTGATTGCTGCTCTGCTCCCCAAAAGGATTAATGCCATCCATGCTTAAACCAAACCATACGTTCCTTGCGTCACCTGCAAACTCCTCCCAGTACTTTCTCTCGATTTTTCTCCACTGCGACCCGTCAGCGGGTGCTCTCAACTTCCCGTCTTTCTTACGGTCCTCTCTGTGCCATCGCATCAACTTGGCATGCTCTTTGTTTCCGAACAGACGTTTCAACCATGGTATTATAGGAGCATACCACATCACCTTCGCATGAACCCTCTTCCTGGGGCGCTCGCCGTCAACATCACCAGGGTCATCTCGTCTGATCTCATACCGCAATGCACCGCATACCGGGCATGCGTTCAAATCCTCGTACGCACCACGGTAGAGGATGCAGTCATTAGGGCATGCATGTATCTTCTGCACCTCCAATCCTAGAGGGCATACGACCTTCTTTGCTGCATACGTACTGTCAGGCAATTCGTTATCCTTTGGAAGCTTCTTCTTCAATATTTTCAGTAGCTTCTCAAATCCTTTGTCAGGCACAGCATTCTCTGCCTTCCACTGCAGCAATTCCAGTACGGTACCGAGCTTTGTGTTGCCATCTTCGCAATTGGGGTACAACCCTTTTTTGTGATCCTCTAACATGCGATCAAACTTCAGCTTCTCCTTTTCACTTTCGCACTGTCTCTTTGCATCAACAATGACCCGGCGGAGATCATCATCGGGCACATAGTCTGGTTCCTCTTGATCTTCAGCTTTCCCCGTTGCAGCATCACCGTATTCAGGGGGGACATAGTTGTCATCGTCCTCTTCTTCTTGCTGTATTCCATCATAACCCCTCTTTCTCCGTGCTTGGTCCAAACATTATAGTGTGGCATGAAACCCTTCTAAAGCAGGTGGGTGTGAAGGATTTTCCGGTCAGAGTAAGACTTCGTATTCCCACATATAGGGCATGGACAACACATAAAACCATTCTGCTTGTTTGCCTCAGCCACTTCGAGAAAATTATGCACGCCCTTAATGTACTCGGAGGTGCGTCTGTCACCGTACATCCATTGCCGGTTCATCTGCGTGCATTATATATAATTAAGTGTGTCAAAAACCATTACGGAACATCATGAATAGATAAGTGACCAAATTAATAGAAGTTCATCATCACATTAAAACCAAAGTACATACATAGTTCTCATTGAACAACATATAGCTCTCCAGAGCATCTAATTAAACCATACATTGAAACTATGTAAAACATTTCAATGCAACAATAAATGCGATCATAATCGCAACCAAGGTAACAATTGATCCAACGGCATAATGATACCAAGCCTCGGTTGAATGGCATATTTTCTAATCTTTCTAATCTTCAAGCGCATTGCATCCATCTTGATCTTATGACCATCGACGACATCCGCAACATGCAACTCCAATATCATCTTCTCCTCCTCAATTTTTTTAAATTTTTCCTTCAAGTAATTGTTTTCTTCTTCAACTAAATTTAACCTCTCGACAATAGGGTCGGTTGGAATTTCCAGTTCACATACCTCCTAGATAAAAAAATCTATGTCACGTTGGTCGGCATAATTGTCATAAACAATAAATGAACCAAATAGTTATAAAATATAATATATACCACATCCAAATCATAGAAAGGACGAGGGCCGACGGGGGTGGATACCAAAAGCATCGCACTATATAATAACAAACAATAATAAAAGTAAGAAAATTATACAAGTATCTATCTAAATCATACAAGTAAGAATTTTTCTCTTTTAGAAAGAAGATAAGAACAAGAGGCCCACCACGGTGGTGCCGGCGACGAGATCGGCGCGGGCGATCAACGGCGTTGAAGACGGGGACGGGACGTGACGGGCCGCTAAACCTAGACAAATCTTGAGGAAAATGGAGCTTGGAGGTCGAGCTTGGAGAGAAGAAAGCTTAAGTAGTGTGGCTCGGGCGTTTCATCGAACACCTCATGTGCATAGGAGGTGAGCTAGAGCAGCACAAAGCCCTCCCCTAGCCGGCCCGAAAAAACAGAGCAGTGGAGTGCTCTGCTTGCAGGCGAGGGGGTATATATAGGCACCTCATTGGTCCCGGTTGATGGCTGGAACCGGGACTAAAGGACCTCCTTTGGTCCCGGTTCCAGCCATGAACCGGGACCAATGGATGTGGGCCAGGAGCGAGGCCCATTGGTCCCGGTACGTGTCTGGAATCGGGACCAAAGGGTCCAGACGAACCGGGACCAATGCCCCACGAGGTCCGGCCGGCCCCCTGGGCGCACGAACCGGGACGTATGCCCCCATGGGTCCCGGTTCATTGGGCTGGCCAGGCCTGGACCAAAGCCCTGTTTTCTACTAGTGTTTACTAATACTACATTTTTTGGGCCACGCAATACCATTAATATTTACTAGTAGCATGGGTCTGCGGGCAACGCTAGCGCGGGGTCAATAGAGTGTGCTACTAGTAAGTGTTTACGTATAGGGTTTTCCCTACTAGTGTTAGATAAGTACTACGAGGGTTGGTAGGTATTACCTATTTTAAAGGCACTATTTTATCCTAGAATTGCAATGTTCTTTGTCTTATTTTATGCAACTTTACTTCTAGATACCAGCGATTCAGTTGAGTTTTGCAGCCCCCTTCGCTACAAAGATGCTTTTATTATAAGATATCGGCAGAACGGAAAAGGAGGTAAAGATATTGATGACTGTAAATTGTAGTATTTCTCACTCTATGGGTGCGTTATTTCATATTTTCTTGAGCATCTTGGGAGTGGTTCTCATAGTAGTTTTCATGAGTTAATTGCATACAAGAATCCTAATGGTGGCTTCGTAAAAAATGGCCCAACCAGCTACATATGCTTTAAAAAAGTAAACTTGGTGATATAGTAGTGACATGATTAAAAGTTGACACTTGTTCTTGGAAATGCTGACCTATGTTTGTGCAAATAAATGCAGTATTATAGTAACAATTTTTGGAAGCACAAATTTTCAATTGCCAGCACATGGTATCTTTTCTCTCCATGTTCTGTTTGCTAGATCTACCAAGGATGTTCCAAGTGAAGGGGTAAGCAGTTATTTTAGTTGATGAAGATATTATTTTGTGTCTATCAGATGATCTATTTCCTATTGTTAGCTTCATGTCGTAGCATTCTCCAATATATTGGTTCAGCTGGGTTTGTCATCTAACTTCTTCCAGTGAATCTGGGGATAGTGACATCACTAAAACCACATTCACCAAAAACTGATATGAAGATGGTAGCAACCTCCCAAGTTTGCAACCTTAACATCATCCTTTTAACGATGGTATAGTGCCCATCCTATGTGATTATTTGTGGATAAGATTTCTTTCCTGTCATAAAATTTGATTCCATTTTTCTCTTCAATCCAAAGAGCCAAGGTGGTCAAAATCTTTGGGAAAACTGCTCTGAGAACCATATGGAATATTCTTCTCCTCAAAATTAGTTATGACTTGCACTGTGTGGTAGACATTTGACAGTTCATAGAATATATATGTATGTTATACTTGGGTTGATCTATTTGTTTTTCTCAATACAAAATTATTGGCCAGTGTGGATAAGCTAGAAGCTTTTGCTCACCCACTGAATCTCAACAAAGAACGGGAAACCTTACCTTCATGTCTTCAGCCTAACAATATTTTCTACCCAACACACACTCTGTATTAATGGCAACCAAATAAACCTTTTAAACCACCAAAAGAACCATGTGGTACACTGAATCAAGTGTTCTTTAAGAGTGGTCATAACATTTACTAAGTGTTAAAATATTTATTTTAAATGTCAAGAACATTTTTTGAATAGTATGAAACATTTTCAAGAATTACATGAACACTATTTTTACATTTTAGACACATTTTGTAAACATGTCACGAATATATTTTTGAAATACATGAACATGTTTAAATGTCATAAACATTATTTGAGTGATATGATACATTTTGTCTAAATTACGCAGGCATTTTTGTAAATTGTATAAACAATTTTTTCATAAATGTCACGCATATATTTTTGAAACACATGAATGTTTTTTAAAGATCATGATGTTTTTTGAATGCTATCAGTATATTTCCTAAAAGTTGCATGAAATTTTTTGGCATACTGCATGCACATTTTTAAAATATGTGATGCACACATTGAAATTGTAGGAAAATGATTTTTTTAAATATAAGTATGTAGAATATTTAAAAAATATATAAACAAGTGTAAAAAATGAAAAGGAATAAAGTACGAAACGAATAACAAATGAAGGCAACTAAAATAAAAAGATGACACAGCAATACTGGGCCGGCCGACTAATAGGTTCTCTTGAGGCGAGGCGAGCTACCATCTCGAAATAGGCGACAGCCGCTCCACCAACCCCACCCCTACCCCCGCGCACGCAGTTGTGGTGTTACCTTCCCTCCTAGAGGCACACCATGGGCCGTGTTCCACAATTGATACAAGCCTACTTCAATTCAAGAAAAAGGAAAGAAAAAAGGTTGCACGAAATGGCAATGGATCAGTGCGATGTAGTGCATGCATAATTTGCTGACTCGTGCTACCATGAGGGCGAATAGTTGCATGCTTAATCTCTGCTGTCGAAGGGGGAGTTGTTGAGTCTTGGTCTACCATCAAACTCCCCCTACCATGGTATGTATTCCCTCTCACTTCAATCAGCAATTGACTTTTAATGACACATACCAAAACAAGCAGAACCACACATACCATACCTAAAACTCAGTTGCCCAACTAACACGTGCAACCTATCCCGCATCACGATACGTCGCTAAATTTCTTTCCACTTTCAATGGTAGTTGGCACCGGCAAAACATGCACAAACAAACATACCAAATCTATCAAATAAGTTGCCAAACAAACACTCAAAAATGGTACGTTGGCAGCAAACCTCCACCATGGTACTTCGTTCAATTCCCTTCGCAGAATCACCCCATCCCCACCTGTCGATATGGTACGTCCAAATACCACAAATGACCTAGAAAATTCAGGGGAGTTGTTGAATGATGGTTCATCATTTTCGTGTTATGCCGTGCCTCTCCACTCACATAGGGTGGACATCTGTTGCCAAGTCTTAATTAGTATGATTTCTTGATCGGTTCGATAAACCAGACAGGTATAATTGATGCGATCTATGATGATCTATTTGGACTAAGAATAAGAATTCTCTTATTCTTCCAAAAAAAAAAAGTACTGATATTTTCTGATTTGGCGCACTAATTTTCACCAAGCTTTGAGGGAAAACCCAAGCGACCTGGGCCTCCCGTCGAGGTCCACCCGCGTGTGAACACCCAAAATGGCATTGTTCCCAGTGGTGGTAGAAGAATGTACACCCTGATGTTCTCTGGGACACCTTAATCGTCAACCTAGGCTATATGCGTAAGCGTGTGGAGAGAAGCAACACGCAACTATACCATGTAGGGATCCGCAATGTGTGTCGAGGAGATATAGTCAGAGGGGACGCCCATCATTGGCATCCGTGCATACTTGATGGAGGCGGGTGGGAGAGGGTGGACGACCTCAGTGATCGAACATTTTTGATAGGTGGTAGGAACAACTCCTTCGTGGAAAGGTGCAGAGCAAAGTCCGATTGGATCCCATGGCGGAGCTAAAGGGATGTCCGGGTGGGCCACGACCCACCCTAGGACTGGGCCACCATGGGTTGCAGGTTTTATAAAATTAGAAAATTAATAATCTATATCAATATAAAAAGACCCAAAGGGACAGATCCAATTGATCTTGGCCATTGAACTAAGTCAATCTAACTACCTAGACTGCTCCAATGGTGAGCGTTTAACATGTTTAACATGCAATTAATATCATACCAAATATTACACTAATCATAGAATTAACACACAAATAATAGCATACCTAATATCCACGTGCAATTAATATATTGCCTAAATATTAACGTTTGCGCGTGCGCATTTACTAGTTATGTGAAGAGTTCCTATTGAGGGCCACGCTGACCCAGTGGGCTAGCTCTGCTATTGACTGGATCCATCTACCACACATGCTTGTTGATGGGTTGCACTACTTCACACCTAGGGTCTAGGCAAATGATCATTGATGTCATTCTACTAGAGTTCTTGAGATTTTCCATGGACACAAAACATAATTAATATTGGGCAATTCCCATAGGGTAACAGAGTGATATTCATAAGTTAACGAGCATATATAATGTATTAGTAATTTGCATTGTGACACTATCAGGGAAAAGCCTAGTAGTACTGCGGGTAAACTGCCTAGTAGTAGCGCGGGCTCCCGCAGTACGTACTACTATCGCGCCACAACTAAAACGTTAGTAGTAGCGCATGTGTCACAACGTGCTACTACTAAAAAGTTAGTCGTAGCGCGGGTGCCACCCACGCTACTACTATTTTCACCCGCGTAGCACGTCTATAATATCATGCGCTACTAATAACTAATTAGGAATTAAGAAAAAAAATCCACCAATTCCATTTTGTGCATATAATTCCAACTAAAACAAACCCAGAAATGCGATCAAGTTACCAATGTAGAATCAAGTAGTATCATCACGAGCATACAACCGGGTACTTAACTTATCGCAATGTAAACATAGAAATCAAACTCACATCACAGTTTCGGCAAGGCAATACAAGTTTAAAGGACTGAATGGCGGTCCAATGTCCGAAAGGCAGAACACCATCTTTCTTTACGCGGTAACTAGACATCAAGGCAGTGGCGGCAGACCAAGGACGATACCCAGAACATGGTAACCACAGCTTGGTGCTTAATCGTCGTAATCATGGTGGCATTGGTGATAGTGCTTTTGGTGCACTGCTTCTTCTCATCATCCGAATCATGATCATCATCATCTTGCCAACAAGAACAATGAACAATCATCATCATCTTAATCATCATAACCACCTCCCATGTCCAGCTTCTGCAAACACAAAGAACAACGATAAGCCTTCCTAACATTTACTTCATCACCAAAGATTATTACTACCATATAGAAGATTGATACGTCTCCAACGTATCTATAATTTTTTATTGTTCCATGCTATTATATTATCTGTTTTGGATGTTTTATATGCATTAATATGCTATTTTATATTATTTTTGGGACTAACTTATTAACCTAGAGCCCAGTGCCAGTTTCTGTTTTTCCTTGTTTTTAGAGTTTTACAGAAAAGGAATATCAAACGGAGTCCAAACGGAATAAAACTTTCGCGATGATTTTTCTTGGACCAGAAGACACCCACGTAACTTGGAGAGGGGGCCAGAAGATCCCCGAGGAGGCCACAAGCCTCAGGGGCGCGCCCTAGGGGGCGCGCCCTGACGACTTGTGGGCCCCTCGGAGGTCCCCTAACCCTAATTCCATCACTATAAATTCCCAAATATTCCCAACGACCAGAAGCGTCCACCAAAATACTTTTCCGCCACCGTAACCTTCTGTACCCGTGAGATCCCATCTTGGGGCCCTTTTCGGCACCCTGCCGGAGGGGTATTCGATCACGGAGGGCTTCTACATCAACTCTATTGCCCTTCCGATGAAGCGTGAGTAGTTTACCACAGACCTACGGGTCCATAGCTAGTACGTAGATGGCTTCTTCTCTCTCTTTGATCTTCAATACAAAGTTCTCCTCGATGTTCTTGGAGATCTATCCGATGTAATATTCTTTTGCAGTGTGTTTGTCGAGATCCGATGAATTGTGGATTTATGATCAAATTATCTATGAATATTATTTGAGTCTTCTCTGAATTCTTATATGCATGATTTGATATCTTTGTATTTCTCTTCGAATTATCGGTTTGGTTTGGCCAACTAGATTGGTTCTTCTTGCAATGTGAGAGGTGCTTAGGTTTGGGTTCAATCTTGTGGTGTCCTCACCCAGTGACAAAGTAGGGGTAGCGAGGCACGTATTGTATTGTTGCCATTAAGGGTAAAAAGATGGAGTTTTCATCATATTGCTTGAGTTTATGCCTCTACATCATGTCATCCTACTTAAGGCGTTACTCCGTTTTTATGAACTTAATACTCTAGATGCATGCTGGATAGCGGTCGATGTGTGGAGTAATAGTAGTAGATGCAGAATCATTTCGGTCTACTTGACACGGACGTGATGCCTATATTCATAATCATTGCCTTGGATATCGTCATAACTTTGTGCTTTTCTGTCAATTGTTCGACAGTAATTTGTTTACCCACCGTATGTTTTCTTTCAAGAGAGAAGCCTCTAGTGAAACCTATGGCCCCCGGGTCTATTTTCCATCATATATTTTCAGATCTATAAATCAAAAAACCCAAAAATACATTACTGTAATTTATTTACTTTTATTTTGTTTTACGTTTTAGTAATCTTTTATATCTATCTCTATCAGATCTCATCCTTGCAAGTGACAGTGAAGGGATTGACAACCCCTTTATCGCGTTGGGTGCAAGTGTTTGATTGTTTGTGCAGGTGCATAGATTAGAGACTTGCTTGTACCTCCTACTGGATTGATACCTTGGTTCTCAAATTGAGGGAAATACTTATCTCTACTTTGCTGCATCACCCTTTCCTCTTCAAGGGAAAAACCAACGCAAGCTCAAGAAGTAGCAGGAAGAATTTCTGGCGCCGTTGCCGGGGAGGTTCTACATCAAGCCTACCAAGTACCCACCGTAAACTCTCATCTCTTGCATTACATTATTTGCCACTTGCCTCTCGTTTTCTGCTCCCCCACTTCTAAAATGATTTCAGAAAAACACAAAAAGATTTGCCGTTTTATTCGCCCTTCTTCCGTTCATCCTTTTTGTTCGCTTTTTGGTTGCTCGTTTGCTAGATCAGTTTGTTTCCACCATGTTTGTATCTGGGGAGTTTATCATTGAAAAAGATAGCAATAATCTTGAGGAAGGTTTTAATGATTTTGCCAATAATGATCCTCATGAGGAACCCACTATTATCCATACTAAAAAACTCCGTGTGGGTAGCTGTAATACTATTGGAAAAGGGGTGATTCAAGATTTCTTTACTTGTGCCGGTACGCTACCTACACTAGGAGGATCTATTCTTAATAAAACTAATAGCCTTGCGGATGCAATAACTTTGCTCATAATTGAACTTGAAAGACAATTTCTTCATATGCATCCATGCATACAAAGGATTTTTCTAGAGTTCTCCAATATTCAGGATTCTTCTGTTAAGCGTGCCTTCAATATATTTCTAGCTCATGAGTTTAGATTCATTATGAAAGAAGCTAGTGAAATTTTTGCGCATTATAAAATAAATGGTGGTTGTCCCCCCATAGAGGCGATCCTTTTTAACCAAGAGGAAATAATGAGATTGCAATCTCCTAATTATGTTGCCTATAATGAAAATTTGAGAAAAAGGGTCCCTACCGAGGTTTTGGTTGATAAGATTTCCGAACTCAATGACAATTTTGCTATACAAAACAACGGATTAGGGTTCATGTTAAGAGATAGGCTTATGACGTTCCACCAAAGGAACGCTTATAATGATGAGTTGATTGTAAAATACAAGGGGCCGAAGGAGGAACCTATTCCTGCCAAACTTGATCTTAGGGATCCTTATCCTATTAAATTTAGCCCTTTTGATTATTTTTTATTACAAAGGAAACTTGCTGCTGAAAGAAGGGAGTATGAGGTGAGCATGGATGATCTCCCTTATTATTATGACAATGCCTAGATCTATGTTTTATGCCTAGCTAGGGGCGTTAAACAATAGCGCTTGTTGGGAGGCAACCCAATTTTATTTTTATGTTTTTTCTTTTTGGTTCTGTTTTTCAATAAATACACATTATTACCTCTGTAGTAATTGTGTTTTGGTGTTTTAATTAGTGTTTGAGCCAAGCAAGACCTTTGGGATGGTCTACAGTGATAGTTGATTTGATCTTGCTGAAAAACAGAAACTTTTGCGTCCAGTAACAGAATTTTAAAAATTAACCGAAGCGACGAAAAAATCTGAATTGTTTTACACAAGATTGATATAAAAATTTCCAGGGTTGTCCTAATTTGTCCGAATTTTTGGAGTTACATAAGTATGACTACAATTCAGATCTTCGCAGACTGTTTTGTTTTTTACAGATTCTGTTTTCTATGTATTGTTTGCTTATTTTGATGAATCTATGGGTAGTATCGGGGGGTATGAACCATGGAAAAGTTGGAACACAGTAGATATTACACCAATATAAATAAAGAATGAGTTCATAACAGTACCTAAAGTGGTGATTTATTTTATTATACTAACGGATCTTATGAGATTTTTCTGTTGAGTTTTGTGTTGTGAAGTTTTCAAGTTTTGGGTAAAGATTTGATGGACAACGGAATAAGGAGTGGCAAGAGCCTAAGCTTGGGGATGCCCAAGGCACCCCAAGGTAATATTCGAGGACAACCAAGCATCTAAGCTTGGGGATGCCCCGGATGGCATCCCCTCTTTTGTCTTCGTCTATCAGTAAATTTACTTGAGGCTATATTTTTGTTCAACACATGATATGTGTTTTGCTTGGAGCATCTTGTATGATATGAGTCTTTGCTTTTTAGTTTGATACAATCATAATTGCTGTACACACCTTTTGAGAGGGACACGCATGAATCATGATTTATTAGAATGCTCTATGTGCTTCACTTATATCTTTTGAGCTAGGCAATTTGCTCTAGTGCTTCACTTATATCTTTTTAGAGCACAGTGGTGGATTTATTTTGTAGAAATTGTTGAACTCCCATGCTTAACTTATATTATTTTTAGAGTCTCTAAACAGCATCGTAATTTGCTTAGGCTATTAATTTAGTCCTAATATGATAGGCATCCAAGAGGGATTTAATAAAAACTTTCATATAAAGAGCGTTGAATACTATGAGAAGTTTGATTCCTTGCATTTGTTTTGAGATATAAAGATGGTGATATTAGAGTCATGCTAGTGACTAATTGTGGATTGATATAAATACTTGTGTTAAAGTTTTTGATTCCCGTAGCATGCACGTATGGTGAACCGTTATGTGATGAAGTCGGAGCATGATTTATTTATTGATTTTCTTCCTTATGAGTCGCGGTCGGGGACGAGCGATGGTCTTTTCCTACCAATCTATCCCCCTAGGAGCATGCGTGTAGTACTTTGTTTCCATAGCTAATAAATTTTTGCAATAAGTATGAGAGTTCTTTATGACTAATGTTGAGTCCACGGATTATACGCACTCTCACCGTTCCACCATTGCTAGCCTCTCTAGTACCGCGCAATTCTCGCCAGTGCATTAAACCCACCATATACCTCCCTCAAAACAGCCACTGTACCTACCTATTATGGCATTTCCATAACCATTCCGAGATATATTGCCATGCAACTTCCACCGTTCCGTTTATTATGACACGTTTCATCATTGTCATATTGATTTGCATGATCATGTAGTTGGCATAGTATTTGTGGCAAGGCCACCATTCATATTTTTTATACATGTCACTCTTCATCATTGCATATCCCGGTACTCCGCCAGAGGCATTCATATAGAGTCATATCTTGTTCTAGAATCGAGTTGTAATTCTTGAGTTGTAAGTAAATAAAAGTGTGATGATCATCATTATTAGAGCATTGTCCCATGTGAGGAAAGGATGATGGAAGCTATGATTCGCTCAAAAGTTGGGATGAGTCTCCAGACTTTACAAAAAATAAAAGAGGCCAAAATAAGCACAAACAAAAAAAATGAGAGAAAAGAGAGAAGGGGCAATGCTACTATCCTTTTACCACACTTGTGCTTCAAAGTAGGACCATGATCTTCATGATAGATAGTCTCCTATGTTGTCACTTTCATATACTAGTGCGAGTTTTTCATTATAGAACTTGGCTTGTATATTCTAATGATGGGCTTCCTCAAATTGCCCTAGGTCTTCATGAGCAAGCGAGTTGGATGCACACCCACTTAGTTTCTTTTTGAGCTTTCATACACTTATAGCTCTAGTGCATCCGTTGCATGGCAATCCCTACTCACTCACATTGATATCTATTGATGGGCATCTCCATTGCCCGTTAATATGCCTAGTTGATGTGAGACTTTCTCCTTCTTTTTGTCTTCTCCACAACCACCATATTGTAGTCCACCTAGAGTGCTATATCCATGGCTCACGCTCATGTATTGCGTGAAAGTTGAAAAAGTTTGAGAACATCAAAAGTATGAATCAATTTCTTGGCTTATCAACGGGGTTGTGCATGATTTAATACTTTGTGTGATGAAGATGGAGCATAGCCAGACTATATGATTTTGTAGGGATAACTTTCTTTGGCCATGTTATTTTGAGAAGACATGATTGCTTTATTAGTATGCTTGAAGTATTATTGTTTTTATGTCAATATTAAATGAATATTCATGCCACAATAAAGAAAATTACATGGATAAATATGTTAGGTAGCATTCCACATCAAAAATTCTGTTTTTATCATTTACCTACTCGAGGACGAGTAGTAATTAAGCTTGGGGATGCTTGATACGTCTCCAACGTATCTATAATTTTTTATTGTTCCATGCTATTATATTACTCCCTCCGTCCCAAAATAACTGACTCAACTTTATACTAACTTTGTACTAAAGCTAGTACAAAGTTGAGTCACTTAATTTGGGACGGAGGGAGTATCTGTTTTATATGCATTAATATGCCATTTTATATTATTTTTGGGACTAACTTATTGACCTAGAGCCCAGTGCTAGTTTCTGTTTTTTCTTTGTTTTTGAGTTTTACAGAAAAGGAATATCAAACGGAGTCCAAACGGGATAAAACTTTCGCGACGATTTTTCTTGGACTAGAAGACACCCACGTAACTTGGAGAGGGGGCCAGAAGATCCCCGAGGAGGCCACAAGACTCAGGGGCGCACCCTAGGGGGGCGCCCTGAGGGCTTGTGGGCCCCTCAGAGGTCCCCTAACCCTAATTCCAGCACTATAAATTCCCAAATATTCCCAAACGACCAGAGGCGTCCACAAAAATACTTTTTCGCCGCCGTAACCTTCTTTACCCATGAGATCCCATCTTGGGGCCTTTTCTGGCACCCTGCCGGAGGGGGATTCGATAACGGAGGGCTTCTACATCAACTCTATTCCCCTTCCGATGAAGCGTGAGTAGTTTACCACAGACCTACGGGTCCATAGCTAGTACATAGATGGCTTCTTCTCTCTCTTTGATCTTCAATACAATGTTCTCCTCGATGTTCTTGGAGATCTATTCGATGTAATATTCTTTTGCGGTGTGTTTGTCGAGATCCGATATATTGTGGATTTATGATCAGATTATCTATGAATATTATTTGAGTCTTCTCTGAATTCTTATATGCATGTTTTGATATCTGTGTATTTCTCTTCGAATTATTGGTTTGG
The DNA here is from genome assembly GCA_011799875.1 of Thinopyrum elongatum. Classification (NCBI taxonomy): domain Eukaryota; kingdom Viridiplantae; phylum Streptophyta; class Magnoliopsida; order Poales; family Poaceae; genus Thinopyrum; species Thinopyrum elongatum. The sequence goes on from CM022298.1 coordinate 4,677,644, forward strand.
TTTGGCCAACTTGATTGGTTCTTCTTGCAATGGGATAGGTGCTTAGTTTTGGGTTCAATCTTGCGGTGTCCTCACCCAGTGACAAAATAGGGGTAGCGAGGCACGTATTGTATTGTTGCCATCAAGGGTAAAAAGATGGGGTTTTCATCATATTGCTTGAGCTTATCCCTCTACATCATGTCATCCTACTTAAGGCGTTACTCCGTTCTTATGAACTTAATACTCTAGATGCATGCTGGATAGCGGTCGATGTGTGGAGTAATAGTAGTAGATGCAGAATCATTTCAGTCTACTTGACACGGACGTGATGCCTATATTCATAATCATTGCCTTGGATATCGTCATAACTTTGCGCTTTTCTGTCAATTGTTCGACAGTAATTTGTTTACCCACCGTATGTTTTCTTTCAAGAGAGAAGCCTCTAGTGAAACCTATGGCCCCCGGGTCTATTTTCCATCATATATTTTCAGATCTATAAACCAAAAAACCCAAAAATACCTTGCTGTAATTTATTTACTTTTATTTTGTTTTACGTTTTAGTAATCTTTTATATCTATCTCTATCAGATCTCATCCTTGCAAGTGACCGTGAAGGGATTGACAACCCCTTTATCGCTTTGGGTGCAAGTGTTTGATTGTTTGTGCAGGTGCACAGATTAGAGACTTGCTTGTACCTCCTACTGGATTGATACCTTGGTTCTCAAATTGAGGGAAATACTTATCTCTACTTTGCTGCAAAACCCTTTGCTCTTCAAGGGAAAAACCAAGGCAAGCTCAAGATGTAGTAGGAAGAATTTCTGGCGCCGTTGCCGGGGAGGTTCTACATCAAGCCTACCAAGTACCCACCATAAACTCTCATCTCTTGCATTACATTATTTGCCATTTGCCTCTCATTTTCCGCTCCCCCACTTCTAAAACGATTTCAGAAAAACACAAAAAGATTTGCCATTTTATTCGCCCTTTTTCCTTTCATCCTTTTCGTTCGCTTTTTGGTTGCTCGTTTGCTAGATCAGTTTGTTTCCACCATGTTTGAATCTAGGGAGTTTATCATTGATAGAGATAGCAATAATCTTGAGGATGGTTTTAATGATTTTGCCAATAATGATCCTCATGAGGAACCCACTATTATCCATACTAAAAAACTCTGTGTGGGTAGCTGTAATATTATTGGAAAAGGTGTGATTCAAGATTTCTTTACTTGTGCCGGTACGCTACCTACACTAGGAGGATCTATTCTTAATAAAACTAATAGCCTTGTGGATGCAATAACTTTGCTCATAATTGAACTTGAAAGACAGTTTGTTCATATGCATCCATGCATACAAAGGATTTTTCTAGAGTTCTCCAATATTCAGCATTCTTCTGTTAAGCGTGCCACCACTATATTTCTAGCTCATGAGTTTAGATTCATTATGAAAGAAGCTAGTGAAATTTTTGCGCATTATAAAATAAATGGTGGTTGTCCCCCCATAGAGGCGATCCTTTTTAACCAAGAGGAAATAATGAGATTGCAATCTCCTAGTTATGTTGCCTATAATGAAATTTTGAGAAAAAGGGTCCCTACCGAGGTTTTGGTTGATAAGATTTTCGAACTCAATGACAATTTTGCTATACAAAACAACGGATTAAGGTTCGTGTTAAGAGATAGGCTTATGACGTTCCACCAAAGGAACGCTTATAATGATGAGTTGATTATAAAATACAAGGGGCCGAAGGAGGAACCTATTCCTCCCAAACATGATCTTAGGGATCATTATCCTATTAAATTTAGCCCTATTGATTATTTTTGATTACAAAGGAAACTTGCTGCTGAAAGAAGGGAGTACGAGATGAGCATGGATGATCTCCCTTTTTTATTATGACAATGCCTAGATCTATGTTCTATGCCTAGCTAGGGGCGTTAAACAATAACGCTTGTTGGGAGGTGACCCAATTTTATTTTTATGTTTTTTCTTTTTGGTTCTGTTTTTCAATAAATACACATTATTACCTTTGTAGTAATTGTGTTTTGGTGTTTTAATTAGTTTTTGAGCCAAGCAAGACTTTTAGGATGGTCTACGGTGATAGTTGATTCGATCTTGCTGAAAAACAGAAACTTCCAGTAACAGAATTTTAAAAATTCACAGAAGCGACGAAAAAATCTGAATTGTTTTACACAAGATTGATATACAAATTGCCAGGGTTTGGCCAATTAGATTGGTTTTTCTTGCAATGGGAGAGGTGCTTAGTTTTGTGTTCAATCTTACGGTGTCCTCACCCAGTGACAAAGTAGGGGTAGCGAGGCACGTATTGTATTGTTGCCATCAAGGGTAAAAAGATGGGGTTTTCATCTTATTGCTTGAGTTTATCCATCTACATCATGTCATATTACTTAAGGCGTTACTCCGTTCTTATGAACTTAATGCTCTAGATGCATGCTGGATAGCGGTCGATATGTGGAGTAATAGTAGTAGATGCAGAATCATTTCGGTCTACTTGACACGGACGTGATGCCTATATTCATAATCATTGCCTTGGATATCGTCACAACTTTGTGCTTTTCTATCAATTGCTCGACAGTAATTTGATTACGCTCCGTATGTTTTCTTTCAAGAGAGAAGCCTCTAGTGAAACCTATGGCCCCCGGGTCTATTTTCCATCATATATTTTCAGATCTATAAACCAAAAAACCCAAAAATACCTTAATGCAATTTATTTACTTTTATTTTGTTTTACGTTTTAGTAATCTTTTATATCTATCTCTATCAGATCTCATCCTTGCAAGTGACCGCGTAGGGATTGACAACCCCTTTATCGCGTTGGGTGCAAGTGTTTGATTGTTTGTGCAGGTGCATAGATTGGACAGTTGCTTGTACCTCCTACTGGATTGATACCTTGGTTCTCAAACTGAAGGAAATATTTATCTCTACTTTGCTGCATCACCCTTTCCTCTTCAAGGGAAAAACCAACGCAAGCTCAAGAAGTAGCAAAGATCGGGTGGGCAACTTTGTAGATAACTTGTCCGAGATAATTACCTCGGTCCTTCTGTAGAAACTATAAATTTCATCCACATATTCGACAAACGCAAGGGAGTTTCCAACGTCGCAGCTGCCGATGTCAGGCATTTCCACCTCTTCTATCTCCTCCATGCTGATTTCCTTTAGCTCATTGGTCATATGGACTAAAAACAAAGCATAGATGATGGGCGATGAAAATTCCAAAATGATAGATAACTCCTGTTGATGGTGCAATGGTAGTTTCGGTACTCTGCTTACGATTTCATCCAGGTCATCATCTGAAGCCTTGGTGCACTGCATGTCTGAAGGAGGATGGAACGCGGTGTCAGCATTTTATTTTTGCCTCTCACTGCCAATGGGAGCTTGACAAATAAATTCAAATCCTTTAGGTATTTGGCTCAGATTCTTGGTTCCAACAAGGTAAGATAAAATAATCTGAATAAAATCTGAGTGAAATAAAAGCAAGGGAACACATGGTACGGATGCAAAATATGGAAAATCTACAACTAAGTCAATTGAACCTACATTACTATCATACAATATGTAAACCTGAGCACACAGTTCAGTTAAAATATTAATGATATACTACTTACCTAAATGGGTTTTTATAATTTGTGCCACTAGTAGTGTCCCACTACTCAGCTTTGCCATTAGAAGGTAGAACTGCTAAAAAATGCCATCATTCTGTGAGATGCTTGCTCAAGAATGCCATTAGATTTCTAAACAATGCAATCATTCCATTAGATAGTTGCTCAAAAATGCCATTAGACATCGTCATTGTGTGGTCAAACCCATTGACCATGTTATATGACAAAAATACCCCTAGACCCACATGTCAGCTCTCTCTATCTGATAATAATAAGTGTGGGCCCCATAAGAAGGTTGTTGGGATCAAGTGGGAACCACACTTTATTACATTGAGATATAGGAAGAGCTCACATGTTGGTCCATAGGTATTTTGTTCATTATAACATGGTAAACGAGATCTAAGGTGACAATAATGGTGTCTAGTGGCATTTTTCAGCATGTGCCTAACAAAGCGATGACATTTTTGAGCAGTTTAAGTTTCTAGTGGCAAAACTGAGTTGTAGAACATAACTAGTGGCATAAATGGTAAAAACCCCTAAATTTTCTAGAACTACATTAAACTTACATAATTGATATATACAATATATAATACATCACTCGATTCAGCAAGAAGATATATTGGATATATCAAGATTTGATACGATGAAATATCTGAAGATTTGTATGAGCAAATCTGCAGATTCCGGTGTAGTAATTCAAACCGTACGGAATTACAGATTTTTTATAGTAAGATTTGTGTGTGCAAATCTGAATATGGCAAACACAAAGTGTATTCAGGATCACTTCCCATCCTCTGGATTCACCGAGCAAGTCCTCAAATTTGCACAATTGGAAACTACAGAGATAAAGCAGCAATGTACACCCAAGACAATATCAAAATAACAAGGATTTTTATTGGTTATACAAGCGGGGCATTTGCAGGTTGTGTTTTCTATAGGATAGCGGCTAATTTTCTGTAACAGGCCAGTGACTGTCAACGCCAGGATGACTCTTGGCATCGGCGGTGGCTGGTTTTGTGAAACATGGAAAAAATTGAGAAAGAAATACAAGGGAAGAACATAGAGGAGGAAGAATCAAATAAATAGAACATGTTCTGGGGAGCCAGGACTCGACCAATCCGACGCTGCTTGCACACGGCTTGCGCAGATCCGGCCAAAAATTTTGTTGCCCAGGGGCTTGCTCGCTTGGATTTTAGAGGAGAATGGAGGGGGCACTAATTTATCATCACATGCTCGAGGTCTATGTGGATGTCATGCTTGTTGAAGTAGTATGGGTTGGATCTTGCCCGAGAACGAGAAGCAGACGATGGTGGTCATTGCCGTCGTGGGCCTCCTAATTGACGGTATGGTGGTGCTGGCCCTCGTCGATGAGAGCATGGCAAGGGCCTCGGAGGCAGGGTTTGTTGGCCTCGGTCAGAGCTACTCCACCGGCGGAGGACGAGCACCCCACAAATCTCACAATTCCGGATGCATTTCCGGTCCCTACGACCTCGCGAGCTCTCTGCCAAGGAAGGAGGAGGCATGGGGGAGGCAGCGATGGACAAACAACACCTCCATTAGAGGGGTGCGCTTCTCCAATGGCTGGATCTGGGACGATAGAACCTTGGAGGAAGGTACAGAATCTTCGCGGTGTTCGTAGTGGTATCGCGGCCCTAACCCACACAACTAGTAAGTGGGGTCTATCAGTGGGCTTCGTCAACAGATAGTAGTAGCTCGAGTTGTACATCATGCGTTACAGCTATTTTCTTAGCGCTAGCACATGTGGTATAACCCGCTCTACTACTATGGCCTATCCACGGGGCACAATTAGGGATATTTACTAATACTGCATTTTTTTGGGCCATGCACTACCAGTAATATTTACTAATAGCATGGGTCTACGGGCAACTCTAGCGCGGGATCAATATAGTGTGCTACAAGTAAGTGTTTACGTATAGGGTTTTCCCTAGTAGTGTTAGATAAGTACTACGAGGGTTGGTAGGTATTACCTATGTTAAAGGCAATATTTTGTACCAGAATTGCAATGTTCTTTGTCTTGTTTTATGCAACCTTACTTTTAGATACCAGTGATTCAGGTGAGTTTTGCAGCCCCCTTCGCTACAAAGATGCTTTCATTATAAGATATCACCAGAACGGAAAATGATGTAAAGATATTGAGTGACTCTAAATTGTAGTATTTCTCACTCTATGGGTACATTATTTCATATTTTCTTGAGCATCTTGACAGTTGTTCTTATAGTAGTTTTCATGAGTTAATTGCATACAAGAATCCTAATGGTGGTTTAAAAAAAAATGGCCCAACCAGCTGCTTATGCTTTAAAAGGGTAAACTTTATGATATAGCAGTGACATGATTAAAAGTTGACACCGGTTCCTCGAAATGCTGACCAATGTTTGTGCTAATAAATTTAGTATTATAATAGCTGTAACAATCTTGGGAAGCACAAATTTTCAATTGCCAGCACATGGTATCTTTTCTCTTCGTGTTTTGTTTGCTAGATCTACCAAGGATGTTCCAAGTGAAGGGGTAAGCAGTTATTTTAGTTCATGAAGATATTATTTTGTGTCTATCAGATGATCTCTTTCCTATTGGTAGCTTCATGTCGTAGCATTCTCGAATGTATTGGTTCAGCCGGATTTGTCATCTAACTTCTTTCAGTGACTCTCGAGATAGTGACATCACTAAAACCACCAAAAACTGACATGAAGATGGTAGCAACCTCCCAATTTTGCACCTTAACATCATCCTAATTAGCTATGGTACAGTGCGCATCCTATGTGATTATGTGTGGATAAGATTTCGTTCCTATCATAAAATTTGATTCCATTTTTCTCTTCACTCCAAAGAGCCAAGGTGGACAAAATCTTAGTGAAAACTGCTCAGAGAACCATATGGAATATTCTTCTCCTCAAAATTAGTTATGACTGACATTGTGTGGTAGACATTTGACTGTTCATAGAATATATTTGTATGTTATACTGGGGTTGATCTATTTGTTTTTCTCAATACAAAATTATTGGCCAGAGAGGATACGCTAGAAGACTTTGCTCAACCACTGAATCTAAACATAGAAGGGGAAACCATACCTTCTTGTCTTAAGCCTAACAATATTTTCTATCCAACACACACCCTGTATTAATGGCAACCAAATAAACCTTTAAACTACCAAAAGAACCATGTGGTACACTGAATCAAGTGTTCTTTAAGAGTGGTCATAACATTTATTAAGTGTTAAATTATTTATTTTAAATGTAAAGAACAATTTTTTTTGAATTGTATAAAACATTTTCAAGAATTACATGAACAATGATTTTACATTTTAGACACATTTTGTAAAAATGTCATGAACATATTTATGAAATACATGAACATGTTTAAATGACATAAACATTATTTGAGTGATATGATACTTTTTTTCTAAATTACGTAGACAATTTTATAAATTGTATAAACACTTTTTTCATAAATGTCACGCATATATTTTTGAAACACATGAACATTGTTTAAAGATCATGATGTTTCTTGAATGCTATCAGCATTTTTCCTAAAAGTTGCTTGAATTTTTTTGGCATATTGCATGCACATTTTTTTAAATGTGTGATGCACACATTTAAATTTTAAGAAAATTATTTGTTAAATATAAGTATGTAGAATATTTCAAAAATACATAAACAAGTGTAAAAAATGAAAAGGAATAAAATACGAAATGAATAACAAATGAAGGCAAGTAAAATAAAAAGATGACATACCAATACTGGGCTGGCCCACTAATAGGTTCTCTTGAGGCGAGGCGAGCTACCGTCTCGCAAGAGGCGACAAACGCTCCACCAACCCCACCCCTACCCCCGCGCGCACTGTTGTGGTGTTGCCTTCCCGCCTAGAGGCATGCCCTCGGCCGTGTCCGACAATTGATACAAGCCTACTTCAATTCAAGGAAAAAGAAAGAAGAAGGGTTGCACGAAATTGCGATGGATCAATGCGATGTAGTGCATGTATAATTTGCTGACACATGCTACCATGAGGGTGAATAGTTGCGTGCTTAATATCTACTGTTGAAGGGGGAGTTGGTGAGTCATGGTTTATCATAAAACTCCCCCTACCATGGTATGTATTCCCTCTCACTTCAATCAGCAATTGACTTTTAATGACACATACTAAAACAAGTAGAACCACACATACCATACCTAAAACTCCGTTGCCCAATTAACACGCGCAACCTAACCCCCATCATGATATGTCGCTAAATTTCTTTCCACCGGTAGTTGGCACCTACAAAACAGGCAAAAACAAAGATACCAAACACTAGTGCAGAAACGGGCTATAGTCCCGGTTTGTAAGACCCTTTAGTACCGGTTCTGGAACCGGCACTAAAGGGTGGGGACTAAAGGTCCCCCCTTTAGTCCCGGTTCAACACGAACCGGCACTAAAGGGACACCACGTGGCACGAGCCCGCGCCGAGGTCTGAGGGACCTTTAGTCCACCAACCGGGACTAAAGATTTTAATTTGAAATTTTTTTGAAAAAAAATTGATTTTTTTTTATTTTCAAATTTCTGAATTATTTGACGATTTAATCTCTAATCACCCCTCATCACTGCTCAAGTGTGGAGCACTCATTCCAAATCATCTAACTTCCCGGCCGGTCACCCATTCTCTAACTACTCCAGCCTGAGCACGCTTAACTTCCGAGTTCTATTCCCCCTAGTTTCCAAGTCTGCACTTGTTGTTTTCCAGACAATACTAAGCTGTCAATCCTATTAACCCTCTGGAGTTTAGCTTGAGCATGAAGTCACACGTTTCACCGTTTGAGTTTGAAACTATTATTCTAAAAAACAATAGTTATTAAGTCACAGTAATATTTCTTGAATAAGTAGTTTGACCATAGTTTGACCAGATTTGACCAAAATTCAAAAAAACTGAAATAATTATTTAGTAACGCTAATATTCTTGAATAATTATTTAGTAAAACTAATATTTCTTGAATAAGTAGTTTGACCACTGTTTGACCAGATTTAACCAAAAATTCAAAAAACCTAAAATTGGAGCATAACTTTTTTTCCTTTTAGAATTTGAGGATTCTAAAATTTGCAAAACAGCCTACGGCGGTCAAAATCGGATGCGGATTTTTGTGCTGAACATTTTGATATATTATACTTTTTTTTACATCGTATGCAAAAGATATGGTAGTTTTACTTTTTCATAACACTTTTTTGCAAAACATGTCGAAATTTATGTTTTTAAATTTACCTAACTAGTAGATGTAGTAACATAACTACATCTCGAAGAATTTTAATTTTTGAATTTTTTATCATTTTCTTTTGGTTTTTTTTCAAAACTAAAAAGGCGATACCGTGGGGGGGGGGGGGGGTAGAGTTTGAAAATTGCCCTTTAGTCCCGGTTTGTGTCTCCAACCGGGACTAAAGGTTAGACCCCTTTAGTCCCGGTTTGTGACACAAACCGGGACTAAAGGTTAGACCTATTGTCCCGGTTTGTGTCACAAACTGGGACTAAAGGGGCTCGTGGGGCCCCGACCTGACGCCAGCCTGCCACCACCCCTTTAGTCCCGGTTTGTGACACAAACCGGGACTATAGGTCACAAATGAACCGGGACTAATGCATAGCCGTTCGAATCGGGACTAATGGTACCATTAGTGCCGGTTCATTTACAAACCGGGACTAATGAGATGAACATTAGGCCCTTTTTCTACTAGTGAAATATATCAAATAAGTTGCCAAAATAACACACCCAAATGGTACGTTGCCCAGCAAACCTCCACCACGGTACGTCGTTCAGTTCCCTTCGCATAATCACCCCATTAGCGCCTGTCGATATGGTACGTCCAAATATCACAAATGACCTAGAAAATTCAGGAGAGTTGTTGAATGATGTTTCATCATTTTCGTGTTATGCTCTCCCTCGTCACTCACATAGGATGGACATCTGTTGCCATGTCATAATTAGAATGATTTCTTGATCGGTTCGATAAACCAGACAGGTATAATTGATGTGATCTCCGATGATCTATTTGGACTAAGAATCAGAATTCTCTTATTCTTCAAAAAAAAAGAACTGCTATTTTCTAATTTGGCTCCCAAATTTTTACCAAGCTTTGAGGGAAAACCCAAGCGACATGGGCTTCCCGTCGAGGTCCACCCACGTGTGAACTCCCAAAATGGCATTGTTCCCAGTGGTGGTAGAAGAATGTACGCCCTAATGTTCTCTGGGACACCTTCATCATGAACCTAGGCTATATGTGTAAGCGTGTGGAGAGAAGCAACACGCAACTAAACAATGTAGGGATCCGCAATGCGTGTCGAGGAGATATAGTCAGCGGGGACGCCCATTGTTGGCACCCGTGCATATTTGATGGAGCCAGTTGGAGAGGGTGGATGACCTCAGTGATCTAAATTTTTTGATAGGTGCTAGGAACAACTCCTTCGTGGAAAGGTGTCGAGCAAAGTCCGATTACATCCTATCCCGAAGCTAAGGTGGTGTCCGGGTGGGCCACGACCCACCCTAGGACTCGGCAACCATGGATTCTAGGTTTTATAAAACTAGAAAAGTAATAATTATGTGAAGATTTTCTACTGTTGGCCACCCTGACCCAGTGGGCTAGCTCTGCTATTGATTGGCTCCATCTACCACACACGATTGTTGATGGGTTGCACTACTTCATACCTAGGGTCTAGGCAAATGATCACTAATGTCATTCTACTAGAGTTCCTGAGATTTTCCAAGGACATAAAACGTAACTAACATTGGGAAATTCCCATAGGGTAACAGAGTGATATTCATAAGTTAACGAGCATATATAATGTAGTAGTAATTTGCATTGTTACACTAATAGGGAAAAGCCTAGTTGTGGTGCGTGTAAACTGCCTAGTAGTAGCGTGGTGTCCCGCACTACTACTATCGCGCCACAACTAAAAAGTTTGTAGTAGCGCGTGTGTCACGGCGCGCTACTACTAAAAAGTTAGTCGTAGCGCGGTTGCCACCCACGCTACTATATTTCCACCCGCGTAGCGCATCTATAATATCACGCGCTATTAATAACTAATTAGGAATTAAGAAAAAAAATCCACCAATTCCATTTTATGGATATAATTCCAACTAAAACAAACCCATAAATGCGATCAAGTTACCAATGTAGAATCAAGTAGTATCATCATGAGCATACAAGTGGGTACTTAACTTATTGCAATGTAAACATAGAAATCACACGCACATCACAGTTTGGGCAAGGCAATACAAGTTCGATGGACTAAATGGCAGTCCAATGTCTGAAAGACAGAACACCATCTTTCATTATGCGGTAACTAGCCTTCAAGGTAGTGGCGGCATACCAAGCACGATACCCAGAACATGGTAGCCACAGCTTGGTGCTTAATCATCGTAATCATGGCGGCATTGGTGATAGTGCTTTTGGTGACACTGCTTCTTTTCATCACCCAAATCATCATCATCATCATCTTGCAACAAGAACAATGAACAATCATCACCATCTTAATCATCATCAGCACCTCCCATGTCCAGCTTCAGCAAACATAAAGAACAAGGAGAAGCCTTCCTAACATTTACTTCATCACCAAAGATTATTACTACCATATAGAAGATCGGGTGGACAACTTTGTAGATGACCTGTCCAAGATAATTTCCTCGGTCCTTCTGTAGAAACTGTAAATTTCATCCACATATTAGACAACCACAAGGGAGTTGCCAACATCGCAGCTATCGATGTCAGGCATTTCCACCTCTTCCGTCTCCTCCATGTCGATTTCCTTTAGCTCATTGGTCATCTGGACTAAAAACAAAGCATGGATGATGAGCGATGAAAATGCCAAAATCGTAGATAACTCGTGCTGATCGTGCAATGGTAGTTCCGTTACACTGCTTACCATTTCATCCAGGTCCTCATCTGAAGCCTTGGTGTACTCCATGTCTGAAGGAGCATGGAATGCGGTGTCAACATTTTGTTTTTGCCTCTCACTGCCAATGGAAGCCTGACAAATAAATTCAAATCATTTACCTATTTGGCTCAGATTCTTGGTTCCAACAATGTAAGGTAAAATAGTCTGAATAAAATCTGTGTGAAATAAAAGCAATGGAACATATGGTACGGATGCAAAATATGGAAAATCTACATCTAACTCAATTGAACCTACATTACTATCATACCATATGTAAAACTGAGCACCCAGTTTAGTTAAAATATTCATGATATGCTACTCACCTAAATGGGTTTTTATCACTGATGCCACTAGTTGTGTCCCACTACTCAGCTTTGCCATTAGAAGTTACAACTACTCAAAAATGCCATCGTTCTGTGAGATGCTTGCTCAAGAATGGCAATGGATATCTAAAAAAATGCTATCATTCCATTATATATTTGCTCAAAAATACCATTAGACATCATTGTTGTCAGGTCAAACCCGTTGACCATGTTATATGACCAAAATACCCCTAGACCCACATGTCAGCTCTCTCTATCTCACAATAATAAGTGTGGGCCCCACTTGTCAAGAGTAAGCAAGTGAATAATTTTAGAGGAAAGTAAGAAGGCTGTCGTGATCAAGTGGGACCCACAATTTATTATAGTGAGATATAGGGGGAGCTCACATGTTGGTCCATAGGTATTTTGTTCATTATAACATGGTAAACGAGATCTGAGGTGACAATAATGGTGTCCAGTCGTATTTTTGAGCATGCGCCTAACAAAGCGATGACATTTTTGAGAAGTTTAAATTCGTAGTGGCATTACTGACTTGTGGAACATAACTAGTGGCATCAATGGTAAAAACCCTACCTAAATTTGCTAGAACTACATTAAACCTACATCAATGATATATACAATAGATAAGACAACAATCGATTCAGCAAGAAGATATAGCGGATATATCAAGATTTGATATGCAGAAATCTCTGAAGATTTGTATGTGCAAATCTGCAGATTCAGGTGTAGTAATTCAAACCATACGGAATTATAGATTTTTTATAAAAAGATTTGTCTGTCCAAATCTGAATATAGCAAAAACAAAGTGTATTCAGGATCACTTCCCATCCTCTCCATTCACCAAGCAAGTGCTAAAATTTGCAAAATTGGAAAGTACAGAGATAAAACAGCAATGCACACCCAAGACAGTATCAAAACAACAAGGATTTTTATTGCTTATATAAGCTGGGTGTTTGTAGGTTACGTTTGCTATAGCATAGCGGCTAATTTCCTAGTCACCGGCCGGTGACCGACGACACCAGGTTGGCTCTTGGCACCAGCGGCGGCTGGTTTTGTGAAACATGGAAAAATTGAGAAAGAAATAAATATAAGGGCAGAATATAGAGCAGGAAGAACCAAAGAAATAGAACATGTTCTAGGGAGCTAGGACTCGACCAACCCGACAGTGCTTGCACACGGCTTGCGCAGATCCGGTGAAAAATCTTGGTGCCCAGGGGCTTGCTTGCTTGGATTTTAGAGGAGAATGGGAGGGGGCACAAATTTATCATCGCATGCTCGAGGTGTATGTGGACATCATGCTTGTTGGAGTAGGGGTGGATCTTTCCCGAGAACGAGAAGCAGACGATGGTGGTCGTTGCCGTGGTGGGCCTCCTAATCGATGATACGGTGGCGCTAGCCCTCGTCGATGAGAGCATGGCAACAGCCTCGGAGGTAGGGTTTGGTGGCCTCGGTGAGAGCTACTCCACCAGCGGAGGGCGAGCACCCCACAAATCTCGCATCTCCCGATGCATCTCCGGTCCCTGTGACCTCGTGATCTCTCTGCCGAGAAAGGAGGAGGGATGGGGGAGGCAACGACGGACAAACAACATCTCCAGCAGAGGGGTGTGCTTCTACGGTGGCTGGATCTAGGACGAGAGAACCTTGGAGGGAGGGAGGGAGTTGGTGGGGTGTTCTCAGGAAGCGACGGGGAGCAGAGGTACATAATCTTCGCGGTGTTCGTAGTGGTATCGCGGCCTAGCAAACCCACGCCACTACTAAGTGGGGTCCATCGATGGGCTACGTTGACCGATAGTAGTAGCGTGGGTTGTATATCACGCACGATAACTATTTTCTTAGTGGTAGCACATGTGGTACAACCTGCGCTACTACTATGGCCTGTCCACGGGGCACAATTAGGGATATTTACTAATACTACATTTTTTGGGCCACACACTACCAGTAATATTTACTAGTAGCATGGGTCTACGGGCAACGCTAGCGCGGGGTCAATATAGTGTGGTACTAAGTGTTTACGTATAGGGTTTTCCCTAGTAGTGTTAGATATGTACTACGAGGGTTGGTAGGTATTACCTATTTTAAAGGCAGTATTTTATCTCAGAATTGCATTGTTCTTTGTCTTGTTTTTTGCAATTTTACTTCTATATACCAGTGATTCAGTTGAGTTTTGCAGCCGCCTTCGCTACAAAGATGCTTTCATTATAAGATATCAGCAGTATATCATCACTAGTACGGAGGACGGACTTCTTTTGGTGATCTGCCTCACCTTTGAAATGCTTGCCTTTTTTTTCTTATGGCATGCTTTGACGGAAGAAATCGACGATGTCCCAGGTACACATTCTTCTTGCATTTGTCCAAATATATACTTTCAATCTCATCTAAATAGTGCGTGCATGCGTTGTATCCCTTGTTTGTCTGTCCTGAAAGGTTACTAAGAGCAGGCCAATCATTGATGGTTACAAACAGCAATGCTTGTAGGTCAAATTCCTACTGTTTGTGCTCATCCCACACACGTACACCTTTTTTATTCCACAGCTACAAAAGTTCTTCAACTAATGGCCTTAGGTACACATCAATGTCATTGTCGGATTGCTTAGGGCCTTGGATGAGCACTGGCATCATAATGAACTTTCGCTTCATGCACATCCAAGGAGGAAGGTTATAGATACATAGATTCATGGGCCAGGTGCTATGATTGCTTCTCTGCTCCCCAAAAGGATTAATGCCATCTGCACTTAAACCAAACCATACGTTCCTTGCGTCATCTGCAAAGTGCCGCCACTTTCTCTTGATTTTTCTCCACTGCGACCCGTCAGCGGGTACTCTCAACTTCCCATCTTTCTTACGGTCTTCTTTGTGCCATCGCAACAACTTGGCATGCTCTTTGTTTCTGAACATACGTTTCAACCGTGGTATTATAGGAGCACACCACATCACCTTGGCAGGAACCCTCTTCCTGGGGCGCTCGCCCTCAACATCACGAGGGTCATCTCTTCTGATCTTATACCACAATGGACCGCATACCGGGCATGCGTTCAAATTCTCCTACTCACCGTGGTAGAGGATGCAATCACTAGGGCATGCATGTATCTTCTGCACCGCCAATCCTATAGGGCATAGAACCTTCTTTGCATCGCATGTACTGTCAGGCACTTCGTTATCCTTTGGAAGCTTCTTCTTCATAATTTTCAGTAGCGAACCAAATCCCTTGTCAGATACACCATTGTTTGCCTTCCATTGCAGCAATTCCAGTGTGGTACCGAGCTTTGTGTTGTCACCTTCACAATTTGGGTACAACCCTTTTTTGTGATCCTCTAACAGGCGATCGAACTTCAAATTCTCCCTTTCACTTTCGCATTATCTCTGTGCATCAACAATGACCCGACAAAGATCATCATCGGGCACATCTGGTGCCTCTTGATCTTTAGCGTCCCCCGTTGCAGTATCACCATATTCAAGGAACATAGGATAGTTGCCATCATCCTCTTGTTCTTCATTGTCTTCCATCATAACCCCTCTTTCTCTGTTCTTGGTCCAAACATTATAGTGTGGCATGAAACCCTTCTCAAGCAGGTGCAAGTGAAGTGTTTTCGAGTCAGAGTAATCCTTCATATTCCCACAGACAGTATATGGACAATACATAAAACCATTCTGCTTGTTTGCCTCAGCCACTTTGATAAAATTATGCAGGTCCTCAATGTAGTCGGAGGTGCGTCGGTCACCGTACATCCATTGTCGGTTCATCTACGTGCTTTATATAATTAAGTATATCAAAAACCATTACAGAACAGCATGAATAGAGAAGTGACCAAATTAATACAAGTTCATCACCACATTAAAACCAAAGTATAGTAGTGATCAAATGTTATTACTGAAAAAATAAATACATAAAGTTCATACATAGTTCTCATAGAACAACATACAGCTCTCTAGAGCATCTAATTAAAACATACATTGAAACTAACATACAACTATGTAAAACATTTAAATGCAATAACAAATGCGGTCAAAATCACAACTAAGGTGACAATTGATCCAACAACATAATGATACCAACCTCATTATCAATGGCATATTTTCTAATCTTTGTAATCTTCAAGCGCATTGCATCCATCTGGATCTTGTGATCATCGACGACATCGGCAACATGCAACTCCAATTTCATCTTCTCCTCTTCAATTCTTTTCAATTTTTCTTTCAAATAATTGTTTTCTTTTTCAACTAAATTTAACCTCTCGACAAGAGGGTCGGTTGGACTTTCCGGTTCACATACCTCCTTGATAAAAACATCTATGTCATGTTGGTCGGCATAATTGTCATCAACACTAAATGAAATAAATAGTTATAAAAGATAATATACCACATCCGAATCATAGATCGGACAAGAGCCGACGGGGACGGATAACAAAACCATGGAACTATATAATAACAAACAATAATATAAGTAAGAAAATTATACAAGTAGCTGTCTAAATCTTACAAGTAAGAAATTTTTCTTTTAAAAAGAAGATAAGAACAAGAGGCTCACCACGGTGGTGCCGGCGACAAGATTGGCGCGGGCGATCGACAGCGGTGAGGATGGGGACGGGACGGCACCCTACACATGTCCAGACTCTAAGAAGTTAATTTGAGCTCAAATTGTGCATCTAAATCAAAAGAACTCCCACATACACTCCTCCACTAAAACCCACAAACCACTCTACTTCTAGAGCATTTGAAATGAGCGAAGCTAGAAGTGAGAGATGAAAGGATGAAGTTGCTAACCTTTTAGAACACTTGTGTAGTTGGTGCACCGCCAAACCTAGACAAATCTTGGGGAAAATGTAGCTTGGAGGTCGAGCTTGGAGAGGAGAAAGCCTAAGTGTGGCTCGGGCATTTCATCGAACACCTCATGTGCATAGGAGTTGAGAACAGAGCAGCACACACCTCCCACACGCCGGCTGGCCAAAAAACAGAGGAGTGAGCGGCCAGGGGCGAGCCAGGAGCGAGGCCCTTTAGTCCCGGTTCATGTCTGGAACCGGGACTAAAGGGCTCAGACGAACCGGGACTGGTGCCAGCCGAGGCCCGACCGGCGTCCTAGACGCTCGAACCAGGACTGATGCAAGCATTAGTCCCGGTTCGTCACATGACCGGGACTGTTCCTCCGAACCGGCAAAAACCAAAGCCCTATTTTCTACTAGTACTTCTTCTCTCTCTTTGATCTTAAATACCATGTTTGCGGGTCTACAGACAGACGCAATCTTCTTTGGCGGTTTGTTTGTTTGGATCCGATGAATTGTGGGTTTATGATTTGAATATTCATGAGAAGCAATTGAGTTATTTTTGTACGATATTATGCATGATTCTTGTAGCTTTGTATTTCTCTCCGATCTATCCATTTGGTTTGGCTAATTAGATTGATTTATCTTCAGTGGGAGAGTTGCTTTGTAATGGGTTCAATCTTGTGGTGCTCTTTATCCCAGTGACAGAAGGGGACAAGACACGTATTTGTATTGTTGCCATTAAGGGTAAAATGATGGGGTTTATTCATATTGACAGATTTTACTTTGTCTACATCATGTCATCTTGCTTAAGGCGTTACTCCGTTCTTTATGAACTTAATATAGTAGATGCATGCAGGATAGCGGTCGATGGGTGGAGTAATAGTAGTAGATGCACGCAGAAGTCGGTCTACTTGTTTCGGACGTGATGCCTGTATACATGATCATTTCCTTGAATATCGTCATAAGTATGCACTTTTCTATCAGCTGCCCATTAGTAATTTGTTTACCCACCATATGCCATGTGTTCGAGAGAGAAGCCTCTAGTGAAAACTATGACCTCCGGGTCTACTTTAATCATATTATAAAAAACAAAATTCCTTTGCTATAATTTATTTTCCTTTATTTTGTTTTGCAATTTATATATCTACCTATACAATATTTGATCCTTGCAAGTAACGAGTGGGATTGACAACCCTCTTGCCCGCGTTGGGTGCAACTATTTGCTCTTTTGTGTGCAGGTGCTGTTCACGAGGCTTGTGTGATTCTCCTATTGGTTCGATAAACCTTGATTCTCACTGAGGGAAATACTTATCTCTAATATACTGCCTCTCCTCTCCTCTTCAGGAAAAGTCCCAACGCAGCTCACAAGTAGAAGAAATAATTTCTGGCGCTGTTGCCGGGGAGACATCATCAAAACCTATCGAGTACCTTCACACAAAGTATCATCTAATTTCTTTCATTTTTACTAGCAAAAATGTCCGAGCGTTGCAACGGGAGATAAAAAAGAGCATACACCTTGAGCATGTGATAAACATGGCTCAAGATCTCCCACATGTACATGCCATTTATTTCAACACATCATGTGACCCGTATCGCCTCTTATCCTCCTTTCCAACACTCGTCAATGCATGGTGGCAATGAGACATCTGGTTGTGCCCAATTCCAGGGCGATGGACTCGGCCAATACATGCCCCGCTAATCTATATTGGCATCTCGGAGCCCATCGCCATCGAACCGGCTAAACTCAGAAGCATGACATCTCTAGAAGAGTCATTAGATGGATGCACTGCCGCTGCCATGCTGCAACATAGATAATCGGCACCAACATCAGATCATGACAAAGCGCAAAAAATATTATTGCATGATTGTACCATTATTATACTAAAAGAACATAGCGCATAGGAACATCAATGCCACTGTTTTACATTTATTAAATTTTACTTAGAGAAGTGGTATAAAAGAACTAAAAATATGTCTAAATTGTACCTAATTCTTAAATAGCTATCTGGCTAAGACAAAATGGATTCTAACAATGCAAGCATGACAAGAAGAGTAGTTAAGTGCTAAAGTTCTACATTGCAGTTTTAACACAAGACTGATTAAATCCATTATAAGCTAGCTCTGTTGGCATATGGGCACTTGCAAAATGATGTAATTTATCAAATAAACAAAATATACAACAGCAATGGGACTTGCATTATTATCACATGCATTGGCAGTGTGCAGACATTGCTATGTGTCTGATCAAATTCAAAAATTAATTTTATGAAGAAAATCAAATTAAATACCTGTGCAACATTTGTAGAAATATGCTTACTGGCTGGTGGCTGCCCCAAGTAAGCCGGCCTCCATTTGACGTTTGCACAGTAAACGTGCAACCGTTTACTGAATAGGCTATACGACACGCAGCCGGTCCCGGCCGCCACACGCCAGTGCTGGTCGAGTGCGCCGCCATGCTTTGGCTCCGCAAACTGCCAAGCTTGCTCGTGCAGCCGCTAGTTTTAGCCTCGTGGTGTGATGCTGCGGCCCACTGTGTTGCTGGTTGCCGCTGGTTTGCTGAGCCCCTGCTGGCAGATGCACATCGCCCACTCTCGCTTGCTGACCTTTGCCATTTGTGTGCTAATGCAAGCTTCATGCGAATCACGCCTATCAGCAGGAGTCGCCGCACCACTCCTAGTCGTTCCCACCATGGCCTGGTGCCGCGGCCAACCACGCGCTTGGCTCAGCACGCTGGGAGCATTGCGTAGTACCACCATCACGTCGCGCGAGCCACGCCACTGTCCATCACCGAGTCGCAGACCTGCACCATCATGCCAGCATGCCATCGCGAGCCGTAGTGTTGCAGATGTGACTTGGCCGTCCACTATGTTGCGGCTGCCACTGGTATGCCGAGCCCCTATGCCAGAAGATGCGCATCACTCACTCTCATCTGCTGGCCTTCATCATGTGTGCACTATCGTGAGCTTCACACCTACCAGCAGGAGTCGCTGCACTGCTCCTGGTCGTCGCCACCATGTGCTGCTAGCAACCGTGTGCCCAAGCGCCTTGGCCCGGCTAGCCAAGAGCATCACGTGCTACCACCATGAGCCATAGTGTTTCGGACGTGCCATCGACCGCGCCGGATGCATGAGCTAATCCACCTAGGCCAGCGAGAGACTCTGCGAACGTCCCTCTGCCGAGTGTCGCAGTTTTAGTTGGACTCCGGCTGGGCTTAAGAGGCGAGTTCGACTCCCCTAGCATATAGTGCCTAAGGTTGACAAATTGTGCTCTTTTTTTTGTACAGATTGTTCTGTTTTCTAAGAGAAAAATCGGGCTGGGCAAAAGATAACACAGGCAAGAAGGAAAACCAATCATTTTTTCTCACTTATGGGTGGCATTGGTGGGTAATTTTCATCAACTCTAGACATACTTTAAATCTCAACCGTCAATCTGTATAGTTAACTAAAATTAACGAATATAAAGGGACGACGGATGGTGAATTATGAAATCTTCCGTCCTTTAATATTAGGTCAAGATTTGCCTTTGCCTCTCATTTTCATCTCCCTAACTTCTATTTTTTTTTTACAAAAACACAAAAAAAAATGTTTTCTCATTTGCTTGCTTTGTCGCTATGTCTCAAGAAAACACCATGCTGTGTAACTTTTCCAATACTAATAATAATGATTTTATTAGTACTCCAATTGCTCCTCCCAACAATAGTGCGGAATCATGTGATATTAATGCTGCTTTCCTAAATCTTGTTACAAAAGAACAATTTTCTGGAACTCCTAATGAAGATGATGCCTCCCATCTTAATACTTTCGTTGAATTATGTGATATGCAAAAGAAAAAAGATGTGGATAATGATATTGTTAAGTTATAACTATTTCCGTTCTCACTAAGAGATCTTGCTAAAACTTGGTTTTCATCCTTGCCTCAAAATAGTATTGATTCAGGGGATAAATGTAAGGATGCTTAGTATTTTCCTCCTGCTAAATTATTTCTCTTACAAATCAAATTATGAATTTTAATCAACTTGACCATGAACATGTTGCACAATCCTTGGAGAAAATGAAATTAATGATTAGAAATTGTCCCACTCATTGTTTAGTATTATGGATGATTATACAAAAAAATTATGCGGGACTAAACTTTCTTTCTAGAATTCTTCAAGACTCTGCTGCAGGTGGTACTTTTATGGAAATTACATTGGGAGAAGATACAAAACTCCTTGATAATATTATGAAAAATTATTCTTGATGGCACACCTAGAGAGCTCCAACTGGTAAGAAGGTAAATTTTGTCAAAGAAATTAATAATTTGAGTGATAAAATGGATGCTCTTATGAAAATGGTTGCTAGTAAAAATGCTCATGTTAATCCTAATGATGCGCCACTATCTACTTTGATTGAGAAAAATAATGATGCTATTGATGTGAATTTTGTCTCTAGAAATAATTTCGAGAACAATGCTTATAGTGGTAATTTTAATCCTAGACCGTTTCCTGGAAATTCCTCTAATAATTATGGTAATTCCTATGGTAATTCATATAATTATAAATAGGATACCTAGTGATATTGAGAACAATATTAAAGAATTCATCAGTTCTAAAAAAATTAATGCCATGGTAGAACAAAAATTGAACAAAGTTGAAGATATGGCTAGAAACATGGATAAAATTGCTCATGATGTGGATACTCTTAAAATTTAATTTTTTCCACCCAAGCATGATATTAATGAGCCTATTAAATATACCCAAAATCTCTATTAATGAAATTAAAGAAAGACCCACTAGGTTGAGATCTAAGAAAGAATTCCTAGAAAAGGCTATTCCACCAAGTTTTATCGTAACCATGATGAAGATATTAAAATGATTGGTGTCTCACCTATTGAATCTTTATTTAGTAATATAAAACTTGATTAAAAAGGGATTGAAGATGAGTCAACTTTAGGTAGAAGGCGTCCCAAATGTTCGAAGGGTGATGATCTTAATGGTAAAAATGATAAAAGTGGGTTTGTAGAGGTCAAGGCTTTAAATTGTGATGTGCCCATTACTTTGGCTTACAAAGACTATAATTATAATATTTGTTCTTTCATTGAATGTATCTCTTTGTTGCAATCCATGATCAATTCATCTAATGCTTATGAACAAAACAAAGCTTTCACTAAACATATTGTAGAAGCTATGATGAAAGCTCATGAAGAAAAGCTAGAGTTGGAAGTTTCAGTACCTAGAAAATTGCGTGATGAATGGGAACCTACTATTAAATTAAAGATTAAATATTATCAATGTAATGCTTTATGTGATTTGGGTGCTAGCGTTTCCCCTATACTAAAATCTTTATGTGATGTGCTAGGCCTTACCGATATGGATGAATGTTCCCTTAATTTGCAGTTAGCGGATTCAACTATTAAGAAACCTTTGGGTATAATAAATGATATTCGTATTCTTGCTAATATAAATTATGTGCTCGTTGACTTCATTGTGCTTGATATTGATTGCAGTCTGTCTTCTCCTATAATTCTTGGTAGGCCTTTCCTACATACCATAGGTGCTAATATTGATATGAAAGAAGGAAACATAAGATTCCAATTCCCAATAAAGGAAGGGATGGAACACTTCCCAAAAAGGAGAATTAAACCACCATGTGAGTCCATAATGAGGGCTACCAATGGAATTAATGTTAAAAACTAGGGACGACAATACTTGAAACCATGCCTTACACCTAGCTAGGGTTGTAAAATAAAAGCGCTTGTTGGGAGGCAACCCAATAGTTATCTTATTTTTCCTTTGTATTTTCTGTTTTTGTGTGTTGACACTATTATGCTACTGTTATGATTGTGTTTCAATGTTTTAATTAGTGTTTGTGCCAAGTAAATCCTTTGGGATGATTTGGTTGATAGTTGGTTTGATTCTATAAAAAACCAAACACTTTTGCGCTCACTCCAGGAATTTTTTGAAAATCACTGGAACGTGCTTTTGATCTGAATTTTTTACACATGATTTATATACAAATTTCCCATGTTTTCATAATTTTCAGATATTTTGGAGTTATAAGTATTGCATTTGTTGAGATCATTGTAGACTGTTCTATTTTAGACAAATTCTGTTTTTGCTGCATACTTTGCTTGTTTTGATGATTTAGGCATTATATCGGGGGGGGGGGGGGGGGTATAAGTCATGGAGAAGTTTGAATACAGTAGGTATTATGCAATAATAAAATATGAATGGGTTCTATGATTTGCTAGTTATACTAACGGATCTCAGGAGGTTTCTGTTGAGTTTTGTGTATTTATGTTTTCAAGTTTTGTGTTAGATCACAATGGATGAAGGAATAAGGAGTGGCAAGAACCTAAGCTTGGGGATGTACAAGGCACACCAAGGTAATATTCAAGGAAGACCCAAGCATCTAAGCTTGGGGATGCCCCAGATGGCATCCCCTCTTTCATCTACAAACCATCGGTATATTACTTGGAGCTATATTTTTATTCATCACATGATATGTGTTTTACTTGGAGCGTCTTGTTCCATAGTAGTTTTTGCTTTGTTTGCTTTTTAGTTTGCCACAATAATAATTTGCTGGACAAACCGTTTGAGAGGGACACGCATTTATTCGTGATTTGTTAGAATACCCTTTGTGCTTCACTTATATCTTTTGAACTAGACAGTTGCTCTAGTGCTTCACTTATATCTTTTAGAGCACGATGGTGGTTATATTTTAAACAAATAGTTGCACTCTAATGCTTCACTTATATCTTTTTGAGAGTTTAATAAATAGTAATGGCAATATGCACGTGTTATGAAATTGGTCCTAATATGATAGGTATTCAAGAGGGATATAATAAAAACTTTCATGTAGATCACTGAATATGATATGTTTGATTCCTTGCAATAGTTTTGAGATATTAAGATGGCAATATGTGGGAGATAGTAGTGAATTATTGTGGTTTAGTAAGAATATTGTTGTCAAGGTTTGTGATTCCCGAAGCATGCATGTATAGTCTCTAGTTATGCTATGAAGGAGGAGCATGATTTATTATTGAGTGTCTTCCTTATGAGTGGCGGTCGGGGACGAGGGATTGTATTTTCCTACCAATCTATCCTCCTAGGGGCATGTGTAGTAGTACCTGGCTTCAAGGGCTAATATACTTTTGCAATAAGTATGTGAGTTCTTTATGACTAATGTGACTCCATGGATTATACGCGCTCTTACCTTTCTGCAATTTGCTAGCCTCTTCACTACTGTGCATTGCCCTTTCTCACCTCAAGAGTTGGTGCAAACTTCCCCGGTGCATCCAAACCCCGTGATATGATATGCTCTATGACACATAAGCCTCCTTATAACTTCCTCAAAACAGCCACCATACCTACCTATTATGGCATTTCCGTAGCCATTCCGAGATTGATAGCACAAGTGCTCCCTGGGTGGTTTTGGTAATTAATGTCAACATATCTCTTGTTGGACTAATACTTTTATCTAGTATATTTCAGATGAGTTCAACATTGGAGTGGCGTGGACAAGAGGATGTGGAACCCTTTCAAGATGCTAAGGACAAAGGATTGGCTCAAGCTCTAAAGCTCAAGACTCTACATTTTCATTTTAGTGATCCAAGATCACATTGAGTCCATAGGAAAAGCCAATACTATTAAAAGGGGATGAGGTGTTGCTTAATGGCTTGCTTGCTCAAAGTGCTTAGTGATATGCTTCAAAGCCCTCAACCACTTTCTCATATCCACATATGTCCCAAACCAAAAGTCAAACTCGGCCCCACCAATTTGATCTATCCGGCGCCACCGAGTTCATTTGACATAGCCACTGCCAGAAACCCTAATCAGTTCGGTCTCACCGATGGGATCTCGGTCTCACCAAGATGGGCTTGCAAACTCTCTGTTTCCTATTGCACTCATTTCGGTCCCACCAAAATATGCAATCGGTCCCACCGAGTTTGCTTGACCAACTCTCTGGTTAGCTTATTACCAAAATCGGTCCCACCGAGTTTGTGTAATCGGTCAAACTGAGATGAGGTTTTACCCTAACCCTAGCACATCGGTCCCACCGAGTTGATCATATCGGTCCCACCGAAAATCCTAACGTTCACATTTTGAACTAAATCGGTCTGACCAAGTTTTATGATTCGGTCCCACCGAGTTTGGTAAATTGTGTGTAACGGTTAGATTTTTTGTGGAGGCTATATATACCCCTCCACCCTCTCTTCATTCGTGGAGAAAGCCATCAGAACGTGCCTACACTTCCAGCATACATTTTCTAAGAGAGAACCACCTACTCATGTGTTGAGACCAAGATATTCCATTCCAATCATATGAATCTTGATCTCTAGCCTTCCCCAAGCTGCTTTCCACTCAAATCACCTTTCCACCAAATCCAAATCCGTGAGAGAGAGTTTAGTGTTGGGGAGACTATCATTTGAAGCACAAGAGCAAGGACTTCATCATCAACACACCATCTATTACCTTTTGGAAAGTGGTGTCTCCTAGATTGGTTAGATGTCACTTGGGAGCCTCCGTCAAGATTGTGGAGTTGAACAATGGAGTTTGTAAGGGCAAGGAGATCGCCTACTTCATGAAGATCTACCCGAGTGAGGCAAGTCCTTCGTGGGCGATGGCCATGGTGGGATAGACAAGGTTGCTTCTTCGTGGACCCTTGGTGGGTGGAGCCCTCCGTGGACTCGCGCAACCGTTACCCTTCGTGGGTTGAAGTCTCCATCAACGTGGATGTACGATAGCACCACCTATCGGAACCACGCCAAAAATCTTCGTGTCTCCAATTGCGTTTGCACACTCCAATCCCATCCCTTTACATTCTCGCAAATTGCATGCTTTACTTTCCGCTGCTCATATACTCTTGCCATGCTTGCTTGAAATGTATTGTGAATGTTTAAACTTGTGCTAAAACTCCACCTTAACTTGAAGAAATTTAAAACTGCTAGTTTTCTTTGTTGAGGGTCTAATCACCCCCCCTCTAGACACCTCTTCTCGATCCTTTCAGAGATATATTGCCATGCAACTTCCACCGTTCCATTTATATGACACACATCATCATTGTCATATTGCTTTGCATGATCATATAGCTGACATAGTATTTGTGGCTCAGCCACCGTTCATCATTTTTTATACATGTTATGCTAGATCATTACACATCCTGGTACACTGCCAGAGGCATTCATATAGAGTCATATTGTTCTAGATATTGAGTTGTAAGTAATTAGAAGTGTGATCATCATCATTATTAGAGCATTGTCCTAGTGAAGAAATAAAAAAAGAGGCTAAAAAGAGCACACAAAAAAATGAGAGAAAAAGAGAGAAGGGGCAATGTTGCTATCCTTTTCCACACTTGTGCTTCAAAGTAGACCATGGTTTTCATATAGAGTGTCTCCTGAGTTGTCACTTTCATATACTAGTGAGAATTTTTCATTACATAACTTGGCTTATATATTTCGATGATGCCCTTCCTCAAATGCCCGAGGTCTTCATGAGCAAGCAAGTTGGATGCACACCCACTTAGTTTTCTGTTTGAGCTCTCATACACTTATAGCTCTTAGTGCATTCGTTGCATGGCAATCCCTACTCCTTGTATCGACATCAACTGATGGGCATCTCCATAGCTTGTTGATTAGCCGCGTCGATGCTAGACTATCTTCCTTTTTGACATCCCATTATTGATCTCTATCACCGCATTCTATTCCACCCATACTGTTATATCCATGGCTCACGCTCATGTATATTATGGGAGTTGAAAAAGCTGAAGCGCGTTAAGAAGTATGAACCAATTTATTGGCTTGTCATCGGGGTTGTACATGATTAATACTTTGTGTTAGGAAGGTTGAGCATGACAAGGCTAAATGATTTTTTAGGGATAGCGTTCTTTAGCATTTTTATTTTGAAAGGCATGATTGTTGATACATCTCCGTCGTATCTACTTTTCCTAATGCTTTTGCTCTTGTTTTGGACTCTAATTTGCATGATTTGAATGAAACTAACTTGGACTGACGCTGTTTTCAGCAGAACTACCATGCTGTTGTTTTTGTGCAGAAATAAAAGTTCTCGGAATGGAAAAAAACTTTTTGGAGAATGTTTTACAATAAAAGAAAAAACTTGGAGCCAAGAACCACTGGAGGGGGGCCCCTGGCTGGGCACAAGACACCAGGGCGCCCCCCTCTGGCGTGCCATGGTGGGTTGTCCCCACCTCGTGGCCCCGCAGACCCTAATTCCGATGCTATAAAATCCTGTTTTCAAAGAAAAAAATGAGGAGAAAGTTTCATCGCGTTTCACGATACGCAGCCGCCACCACCTACTGTTCTTCATCGGGAGGCCTGATCTGGAGCCCGTTCGGGGCTCCGGAGAGGGGAATCTTCGGTCTTCGTCATCACCAACCCTCCTTCATCACCAATTCCACGATGCTCCCCACCGGGCATGAGTAATTTCTTCATAGGCTCGCTGGTCGGTGAGGAGTTGGATGAGATTCATCATGTAATCGAGTTAGTTTTGTTAGGCTTGATCCCTAGTATCCACTATGTTCTGAGATTGATGTTGTTATGACTTTGCCATGCTTAATGCTTGTCACTAGGGCCCGAGTGCCATGATTTCAGATCTGAACAATTTATGTTTTCACCATTATATCTATGTTCTAGATCCGATTTTGCAAGTCATATTCACCTATTACGCGTTATGATCTGTAAACCCCAATGTGACAGTAATTGGGATACTTTCCGGTGAAGACCGTACTTTGAGGAGTTCATGTATTCACTATGTGTTAATGCTTTGTTTCGGTTTTCTATTAAATGGAGACCTTAATATCCCTTAGTTTCCTTATGGACCCCACTGCCATGAAAGGGTAGGACAAAAGATGTCATGCAAGTTCTTTCCATAAGCATGTATGACTATTTACGGAATACATGCCTACATTATATTTATGAACTGGAGCTAGTTTTGTATCGCCCTAGGTTATGACTGTTATATGATGAATATCATCCAACGAATTCACCGATCCAATGCCTATGAATTTCCTACATATTGTTCTTGCTAAGTTACTACTGTTGCTGTTACTGTTACACTTGCTACAAAATCATTGCAATCACTGTTACCGTTACTACTACTACCACTACTATCAAAACTATCATATTATTGTGCTACTGATCACCTTGTTGCAGATATTTAATCTCCAGGTGTGGTTGAATTGACAACTCAACTACTAATACATACAAATATTCTTTGTCTCCCCTTGTGTCGAATCTATAAATTTGGGTTGAATACTCTACCCTCAAAAATTGTTGCGATCCCCTATACTTGTGGGTTATCAAGATCTTTTCCTTGCGCCATTGCCGGGGAGCATAGCTATATTTGTTGAGTCACTTGGAATTATTATCTATTTATCACTATGAAGAATCTGAAGGATACAAAAACCAAGATTGTTCCCTCTAAGACGAGGGGAGGTAAGGAATTGCCATCACACTCTGCACTTGATTCACCTTCTATTTTGAGTAGACTTGCAACACCGCCACATGCTATTAATCCTGATATGTCGCTAGTTATTGATGATGCTACTTCTGCTATGAAAGACACTTATGATGATGCAAGTACTTTGCTTGATGATAATGTGCAACTAGGTGAATTTCTCGATGAACAAATTGCTAGAGCTAAAGATATTGAGAATGCTAAACTAATGAAATTATTGAAACTGATGAAGTACTTGAAACTAAAAATATTGAAACACCTATTAGACCTAGCTCTCCTAGATATGAAATGCCTAAGATACCTGAAGATTATGTTATGGACGAGGAGACAGCTAGAGATTTTCTTGCTTCCAATGATAAAGATGATCTTAAGAAATTAACATGCAAACTGAAAGAAAAATCTTTGAATGCTAGAATGAAATGTGATCCTAAGTTTGCTACTTCACCTATCTTTGTTACCGATAAGGATTATGAATTCTCTGTCGACCCAGAGTTAATTACTTTGGTTGAATCTAATCCTTTCTATGGCTATGAAACTGAAACTGTTGTGGCACATCTTACTAAATTAAATGATATAGCCACCCTCTTTGCTCATGATGAGAAGATTCGCTACTATTATATTCTCAAATTATTTCCGTTCTCATTAAAGGGTGATGCTAAGATATGGTACAATTCTCTTGCTCCTGATTGTGTGCGTAGTCCCCAGGATATGATATATTACTTCTCTGAAAATATTTTCCTGCTCATAAGAAACAAGCTGCCTTACAGGAAATATTTAATTTTTGTGAAAATTGGAGAAGAGAGTCTCCCACAAGCTTGGGGGAGGATTCTCCAAATGCTTAATGCTTTGCCTGATCATCCTCTTAAGAAAAATGAAATACTTGATATCTTCTATAATGGACTAACTGATGCTTCTAGGGACTTTGAGATAGTTGTGCTGGTTGTGTTTTCAGGGAACGAACTGTTGAACAAGCTGAGGAATTATTGAATAATATTTTAAAAAATTATGATGATTGGACTCTTCCTGAATCGCCGCCTAAACCCACTTCGAAGAAGAGGGGTATCTTATATCTCAGTCCCGAAGATATGCAGGAGGCAAAGAAATGTATGAAGGAAAAGGGTATTAAAGCAGAGGATGTTAAAAATTAACTCTGGGTCAATGCCTTTATGAGTTTGATAATTACATTAGAAAACAAGATCACTTCAATGAAAATGTTATGAAACAATTGAAATATAACTCTAATATGATTGCTCGCTTGAGTGACTTGTTATCTAGAATTACTAATGATGTAAGAGGTGTAGGAAAACATGCTTCTATGGTTCAAACTCAACTAGAATAAGTTGCTAAATCTCAAAGAGAGTTGCTTAGTGAAATGAATAATAATATGAATGACTTTGCTATTAGAGTAGCAACTAGAGGAGGTAAAATGACTCAGGAACCACTTTATCTTGAGGAACACCAGAGAAGAATTGAAAAAGACTCTCAAAGAATTAACATAGATGCACGTAGTCCTTCTAAAAAGAAGAAGAAGAAAAAAATGATAAGACTTTGCATACCTCTAGTGAACCTGAAATAGAAAAACCTGCTGATAATAATAATGATGTTTCTATTTCTGATGCTGAAACTCAATCTGGTAATGAACCTTCATCTAGTGGTAATGAAAAAGATAATGATGATGTTCATGAAGACACTCAACCAGACAATTATAAAAAACTAGATAATTGTGTTGAAATAGAACCAGTTGTTGATCTTGATAACCCACAACCTAAAAATAAAAGTTATGATAAAAGAGACTTTGTTGCTACAAAACATGGAAGAGACACAGAACCATGGGTTCAAAAACCCATGCCCTTTCCACCTAACCCAACTAATAAAAAAGATGATGAAGAATTTGAACGCTTTGCTGAAATGCTTAGGCCAGTCTTCTTGCGCACTCGCTTGCCTTATATTTTAAATATGGCCCCTTATGCAAAATACATGAAAGACATCATCACTATTGAGAGAAAGATACCGGAAGCTGAAAACTCCACCATGCTTGCTAATTATTCTTTTAAGGATGGAGTACCTAAATAACTGGGAGACCCAGGAATACCAACTATACCTTGCTCCATCAAAAGAAACTATGTTAAAACTGCTTTGTGTGATTTAGGAGCTGGTGTTAGTGTTATGCCTTTCTCCTTATATAAAAGACTTGATTTGAATAAACTCACACCTACTGAAATATCTTTGCAAATGGCTGACAAATCAACTGCCATACCTATCGGTATTTGTGAGGATGTGCCCGTTGTTGTTGCAAATGTTACTACCTTAACTGACTTTGTTATACTTGAGATGCCCGAGGACGACAACATGTCGATTATCCTTGGTAGACCCTTCTTGAATACTGCAGGGGCTGTTATTGATTGCAATAAAAGCAAGGTCACTTTTCATATCAATGTTAATGAGTATACGGTGCACTTTCCGAAGAAACAATTCCAATTGAATGGTATTAATGTTATTGAAAAATCTCCGACACTCACTATTGGAAGTTTTCAACTACCTCTACCTACTGCCAAAAAGAAATATGAAATGCTTATTGTTGGGGACATGCACATCCCCGTTGAGGTAACTTAGTGTTTTACGAAAGTTCTTCGGTTTCATGCTAATCGAAGGTGGTTGTTAATATGACTTGATCAACCTTATTAATGGATCATTTTTGAGAGGTATGAAGTTGATGAATTTAGTAAGCACAACCTTCTGCTCCCAACTTTTGTTCTCTATTTTTCTTAGTTAAATAAAATAAAATGCCATGTTTTGTCTATTTTCTGAATTTCTCGTGCAATAAAAAATGACCCAAAAATAAAAGTTTTCAGAATATCCTGAAATTTTAATATGATTTTTTCTGAATATTTTTGAATTTTTGGTGCAAATAACATCAGAGGGGAGTGCACCTGCTGACCACAAGACACCAGGGCACGCCAGCAACCCCAGGCACGCCCTGGTGGGTTGTGGTCCCCATGTGGGTCCCCTCACTTACTTCTTTTGCCCATGTCATCTCCTACCTCCAGAAAAAATCACCATAGCTCTCTCTCTCGTGTTCTTGCTCTCAAACCCGCGGATTTCGATCTCTTTGCTCGAAGCTCCGTTTCTGAAACTGTTTTGGGGGATTGCTACTTGAAATTGTTCGCAAATAAAATTGCAATTCTTTAGGAGTTATTCGAGGAGGAGGTCTATGGAAGCATCATCTAGTAGTGGCTCGATACGTCGGTCTTATGTTGAACCAAGCGCAAGTGAAATGCGGGATGCGGCTATCAAATCATGCTTATGGCCATGTAACAATTTCATGGTGAGCGCAGGTATTAAGGAAGAATTTGAGGAATATGTTCAAAATACCGAGCTCGGTCCCTACATCGAAGATAAGTGCATTCAGCATCTCAACGGCACATAAACATTCACTAAGAAATTTAAATTTCATCCACGTGAGTCTAGAGTTTCATTTAGTCTTTATAATCATCCTTGTATCATGCCTCTAGATATATTTTGTAATGCCTGCAAAATTCCATATTGGGGTTCTCTAGACGAGCCACCAAGATCTGAGTATGAGTCATTTTTTACTAGCCTTTGCTACGGTGAGGATAGAGGAGTGACACAAGGTAGAATAAAAAGTATTCACTTCCCATCAATTCAATACTTTGCACTGTTTAATGGCAAATGCGTCATAGGTAAGCAAGATTGTAGCACACTATGTGCCCCTGACTTGAGCCTCATACACACTGCTCTGACCGGAATTAAACTCTATAATCTTGGAGCAATTGTTTCACGGAGGTTGCAGCACAACGCTGGTAGTGGTTATTTTTATGGTGGGATTTATGCTTCTTGTTTAGCTACAGAGGTTGGTGTAACACTTCTGCCTGATGACCCCATCCTACCTACTCAGTACTTAGACTTTGATGCCATGAAATGTCATAAGTTCCTTATGGGCACGCCCACTGATTATACTTATAACTCGAGGTTTAATAAGGAACCTGTTGTACCGGTAGTTTTGCCTGCGCCTATTCTTTTTGATTATCACAGCAAAAGAAGATATTGTGTCCTAGAGAACAAGGCTCGCACGTACAATGTGGAGGTTGAGGCAGCCAGACAGGCTGAGGTGGTCGCACCAAGAGCGTCCATGAGCTATCACTCAGATTATTATCCAGGCCGTGTGCTACTTCTTGAGCTTGCGTTGGTTTTTCCCTTGAAGAGGAAAGGGTGATGCAGCACAGTAGAGGTAAGTATTTCCCTTAGTTAAGAACCAAGGTATCAATCCAGTAGGAGAAGAGCGCACAAATCACCAACACCTGCACAAACAATCAAACACTTGCACCCAACACGATAAAGGGGTTATCAATCCCTTCACGGTCACTTGCAAAGGTGAGATCTGATAGAGATAGATGAACAAAAGATATTTTTTTTTGGGTTTTTTGGTATATAGATCTGAAAATAAAAGATTGCAAAATAGTAGATCGGAAAGTAATATGATGGAAAATAGACTCGGGGCTATAGGTTTCACTAGAGGCTTTTCTCATGAAGGCAAATAATACGGTGGGTGAACAAATTACTGTCGAGCAATTGATAGAAAAGCGCAAAGTTATGATGATATCCAAGGCAATGATTATGCATATAGGCATCATGTTCGTGTCAAGTAGACCGACTCTTGCCTGCATCTACTACTATTACTCCACACATCAACCGCTATCCAGCATGCATATAGAGTATTAAGTTCATAAAGAACGGAGTAACGCCTTAAGTAAGATGACATGATGTAGAGGAATTAACTCAACCAATATGATGAAAACCCCATCTTTTTATCCTCGATGGCAACAATGCAATACGTGTCTCGCTACCCCTACTTTGTCACTTGGTGAAATCACGCAAGATTGAACCCAAAGCTAAGCACCTCTCCCATTGCAAGAAAAACCAATCTAGTTGGCTAAACCAAACCGATAATTCGAAGAGAAATACAAAGATATTAAATCATGCATAAAAGAATTCAGAGAGGATTCAAATAATATTCATAGATAAGCTGATCATAAATCCACAATTCATCGGATCTCGACAAACACACCGCAAAAGAACTTTACATCGGATAGATCTCCAAGAACATCAAGGAGAACGTTGTATTGAGAATCAAAGAGAGAGAAGAAGCTATCTAGCTACTAGCTATGGACCCGTAGTTCTGAGGTAAACTACTCACGCTTCAACGGAAGGGCAATGGAGTTAATGTAGAAGCCCTCCGTGATCGATTCCCCCTTCGGCAGGATGCTGGAAAAGGCCCCAAGATGGGATCTCACGGGAACAAAAGGTTGCGGTGGTGGAAAAGTGTTTTCGTGGATGCCTCTGGTGGTTCTGGAATATTTGTGAATATATAGGAGGAAGACCTAGGTCAGGAGGTCACCGAGGGGCCCACAAGGTAGGGGGCGCACCCTCCACCCTTGTCGCCGCCTCGTGGCTCTTCTGACTTGGACTCCAAGTCCCCTGGGTGTCTTCTGGTCCAAGAAAAATCATCGTGAAGTTTTATTCCGTTTGGACTCCGTTTGGTATTCCTTTTCTGCGAGGCTCAAAAACAAGGAAAAAAACAAAAACTGGCACTGGGCTCTAGGTTAATAGTTTAGTCCCAAAAATAATATAAAATAGCATATTAATGCATATAAAACATCCAAAACAGATAATATAATAGCATGGAACAATAAAAAATTATAGATACGTTGGAGACGTATCAAGCATCCCCAAGCTTATTTCCTGCTCATCCTCGAGTAGGTAAATGATAAAAACATAATTTTTGATGTGGAATGCTACCTAACATACTTATCCATGTAATTTTCTTTATTGTGGCATGAATGTTCAGATCCATAAGATTCAAAACAAAAGTTTAATATTGACATAAAAACAATAATACTTCAAGCATACTAATAAAGCAATCATGTCTTCTCAAAATAACATGGCCAAAGAAAGTTATCCCTACAAAATCATATAGTCTGGCTATGCTCCATCTTCATCACATAAAGTACTCAAATCATGCACCACCCCGATGACAAGCCAAGCAATTGTTTCATACTTTTGATGTTCTCAAATTTTTTCAACTTTCACGCAATACATGAGCGTGAGCCATGGACTTAGCACTATAGGTGGAATAGAATATGGTAGTTGTGGAGAAGACAAAAAAGAAGGAGATAGTCTCGCATCAACTAGGCGTATCGACGGGCTATGGAGATGCCCATCAATAGATATCAATGTGAGTGAGTAGGGATTGCCATGCAACGGATGCACTAGAGCTATAAGTTTATGAAAGCTCAAAAAGAAACTAAGTGGGTGTGCATCCAACTTGCTTGCTCGTGAAGACCTAGGGCAATTTGAGGAAGCCCATCGTTGGAATATACAAGCCAAGTTCTATAATGAAAAATTCCCATTAGTATATGAAAGTGACAACATAGGAGACTCTATCATGAAGATCATGGTGCTACTTTGAAGCACAAATGTGGAAAAAGGATAGTAACATTGCCCTTTCTCTCTTTTCTCTCATTTTTTTTGGTGGGCTTCTTTGGCCTCTCTTTTTTATTTGTGGGCTTCGTTGGCCCCTTTTATTTTTTTTCCTCACATGGGACAATGCTCTAATAATGAAGATCATCACACTTTTATTTACTTATAACTCAAGAATTACAACTCGATACATAGAACAAAATATGACTCTATATGAATGCCTCCGGTGGTGTACCGGTATGCGAAATGATCTAGCGTAGCAAATGACATCAACGGACAAGACATGTAAACATCATGCTAGCTGTCTTATGATCATGCAAAGCAATATGACAATGATGGAACGTGTCATAAGAAAACAGAACGGTGGAAAGTTGCATGGCAATATATCTTGGAATGGCTATGGAAATGCCATAATAGGTAGGTATGGTGGCTGTTTTGAGGAAGGTAAAATGTAGGTGTATGGCACCGGCGAAAGTTGCGCGGTACTAGAGAGGCTTCTGTCACTCTGGCAACCCATCATCTAATAACTACTACACAATGCATTCCCTTAGGCCCAAATATGGTGAAGTGCGATGTAGTCGACGTTCACATGACACCACTAAGGGAATCACAACATACATATCATCAAAATATCGAACACATATCAAGTTCACATGATTACTTGCAACATGACTTCTCCCATGACCTCAAGAACAAAAGTAACTACTCATAAATAATAATCATGCTCAAGATCAGAGGGGTATTAAATAGCATAATGGATCTGAACATATAATCTTCCACCAAATAAACCATATAGTAATCAACTACAAGATGTAATCAACACTACTAGTCACCCACGAGTACCAATCTAAGGTTCCGGTACAAAGATTGAACACAAGAGATGAACTAGGATTTGAGAGGAGATGGTGCTATTGAAGATGTTGATGGAGATGGCCCTCCCAAAGATGGGAGAGTTGTTGGTGATGACGATGACGATGATTTCCCCCTCCGGGAGGGAAGTTCCCCCGGCAGAATCGCTCCGCCGGAGGGCAAAAGTGCTCCTGCCCAAGTTCCGCCTCGAGACGGCTGCGCTTCGTCCCAAAAGTCCTCTCCTTATTTTTTCTAGGTCAAATTGACTTGTATACCAGAAGAGGGGCACCGGAGGTGGGACGAGGAAGACACAACCCACCAGGGCGCACCTGGGCTCCCTGGCGTGCCCAGGTGGGTTGTGCCCACATGGTGGGCCCCCTCTGGTAGTTATTTGCCACAATATTCTTCATATATTCCAAAATAATTCTCCGTAAATTTTCAGCTCATTTGGAGATGTGCAGAATATGTAACTCTGACGTAGCTTTTTCAGGTCCAGAATTCCAGCTACCGGTATTCTCCCTCTTTGTGTAAACCTTGCATAATATGAGAGAAAAGGCATTGGAAATACTAAAAAAGGCATTATTATGCATAAAAACATTATAAATAACAGTAGGAAAACATGATGCAAAATGGACGTATCAACTCCCCCAAGCTTAGATCTCGCTTGTCCTCAAGCGAAAACCGAAATCGAAAAACATGCACACATGCTTAGAGAGAGAGGTGTCGATAAAAACAAAATACGGACATAGAAGCATCATGCATATTATTATAACAACAAAGAACTTTAACATAAAACTTTATCAAATAACTTTTATCCTATAACTTCTATCATATAACTTCTCATGAACAAGTAACAATTCATCACAACATAGAAGTATAGGCATAAACCTTATTGGAAACCAACAAACTATGTTCTCAGTCAACTTTGCAACTACAATTCATCATATTTTCAGGAAGGGTCACGTATCGAAGCCTTTAGGCAAGTCCACATACTCAACCATCATTTAATCTTCTATGATTGCTAACACTCACATCGTACCCATGAACAAAAAGTTTCAACCGGACACATAGAAAGATAGGGGCTTATAGTTTTGCCTCCCAACGAATTCACCCCAAGGGTGATGTCAACAATAATAACTCATGCCTACTCATATCCAACTGGATATATGTGCCTAGATCTTTCCTCACCACATGATGCTTGCAAAAAGAGAAAAATAAAAACGAATAGGGAAGAAAACTTTGACTCTTCATAAAAGTAAATGCATAAAAGTAAAAGATAGGCCCTTCGCAGAGGGAAGCAGAGGTTGTCATGCACTTATTTGTTTGTATGCCAAATCCCTTGATGCAAAAGAACGTCATGTTATATTGCCCCATATGATAGCAACCTTTATTATGCAGTCCGTCGCTTTTATTATTTTGCCATCACAAGTTCGTACAACGCTCAATTTTCTCTTGCACTAAATGATCCAACACATTTAGAAGCAATTTTTATTGCCTTATCGCACCGATGACAACTTACTTGAAGGATCTTACTCAATCCATATGTAGGTATGGTGGACTCTCAGAATAAGATTTGGGTTAAGGGTTTTGGATGCACAAGAAGTATCTCTACTTAGTGCGGAATTTTGGCTAGAAAAGATATTGAGCATGCACCACATGTTAAAGGATCTATGACAATATAACTTCTATGTGAATACGAACAAACATAAATCATTATGTTGTATTCCCTGTCCAACGTCAACTATTTTGACACAAAATATTTAATGGGGGCTCACAATCATAAAAGATGTCCAAGATAGTGTATTTGCATAAGAATCTTCTCTTCCCTTATTAATTCTTTCATGAGTTGCATCATTGACCAATGCTATGTTTGTCAATCTCCAACAAATTTTACTACTTATACTTTTCCTTATGTGATGTCATTACTTACCATAAGATTAGCATATGATCTTTTTCATTTATTTTCCTTTCTTTTTATTGAGACATAAAAGTAAAGAAACAAAACTCAAACTACTCTTTATTATATATCTCGCACACGATTACATCGATTGTTAGATCACTAAGCAAACACTCAAAAAGAAAGGATCAGACTAAAACTTTTATTCAACTAAATCATAGGAAACTAAAGATCGAACTAAAATAGATGAAAGCAAAGATTGTGGTCGTGATACGATACCGGGACAACTCCCCCAAGCTTGGCACAAGCAAAGGGGAGTGTCCATACCATGAACTCAAGTCTCCTTTGGTGATGAAGAAGGTGGTGGTGGTGATGAGGTAGCGTTACACTTCAGGCTAAGGAAGTACTCCAATCTACGAATGATGCTCCGGAGGGTGATGACATGCTCTTGAAACAGAATATTTTCATGAGTGGGATATTTATTTTGCACATGAACCATTTCAATGATCCTAAAAGCTTTGATTTCAGTAGGGGTAAGATGATCATAGTAAGGCTGAAGGATGTCTTCTTCTTCTGCTGCTGGAACGGCTTGCCTCTCTGCCGAAACTTGCTCTCCCGCGACTTCGTTGACTTTGTCACCCTTGATGATCTTCTCTAGTTCCTCCCTTTTTAGCTCTATCTTCAATAAACAAGCATCTCCTTCTACTTTGCCAGAGGAGGGAGAAGATATGATGTCTAGCTTAACGGATCTGACAGAAAACAGCAAGAAAGAAGAACAGAAGATTTCTCTGTGATACGGTGGTCAATACGTTCGGGGGGTATATAAAGAATTTTTATCTTGGGAAACAAGCAAACGGGAGGAAAACGGAGTCAGGAAGGTTCCCAAGGTGGGCACAACCCACCTGGGCGCGCCGGGTGCCTTCCTGGTTGTTTCTTATTTTCCTAATTTTTAATATATTCCAAAACTGATAGAAAATATTTTTGCGGATTTTTTGGAGTCCGTTTACTTACCGTATCACGTACGTCCTCCTTTTTTAATTATTCTGGAGTATTCCGGAAGGTGTCCTTTAGGTGTTCCTCAGGTGTCATAGTTTGAATAATATTGCTTTCAACACTAATACGCGTACCTGAGATATAGTGTTTAATTCTTTGCCTATTGACCACCTTCGGGTTAGTACCTTCGGCATTATTTATTTTCATAGCTCCAGAGCGGTAAACCTCTTCGATGATGTATGGTCCTTCCCATTTAGAGAGAAGTTTTCCTGCAAAGAATCTGAAACGAGAGTTGTACAATAGAACATATTCTCCAAATTAGAATTCTCACTTTTGGATTCTTTTGTCATGCCATCTTTTAACTTTTTCTTTAAATAACTTGGCATTTTCATAGGCTTGGGTTCTCCATTCATCTAGTGAGCTAATATCAAATAACCTCTTTTCACCGACAAGTTTCAAATCATAGTTGAGTTCTTTAATTGCCCAATATGCTTTATGTTCTAACTCAAGAGGCAAATGACAAGATTTTCCATAAACCATTTTATAGGGAGACATACCCATAGGATTTTTATACACTGTTTGGTAGGCCCAAAGTGCATCATCCAATTTCTTAGACCAATTCTTTCGGGACCTATTAACAGTTTTCTGTAATATTAGTTTTATTTCTCTATTGCTAAGTTCAACTTGACCACTAGATTGAGGATGATAGGGTGATGCAATTCTATGGTCAACATCATATTTAGCAAGCATTTTACGGAAAGCACCATGAATAAAGTGTGAACCACCATCAGTCATTAAATATCTAGGGACTCCAAACCTTGGGAAAATAACTTCTTTAAGCATTTTAATGGAAGTGTTATGATCAACACTACTAGTTGGAATAGCTTCTACCCACTTAGTAACGTAATCAACAACAACCAAAATATATGTATACCCATTAGAGGAAGGAAAAGGTCCCATATAATCAAAACCCGAAACATCAAATGGTTCAACAGCAAGTGAATAACTCATAGGCATTTCTTGACGCTTACCAATATTACCAATTTGTTGACATTCATCACAAGATAAAACAAACTTACGGGCATCCTTGAAGAGAGTAGGCCAATAAAAACTAGATTGCAATACCTTGTGAGCAGTTCTATCTCCCGCATGATGCCCTCCATCAGCTTCGGAGTGACATTTCCGTAGGATTTGTTCCTGTTCGTGCTCAGGTACACAACCTCTAATAATACCATCTACTCCTTCTTTATAAAGATGTGGTTCATCCCAAAAGTAATGTCTTAAATCATAGAAGAACGTTTTCTTTTGTTGGTATGTGAAACTAGGTGGTTTGTATTTAGCAACAATATAATTAGCATAGTCAGCATAGCAAGGAGTGTTATGAGAAATATTTATTGCAGCTAATTGTTCACCAGGGAAGCTATCATCACTGGGTAGTGGGTCATCAAGGATATTCTCTAACCTAGATAAGTTATCAGCTATGGGGTTCTTAGCTCCTTTTCTATCAGTTATATGTAAATCAAATTCTTGTAGCAAGAGAACCCACTTAATGAGTCTAGGTTTAGAGTCATTCTTTTCCATAAGATATTTAATAGCAGCATGATCAGTGTGAACAATAACTTTAGAATCAACAATATAAGATCTGAATTTGTCACAAGCAAACACAACTGCTAAAAATTCTTTTTCAGTAGTAGCATAATTTCTTTGGGCACTGTCTAGAGTTTTGCTAGCATAATGAATAACATTTAGTTTCTTATCAACTCTTTGTCCTAGAACAGCACCAAAAGCATAATCACTAGCATCACACATAATTTCAAAAGGCAAGTTCCAATCAGGTGGTTAAACTATAGGTGCAGAAGTTAAGGCTTTCTTAAGTGTTTCAGAGGCTTCTACACAACCATCATCAAAAACAAATGGAACATCCTTTTGTAAAAGATTTGTAAGAGGCCTAGAAATTTTAGAGAAGTCTTTAATAAACCTCCTATAGAAACCAGCATGACCGAGGAAACTACGAATACCTTAAATATCTTTAGGACATGGCATTTTCTCAATTGCATCAACTATAGCTTTATCCACCTCAATACCTCGTTCAAAAATTTTATGTCCCAAGACAATACCTTCATTAACCATAAAGTGGCACTTCTCCCAATTCACGACAAGATTAGTTTGCTCACATCTCTGCAAAACTCGATCAGGGTTGCTTAAGCAATCATCAAAAGAAGATCCATATACAGAAAAATCATTCATGAAAACCTCAACAATCTTTTCACAAAAATCAGAGAATATAGCTGTCATACATCTTTGAAAGGTAGCAGGTGCATTTCATAAACCAAAAGGCATATGTCTATAAGCATAAGTTCCAAAAGGGTAAGTAAAGGTGGTTTTCTCTTGATCAGGTTGTGAAACAGGTATTTGAGAAAAACCAGAATATCCATCAAGGAAGAAAAAGTGTGTGTGCTTTGATAATGTTTCTAGCATTTGATCAATAAAAGGCAAGGGGTAGTGATCTTTTCTAGTTGCTATATTTAAATTTCTAAAATCAATAACCATTCTATAGCTAGTAACAATTCTTTGTGGAATGAGTTCATTTTTATCATTAGGAACAACGGTAACACCTCCATTCTTAGGGACACAACGAACGGGACTCACCCATCTACTATCAGCTATGGGATAGATTATACGTGCTTCCAGAAGCTTTAATATTTTAGTTCTTACCACTTATTTCATCTTAGGATTCAAACATCGTTGATGATCAACAACGGGTTTAGCATCAGGTTCCATATTAATCTTGGGCTGACAGAGAGTGGGACTAATGCCCTTAAGATCATCAAGAGTATATCCAATAGCAGCACGGTGCTTCTTCAGAATTTTCAATAATCTTTCTTCTTCATGTTCTGAAAGGTTAGCACTAATAATAACATGATATATCTTTTTCTCATCGAGATAAGCATATTTCAAAGTGTCAGGCAATTGTTTTAATTCAAACACAGGATCACCTTTAGGTGGAGGAGGACCTCCTAGAGTTTCAATAGGCAAATTATGTTTGAGCAGAGGTCATTGTTCAAAGAAAATTTTATCTATCTTATTTCTTTCACTCATATGCATATCATTTTCATGGTCTAGCAAATATTGTTCTAGTGGATTAGTAGGAGGCACGGCAATAGAAGCAAGGCCATTTATTTCATCCTTACTAGGTAATTCTCTTTTGTGAGGTTGTCTATTAAACTTGGAAAAATTAAACTCATGAGACTCATGATACGTCTCCAACATATCTATAATTTATGAAGTATTCATGCCATGTTTACAAAAATTTTATATGGTTTTGGTATGATTTTATTAGAACTAACCCGGACTGACGCTGTTTTCAGCAGAACTACCGTGGTGTCATTTTTTATGCAGAAATAAAAGTTCTCGGAATGAGCTGAAAATTTACGGAAAATATTTTTGGGAAATATAAAAAATACTAGAGCGAAAAGATACCAGAGAGGAGTCCCGAGGCAACCACAAGGGTGGGGGGCGCCCCCCTAGGGCGCACCCCCTGCCTTGCCACCGCCTCGTGGACCCCCTTGACTTGTCCCTGACGCCAAAACCTCCCATAAATAGAGAAAACTCCAGAAATAAACCTAGATCGGGAGTTCCGCCGCCGCAAGCCTCTATAGCCACGAAAAACCAATCGGGAGCCCGTTCCGGCACCCTGCCGGAGGGGGAAACCATCACCGGTGGCCATCTTCATCATCCCGGTGGTCTCCATGACGAGGAGGGAGTTGTTCACCCTCGGGGCTGAGGGTATGTACCACTAGTAGAAAAAGGCCCATTTGTCCCAGTTCCAGAGGCCCATTCGTCCCGGTTCTGGAACTGGGACTAAAGCCCAAAACCTTTAGTCCCGGTTCGCTTACAAACCGGGACAGAAGGTGCTCCACGTGGCCGCCGCGGGGAGTCCGGGCAGGAGGGCCTTTAGTCCCGGTTGGTAACACCAACCGGGACCAAAAAGCATCCACGCATCAGCAGCTCAGGAGCTAGGGTTTTTTTTAAGGGGGTTTTGGGGGTTTTGGAGGGTTAATTTAGGGGTTTGATATATTGTGTTAGCTAGCTAATAGAGAGAAGTGACCTCTCTTATCTCCGTGCTTGGTCGACACTAGGTACTATACGTATAGAGAGAACTCGACACGCTAGCTAGTAAGCAAATGAAGGAACCATTAAGTACACAAGATCGTCATGAACATATACAGAGAGAAGTGATCGACCTCTCCTTCTCCGAGAGATTGGTCGAACAACAAGTTTTCGTATATCTATCCGACGCTACTAGCTACATATATACAATAAAAGATCTCTTACAATCCCTAACATCTAAAGTCAATTTACACATGGTATTCTCCAGCTGGATTGATGACGTTGTCAAGAAAGAATCCCGCCAGTTCCTCTTGAATTGCTCGTATGCGATCTTGTGGTAGGAGTTCATCCCGCAGCTGCCAGATCTAAATTGAAGAAGAGGGTCAATACATGTGTATGAATGAAACTCAACATAAATGATGGTAATAAAATAAAATTGTGAATATTTTTGCTTACGCACTTCATATTGTTTTTGAGAGTACCCCCGCTTATTAAAGGCCGTCGCATTGTAGATGTACTCGCAAACGTAGTATCCACATAAATTATTCCCGGCTTCCTGCCACAACCACTTTACGAGAAATAGAGGTCAATCAAACTGATAAGCAAGCATGCTAAATGGTATTGATGAAACTAGCTATAATCAATGGGAGATGCGCAGAACTAGGTAGTAGTACTTACTTTCGGGTGTGTAAATCGCAGCTCAGTCGGCAGTCCCGGAGCTCTTTCGGTGAACTCTTTCCAAACCCTGCCAGACAAAGAAAATAATTACTTGATATCAGGAAATGAACAAAGTTGCCGATCTGGTGCCATAATGATCGATTGAACTTACTTCTGGAGCATTTCAGTCATGTCCGCATACTCCTGGGGATCTTTTCGTCTCTAGTCTAAGACGGTTACTACTTCCCGCTCAAGCTTAATCTCTAGCAGAATAAAGTGAAAGCTGGGCACGCATGCATAACTCATCAGTTACATTACTATAACCTCGAGTAATAAGGGAAACCGAATATGCAGAAGACAGTAACACTCACTTGAAATTGTAAGGAAAGAGTATTTTATCTTTGTTTTGATTTTTGAGCAACGATTGTAGCAAGTTGGCCTTGGTTTCTTCGACATTCTTTTTAACCGTCCATTCATGTACGACATTTGGGTTAATGAACCCAATGTCATAGATTTGTGCATTTCTACATTCGACGATCTTCAATCTGCATAATATAGTGAGGATAATTATATATGCATGCAATGAAAGAGCTGAGCTATATATAGCGACTTAATTACAGAAGTAGTACTTACAGACAGTAGCAAGTCACGAGTGATTTGTCGAGGGCCTTTTGATTGTATAACTGGAAAAACTCATCAAAATAAACAGTAATATAATCCAATCCAATGAAGTCGTGCTCCTCTTTAATTCTCATCATCAAAGCGTCCTTCCCAGAGTTGCTGCAGGTTTCCATGTACCATTGATGGAATTTTCGCATCATCGTTGTTAGATCACGACTTCCATCTTTGACGAGAGGCTTCCCGTACTGGTATCTGAATTCGTCCACCTCTAACATATCAAGCACTACATCATCGCCCAGGTAATCATCAGGATTGGTACCGGGCACCATCCCAGGCAGATTAGCGACGATATCGCTAGACACCTTGAGCGGGGGGCATGATTGGTTCGCCTGTTCGCTGAGCTGGGGAATTTTTTTCGCACTTCTTCATTCTTCTAACCTTTTATCACTGGAAGTAGTTCCCGACCGGCGCGCATCTCCATATGTCTTCTTAAGAGCGCGGAGATAGTTGTCATCCGGCGAAGGCGGTGGTGGTCGCTTCAGGGCATCGATAGTGCGCTTCGCTTTCACCGGATCTATCGTCTCCTTCAGAGGTGGAGGTTTCTTTGCAAAAAAAGTCCCTTAGTTCGGCAGCACAGATTTCCTCATTTTCCTTGTCGGTCCTCTCATATGGTAACTTTTCTAGAGGCTTGAGAGATGGACCGTATCTGAATTGCCTCCCGCCTCTGCTTGTACTGCTAGCCGCCGGAGCGGCGGCGTCTCTCTTCCGCCGTGGCTGACGCGGCAGAGAAGGAGGCGGAGTGCTCCGACGCGCTAGAGGAGCCGGACCGGCGGTGTCTGTCTTCCTATGTTGCTGACGAGGCGGAGGAGGAGGCGGACTGCTCCGACGCGCCGGAAGAGGCGAATGAGGAGGCGGAGTGCCAGCCTCACATGCCGGAGGAGCCGTAGAAGGAGGCAGAGTGCCCTGATCACTCGCCGGAGGAGGAGGAGGCGGAGTGCCCTGACTCGCCGGAGGAGGAGGAGGAGGCGGAGGCATCCAGTTCGGAAGCTTGATGTGCTCCTTCCGCCATAGACATGGAGTCTTCAGAGCAAGACCCAGCTGAGTCTCCCCTTCACCTGTAGGGTGGTCGAGCTCGAGCTCCTCAAATCCCTCAGTTACTTCATCCACCATCACAACAGCATAACCATGTGGAATCGGACCGCAGTGAAAAGTTCTGTCTGGTTGAGGAGGTGCAACAGAGCCGACAACCGCCTTGACATTGAGGTTCTGCCATTGCGTCATAAGCTGGCAATGTTGAGCCTCCGTGATAG
Source organism: Thinopyrum elongatum (assembly GCA_011799875.1). Classification (NCBI taxonomy): domain Eukaryota; kingdom Viridiplantae; phylum Streptophyta; class Magnoliopsida; order Poales; family Poaceae; genus Thinopyrum; species Thinopyrum elongatum. The sequence continues at coordinate 4,722,602 of CM022298.1, forward strand.
CATCCACGGGGTAGCTTGGAGCCGTGAAGTCAGGCTGCTGAACAAGCTCGGTGGAAGCCACGCTACTTCTCCGCTGAGATGGCGGGGTAGCTTATGGGGTAGCTCTGGCAGCTCGTTGGCTCTCAACTTGTTCCTCTAGCTTTTGTACTCTTGCATTCAGCTTCTGCATTTCGGTGAGCTTCAGTTTCCTCTTCCTCTCCCGGATTTTGTAACCGCCTGCGCCGGGAAACCCAACCTTCCACGCAACGGAGCCTGGCGTGCCTCGTGTTCGTCCAGGGTGCTCAGGATTCCTGAGGGCCTCGGTCAGCTCGTCATTCTCTCTGTCGGGAATGAACGTCCCTTGCTGCGCTACGGCGATACACTTCTGAAGCTTCTTGACGGGTATGGCAAGTTGCTCGTCCGTCCAGACGCACTTCCCTATTTCAGGGTCCAAGGTTCCCCCAACCCCGAAGAACCAAGTCCTTGAACGGTTTGGCCAGTTCAATGTCTCTGGTTCGACCCCTTTAGCAAGCAGGTCATTCTCAGCTTTGTCCCATAGCGGCCAGGCTTTGAGGTAGCCACCTGACCCCGTGCGATGGTGAAACTTCTTCTTTGCAGCATTTATCTTATTTGTCTCTGACATCTTCTTACTCTTGTCCGATGTCTTATAGGCCACAAATGCGGGCCAGTGATCTCTTATCTTCTCAAATCGGCAGGTGAATTCTGGAGTCTTCCCTTTGTCGACAAATGTTGATTTCAACTCATTCTTCCACCTCCTAAATAGATCTGCCATCTTCTTAAGAGCACACGCCTTGACCAATGGCTCTATAACTGGCTTATCTGGATCCTCCTCTGGCGGTAGGGTGAAACTTGCCTTCAGCGAGGTCCAAAGATCATCTTTCTGTCTATCGGTGACATAAGAAACTTGAGGGACTTCGTTCTTCTTAGGCTCATTCCATAGTTGGATGCTGATCGGGATGTTGTCCCTAACAATAGCTCCGCACTGAGCAGAAAATGCATCCTTGATCTGCCTCGGTTCAATCGGCTGGCCATCGTTCGTGATTGCTGTGATCGTGAATGTTTCATCCTGACGCAACCTTTTCTTCAGGCCTTGTCTCGTTACCGAAGTTTGGCTCGATCCGGAGGGCTTTAAAAGAAGAAAGAAGAGTTAATATATGTACATACCAAAACAATTAATTCATCAATTAGCTAGTCAGCACAGGCTTAATTAATATATATACCTCGTCGGACTTTGCAACAGCTCCCTCCTCCGTTCGATCACCGGAGCCATCATCATGGTCTCCTTCTTCCTCCGGCATTCGGTCACCGGAGCCATCATGATCATGTCCTTCCTCCTCCATTGTTCGATCACCGGAGCCTTCACCTTCTCCTTCCAGACAATCGGTGTCGTTGAGATACGACAAGACATCACCTCCGCCGAGGATTATGTCCCCCAACAACTGTTCTGTTTCCAAGTCTCTTTGTTGATCCATAGTTTCTGCAAATATTACAACATGGCAATTAATATACAAACATGAGAGATGAATATATTAGTGGCAAACATAGACCAAGCTAGCTAATCACAACAAGGAATATTAATTAGTGGCCTCGACGCTTCTACGGTTTGGGGTGGCCTCGACACCGCTTCTAGGGTTTGGGGTGGCCTCGACAATGCTCTTTTAACTTGGTAAATTTGGGTGGCCTCGACACTTCTAGGGTTTGGGGTGGCCTCGGCAACGCTTCTAGGGTTTGGGGTGGCCTCGACGCTTCTAGGGTTTGGTCGGGCGAGAGGGGGTTGATCGACGTCCCCCCTCATGTTGAAGAGTTACCGGAGTTCTCTCATGAATGTCCGACGTCCGGACCGCCTCTCTCATGAATGCCAAACAAGGGATTTAACAAAATGGCGCCATTCTGGATGTGCAGAAAATGGTCCATATTTTTCCATATCTCATCTACCCTTCTATATGTCACGTTGTCAGTGTCAAAGGATTCAAGAAAACCATGGCTTCATCATTAGCCGGAAGTAACAGGCGCATAATGGTACGAAGCTCTCCAAATTTTTTTTGGAACGGAGTCCCGGATAGGATAATTAGTTTTTTGATACGAAGTTTAGCAAGAGCCTTCCGAATATCGCTATTTGGAAGGCCTTTGCTGAAATTCATACCAAAAAGTGAATTATTCTATCCGGAACTCCGTTCCAAAACAACTTTGAAGAGCTTCGTTGCATCATACGCCTGTTACTTCCGGCTAATGATGAAGCCATGGATTTCTTGAATACTTTGACAGACAATGTGACATATAGAAGAATATATATATAGATAAGATCAGAAAAAAAATTGGATCAAATTGTGCACATCCATAATGGGGGCATTCTTGACAAATCTCGACCCTCGACCCCTCGACGACCCTCGACCCTCGACCCCTCGGCGATCCTCAACATATGAATTTATAAAGTGCACTTGATATGTTTCGAGGACTCCTCCCCCCCAACACGAGAACATTTTAACTTAGTAAATTTCTATGAACAAAAAAAATCATCATCGAACAAACTAATATGAGTTTTAACATAGAACATTCATCGAGCAAGATCATCATGAACAAAAATATCACCCTAATTTCTATGAAAAAAAATCCACAAACATCTCATCTCGTCTCCACAGAACATCTCATACATCTCATCTCATCTCATTTCGTCCAAAAAAAATTCTTTGCATATTCCTTGCATATGAACATACATACATTTACTTTTTTTCTTAAATGTAACATATGAACATTTTCTTAAATGAGCATATGAACATACATATCACCAAAAAAATAGACCTTTTTCTTTGCATATGAACATACATCCATATTCAAAATGTTCATATTCTACAATCTTAACCAAAAAAGAGCATTATACAGCATATACAGAGAACATACATCGTAACAAAAAAATGAAAAACAGGCCGGTGGTCGGGGACGGCGAGGTCGGGGACGGCGATGAGACAGAAAGGGGAGGAGGCAGGGGCTCACAGCGCGGTCGTAGGGAACGGCAGCGGCCGGGCTCGGGGAGGGCTCAAGGTCGCCGGCCGGAATCGGTGCGGCGGCAGACGAACGGCGTCGGGGATGAAGGGGTTGCGGGCATCGGAGTGGTGCTTCCCCGCGGCGACGGCGACGGCGGGGGCGAGCCTCGGCGACGACGAGCGCGGGCGACGGCGACGGCGGGGGCGGCGGGCGGCGTCGATGTCGTCGGCGTCGTCAGGGGCTAATGCGAGATGAGAACTGAAAATTCCCAAGTGCTACCTTATATACCCAGAGCATTGGTCCCGATTCGTGGTACCAACCGGGACCAATGCCCCACTTTAGTCCCGATTGGTGCCACCAACTGGGACCAAAGGTCAGTTTTTAGCAGCCCAAAGTGCGGGAAACAGGGACCTTTGGTCCCGGTTGGTGGCACCAACCGGGACTAAAGGGGGGCATTGGTCCCGGTTGGTTCCACGAACCGGTACAAATGCACCGCTTTCGTCCCGGTTGGTGCTACCAACCGGGACCAAAGGCCTTGTGCTGGCGTGGTGCGGTGGGATGTTTAGTCCCACCTCGCTAGCTGAGAGAGCCCGAGAGTGGTTTATAAGCGCTGTTGCGCCCACCCTCTCGAGCTCCTCTCAACTGCAGGCTTTCGGGCCTAATCTGTCACTCCTTGCCTGTGGCCCTATTGGGCCTGCTGCGGGCCTGAATCCTGGCCCAACAAACTGGTTGGGTTTCTAGTCGTATTCAGGCCGTGGTGGCCCAGAGGTGGCATTTTTTTTAATTTTTTTCCAGTTTTTTGTTTTCTTTTTTGCTTTATTTATTTTATTTTGTTTCTACTTACAGCTAAATACTTACTGTTTTTCAGTGATTCTTTTTGCTTTTAGGTAATAAAAATTATAAACTTTCTGTTAGTGCCATTAGTTTTCTAATTTGAATAGTTTAAATTTGAATTTTTTGAAATTTGTGTGAATCACTAGTTTGTGAATAACTTTACTATAAAAATAGATTTTTGAGTGATTATTTTTCCTACTATTTAATATTACTGTGTTTTATCATTATATTCAATTTGGTAATTTTTAGGTTATTTGAAATGTCTGTTTTAATCAAAAACAGATTTTGTTATTTTAGATTGCTATTAAAGTTTCTAGCAAAAAAATTCTTTATGAAAATTCTTTTTGCTATTAATGTTTTGAACAAAAAATACTTTGATAATTTTAGTTGCATAAATTTTATATAATTTTAGTTTCAAAAATACTAGAGGTTTATAAAAGCTTTTTAGTTGATTCCTTTTGCTTTTAGAGTTTCACAAAAGTTTTCTAGTTCATTCTTTTTATTATTAGAGTTTCATTAAAGTTTTCTAGTTCATTCTTTTAGTTCATTATTTTTGCTATTAGAGTTTCATAAAAGTTTTCTAGTTCATTCCTTTTGCTATTAGTTCATTCTTTGAGCTAAATGACCCTGAAATTGAAAAGCACTTCAAATGAACTCTGAAGAGGTTGAAAGTTGGCATGGTATCATCATTTCACCCACATAGCATGTGCTAAAAAGTTGAGAGGGTTACGGCAAAAACTGGATGCACTTCGTGTACAAAATGGACAATCTCTTTCGAAGTATCAGGGTTTCGGAAGAAAACTCATCTGTTACAAAGGGATTTCATTTTTTTGAATTTATTTGAACTCTGACTTTTTGTGTGTTCAAAATGCACCATTCAAAGCCACATCATCAATTTTCAACCCTTTCTGACTTCATTTGTTATTTTTCATGCATTTACTGATTTTTTTTAGCTATATGACCCTGAAATTGAAAAGCACTACAAATGAACTCTGAAAAGTTTGAAAGTTGGCATGGTATCATCATTTCACCCACATAGCATGTGCTAAAATGTTGAGAGGGTTACGGCAAAAACTGGATGCACTTCGTGTACAAAATGGACAATCTCTTTCGAAGTATCAGGGTTTCGGACGAACACTCATATGTTACAAAGGGATTTCATTTTTTTGAACTTATTTGAACTCCAGACTTTTTGTGTGTTCAAAATGCACCATTCAAAGCCACATCATCAATTTTCAACCCTTTCTGACTTCATTTGTTATTTTTCATGCATGTACTGATTTTTTGAGCTATATGACCCTGAAATTGAAAAGCACTACAAATGAACTCTGAAGAGGTTGAAAGTTGGCATGGTATTAATATTTCACCCACATAGCATGTGCTAAAAAGTTGAGAGGGTTATGGCAAAAACTGGATGCACTTCGTGTACAAAATGGACAATCTCTTTCAAAGTATCAAGGTTTTGGACGGAAACTCATCTGTTATATAGGGATTTAATTTTTTTCAATTTATTTGAACTCTAGACTTTTTGTGTGTTCAAAATGCACCATTCAAAGCCGCATCATCAATTTTCAACCCTTTCTAACTTCATTTGTTATTTTTCATGCATTTACTAATTTTTTTGAGCTATATGACCTTGAAATTGAAAAGCACTACAAATGAATTCTGTAGATATTGAAAGTTGGCATGGTATCATCATTTCACCCACATAGCATCTGCTAAAAAGTTGAGAGGGTTACGGCAAAAACTGGATGCACTTCGTGTACAAAATGGACAATCTCTTTCGAAGTATCAGGGTTTCGGACGAAAACTCATCTGTTACAAAGGGATTTCATTTTTTTGAACTTATTTGAACTCCAGACTTTTTGTGTGTTCAAAATGCATCATTCAAAGCCACATCATCAACTTTTCTTCGCTTGTATCCTTTGCTTCTTGCGCCGTAACCATGGATAATCTTCATCGTTTAACAGGGTGCTTGGGTCAGCCTTGACTTTGAAGGGAGGAATTTCATGAAACTTTTCATAATCTTCAGACATGTCTGTCTTGCCCTCCAATCCCACGATGTCTCTTTTTCCTGAAAGAACTATGTGGCGCTTTGGCTCATCATATGATGTATTCGCTTCCTTATCTTTTCTTTTTCTCGGTTTGGTAGACATGTCCTTCACATAGAAACCTGCGCCACATCATTGGCTAGGACGAATGGTTCGTCTATGTACCCTAGATTGTTCAGATCCACTGTTGTCATTCCATACTGTGGGTCTACCTGTACCCCGCCTCCTGACAGATTGACCCATTTGCACTGAAACAAAGGGACCTTAAAATCATGTTCGTAGTCAAGTTCCCATATGTCCACTATGTAACCATAATATGTGTCCTTTCCCCTCTAGGTTGCTGCATCAAAGCGGACACTGCTGTTTTGGTTGGTGCTCTTTTGATCTTGGGCGATCGTGTAAAATGTATTCCCATTTATCTCGTACCCTTTGTAAGTCAATACAGTCGAAGATGGCCCCTGGCCAACGAGTACAGCTCATCAGAAACAGTGTTGTCACCCCTGAGACGTGTTTGCAACCAACTGCCGAAAGTCCTGATGTGTTCACATGTAATCCAGTCGTCACACTGCTCCGGGTGTTTGGAGCGCAGAATGTTCTTGTGTTCATCGACATACGGGGTCACCAAGGTAGAGTTCTGTAGAACTGTGTAGTGTGCTTGAGACCAAGAATGCCCGTCCCTAAATATTATTGAGTCCCCTCCTAGCGTGCCTTTTCTAGTCAGTCTCCCCTCATACCGCGATTGAGGGAGACCAATCTTCCTAAGGTCAGGAATGAAGTCAACACAAAACCCAATGCCATCCTCTATTTGATGGCCCATGGAGATGCTTCCTTCTGGCCTAGCAAGGTTACGGACATATTTCTTTAGGACTCCCATGAACCTATCAAAGGGGAACATATTGTGTAGAAATACAGGGCCCAGAACGACAATCTTGTCGACTAGATGAACTAGGACGTGCGTCATGATATTGAAGAAGGATGGTGGGAACACCAGCTCAAAACTGACAAGACATTGCGCCACATCACTCCTTAACCTTGGTAGGATTTCTGGATCGATCACCTTCTGAGAGATTACATTGAGGAATGAACATAGCTTCACAATGGCTAATCGAACGTTTTTCGGAAGAAGCCCCCTCAATGCAACCGGAAGCAGTTGCGTCATAATCACGTGGCAGTCATGAGACTTTAGGTTCTGGAACTTTTTCTCTAGCATATTTATTATTCCCTTTATATTCGCCGAGAAGCCAGACGGGACCTTCATACTGAGCAGGCATTCAAAGAAGATTTCCTTCTCTTCTTTGGTAAGAGCGTAGCTGGCAGGACCTTCATACTGCTTTGGAGGCATGCTGTCTTTTTCGTGCACACGTTGCTGGTCCTCCCGTGCCTCCGGTGTATCTTTTGTCTTCCCATACACGCCCAAGAAGCCTAGCAGGTTCACATAAAGATTCTTCATCACGTGCATCACGTCGATTGAAGAGCGGACCTCTAGGTCTTTCCAGTAGGGTAGGTCCCAAAATATAGATTTCTTCTTCCACATGGGTGCGCGTCCCTCAGCGTCATTCGGAACAGATACTCCGCCGGGACCCTTTCCAAAGATTACATGTAAATCATTGACCATAGCAAGTATGTGATCACCGGTATGGATGGCGGGCTTCTTCCGGTGATCTGCCTCGACTTTGAAATGCTTGCCTTTCTTTCGACATTGATGGTTGGTCGGAAGAAATCGACAATGCCCCAGGTACACATTCTTCCTACATTTGTCCAGGTATATACTTTTGGTGTCATCTAAACAGTGCGTGCATGCGTGGTATCCCTTGTTTGTCTATCCTGAAAGGTTACTGAGAGTAGGCCAATCATTGATGGTTACAAACAGCAACGCATGCAGGTCAAAATCCTGCTGTTTGTGCTCATCCCGCACACGTACACCGTTTCCATTCCATAGCTGTAAAAGTTCTTCAACTAATGGCCTTAGGTACACATCAATGTCGTTGCCGGGTTGCTTAGGGCCTTGGATGAGAACTGGCATTATAATGAACTTCCGCTTCATGCACAGCCAAGGAGGAAGGTTATAGATACATAGAGTCACGGGCCAAGTGCTGTGATTGCTGCTCTGCTCCCCAAAAGGATTAATGCCATCCGCGCTTAAACCAAACCATATGTTCTTTGCATCACCTGCAAAGTCATCCCAATACTTTCTCTCGATTTTTCTCCACTGCGACCCGTCAGCGGGTGCTCTCAACTTCCCGTCTTTCTTACGGTCCTCTCTGTGCCATCGCATCAACTTGGCATGCTCTTTGTTTTTTAACAGACGTTTCAACCGTGGTATTATAGGAGCATACCACATCACCTTGGCAGGAACCCTCTTCCTGGGGCGCTCGCCATCAACATCACCAGGGTCATCTTGTCTGATCTTATACCGCAATGCACCGCATACCGGGCATGCATTCAAATCCTCGTACGCACCGTGCTAGAGGATGCAGTCATTAGGGCATGCCTGTATCTTCTGCACCTCCAATCCTAGAGGGCATACAACCTTCTTTGCTGCGTACGTACTATCGGGCAATTCGTTATCCTTTGGAAGCTTCTTCTTCAATATTTTCAGTAGCTTCTCAAATCCTTTGTCAAGTACACCATTCTCTGCCTTCCACTGCAGCAACTCCAGTGTGGTACCATGCTTTGTGTTGCCATCTTCACAATTGGGGTACAACCCTTTTTTGTGATCCTCTAACAAGCGATCGAACTTCAGCTTCTCCTTTTCACTTTCTCATTATCTCTTTGCATCAACAATGACCCGGCGAAGATCATCATCGGGCACATCGTCTGGTTCCTCTTGATCTTCAGCTTCCCCCATTGCAGCATCACCGTATTCAGGGGGCACATAGCTGTCATCATCCTCTTCTTGTTCGCTGTCTTCCATCATAACCCTTCTTTCTCCGTGCTTGGTCCAAACATTATAGTGTGGCATGAAACCCTTATAAAGCAGGTGAGTGTGAAGGGTTTTCGAGTCAGAGTAAGAGTTCATATTCCCACATATAGGGCATGGACAACACATAAAACCATTCTGCTTGTTTGCCTCAGCCACTTCGAGAAAATTATGCACGCCCTTAATGTACTCGGAGGTGCGTCTGTCACCGTACATCCATTGCCGGTTCATTTGCGTGCATTATATATAATTAAGTGTGTCTAAAACCATTACAGAACATCATGAATACAGAAGTGACCAAATTAATTAATAGAAGTTCATCATCACATTAAAACCAAAGTACATACATAGTTCTCATTGAACAACATATAGCTCTCCAGAGCATCTAATTAAACCATACATTGAAACTATGTAAAACATTTCAATGCAACAACAAATGCGATCATAATCGCAACTAAGGTAACAATTGATCCAACAGCATAATGATACCAAGCCTCGGTATGAATGGCATATTTTTTCATCTTTATAATCTTCAAGCGCATTTTATCCATCTTGATCTTGTGATCATCGACGACATCCGCAACATGCAACTCCAATATCATCTTCTCCTCCTCAATTTTTCTCAATTTTTTCTTCAATTAATTGTTTTATTCTTCAACTAAATTTAACCCCTTGACAATAGGGTCGGTTGGAATTTCCGGTTCACATACCTCCTAGATAAAAGAATCTATGTCACGTTGGTCGGCATAATTGTCATAAACACTAAATGAACCAAATAGTTATAAAAGATAATATATACCACATCCGAATCATAGACAGGACGAGGGCCGACGGAGGCGGATACCAAAACCATCGCACTATATAATAACAAACAATAATAAAAATAAGAAAATTACACAAGTATCTATCTTAATCATACAAGTAAGAACTTTTTTCTTTTACAAAGAAGATAAGACCAAGAGGCTCACCACGGTGGTGCCGGCGACGAGATCGGCGCGGGTGATCGACGGGGGTGAGGACGGGACAGACCGCCAAACCTAGACAAATCTCAAGGAGAATGGAGCTTGGACAAGGAGCTTCGAGAGGAGAAAGCTTAAGTGTGGCTCGGGCATTTCATCGAACACCTCATGTGCATAGGAGGTGAGCTAGAGCACCACAAAGCTCTCCCACGGCCATCCCAAAAAACAGAGCACTCCACTGCTCTGCTTGCGGGCGAGGTATATATAGGCATCTCATTGGTCCCGGTTCGTGGCTGGAACCGGGACTAAAGGTCCGCCTTTGGTCCCGGTTCCAGCCAGGAACCGGGACCAATGGTTGTGGGCCAGGAGCGAGGCCCATTGGTCCCGGTTCGTGGCTGGAACTGGGACCAAAGGGGCCAGACGAACCGGGACCAATGCCCCACGAGGCCCGGCCGGCCCCCTGGCCTCATGAACCGGGACCGATGCTCCCTTTGGTCCCAGTTCGTGAGTGAACCGGGATTAATGGGCTGGCCCTACATGTACAAGTAGCTATGTGTTTGATCTCTCTCTCTCTCGTGTTCTTGATATGGCACGATCTTGATGTACCGCGAGCTTTGTTACTATAGTTGAATCATATGGTGTTTTTCCCCTCTCCCTTTTGTGATGAACTGAGTTTTACCTTTGAGGTTTCACTATTATTAGATTGAATACTATTATGGATTTGAGAATACTTGATGTATGTCTTGCGTGGGATACCGGTGGTGACAATGGGGTATTCTATTGATTCACTTGATGTATGTTTTGGCACTCAACTCACGGATTCCTGAGGTGACATTGGGGTAATCTATGCATAGGGGTTGATGCATGTTTTCGTCCTTGTTTCTCCGGTAGGAATCTTGGGGCACTCTTTGAGGTTCTTTATGTTGGATTGAATATTATGAATCTGAAGTTGTTTGATGCATATCGTATAATTGACCCTCGGATACTTGTGGTGACATTGGAGTATCTAGGTGACATTAGGGTTGTTTGATATGTGTCATATGGTGTTATTTTACTACGAACTCTAGGGCTGTTTGTGACACTTATAGGAATAGCTCAATGGATTGATCGAAAAGAATAACTTTCAGGTGGTTTCGTACCCTACAAGCAATTTCATCTTATGTTCTCCGCGATAGGAACTTTGGAGTGACTTTTGTTGCACGTTGAGGGATTGCCATATGATCTAATTATGTTATCATTGTTGAGAGAACTTGCACTAGAGAAAGTATGAACCCTAGGCCTTGTTTTCAAGCATTGCAATACCGTTTTTGCTCACTTTTGTTACTAGTTACCTTGCTGTTTTTATATTTTCAGATTACAAAAACCTATATCTACCATCCATATTACACTTGTATAACCATCTCTTCGCCAAACCAGTGCACCTATACAATTTACCATTGTATTGGGTGTGTTGGGTACACAAGAGACTCTTTGTTATTTGGTTGCAGGGTTGTTTGAGAGAGACCATCTTCATCCTATGCCTCCCACGGATTGATAAACCTTAGGTCATCCACTTGAGGGAAATTTGCTACTGTCCTACAAAACTCTGCGCTTGGAGGCCCAACACGAGTCTACAAGAAGAAGGTTGCGTAGTAGACATCAAGCTCTTTTCTGGCGCCATTGCCGGGGAGGTGAGTGCTTGAAGGTATATCTTCAGATCTTGCAATCGAATCTTTTAGTTTCTTGTTTTATCACTAGTTTAGTTTATAAAAGAAAACTATAAAAAAAATGGAATTGAGGTTGCCTCATATGCTTCATCTTTTTAATGTCTTTCGTGTAAATGATGGAAGGGAAAATTGTGCTCAAGTGCTAGAAGCAGAAGTCAATAAAAAGTTTGGCACTAAATCTTTGAATGATGAGCATGATTGCAATGGTGTTAGTCTGAATTCCTTGAATATCCATGATGCTAATGATATGCAAAGCTACAAGCTTGGGGATGTTATGTTTGATGAAGATGATATTTTTAGTCCCCCAAGTTTTGATGAGAAAATTTATTATGATGATAGCATGCCTCCTATTTATGATGATTATATTGATGGAAGTGGGTTTGGAAGAGTGTCAACTCTAGGTACTAATGATCCCACTATTTTGGAGGGTGTTGAATCTTTTCACAATATTGATAAAAGTGGATTTGGAGAGGTCATGACTTTATTTAGTGATGAATCCACTATTTTGGAAGAGATTCCAATTGACTATGATAAAAAAGTTGCTATCTATGATAATTATTGTGATGACATGTATGCTATAAAGAATAATGATAACTATGAAACTTGTCATCATGATTTTAATTTTCAATTGGATTATGCCTCACATGATAGTTATTTTGTTGAGTTTGCTCCCACTACTATTCATGAGAATAAATTTGCTTATGTGGAGAGTAGTAAAATTTCTATGCTTGTGGATCATGAAAAGAATGCTTTATCTGATAGTTATATTGTTGAATTCATTCATGATGCTACTGAAAATTATTATGAGAGAGGAACATATGCTTTTACATATATCAAAAATATCAAGTTTCCTCTCTATGTGTTGAAAATCTTGAAGTTATGCTTGTTTTGCCTTCCTATGCTAGTTGATTCTTGCTCCCATAAATTGTTTGCTCACAAAATCCTTATGCATAGGAGGTGGGTTAGACTTAAATGTGCTAGTCATATACTTCATGATGCTCCCATTATGTTTCAATTCTTATCTTTTAAGTGAGCATCATTGAAATCATCATGCCTAGCTAAAAAGGCATTAAAGAAAAGCGCTTGTTGGGAGACAACCCAATATTTACCCCTACAGTTTTTGTGTGTTCACATGATTAAGCTACTATAGTAATCATGTTTTATAGCTTTTGTTTGAATAAAGTGCCAAGTAAAGCCTTTGGGATAGTGTGGTTGATAGTTGATTTGATTCTGTGCAAAAACAGAAACTTCTGCGTCCAGTACAGAAATTCCTATCTTTTACTGGAACGTGAAAAAATTCTGAGTTTTTTACAGTTGATTTATATACAAATTTTATACGCTGTCCTAAGTTTTCAGAAGTTTTGGAGTAACAGAAGTATGAGCTTAATTCAGATCTTTACAGACTGTTCTGTTTTTGACAGATTCTGTTTTCAATGCATAGTTTGCTTGTTTTCTTGTTTCTATGGCTTATATTGCTCAATATAAATTGTAGAAATGATAGGGTACAGTAGGCATCATGTGAGAAAAATTATGAATCTTGTCTTGACAGTACCAAAGTGAATGATTTGTTTTATCATACTAACCCATCTCACGAAGTTCCGTTAAGTTTTGTGTGATTGAAGTTTTCAAGTTTTGGGTGAGATATCAATATGAGGAGAATAAGGAGTGTAAAGACCCTAAGCTTGGGGATGCCCAACTCACCCCAAGGTAATATTCTAGGAAGATCCCAGCAACTAAGCTTGGGGATGCCCCGGAAGGCATCCCCTCTTTCGTCTCCAACATTATCGGTAACCTTACTTGGAGCTATATTTTTATTCGTCACATGATATGAGTTTTTCTTGGAGCGTCATTTTATTTTGTTAGGATTTGATTGCTGTTATTTAGAGTAATGTTTTGAATCTTTTATTTCAATAGAAGTGTCAAGTATGCCTTTACCATGCTTATTTTGCAAGTCTATATATTGCTGTTTTGAAAACAGAAAGTTTTCTATTGTTGTCTGAATTCTTATGGAAAGTCAGAACATGATAAAATCTTGAAATTTCTACAAAATGAGTAAAGACAAATGTTCTACAGTGTGGTAATTTGTAAGAATTTTTGGAGCTAGGTAAGTATGAGTACAATTGCACTCTTTACAGACTATCCTGTTTTAACAGATTGCTGTTATGTTTGCATTGTTTGCATATGTTTGATTGTTTAATGATTCTATTTGAAGATAGGAGTATTAAATATGCAGAGGCATTTAGTATGCAATGTCAAATTATAATTTTAGTGATTTTCTACAGTAGAGAATGATAAGGTGTTGCATTGATTCATGCTAACTTTTCTCACGAGTTCTTGTTGAGTTTTGTGTGAGTGAAGTTTTTAAGATTTAGGGAAACCGTGATATAAAAGGAATTAAGGAGACACAAAAGCTCAAGCTTGGGGATGCCCAAGGCATCCCAATATAATATTTCAAGAAGTCTCAAGCATCTAAGCTTGGGGATGCCCCGGTTGGCATCCCACCTTTCTTCTTCAACAATGATCGGTCAGTTTTGGTTGAGCCTAAGTTTTTGCTTCTTCACATGATATGTGCTATCCTTGGAATGTCATTTTATTAGGTTTTGCTTGCTGTTTGAATAAAATACTTAATATCTAAAATTTTATTTATGAGAGAGAGTCTTCACGTAGCTACTTAATTATTTGACTACTCATTGATCTTCACTTATATCTTTTTGGAGTAGTTTGTCATTTACTCCCGTGCTTCACTTATATCCTATGAGTAAATGGTTGAATGAATTGAATATCATAAATCTGAAATTATATATGTTTCATATGCTTAACCCATGGGGAGTAATGACTTCACATATAAGAAGTATAGGTGGTAAATTTATTGAAAGTTAGCAAACATAGTATTGGTCACTTGAACAATTCATGAAAGAATATTGAAGGAAGAGAGATTTCACATATAAATATACTATCTTGGACATCTTCTATGCTTGTGAGCCCCATTAATTATTTTCAAACTTGAGCAAATTCGTTGAAGTTGGACAAGGAAGACAACATAATGAGTTATGCTTGGGTATATTTGTATAGAAGTTATATTGTTATGGATCCTCCAACATGTGCTGCTTGCTATTTAGAATCTTTTGCTAGCCAAAATTTCTGTACTAAGCGGGAATACTGCTTGTGCATCCAAAACCCTTAAACCCAGTTTCTTGCCATGAGTGTCCACCATATCTACCTATGGATTTAATAAGATCCTTCAAGTAATTTGTCATCGGTGCAAAAGGCAATAAAAATTGCTCCTAAATATGTATGATCTTTTATTGTAAGGGAAAATAAGCGTTGTACGAACTTGTGATGGTAAAGAAATAAAAGCGACGGACTGAATAATAAAGGTTGCTATCACAAAGGGCAATACAATGTGACGTTCCTTTGCATTAAGGGTTTGCACATCCAAAAATAAAAAGCGCATGACAACCTCTACTTCCCTCTGCGAAGGGCCTATCTTTTACTTTTATGCAAGAGTCAATAGTATTCCTTCTCGTTTCAACCTCAATTATTTTCTAGTTGGCAAGTACCATGTGGTGGGGAAAGATCTAAGCATATATGGCCATTCAAATATATTTGATCTTGAATTATTATTGTTGACAATTATCTATATGATAAATAGGTTGGGAGGCGAAACATTAAGCCCCTATCTTTCCCTGTGTTCAATGGATGCTATTTGTTCTAAAAATATGCTTTGAGTGGTAGCAATTGTGACGCCCCTGGCTCAATCGTGCACTAATCATACACTCAAATGCACATGATCAAGACTAAGGACTCACGGGAAGATATCACAACACGACTCTAAAACATAAATAAAGTCATACAAGCTTTATGTTACAAGCCAGGGGCCTCGAGGGCTCGAATACATAAGCTTGCGTACAAGCGTCAGCGGAAGCATCAGATATCTGAGTACAGATATTAAAAGAGAAACAGAAAGGCCTTTAGAAAGGCGGGGCAAAAATAAAACACTACGATCGAAAGGCGCAGGCCTCCTGCCTGGGACCCTCCGAACCTACTCCTGGTCGTCGGCAAGCTCGTAGTAGTATCCACCCTCGGGGTAGTAGTAGCGATCATCGGCGGGGGTAGCTGTAACCGGGGCTCCGTCATCTGGTTGCATCAAAAAGGATATGGGGGAAAAAGAAAGCAAAGCAACCGTGAGTACTCATCCGAAGTACTAAGCAAGCAAGGATCTACACTACATATGCAACATTATCAAAGAGAGGCTGTATATGTGGACTGGGCTGCAGAAATTCCAGAATAGAGAGGAAATCCTAGTCCTATCGAAGACTAGCATCTTCAGA
Organism: Thinopyrum elongatum; assembly: GCA_011799875.1. NCBI lineage: Eukaryota > Viridiplantae > Streptophyta > Magnoliopsida > Poales > Poaceae > Thinopyrum > Thinopyrum elongatum. The sequence goes on from CM022298.1 coordinate 4,738,385, forward strand.
GGTATTGCAGCATTAGAAGAGTGTAGATTTGTACCGTATAAAGTAGTAGTATCGATAAGTCTCAACCTCACCCAGAGATCCTTTCTCGACTCCCTGCGAGAAAGCAATCCCAGAGCAATACAGTCGACGGTCTAGTTGTGTATGGAGTTATTCATGATGTAACACGGGAAAGAATGGGAAAGGTATTAGATATATAATAGTAGTCGTCAAAGACATACCAATCCATGCACAGAGTTAGATTCAAACGGATAATACGCGCACGGAACGCTCGCAGCTAGACAAACTAGGCGGTGCGCAGGCACGCGGTGAGGATTACAACAACGTGACATAGCAAAGGCTACAACACGTCGGAGAAAACTGTTGGGGCAAGGAATCTGCAAGTGACAACACAGGGTGCCCTCGACAAGAGGATCCTGCAAACAGAACCTGGTCCGCAATCTTGAAGGAAGGGGGGAAATTTTCAGAACACTGGGTGGATGTGATCACGAGAACCTAATGTTGGAGTTAGTAAAATTTTAACCCGAGTAGAAGAGAGATCAGAGTCCCAGAGTAAAGGTCGAGGAGTAAAAGATCCTAATACCACCCAATTGGCGACGTGGGCCCGTAAGCCACACAGCCAAGTTAGTAAAACAGTTTTCGGCTACTAGACTCAACTTCGGCCAAGGAGTTGGAAAAGGGGGGGTTCCTACAGGCAGTCGGCTCTGATACCAACTTGTGACGCCCCTGGCTCAATCGTGCACTAATCATACACGCAAATGCACACATTCAAGCCTAATGACTCACGGGAAGATATCACAACACAACTCTAAAACATAAATAAAGTCATACAAGCTTTATGTTACAAGCCAGGGGCCTCGAGGGCTCGAATACATAAGCTTGCGTACAAGCGTCAGCGGAAGCATCAGATATCTGAGTACAGATATTAAAAGAGAAACAAAAAGTCCTTTAGAAAGGCGGGGCAAAAATAAAACACTACGATCGAAAGGTGCAAGCCTCTTGCCTGGGACCCTCCGAACCTACTCCTGGTCATCGGCAAGCTCGTAGTAGTATCCACCCTCGGGGTAGTAGTAGCGATCGTCGGCGGGGGCAGCTGTAACCGGGGCTCCGTCATCTGGTTGCATCAAAAAGGATATGGGGGAAAAAGAAAGCAAAGCAACCGTGAGTACTCATCCGAAGTACTCAGCAAGCAAGGATCTACACTACATATGCAACATTATCAAAGAGAGGCTGTATATGTGGACTGGGCTGCAGAAATTCCAGAATAGAGAGGAAATCCTAGTCCTATCGAAGACTAGCATCTTCAGAGGTATTGCAGCATTAGAAGAGTGTAGATTTGTACCGTATAAAGTAGTAGTATCGATAAGTCTCAACCTCACCCAGAGATCCTTTCTCGACTCCCTGCGAGAAAGCAATCCCAGAGCAATACAGTCATCAACCTTGCCCTGAGATCCCTTCTCAACTCCCTTCGAGAAGCAATCCCAGAGCCATATATCCAGGTATCATCTCACGGTCTAGTTGTGTCGATCGGGATACAACTCCGAGTGTCCTTTACCGTAGGACCGGCTATTGATAGATGTGTTCTTCCCTGCAGGGGTGCACCAACTTACCCAACACGCTCGATTAACTCCGGCCGGACACAATTTCCTGGGTTATGCCCGGCCTCGGCCAAACGATACACCGCAGCCCTACCTACAGCTCAGCAGAGAGGTCCCCGCCGGTCTACATCCTAAGCGCTCAGGGGTCTTGGGCCATCGCCCTGTGCACTCCGGGTCGTTGCGAGCAGGGTGAAGCCAGGCACCAGGAGGGCGCCGGTCCGTCCCGGCCGCAAGGCAGAACTAGATGTCTGACAGAGCTTTCGGCTGATGCTACGATGCAGAACGCCCATACTATGCCCACGTGATGGTTAGTGCTATCAGGCCAGAGGCCTGCTCGGATCAAATATCCAAATCGTTAGTAGACTAGGGCTTGCGGTAACGAGCAGAGACTCACGAGAGATGTGACCCCGTCGCCCCGTCTCGAGGACTTGCTGGAAGGGCTAAGAATGCCCGGCCGCACCTCGTATTCTCACTCGGGCACCATCCAGGCAACCCGTCTTCACATCACACGCGGGTACCCCTCAGGGTCGACCCGCCTTTCCAAGTAACAATAGTACAGTCCAAGTATCCGTGTGTCCATTGTAACACCCCCAGTGGTTAGCTACAGTAATCACCCCTTTGATTGTGCCATGTCATCATGTTAAACAGTGCTTAATCATTATTTGGCTCATATCTCATTTCCAATTCAAATTCAAATTAGAAATTCAAACTTAAAGTGCAATTAACAGTTGTCCAAACCCAGAAACTAAAATGTTCGTTAATTAGCAAATAATTCAGAGGCAATTATAAAATTGTAAGCAACTTTAACTGGATTATTTAAATAACTCAATTAACAAGAAACAGTAGCAAAAACCAATATTTAAATGCTTTTATAATTAATAAAATACTAAACTAGATGGTTTTGGGGTAAAACTTTTTGTGGCAGTGGGTTTTGTGTCATTACTAATTTAGGGATCATTTTGAATATTAAGTGAAAACAAAACAGAAAGAAAGTAAAATAAAAACAGACAAAAGAATAAAAAAAAGACAAAAGAAAACAAAGAAAAATAAAAGGAACCCCCCTCGCTGGGCCTCAGCCCAGCTGGCCACTGGGCTAGCCAAGCCAGCCCAGCCGGCGCCCCACTCCCCTCCTCCATATCCCCACTAAGGGGAAACCCTAACCCGACACCCTCACTCCCCCCCCATGCTACTACTCTCTCTCTCCCTCACCCGATCCAAAACTGGATCGGAATCGGGCCGTCGCCGCACGCCGTCGCCCGTGGCTCCCCACCTCTCCATCGCCGCTGCGCCTCGACGCCACTCGCCGGACCGCCCCACCGTCGCCGCCTCGCATCCTCGTCCCCTCCCCGTCGGCCACACCAAGCCTCGCCGCCCCATTCCCTTCAAACGCCGGTGAGGAACCCCGGTTCCCGCTCGCCGCTCGCCCGCGCACGCGCGCTGCCTGACCACCGCGCCCCGCGCACCGGCCCCCTCTGCAGCGCCCCGCGCACCGGCCCCCTGTCGCGCTCGCGGCCACCTCGCCCCGCGCCGCACCGGCCGTGCTCGCCGCGGTCACCCTGCGCCGGGCCGCGCCCCGCACAGCGCCGCGGCCAGCCTCTGCCGCGCACGCACGCGCTCGCCCGCGCGACCCCGCTGCCGCTGCTCTGCATCGCCATCGCCCGCGCGCGCCGCCGCTCCCGCCTGCCCTGCACCGCCCGCTCGCGCGCCGGCCGCAGCCCCCAGCCGCGCCGTTCGCCACCACCGTGGCCGTGCCTTGCACGCGCCGCGGCGCCGTCGCCCGCGCCCGCGCGCCCCTGGGCGTGCGCCCGCTCGGGCAGCGCCCAGCGCCCGTGCCCATTTGGCCCCTTTGGGCAAAAGAATTAAAAAAATGAATGAATAAAAATAAACAAAATAAAATATTAATTAAATAATTAATTACTAATTAACCTAATTAACTCTGATTAATTAAGACTAATTAAGTTTAATTAACTTAATGTTTAATTAAGCTAATTAACTACTGTTAATTAACTAACCGAGGCTGACATGTGGGCCCCACATGTCAGGTTGACTGATGACCTCATGCTGACGTCATGATGACGTCATCATACACTGTTTCGGATAATGTTGAAATTAAATAAATAATTAAATTCCAGAAATTAATAAAAACTTTAGAAAATCATATAAAATAATCCGTAGCTCAGATCGAAAAACTTTGTACATGAAAGTTGCTCAGAACGACGAGACGAATTCGAATCCGCGGTCCGTTCGTCCGTTACGCATCCCTAGAATAGCGAACATGCAACCGTTCCCCTCCGGTCATCTGTCCGACATTTGTTCGGAACCGGGAATATTTTCCCGGATGAAGTCCCCCTTCGCCAGTATCACCCGGCACTGCGATAGATCACCTCCATCGCCGCGTATTGCCATGTTATGCTTTGTGTTGCTCCTGTTTGCTGTGTATTTATTTGTTTCCTCCCCCTCTTCTCTCTCGATAGACCCCGACACCGACGTCGTCCCCGAGACCGATGCAGCTCAGGAGACCGACGACACCATTGACGACCTTGCCCTTGCCGCCGAGCAACCAGGCAAGCCCCCCCTTTTGATCATCCCGATATCGCCCATTCTATTTTCTCATGCTTGCATTAGTATTGCTGTTACTACTGCTTTTTACCTATCCTGATGCATAGCCTGTTTATTGTAACCTGCTATTGATACCTTACCTGCTTATCCTAAAACTGCTTAGTATAGGCTGGGTAGAGACCTATCAGTGACCCCACTTATCCCGACCGCCCCGCTGGATTATCCGAAGACCCGATCAATAGGATTGAAGACCAGGCCCCGGCACCGCACATCACCCCCCTTAGTTGTAACGACACTGCAGCGTTACTATCGAGTGCCGAGGGTGAAACCTCTTGTAGCACTTCTGATGTTAACTCTGTAGAGTAGCTATTCGGTCGTGGTCATCGAGGGTGATTCCCCCTTTACCACTTCCGGTAACGACGCTATCGTGCAACACATCAAGTGTGAACCCATCGAGGGTGATTCCTCCGAGTTCACCTTGACGATTACATCGAGTAGGAATCCAACGAGGGTGACACCTCGGATTCCCCTGATGTTATGGACACACGTATAATTGGACTTTACACTGTTACTCGGAAGGCGGGTCGACCCTGAGGGGTACCCGCGTGTGATGTGAAGACGGGTTGCCTGTATGGTGCCCGAGTGATGAATACGAGGCGTGGCTGAGCATTCTTGGCAATTGCCGCAAGTCCTCGAGACGGGGCGACGGGGTCACATCTTTCGTGAGTCTCTGCTCGTTACCGCAGTCCCAAGGAACTAACGGTTTGGATATTTGATTCGAGTGGGCCTTTGGCCCGATAGCACTAACCATCACGCGGGAAAAGTTATGGGCACTCTGCATCGTATGCATCAGCCGAAGGCTCTGTCAGACGTCCAGTTCAGCATTGCGGCCGGGACAGACCGGCGCCCCCCTGGTGCCTGGCTTCCCCCTGTACGCAACGACTCGGAGTGCACAGGGCGATGGCCCAAGACCTCTGAGCGCTTAGGATGTAGACCGACGGGGACCTCTCTGCTGAGCTTTAGGTAGGGCTGCGGTGTGTCGTTTGGCCGAGGCCGGGCACGACCCGGAAAAGTGTGTCCTATCGGAATTAAGCGAGCGTGGTGGGTAAGTTGGTGCACCCCTGCAGGGAAGAACTAATCTATGCATAGCCGGATCCTCGGTAACGGACAATCGGAGTTGTATCCCGATTGATACAATTGGAATTTGATACTATGGCTCTGGGATTGCTTCTCGCAGGGAGTCGAGAAGGGATCTCCGGACGATGTTGATGACTGTATGGCTCTGGGATTGCTTTCTCGCAGGGAGTCGAGAAAGGATCTCTGGGTGAGGATGAGACTTAATGATACTGCTACATTATATTGTACTGTTCTACTCTCTTCTATTGCTGCAAGACCGCTGAAGATGCTAGTCTTCGATAGGACTAGGCCTTCTCTCTATTCTGGCATTTCTGCAGCCCCATCCACATATACAGCCTTCCTTTGATAATGTTGCATATGTAGTGTAGATCCTTGCTTGCTGAGTACTTCTGAGTACTCACGGTTGCTTTGCTTTCTTTTTCTCCCCATATCAGTTTGTCGTGATCAGATGTCAGAGCCCCCTGAGACAGTTGCCCCCGCCGACGATCGCTACTACTACCCCGAGGGTGGATACTACTACGAGCTTGCCGACGACCAGGAGTAGGATCGGAGGGTCCCAGGCAGGAGGCCTACGCCTTTCTATTGTAGTGTTTTTCTTTTGCCCCGCCTTCTAATGGCCTTTCTGTGTTTTCTTTTATATCTGTACTCAGATATCTGATGCTTCCGCTGATGCTTGTATGCGAGCTTTATGTATTCGAGCCCTCGAGGACCCTGGCTTGTAATATAAAGCTTGTATGACTTTATTTATGTTTTAGAGTTGTGTTGTGATATCTTCCCGTGAGTCCTTAGGCTTGATCATGTGCATTTGCGTGTATGATTAGTGCATGATTGAGCCGGGGGCGTCACATCCATAACATCAGGGGAATCCGAGGTGTCACCCTTGTTGGATTCCTACATGATGTATCCGTCAAGGTGAACTCGGAGGAATCACCCTCGCTGGGTTCACACTTGAGGTGTTGTACGATGGTGTCGTTATCGGAAGCGGTGAAGGAGGAATCACCCTCGATGACCACGACCGATTAGCTACTCTACAGAGTTAACATCAGAAGTGCTACACGAGGTATCACCCTCGGCACTCGATAGTAACGATGCAGTGTCGTTACAACTAAGGGGGGTGATGTGCGGTGCCGGGGTCTAGTCTTCAAACCCGTTGATCGGGTCTTCGGATAATCCAGCGGGGCAATCGGGATAAGTGGGGTCACTGATAGGTCTCTACCCAGCCTATACTAGACAGTTTAGGATAAGCAGGTAAGGTTTCAATAACAAGTTACAATAAACAGGCTATGCATCAAAATAGGTAAAGCAGTAGCAGCAGCAATTTCTAATGCAAGCATGAGAGAAAGAATAGGCGATATCGGGATGCTCAAGGGGGGGTGGGGTGGGGGCTTGCCTGGTTTTGCTCTGGCACGTCCAAGGTTCGTCAACGGTGTCTTCGGTCTCCGGAGCTGCGGCGGTACCGGGAACTGCGTCGGGGTCTAACGAGAGAGAAGAGTGGGAGGAAACGGTATAAATACACAGCAAACATGAGCAACACAATGTACGACATGACAATATGCAGTGCCGGGTGTGTTCTAACGTGTGGTTGCATGTTACCGAGGAAGGAGGAATCCATCCGGAAATGTTTTCCCGGTTCCGAACATTTGTCAGACAGACGACCGGAGGAGAACGGTTCCATGTTCGGATAGTTAGGGACGTGTGACGGACGAACGGACCGCGTATTCGGATTCACCTCGAAATTCTGAGCAACTTTCATGTACAAAGTTTTTCGATCTGAGCTACGGATTATTTTCTATGATTTTCTAAAGATTTAAACATTTTTTGAATTTATTTAAATTCGAATTATCCAAAACAGTGTATGCTGACATCATCATGACGTCAGCACAACGTCAGCAGTCAACAGGGTAGTTGACCTAGTCAAACTGACGTGTGGGTCCCACGTGTCAGTGTCAGTTTAGTTTAATTAGGGTTTAGTTAATTTAATTATTGTTTAATTCAACTAACTAATTAATTAGATTAACTTAATCAGAGTTAATTAACATAATTAATTAATTAACTAATTAATTAATTTTTATTTATTTATTTATTTTATTTTTGTTTTTCCCTAGGCATGGGGCCCGTTCGTCAGTGGCCCAGGGCCACAGACGCACACACACACGCACGGCCGGGGAGGAGGGCGAGGCCCTGGCCAGTGCGCGGCGGCGGTCAACGGCGCGGGCGCCGGTGGCCACGGTGAGGTGGCCGGTCAGTGGCTGGGCGGAGCGGAGCTGCGGGCGCGGCTGGGCGGAGCAGAGCCGCAGTGGCAGCGGCGACCGCAGAGCAGCAGCAGCGCGCGGTGAGGGGTGAGGCGAGCGTGCGCGGTCGGTGGCTGGAGTGACGACGGGGACAGGGCAGAGGAGGGGGAAGGAGCAGCCGCGGCGGGCTGCGGCGGCAGCCGTAGCAGAGGGCGGAGCAGGGCCACGGTGGGCGCAACGCGTGCGTGCGCATGGCGTGCGCTGGCCGTGGGCGCGGAGCAAGGACGCGGCGCGCGAGCACATGGTGCAGTAGCAGCAGAGCTGCGCAGCGTGGGGAGGCGGGCGCGCGCGGCGGGGGCCGACCGCGGCGGATGGGGAGGGAGAGAAGGTGCAGAGGGGGGGGAAGAGGCCCAGGGCCTCACCGGCGATGTAGATGACTAGGGGGCGGCGAGGCTCGATGGGGGCCGGTGAGGGGGAAGTCGGGGACGGCGAGGCGACGAGGACGAGGCGGCGGCGACGGCGCGGCGTCGGGTCGGGGTCGGGCGCGAGCGCCCGATCCGGTCTGGATCAGGGGGGGAGTGAGGGAGGTGGGGGATTAGGGTTTGGGTTCGGGGGGGTGTGGCCTAATAGGCCAAGGGCAGCGGGGGTGGGCCGGTTGGGCCGCGTGGGTGGCCAGCTGGGCCTGTTGGCCCAAAAGGGGGGGGGGGTTCTGTTCTTTTTCTTTTATTTCTTGTTTTTGTCTTTTGTTTTATTTTTCCTTTTCTGTTTTCTTTTTATTTCCTATTTTGTTTTTTATTTTTATTTCAAATGACTTTTTTATTTTATGAAACTTGCCCAAATATTCACAGTGCAATATTAGACATTGTTAGAAAATGGTTTGGAGTACAAATGATTTTATCTGGATTTTAAATAAGAGAATAAGGGTTAAATAACTCTGTTTTGTGGTTGTTAGAGACACGTAATTTATCTAGTATATTGAGAATATAATTTTAGAATTGTCTCTGGATTATTTACAATATTATGAACAATTTAGTTTCTGATTTGAGCAACTTTTATTTTCCACTTTAAGTTTGAATCTCCATTTGAATTTGAATTTGAAAAGAGATATGATACTAATGATGATTAAGCATTGTTGATCATGATGACCTGGCATAATCAAAAGGGGATTACTGTAGTTAACCACTGGGGGTGTTACAAGTCTCCTCCACTAATAAGAATTCTCGTCCCAAGAATTAAGAGGTAGAAGGAAAAAGTTCGGGGTATTCTGCACGAAGATTATCCTCGCGTTCCCAAGTGGCTTCATCTTCATTATGATTTTACCACTGCACTTTGAGGAACTTGGTAACCTTTTGACGGGTCCGACGCTCAGCTTCATCGAGAATGCGGATCGGATGCTCCTTATAAGAAAGATCATCTTGCAATTCGAGCATCTCGTGATCCACTGAGCGGTGCGGAGATTCCTTGAAGCAACGACGAAGTTGCGACACATGGAAGACATCGTGGATATGAGAGAATTGCGGTGGCAATTCCAATTTATATGCCACCTGACCATGTCTAGCAATAATGCGAAAAGGACCAATGTAGCGTGGAGCTAACTTGCCCTTGATTCCAAAATGGTGAGTGCCTTTCATAGGAGTGACTCGCAAATAAGCTTGATCGCTAGGTTGATAAGTCAAACCCCATCGTTTGCGATCGTAGTTGCTCTTCTGGCAGTCCTGAGCCGCCTTGAGATTTTCCCGGACAATACGAACTTGCTCTTTGGCGTGTTGAATAATATCCAGACCTACGAGCGGTCGTTCCCCAGTTTCTGACCAATTCAGAGGGGTTCGACACTTACGTCCATATAGTACTTCGAAGGGGGCCATTTTCAAGCCGGCTTGATAGCTGTTGTTATACGAGAACTCAGCATACGGGAGAGATTCTTCCCATTTCTTGCTGAAGGATATAACACAAGCTCGAAGCATGTCTTCAAGCACTTGATTAACTCGCTCGACTTGGCCTTGGGACTGGGGGTGATAAGCTGAACTCCAGGTAATATGAGTTCCCATAGCTTCTTGGAAACTTTCCTAGAACTTGGAAGTGAAAAGGCCGCCACGGTCCGAGCTGATCTCCTTCGGAATGCCGTGGAGTGAAACAATTCTGGAGATATACAACTCTGCTAACTGGCTAGCAGTGATAGTCTCCTTGACAGGTAGAAAATGTGCAACTTTGGAAAGTTGGTCGACGACGACGAGAATAGCATCGTGTCCCTTCTGTGACCTGGGAAGTCCAGTAATGAAATCCATTTGCACTTTATCCCATTTCCATAAAGGAATAGGTAACGGTTGCAGAATTCCAGCAGGCTTCTGATGTTCTGCTTTAACGCGATGACATACATCACATTCAGCAACATAGCGAGCAATGTCCTGCTTCATTCTAGACCACCAGTACCTTTGACGGAGATCACGATACATTTTGGTGCTACACGGATGAATAAACAGCGGGGTATCATGTGCCTCCTTCATGACTTTGTCAGTCATGAGTTCGAAGCGAGGTACCACAATGCGGTTTCTGAAATACAAGGTTCCATCTTCTGATAGCGAGAAATCCCTGTACTTTTCAAGGTGAAGGTCTTTCTTCATCAGATCAATTTCAGCATCTTTAGCTTGCGCATTCTTAACAGCTTTCTCAAGATCTGGTTGTATCACAAGGTTATTAAGAGAGCCCTGTGGAACAATACGCAGATTCAGCTTGCACAGTTCTTCAAAAAGACGAGGTTGAGCTCGCCTAACCATGAGGTTGTCGCAATAGGACTTGCGGCGTAAGGCATCAGCCATCACGTTAGCCTTGCCAGGGGTATAGGAAATACCCAAGTCATAGTCCGCAATGGCCTCCATCCATCTTTGCTGACGGAGGTTTAGAGATGGTTGAGTGAACAAGTACTTCAGACTTTTATGATCCGTGTAGATCTCGCAATGATTACCGAGGAGGTAATGTCGCCACAACTGCTGTGCATAGATGACAGCAGCTAGTTCTAGATCATGTACCGGATAATTCTCTTCATGTGGGCGCAACTGACGAGAGCCATAAGCAATCACTTTACGCTCTTGCATTCGGACACAGCCTAATCCTTCACGGGATGCGTCACAATAAATCACGAAGTCTTTGCGTGAATCTGGTGGAGCAAGTACTGGGGCAGATGTCAGCTTGTCTTTGAGTGTTTGAAAACTTTCCTGACATTTTTCGGTCCATTCGAACTTAACGCCCTTGTGAAGCAGATCAGTCAAAGGCTTAGCAATCTTGGAAAAGTTCTCGACAAATCGACGGCAATAGCTTGCAGGGCCAAGAAAACTTCTCACTTGCTTGACGTTCTTCGGAGGAGTCCAATCAAGAATAGCCTGAACTCGTTCCGGGTTAACAGCAATTCCATCCTTGGAAATTACATGTCCAAGGTAGGTTACTTCGGAAAGCCAGAATTCACATTAGGAGTATTTGGCATACAACTGGTGTTCTCGGAGCGTTTCCAGTACAAGACGGAGGTGTTCAGCATGTTCTTCTTTATTCTTCGAATAAACCAGGATATCATCTAGATAAACCACGACGAACTTGTCGAGGTAATCCATGAAGATGTAATTCATCAGACGGGAGAAAGTTGCAGGAGCATTGGTTAAGCCAAATGACATGACAGTGTACTCATAAGAACCATAGCGAGTAATGAATGCTGTCTTGGGAATATCCTCTTCGCGGACTCGGATCTGATGATAACCCAACCTCAAGTCTAGTTTAGAAAACACCGATGATCCAGCAAGTTGATCATACAAATCATTGATGCAGGGAAGCGGATATTTGTTCTGAATTGTTGCTTGGTTAATGGGCCAGTAATCCTGAACCAATCGGTTAGTTCCATCCTTCTTCTTAACGAAGAGTGAAGGTGCTCCCCAAGTAGAGGAACCGGGGCGGATGAAACCTTTCTTATGTGACGTGTCAATTTCCTCCTTAAGTTCAAGAAGGTGGTGCGGAGGCATTTTATAAGGACGCTTCGCAATAGGGGTAGTGCCAGGCTTCAAGTCGATGACAAACTCGACAGCTCTAGCAGGGGGTATTCCTAGAAGTTCTTCTGGAAATACATCTTGAAAATCACGAACAACTGGAACATTCTCGATGCCTTCCAGAGGTGAGGCATTCAGTGCATTCAAAACATATATTTGAGTTTCAGCATCCTGAGCTATTCGGGCTGAGTATTTGACTGTCTGGCCAGAAGGGTGAGTGAGCTGGACTGACTTAGTAGCGCAATCAATCAATGCATTATGGGCTGTCAACCAGTCCATACCGAGAATGATGTCTATGTTGGAAGGTCCAAGAGCAATAAGGGAAGCAGAGAACATCAACCCTTCGATTCTGATCTGATTGTTGTGACTTACCATCTTGGTTTGCCACCTGGAACGGGGAGTGATAATCTCTAATGGAGTGGGTAGTGAGCTCATAGCTAACCCATGTATTTGTGCAAATTGCTGGGACAAAAAGGAATGTGATGCCCCGGAATCAAAGAGAACAGAAGCTGCAACTGAATTAACTGGCAGAGTTCCCATCACGATCTTAGGTGACTCATGAGCTTCTCCCATTCTGACATGAGTGACCTGGCCACGACCCATAGCAAGCGGCCTGGCCTTACGACTTCTGGAATGATGGGTTCGGTGGCCCTTCTTACGACCATCAGGAAGACGTGGTGCAGCCTAAGGTGAAGCCATGGCATTGGACTGTCCACCTTGAATCGTTAGCGGTCTCGGCGGCGGAGGCAGACGAGGTGCAACATAAGACGGCCTTGGTGTTGGAGCAGGTCGATGATGAACATTGTGTGGGATCCAGACTCGACATTTCTGAGCGGGTCGACCGGAAGACAAGCCGACATCTCGAGTACACTTGAGCGACTCCTGGTATTTAGTCAGAGCTGTTTCAACTTGGAAAGATTTGCTGACAAGCGTTGCGAAGTCTGTGCAATCATGGACAGCAAGTGCAAGGTTTATATCGGTACGCAGTCCTTCACGGAATTTCTCCTGCTTGCGTGCGTCAGTGCAGACGTCATCTTCAGCATAGCGGGACAATTCAAGAAACTTCCTCTGATATTCATCCACAGTCATTGTGCCCTGTGTAAGTTTGTGAAACTCCTGCTTCTTCTGGTCCATTAGACCTTGAGGAATGTACCGTGCATGAAAGGCTGACTGAAATTCCTGCCAAGTGGTTTCAGTCTCAGCAGGCAACATACCCTTGTGGCTTTCCCACCATTGAGCAGCTGGGCCCTTCAGGTGGAATGTCGCAAAGGTGACGTAACTGTCAGGGGCAACATTAGCTGACTCCATTTCAAATAGGATGTCACGAAGCCAATCATCAGCATCCATAGGATTGGTGGAGTTGCGGAAAACGGACGGGTTGAGGCGCACAAATTCCGGCAGAGTTATTGGTGTAGGCTGTTGATGAGCATTCTGGTTTGGGAACTGAGCCAATATCCTGGTCATAACCTGACGGTTCAATTCAAACTGCTGCATCATTTCGGCAATATAGGGTGGAGGTGGAGGATCGTCCGCCATCCTGTCAATTCAACAGGGGCAGTTTAGTAAGTAAAACTGCAGGTGTATGGAGTTATTCATGATGTAACACGGGAAAGAATGGGAAAGGTATTAGATATATAATAGTAGTCGTCAAAGACATACCAATCCATGCACAGAGTTAGATTCAAACGGATAATACGCGCACGGAACGCTCGCAGCTAGACAAACTAGGCGGTGCGCAGGCACGCGGTGAGGATTACAACAACGTGACATAGCAAAGGCTACAACACGTCGGAGAAAACTGTTGGGGCAAGGAATCTGCAAGTGACAACACAGGGTGCCCTCGACAAGAGGATCCTGCAAACAGAACCTGGTCCGCAATCTTGAAGGAAGGGGGGAAATTTTCAGAACACTGGGTGGATGTGATCACGAGAACCTAATGTTGGAGTTAGTAAAATTTTAACCCGAGTAGAAGAGAGATCAGAGTCCCATAGTAAAGGTCGAGGAGTAAAAGATCCTAATACCACCCAATTGGCGACGTGGGCCCGTAAGCCACACAGCCAAGTTAGTAAAACAGTTTTCGGCTACTAGACTCAACTTCGGCCAAGGAGTTGGAAAAGGGGGGGTTCCTACAGGCAGTCGGCTCTGATACCAACTTGTGACGCCCCTGGCTCAATCGTGCACTAATCATACACGCAAATGCACACATTCAAGCCTAATGACTCACGGGAAGATATCACAACACAACTCTAAAACATAAATAAAGTCATACAAGCTTTATGTTACAAGCCAGGGGCCTCGAGGGCTCGAATACATAAGCTTGCGTACAAGCGTCAGCGGAAGCATCAGATATCTGAGTACAGATATTAAAAGAGAAACAAAAAGTCCTTTAGAAAGGCGGGGCAAAAATAAAACACTACGATCGAAAGGCGCAAGCCTCTTGCCTGGGACCCTCCGAACCTACTCCTGGTCATCGGCAAGCTCGTAGTAGTATCCACCCTCGGGGTAGTAGTAGCGATCGTCGGCGGGGGCAGCTGTAACCGGGGCTCCGTCATCTGGTTGCATCAAAAAGGATATGGGGGAAAAAGAAAGCAAAGCAACCGTGAGTACTCATCCGAAGTACTCAGCAAGCAAGGATCTACACTACATATGCAACATTATCAAAGAGAGGCTGTATATGTGGACTGGGCTGCAGAAATGCCAGAATAGAGAGGAAAGCCTAGTCCTATCGAAGACTAGCATCTTTAGAGGTCTTGCAGCATTAGAAGAGTGTAGATTAGTACCGTATAAAGTAGTAGTATCGATAAGTCTCAACCTCACCCAAAGATCCTTTCTCGACTCCCTGCGAGAAAGCAATCCCAGAGCCATACAGTCATCAACCTCGTCCTGAGATCCCTTCTCAACTCCCCGCGAGAAGCAATCCCAGAGCCATATATCCAGGTATCATCTCACGGTCTAGTTGTGTCGATCGGGATACAACTCCGAGTGTCCTTTACCGTAGGACCGGCTATCGATAGATGTGTTCTTCCCTGCAGGGGTGCACCAACTTACCCAACATGCTCGATTAACTCCGGCCGGACACACTTTCCTGGGTCATGCCCGGCCTCGGCCAAACGATACACCGCAGCCCTACCTATAGCTCAGCAGAGAGGTCCCCTCCGGTCTACATCCTAAGCGCTCAGGGGTCTTGGGCCATCGCCCTGTGCACTCTGGGTCGTTGCGAGCAGGGTGAAGCCAGGCACCAGGAGGGCGCCGGTCCGTCCCGGCCGCCAGGCTGAACTAGACGTCTGACAGAGCTTTCGGCTGATGCTATGATGCAGAACGCCCATACTATGCCCACGTGATGGTTAGTGCTATCAGGCCAGAGGCCTGCTCGGATCAAATATCCAAATCGTTAGTGGACTAGGGCTTGCGGTAACGAGCAGAGACTCATGAGAGATGTGACCCCATCGCCCCATCTCGAGGACTTGCTGCAAGGGCTAAGAATGCCCGGCCGCGCCTCGTATTCTCACTCGGGCACCATCCAGGCAACCCGTCTTCACATCACACGCGGGTACCCCTCAGGGTCGACCCGCATTTCCAAGTAACAATAGTACAGTCCAAGTATCCGTGTGTCCATAACATCAGGGGAATCTGAGGTGTCACCCTCGTTGGATTCCTACACTGTGTATCCGTCAAGGTGAACTCGGAGGAATCACCCTGGCTGGGTTCACACTTGAGGTGTTGTACGACGGCGTCGTTATCGGAAGTAGTGAAGGAGGAATCACCCTCGATGACCACGACCGATTAGCTACTCTACAGAGTTAACATCAGAAGTGCTACATGAGGTATCACCCTCGGCACTCGATAGTAACGCTGCAGTGTCGTTACAACTAAGGGGGGTGATGTGCGGTGCCGGGGTCTAGTCTTCAATCCCGTTGATCGGGTCTTCGGATAATCCAGCGGGGCAATCGGGATAAGTGGGGTCACTGATAGGTCTCTACCCAGCCTATACTAGACAGTTTAGGATAAGCAGGTAAGGTTTCAATAACAGGTTACATTAAATACGCTATGCATCAGAATAGGTAAAGCAGTAGCAACAGCAATTTCTAATGCAAGCATGAGAGAAAGAATAGGCGATGTCGGGATGCTCAAGGGGGGGGGGGCTTGCCTGGTTGCTCTGGCAAAGGCAAGGTTGTCAACGGTGTCTTCGGTCTCCGGAGCTGCGGCGGTACTGGGAACTGCATCGGGGTCTAACGAGAGAGAAGAGGGGGAGGAAACGGTATAAATACACAGCAAACATGAGCAACACAATGTACGACATGACAATATGCAGTGCCAGGTGTGTTCTAACGTGTGGTTGCACGTTACCGAGGAAGGAGGAATCCATCCGGGGATGTTTTCCCGGTTCCGGACATTTGTCAGACAGATGACCGGAGGGGGACGGTTCCATGTTCGGATAGTTAGGGACGTGTGACGGACGAACGGACCGCGTATTCGGATTCGCCTCGAAATTCTGAGCAACTTTCATGCACAAAGTTTTTCGATCTGAGCTACGGATTATTTTCTATGATTTTCTAAAGATTTAAATATTTTCTGAATTTATTTATTTATTTAAATTCGAATTATCCAAAACAGTGTATGCTGACGTCATCATGACGTCAGCAGTCAACAGGGCAGTTGACCTAGTCAAACTGACGTGTGGGTCCGACCTGTCAGTGTCAGTTTAGTTTAATTAGGGTTTAGTTAATCAGAGTTAATTAACTTAATTAATTAATTAACTAAGTAATTAATTATTATTTATTTATTTATTTCATTTTTGTTTTTCCCTGGGCGTGGGGCCCGTTCGGCAGTGGCCCAGGGCCACACACGCACACACACACGGACGGCCGGGGAGGAGGGCGAGGCCCTGGCCAGTGCGCGGCGGCGGTCAGCGGCGCGGGCGCTGGCGGCCACGGCGAGGTGAGGGGTGAGGCGAGCGCGCGCAGTCGGTGGCTCGAGCGACGACGGGGACAGGGCAGAGGAGGGGGAAGGAGCAGCCGTGGCGGGCTGGGGCGGCAGCCGTAGCAGAGGGCGGAGCAGGGCCACGGCGGGCGCAACGCGTGCGTGCGCATGGCGTGCGCTGGCCGTGGGCGCGGATGCGCGGGCGCGGAGCAGGGACGCAGCGCGCGAGCACATGGTGCAGTAGCAGCAGAGCTGCGCAGCGTGGGGAGGCGGGCGCACGCGGCGGGGGCCGACCGCGGCGGATGGGGAGGGAGAGAAGGTGCAGAGGGGGGAAGAGGCCCAGGGCCTCACCGGCGATGTAGATGACCAGGGGGCGGCGAGGCTCGATGGGGGCCGGTGAGGGGGAAGTCGGGGACGGCGAGGCGACGAGGACGAGGCGGCGTCGGGTCGGGGTCGGGCGCGAGCGCCCGATCCGATCTGGATCGGCGGTGGGGGGAGGGAGTGAGTGAGGGGGGGATTAGGGTTTTGGTTCGGGGGGGTGTGGCCTAATAGGCCAAGGGCAGCGGGGGTGGGCCGGCTGGGCCGCGTGGGTGGCCAGCTGGGCCTGTTGGCCCAGAGGGGGGGTTCTGTTCTTTTTCTTTTATTTCTTGTTTTTGTCTTTTGTTTTATTTTTCCTTTTCTGTTTTCTTTTTAGTTCCTGTTTTGTTTTTTATTTTTATTTCAAATGACTTTAGTATTTTATGAAACTTGCCCAAATATGAAAAACCAGATCGTTGACTGTCCGGATGCCGAAACCTTGGCTGCCTTCAAGCATAGTGTCAAGGACGAATGGCTCATACGGCAGCTCGCCCAGGACAAACCAAGAACTATGGCAGCCCTTACTTCCCTCATGACCCACTTTTGCGCCGGCGAAGACAGTTCGCTTGCTCGCAAAAACACAAACCCAGACACACCCGGTACCTCTGAGGTTCGGGACGGAAATGGAAAGCCCCGATCCAGCAAGAATAAGCGTCGCCACAATGACGGCGAGGGCGCGGATACGATAGTAAATGCCGAATTCCGAAACAAGAAGTTCGGACCCCGAAAGAAAGCCTTTACAGTCTGGACAGGCCCTGTCAGATCCACGGCACGTCAAAGAAGCCCGCCAACCACTCCAACCGAAATTGTTGGGTCATAAAACGGGCCGGCAAGCTCACAGACGAAGACTCGGGCAAAAGCCCACAAATCGAGGACGATGATGAGCCCCGCAGGCCAAACAGTGGAGGCCAGAAACCCTTCCCTTCCGAAGTCAAGACGGTAAACATGATCTACGCAACCCACATACCGAAGAAGGAGAGGAAGCGACCACTACGGGACGTATATTCTGTAGAGCCAGTAGCGCCGAAGTTCAATCCATGGTCAGCCTGTCCAATCACGTTCGATCGCAGCGACCCTCCGACCAGCATACACCATGGAGGGTCTGCAGCCTTAGTGCTTGACCCTATCATCGATGGATTCCACCTCACTAGAGTCCTCATGGACGGAGATAGCAGCCTCAATTTGATATACGAAGATACAGTGAGGAAAATGGGGATCCATCCATCAAGGATCAAACCCAGTAACACCACCTTTAAGGGAGTCATTCCGGGAGTGGAGGCCCGCTGCACAGGCACCATGACGCTTGAAGTAGTGTTTGGATCTCCGGATAACTTCCGAAGCGAGGACTTGATCTTCGACATAGCACCTTTTCGCAGCGGCTATCACACCCTACTCGGCCGAACAATGTGCGTGAAATTAAATGCCGTCCCTCATTACGCGTACCTCAAGTTGAAGATGCCTGGTCCCTCAGGTGCCATAACTATCAACGGCAAAACAGAACTCTCACTTCGAACCGAAGAGCACACTGCGGCCCTAGCGGCCGAAGACTACACTGGCCCATATAGGCCCGGATGCCGACCCGCCATAAAGTTCGGCGACAATAGTAAACGGGTTCGAACCCATTCCCCGTCATGTGAACCCGCATGCGTTTGCCGCAAATAGGGATACACGCCCCACGGCACGCCAACATTCTTCATGCCCCACATGCCTCATCAGCACAACTTCGCACACAAAATACCATGGGCAGCCGGGAGGCATACATTAATGTGGCACCCCAATTGAGGGCCGACGCACGCCAGCCCTAGGATAAGACCTGGCGCACGTCAAAGACATGATACAACAATTCCAGGCACAAAAATGGCTTTATTATATAAAATAGAGTATTACAATACTGTTGCTTACAACAATATTACATAGATCCAAGGCTAACTAAAATGGCAACGAAGGTCTTGGTTCAGCGGCAACAACGTCTCTGGCTAGACTCCATAACTCACAGGACTGGCTGGGTTATGATCTAGCTCGATGGATCTTCTCCTGCAACTGTCTACGTGCAAGGCCAGGTGAGTACTTTGAATGTACTCGCAGGACAACAAAATACATAGCATCCAAACAAGCAGATGACAAAGAAAGCCCTATGCTATTAAAAGGATTAATTCTAAACATGGCATGGAATTATCCGGAAGACATAGATCAAGAACAACATATCATGGATCAGACATATAATCTATATAACATAGCATGGCAATGATCACATTAGATGCTTACGGTACTTACTGTAACCGAGTACAAACTTACTCTCTTCTGGGTTGTCCCACAACCCTCGAAATTCTCATGATCCATTGAGCACTTCCGAACATAAGACAAGTTCTTCCATCATTATTATCATTGTTACGCTTGACCACCTACTGAGGTCTGGACGGGCTGTCCAATACCGTGGACACGGCTATTCAAATAGATTTTACACTCTGCAGAGGTTGCCCACTTTACCCACACCATGGAGTACCCGGCCTCGTACTTAGTACATGTTCCCCATTCGGGTGGACCGGTGTTACTCCAACAAAACCTGCCTAACCCGTGACTCCTCCACCGTACCACCGGCAATCATTCTCCATCGGAGTCCTGCCCTGGGTGGCCCCTGTGTCACTCCTGATACCTGCCACCGTCGTGGCCAAACAACTGTCCCAAACGGGGACTCCCGGGCTAAACATATAACTGGGCTCACAAGGTTATTGTCGCCTACCTGATCAGGGCAGCACGCAAGCATAACCTTCCTTAGTTGGTGATATCGATGAAAGAGCACAATGCTAGACCAAGTCAAGGCCGTCCCATACTGGCAAATGTGGCTGCACGAATAAGCCCGGACAGGTAAACTATGGATCAACTAGCTAAGTTTAGTTTATTCAATTCAGCATCTCCATCATCGCACCATTACCTCAACAATTATAAGTGTGAACAGTCACTTAGCAACAGCATAGCCACATCATAACAACGTTGACAACCTGGCACGAGATCGAATCATGGTACTAACATGATAATGGTATTAACAAGATTGTTGCTTGCATGGCAAAATATGGCATGAAAACAAGTCATGACATTCGATGAAAAGTAATGCTAACATTTAGTACAGATGACATAACAGGTGTATGCAAGTGCAGACTAACATGCGATACAGACGTACTACGATAAACACACAGGGTGCAAGCAAAGTCATCACGCAAGTCCGGAGCTCATGATAAGAGGTTGGCTTGCCTGGGGGTCGATGAATACGCCGGAAAGAAGTGCGATAAAACTCCAGAAAGATTTGCCGAAAAAGTTTCCCTCTCGAAAGGGCTGATCGAAGCGCAAGGGTAAAATGGTCATTTTCATAGTGTGAAAACATTTTGAAAATGATGCCATCAGAACGGGCTCGATGATCTGAAGACGTGGGCGTTGGTTTTACCTCGATCGGAGTTACAGTCACGGAGAAACGGCCGTTCGTTCGTTAAGCGATAAAACAGACAAAATCTGTCCATTCTGGCGCTTAACGAGTGAACGTTCACTAAATAGCAGGTTCGGCCGGCAGGGCTGTAGCTGAAGCGTATTTTTCCAGATTACGCTTTCAACAAGGGAAAGCATACTCTCAAATAGAGCCCCCACTTAAAAACCGGCTGGGCCCAGCCGCCGTCTCACTTACGGGCGGGGCCCACCCTCTCCACCCCCCTCTCTCCTCCCTGAATCGTCCTCATCCTCCTGCCACGACAGAGACAGGGGTAGGAGCGGCCGGCCGTCGACGCTGCCGGCGATGGGCGCCACTAGAGGGCCTGCCGCTGGGCTCGCCGGAACCGCCGCAATGCGCCGCGCCCAGAGGTAGCCGCAGGTTAGCCTGAGGTGGCCTACAGCATCAGCGCCGCAGGGCTAGCCATGGTGGCTGAACCACGATGGAGGAGCCGCGCCGGCAGAGCTTCCCTGGCGGAAATGGAGGCAGCGGCGGCCTGCGGGCACTCAGGCAAGGCAGAGGGCGTAGATGGGGAGGAGGGGAACGGCCAGAGCACCAATCGCAGAGAAGACCCGGTGGCAGGGCTTCGGCCATTAGAGGAGCAGGGAGCTCCGAGCTCGAGCGGGAGGGGCTTGGGGCTGGTTGCTGGAAAGGAGGGGACTCGGGGACGCCTTTTATAGCTGCGGGGAGAGGCTCTGGACGCCGGTCGAGGCTTCACAAGATTCACCTCCATGGCGGTACTCCGGCGGCGAATCCATGTCGGCACGCCCTTCTAGGAGCTAGGGGACGAGGGGAGAGTCTTCCAGGCGATCCACGTGTGTGGTGGGCAGCTCGCCGGCGTGCCCGGACGAGCTAGAACCCACTGGAGGTGGCCTCCCGAGAGCTCCAATGCATAGGGCGCCCGTTCAACGCGCTCTGCCCGTGGTCATCTCGTGGCCACGGCGCTGCCATGCTCTACATGAGGCCAAACCATGTCTAGGGAGTTCTACACGCATCGCTGGGTTTATCTATGCAGCTAGAAGGCACGGGAGAGCCCTGGTGTGACTGGAACTTGATCAACAAGTTTCCAGCAGCAAGCTTTTGACAGGTGGTGCGGCCACTACAGTGCTCCCCTTTGCATGGTCTTGGGCTGGGGTTAGTAAGCCACCAAGGTAGTCATGCTGGCAAAATTTGAGCACAAATGGACAAGGCTAGCTGGTAGTTCCTTCACAAAGTGCCAATCTGGCCAGAAATGAAGATAATGATGCTGGGGTCAAATGGCTAGATGAAAATGGCCCAAATTTGGTGGAGACCAATAATTTAGGCATATGGAGGCACTGTAAAAATTTGATACCATTTGCATAAATAAAAATGGTACTTCCTTCACAGTGATGCAATCTGCACAGAACTCTAAATAAATTTCTGAGTGAGTTTGACACAATGCAATGGGCTGGTTTTTGGTTTGCAAGGGTAATTTATCATAATGAATCACCCTGCAAAATTACAGCCCAAGGAGATTGAGGAATCAAGCACTTCCTTTGCAGACAGGAAATCTAGACAGAATTTGCAAAGGGATGTTGTGCTCAAATTTTAATTGGTGGAACTTGTGATTTTGATGGAAATGGTGAAGATAGGAATGTGATAAGCTCCACAAATTATTTGGGATTTTTCCTAGCTACCAAAATGGTAGTTCCTTTGGAAAGGCCCCAAATTGAAATATTGGCTTTAAATAGGAAAATACAATTTCCCCTATTTAATTATGGCCAATATTTTTATGAGAGCTCAATATGATCATAAAGAATATCTCCACAAGTTTTTATGAACTTTGGAGATGGATAGATATTTTCTTGGATTTAATTCTAAGAAAGGCAGAAAAAGGAATTACTTCTAGATGAGAAATATTGCATAAGGCTTGGCAATATTTTTGCACATCTAGGGTTTATGAGTGAAGGAGGATCTCTGGGAATTTTGGGAGGATTGAAAGAGCAAGAAAAATGATAGATCCTTTGTAAATACAAAGGTAGGATCTCAAGTTCCGATATTTTGGAACTAGGTTTTGAATGGGATTCAGGGTTTATAGATGGAAGGTTGGCTGGCACAAGAACATGGGAAATTCATGGAGAGGCTAAGGATTGTATGGATTCACCTGCTCACTCACCAGATTCCAGAGGAAAAATTTAGGAGAGGAAAGCTAGGAAGGAATAATAGCAAAAAAATCGATAACCCGATTTTTGGGGTGTTACAAACCTTCCCCCCTTAAGAGAATCTCGTCCTCGAGATTCCTAGGGTTAGCTCAGAACAAATATTACGCCTCCTGGAAAACTTCTGGGCTGGGTCTTAACCCTATGGTTGAAAACAACCGAGTTAAGAGTACCGAAAACTGGTACACCCAGATCGAGATACGGATATCGCGGGATCTACTCCTTGGGTAGGGGTCGCTGGGTTTCTCTCGTAGCCCTGACATTTTTAGAAAAAACAAAATTTCCTTTTTCCAAAAATGCTCGGGCACCACAATGAAAAGTGGCCTCTATCACTGTCAGGTGGGCCTAGGGCCCACTGGCAGCCTTCTTCTTTCTCCGAGCAACGGCTTTCTCTTGGTCCCGTGCTATCCTGACTGCGGCAAGGCACTGCGCACGCCTAGCTCCTGGGGCATAAAGCACCCTACGACGATAGTGCTCGGCGTGCACGAGGTTGACACAGAGAGCACTCCCATCGCGGGCCAGCGCTGGTCGGCACTGCTCGCGGATTCGCCTCCTGGACGTCGGTGATCGAGCGACGCGCGGTTCTCTTGGACCTCGCTCACCGTACACCGAACTTGGGTTATAAAAATGATCGCAATTTTCTTCTCTCTTCCACCTCGCACCCTACCTCACCTCTTCTTCCTCTTCTCTTTCTCCTTCTGGTTGCAGGAGCGCGAGGCAAGGCGTTAATGGAGGACGTGGGTTCAGAGCTGATCACCATCCTCTTGGTGAGTCTGCTGGCGGCATTGGTTGGCTTCTCGCTGCTGCTGTGTGCGATGATCCTCGATGATCGCCGGGATGCTGCTACCCGAGTGGTGGCTCCCCGAGGCGGTGCTGATCATGATGACTAGGCATCAATGCAGGGACCATGCTGCTGGCAACTCCTGGTCGAGCAGCGTCCACAATGAGTGGTTGCTGGGGTAGAATTCGAGGTTTAGATCTTGGACTGGAGGGGTTGTAATGGTTTATGTTGCAATAAAATTTCTAAGAATTTCTCCGAGATTGCAACCGAGTGCAGAGAAAAAGATTTTGGGACCGGGGAATGAAATCATTGGGTAGAGCTGGTTTTCCAGAATGCTGGGTTCAGGAAAACGGGCAAGTGGAGTAAGCATAGATGGGCATGGGTATGCGGATTTGCACTATACCCGAGTACTGCGGCGATTGTACTCAGGAGAAGAAACTTGGTGTGCAGACATTGCTCACATGATACACATGCAATCTATTCAGACTAGTATGCAAGCAAATGCAGAGTGCACATCGTAGCAAAATACAAACAGAGGAAAGAAGCATATCGAGCAGATTACACTTAGGTGTTTTAATGCTAGTGGGTGTATGTACTCCTGGTATACATACACCTACACCAGCTCGCATTAGGGACTCCAGGCGAGTATGTTGTTATTAGGTGTAAGTGCTCTACTGATTAAAATCTTATTAAGAATCCACTGCCAGCTCTGTTAAATATTTCTGCTTAATAGAGAGACAGATGGACCAAACACACAGAGCAAACAGGCATACATAACATTACAACAGCACACAGGCACGAGCAGTACAAGCAATACAACAAAGAACAACCTTAC
Source organism: Thinopyrum elongatum (assembly GCA_011799875.1). Classification (NCBI taxonomy): domain Eukaryota; kingdom Viridiplantae; phylum Streptophyta; class Magnoliopsida; order Poales; family Poaceae; genus Thinopyrum; species Thinopyrum elongatum. Next base: position 4,762,483 of record CM022298.1, read on the forward strand.
TAAGCAGCTACCAACAACAACTCACTCCGGACTACAGGATCCTAATCCTAGACGAGGACGAAGAAACAGTCTTTGCAACACACATACTCGCGGCATCTCCTGGCTTCGCTCACTGCCGGAGCCACAAATGAGCCTACTCTTGCTGGGGCTCTCCTGGGGGACGTAGGCTGAGCCAACTTCCTTCTTCATCGTCGGACACCTCTATGGGTTGGGGCGCAACTGGCTGGGGTGCGGCCGGAACCTGACGGAACACATCCCGAGGACGAAGTCGCCAAATAGCTCAAAAGTAAGAACTTGGGTGAATGATGCCGAGTCGACATGGGTTCACAGATTGCGAGGGTGGTACTAGCTACGAAGGTGGCACTGGGTTTGGCAGCAGGGAACGGGTGGTCTGGGATGCAGCTTGACGGGCCGCGCGGTATGCTCCCGTAACAACCCGTGTGGTGTCATGGTCAATGGCTTTGAACTCTCTAAGAATGCCGGAGAGCAGTGGTCCCTGGGCAGCAATGAACTGAACCAGGTGAGCTATTGCTGGGTCAGTGTCTCCCACTGCGCTAGAGAACTCGCAACCTACATCGGACAAAGAGGGGAAATAGCGGAACTCCTGCATCTCCGCTACTTGCGAAAACTGGAAACGAGGACGGGTGATGGCTTCAGTGGCAGCTATCTGGACAGCCAACGCGGGGGTGGGCATGGGTTTGCCCCGAAAATTCATGGGCTTCCCATCCGCTGCTAGACCTGGGTTGATATGCGTCTTCGCATAGAATCGGCAAAGGTGGGGAACGGGTTCCGATTGGAACACCAGATACACCAGAGTAGCACTACAGCCAAGGGCTAGGGTGAGCATCCTCGAAAGGATGGGCGGAAAGGCGGGATAACCATCAGCCAAAGTTTGGATATGGAAAGTAGGTGCTTTGGAGGAACTGGCCATGGCTGCTGGTTTGAGGATACTAGTCTGGGTTCTCTTGCGGGGATCTGGCTTACTGAATGGAGAGAGCTACGACTCGCAGGTGGGAGGGGGTTAAATAAGCAGTCGAGCTAGGACACACCAGCATGGCGTGAATCCTTCTCATGCCGGGTAGAAGATACGTCGGCACGGTCGACAACTGGGTAGGGTCGCGGTCTAATCCAAGGTGGCTGGGTGGGCGGACATCTGGGTAGGGATACGTCCATTCCGACTACGCCGCCTGTTGATCAACAGTGGCCGTGTCGGATACCAGCGATGGGTCAACTCTATAGGGCTCACTATCTGTTGAAAATAGGGGTGGTTTGGTGCTAGGGTAACCTACAACCAGCCTGGCTCTGATACCACGTCCTCTAGCACCCCGATAGAGGGCCAACGCACGCCAGCCCCAGGATAAGACCTGTCGCACGTCAAAGACATGATACAGCAATTCCAGGCACAAAAATGGCTTTATTATATAAAATGGACTATTACAACACTGTTGGTTACAACAATATTACATAGTTCCAAGGCTAAGTAAAATGGCAGCGAAGGTCTTGGTTCAGCGGCAACAACGTCTCTGGCTGGACTTCATAACTCACAGGACTGGCTGGGTTACGATCTAGCTCGATGGATCTTCTCCTGCAACTGTCCACGTGCAAGGCCAGGTGAGTACGTTGAATGTACTCGCAAGACAACTAAATACATAGCATCCAAACAAGCAGATGACAAAGCAAGACCTATGCTATTATAAGGATTAATTCTAAACATGGCATGGAATCATCAGAAAGACATAGATCAAGAACAACATATCATGGATCAGACATATAATCTATATAACATAGCATGGCAATTATCACATTAGATGCTTACGGTACTTACTGTTACAGAGTACCAACTTACTCTCTTCTGGGTTGTCCCACAACCCTCGAAATTCTCATTATCCATTGAGGACTTTCGAACATAAGACAAGTTCTTCCATCATTATTATCATTGTTACGGTTGACCACCTAGTGAGGTCTGGACGGGCTGTCCAATACCGTGGATGCAGCTATTCGAATAGATTTTACACTCTGCAGAGGTTGCACACTTTAGCCACACAATGGAGTACCCGGCCTTGTACTTAGTACATGTTCCCATTCGGGTGGACTGGTGTTACTCCAACGAAACCTGCCTAACACGTGACTCCTCCACCGTACCATCGGCAATCATTCTCCCTCGGAGTCCTGCCCTGGGTGGCCCCTGTGTCACTCCTGACACCTGCCACCGTCGTGGCCAAACAACTGTCCCAAACGGGGACTCCCTGGCTAAACATATAACTGGGCTCACAAGGTTATCGTCGCCTACCTGATCAGGGCAGCACGCACGCATAACCTTCCCTAGTTGGTGATACCGATGAAAGAGCACAAAGCTAGACCAAGTCAAGGCCGTCCCATACCGGCAAATGTGGATGCACGAATAAGCCCGGACAGGTGACTCTGGATCAACCAGCTAAGTTTAGTTTATTCAATTTAGCATCTCCATCATCGCACCATTACCCCAACAATTATAAGTGTGAACAGTCACTTAGCAACAGCATAGCCACATCATAACAACATTGACAACCTGGCATGAGATCAAATCATGGTACTAACATGATAATGGTATTAACAAGATTGTTGCTAGCATGGCAAAATATGGCATGAAAACAAGTCATGACATTAGATGAAAAGTAATGCTAACATTTAGTACAGATGACATAACAGGTGTATGCAAGTGCAGACTAATAGGCGATACAAACGTACTACGATAAACACACAGGGTGCAAGCAAAGTCATCATGCAAGTCTGGAGCTCATGATAAGAGGTTGGCTTGCCTGGGGGTCGATGAATACGCCGGAAAGAAGTGCAATAAAACTCCGGAAAGATTTGCCGAAAAAGTTTCCCTCTCGAAAGGGCTGATCGAAGGGCAAGGGCAAAATGGTCATTTTCACAGTGTGAAAACATTATGAAAATGATGCCATCGGAACGGGCTCGATGATCTAAAGACGTGGGCGTTGGTTTTACCTCGATCGGAGTTACAGTCGCGGAGAAACGGCCGTTCGTTCATTAAGCGATAAAACAGACAAAATCTATCCATTCTGATGCTTAACGAGTGAACGTTCACTAAATAGCAGGTCCGGCCGGCGCGGCTGTAGCTGAAAGCGTATTTTTCTAGATTACGCTTTCGACAAGGGAAAGCGTACTCTCAAATAGCGCCTCCACTTAAAAACCGGCTGGGCCTGGCTGCCGTCTCACTTACAGGCGGGGCCCACCCTATCCACCCCCCTCTCTCCTCCCTGAAACATCCAAAACCTGCCGCCGTGACAGAGACAGGGGCAGGGGCGGCCGGCCGTCGACGCTGCCGGCGATAGGCGCCACGGGAGGGCCTGCCGCTGGGCTCGCCGGAACCGCCGCACTGCGCCGCGCCCAGAGGTAGCCGCAGCGGAGCCCGAGGTGGCCTACAGCATCAGCGCCGTGGGGCCAGCCATGGTGGTTGAACCACGATGGAGGAGCCGCGCCGGCAGAGCTTCCCCAGCGGAAATGGAGGTGGCGGCGGCCTGCGAGCACTCAGGGAAGGCAGAGGGCGTAGATGGGGAGGAGGGGAAGGGCCAGGGCACCGGAATCGTAGAGAAGATCCGGCGGCAGGGCTTCGGCCATTAGGGGAGCAGGGAGCTCTGAGCTCGAGTGGGAGGGGCTTGGGGCTAGTTGCTGGAGAGGAGGGGACTCGGGGACGCCTTTTATAACCGGAGGGAGAGGCTCTGGACGCCGGTCGAGGCTTGGCGTGATTCACCACCATGGCGGCACTCCGGCGGCGAATCCATGTCGGCACGCCCGTCCAAGAGCTAGGGGACGAGGGAAGAGTCTTCCAGGCGATCCACGCGTGTGGTGGGCAGCTCGCTGGCGTGCCCGGACGAGCTAGAACCCAGTGGAGGTGGCCTCCCGAGAGCTCCAATGCACAGGGCGCCCGTTCGTCGCGCTCTGCCCGTGGTCACCACATGGCCACGGCGCTGCCACGCTCTACATGAGGCCAAACCGTGTCTAGGGGGCTCTACATGCATCGCTGGGTTTATCTATGCAGCTAGATGGCACGGTGTGACTGGAACTTGATCAATTAGTTTCCAGCAGCAAGCTTTTGACAGGTGGTGCGGCCACTACAGTGCTCCCCTTGGCATGGTCTTGGGCTGGGGTTAGTAATCCACTAAGGTATTCATGCTGGCAAAATTTGAGCACAAATGGACAAGGTTAGCTGGTACTTCCTTCACAAAGTGCCAATCTGGCAAGAAATGAAGATAATGATGCTGGGGTCAAATGGCTGGATGGAAATGGCCCAAATTTGGTGGAGACCAATAATTTAGGCATATGGAGGCAGTGTAAAAATTTTATACCATTTGCATAAATAAAAATGGTACTTCCTTCACAATGATGCAATCTGCACTGAACTCCAAATAAATTACTGAGGGAGTTTGGCACAATGGAATGGGCTGGTTTTTGGTTTGCAAGGGTAATTTATCATAATGAATCACCCTGCAAAATTGCAGCCCAAGGAGATCAAGGAATCAAACACTTCCTTTGCAGACAGGAAATCTGGACAGAATTTGCAAAGGGATGTTGTGCTTAAATTTTAATTGGTGGAACTTGTGATTTTGATGGAAATGGTGAAGATTGGAATGTGATAAGCTCCAAAAATTATTTGAGATTTTTCCTAGCTACCAAAATGGTAGTTCCTTTGGAAAGGCCCCAAATTGAAATATTGGCTTTAAATAGGAAAATACAATTTCCCCTATTTAATTATGGCCAATATTTTTATGAGAGCTCAATATGATCATAAAGAATATCTCCACAAGTTTTTATGAACTTTGGAGATGGATAGATATTTTCTTGGATTTAATTCCTCAGAAAGGCAGAAAAAGGAATTAATTCTAGATGAGAAATATTGCATATGGCTTGGCAATATTTTTGCACATCTAGGGTTTATGAGTGAAGGAGGATCTCTAGAAATTTTGGGAGGATTGAAAGAGCAAGTAAAATGATAGCTCCTTTGTAAACACAAAGGCAGGATTTTCAGTTCCGATATTTTGGAACTAGTTTTTGAATGGGATTCGGGGTTTACAGACGGAAGGTTGGCTGGCACAAGAACATGGGAAATTCATGGAGAGGCTGAGGATTGTATGGATTCACCTGGTCACTCACCAGATTCCAGAGAAAAAATTTAGGAGAGAAAAGCTAGGAAGGAATAACAGCACAAAAATCGATAACCTGATTTTTTTGGTTTTACAATTAATAAATCCGAAGTGCATGTTCGGTTAAACCAAACTTCGGAATTACTTTGTCTTCGGATGACCCGGGGACCAATTCCGGATACCCCCAAGCATAAAGCTTCATCGGCAGGGTCCTCGACCATCAAGGTCTCATCGAAGGTCCCAACCCCCACCTACCAGAAGCAAAAGCGCAGACGTGCAGCAGGGCACAGTGAAGGCTTCAACTCACACATCAAGGCCCTGCATCAACCTTTACTCTGTAAACTTTCTTTTTCTTTCAGAAATACTGCCTTCGCCGTTTGAATTGTACGGATATACATCCCGAGCTTACGAGAAATAATAAAAATACCCTTTATGGTGTTCGGATATCCGCATCCTCCGATTTGTCTATTCCCTTTCCGATTCTCCCCTCGCTCTTCGAACAGCCCGGCATGAAAATATATTAACTAGTCAAGAGTTCGATTTATATATCAGCTCAATATCTTCAAGTCCGGCACCAATTTCCGCTAGGTGTTCGGCGTCTCGGATATTGCACTACATGCATCAAGTTCCGAACCATGTCTTAGGTCAATAGTTGGGTTGCCCGGCTCCTATGCTTGCCCCTTATGTTCCGCACGTTCGGTTAAGAGGACAAAGGGAGAACCCCTGCTATTGTACTTCTGGCTCGCCCGGTCAACTATCTCAGGAGGAGAAAGCTGAAAACTGACCGTCATGGTAAGCACGAACTTATCAGCGATCCGACGACGAGGTTTGACTGCAAAAATCATTGGCGATTTCACCGTGTCACACGAAGGGTTCGTCTTAACACAAACCACGTGATCGGAAAGGGTAAGCGTTCAGCCCCAAGTACATCACAATACACCAGGGGCTAGTCCTTAGTCCCCACCATCAAGCTCCTAAGGCTAACTGAAAGCAGTAAAACTGAATAGTCTGATTGCCTAGTTTTGCTCACGCGCTACCGCCTCCACGTACCAAGACATTGGCTAAGGGTAATAGTGCGGAGACGAAACTCCCCTCGTGATATTCACTTGGGGGCTGAAGCCGACGACTGGTAGCTTTCAGAATAAACATACGGTCGCGCAGGAGTCAAAATTAAATCATGACAATATAAAACAAGTCAGGCAGATGGATTATAAAGCATGAGGTCCACTTAATACAAAATTAATACAATCACTCAAGAACTACATCTTTGGAACACTGGTCCTCTATCACCCGCGCGCCGGTCGTCACCTGTGCAAAATACTGCTCAGGGCGGCGATGCTCTGTCCCCTTGGGCGGAGGACCAGTGGCCATCTCCATTGGATTAATCTTCGGCCAATGCACCATGGTCTTCGCAAATGCAAGCCTCACACCCTCAAGGCACGCTGACCGCTTTACGGCATCAATCCAGAGCGGCGCCTCCCGCAGCTTCTGCACAAGGCCGAAGTAGGTGTCCGGAATGGGCTCGGCCGGCCACAGGCTGACACAGAGGTCCTTCACGGTCAGCTCCGACATCCGATGCATCTCCATCAGCTGCTTCATTTGATCGCTTAGAAGGGGGGCGCTCGGAGTCCGAAAACTGTGACCAGAAGAGCCGCTGGGTGGAGTCCTCTTCAAGAGTGGCGTAGTGCTTCACCGCGGCCAGCACATTCTTCGAAAGCTCAGCGAAGACGCCTGCGGAGCGCGAGACCCGCGTCAGCAGGGCAAACCTGTTGCCTCCGAACACACTCTGCAGTAAGTATTTCTTACCATTTGCAATTTGCCCGACTTGGCGGAGCTCCTCCAGGACACCTCGTGATTCGGCCCTTGCCTCCTGGAGCTCCTTCTCTGCCTTGGACAGCCGGGAGGATCGCTCCTCCTGCTCCTTCTCAAGGGCCTCCTGCTTCTTGGCAGCATCCTGGAGCTCCACTTGGAATTCGGTCACCCGAGCCTTGTGCTGCTCGGCCGCAAGTTTGGCCTTCTCAAGCTCGGCCACCGCCTTCTTAGTGGCCGTTTTCTTCGCGGTCGCCTCTGCCTCGGCTTTCTTCAAGGCCTCCCTCAAGCCCTCGACCTCGGCGGCGGCAGCTGCTGGGCCATCGCAACAAAGGATTAGTATGCAGTCCGGATAGTCAATATCCGGCATCAAGCAAATACACATCTCGTTATAGGCCCTATCTTGTCCCTCATCAAGCCATTTTTTGACAAGGTCAAGCTCTTTATCGGAAAGTTTGAGCTTCCGATCCATCTCCTCTAGTGCCGGGGCATTGGCAGCCGCAGCCATGGAAGATGCCTGCATTAGCGAAAGAAATGTAGAGATTATTAATCGGCCTACCGAATTTGATCCTCTACAGGCTTCTCCGAAGTTCCTGCAGAGTCCCGGGGGCTGCTACGTACACGGCCTACCCAAATTAAAAATTACAACTGCTCTATGAGAAAGGAACATTACTCAATTTACCTCAAAGCCTGTAAGAAGGCCTTGGACAGCATCGTTCAGTCCAGACTGGACGGACCGAACACCTTGCATGACCGCACTCATAAGAGTGTGGTGCCCATCAACAATGACGGAGTTGTTCACCAACTCCTCCAACGCATCTGGCGAGCTAGCCGCCGCCCGTGTGGAGGTGTTCGGCGCTGGCATTGGCTCCCCGACCCCTTCGCTACCGGAAGGGGGATCCTGTGTCGTCGACGGCCTTGGGGGCTCAGGAGCAAGCGGCTGAGGGGGTCCGGATGGTCCGGACTCCCTCCCCGTGTTAGCCAGGAGGGAAGCATCCCCCTGGTCTTCAATGACCGAGGCGTCGGCCTTGGCCATCGTAGCATCGACCTCCTCCCTTGTGTTCGGAGGAGGAGGGGTCATCCGTGACACCACCTCCCCAACTTCTTCGAGGATTGGAGGGGGTGCCAAGCGTGAGCCACTGTTCGCCAGTTCGGCGGGCAGAGACGTCCCCAAAGAGGTCTCCTTGGCAGGGTGGCCACGCGGAGGGCTGCACCATTAGAAAAACAATCAAACTACGTTCTATCAAGAACTACTGAAAGCATAAAGCAATTGAAAACGTCGCGTTGCGTACCTGGCCGCTAGGGGCTTCACCCTGGGTTACGTCTCCGGAACCTTCTCAGACGCTTTGGACTCCTTGTCGTAGCCCGAACTATCAGACAGAACCAGCTTCGGCCGGAACTGTCTCTTCCCGGCTTGAGGAGGTTGAACCTCCTCGACGTCGCTGGACGCCGCCCTCTTCTTCGAGTGCGAGGAGGCGCTTTCCTCCTCGTCCTCATCCCCCTCCTACACGGATGAGGCTGCAGCATCTCCGGACAGGTTGCCTGGATGAGCCCTGCGGTGGAGGCCCTCCCTGGCCTCCGGTACTTCTTTCTTCTTTCCCTTCTTGGATGGCGCCTTATAGGGCACTACGACCAACAGCTTTTCCAGCTGCTCCAATCGGGGCCCTTCCGGCAGTGGCGCCGGGCCGCTGATCTTCTTGGCCTTGGCAAGCTAGCCCTGCAAAATCCGCATAACCAGGTCAGGCCGAACCAAACGCGATATGAATATCCGAACACTCCTCGAAGAAGAGCGCCGCTCACCTGCTTTGGGGGGTTCGCGGCATCGAGGCCGATGTCCTTCCCCTCGACCGGCCACTCCTTCTGGGGCTGGAATAGTTGGCCCCATATTTTGTCAGGAGTCATGCCAAAGAGGTGTCGCATGGTGGCCGGATCCTCGAGCTCATGCTCCCACATAGGCTTGGCCCTCTGATACATCTCCGCCGTATCTACTTTTCCTAACGCTTTTCCTTTTGTTTTGGACTCTAATTTGCATGATTTGAATGAAACTAACCCAGACTGACGCTGTTTTCAGTAGAACTACCATGGTGTTGTTTTTGTGCAGAAAAAAAAAGTTCTTGGGTTGGAACGAAACTTTGCGAGGATTTTTTATATAATAAAATAGAATTACAGGAGCCAAGAACCACCGGAGGGGGGCACCTAGAAGGGCACAACCCACCAGGGCGCCCCCCCTCCTGGCGCGCCCAGGTGGGTTGTCCCCACCTGGTGGGCCCGCTGACCCTATCTCCGACGCTATAAATTCACATTTTCGGAGGAAAAAATAGGGAAAAAAGAATTATCGCGTTTCACGAGACGGAGCCGCCGCCACCTCCTGTTCTTCATCGGGAGGCCAGATTTGGAGTCCGCTTGGGGCTTCGGAGAGGGGGATCTTCGATCTTCGTCATCACCAACCCTTCTCCATCACCAATTCCATGATGCTCCCCACCGCGAGTGAGTAATTCCTTCGTAGGCTCACTGGTCGGTGAGGAGTTGGATGAGATTCATCATGTAATCGAGTTAGTTTTGTTAGGGCTTGATCCCTAGTATCCATTATGTTCTGAGATTGATGTTGCTATGACTTTGCCATGCTTAATGCTTCTCACTTTGGGCCCGGGTGCCATGATTTCAGATCAGAACCGTTTATGTTATCACCATTATATCTATGTTCTAGATCCGATCTTGCAAGTTATAGTCACCTATTATGTGTTATGATCCGTAAACCCCGAAGTGACAGAAGTTGGGATAATTTTTGGTGATGACCGTAATTTGAGGAGTTCATGTATTCACTATGTGTTAATGCTTTGTTCCGGTTCTCTATTAGAAGGAGGTCTTAAGATCACTTAGTTTCCTTTTGGACCCCGCTGCCACGGGAGGGTAGGACAAAAGATGTCATGCAAGTTCTTTCCATAAGCACGTATGACTATTTACGGAATACATGCCTACATTATATTTATGAACTGGAGCTAGTGCCGTATCACCCTAGGTTATGACTGTTATATGATGAATATCATCCAACGAAATGACCGATCCAATGCCTATGAATTTTGCTTATGTTGTTTTTGCTAAGTTACTACTGCTATCGTTACTATTACACTTGCTACAAAATTATTGCTATCACTGCTACTATTACTATTGTTGTTGCTACTACTATCAAAACTATCATACTACTTTGCTACTGATCACTTTGCTGCAGATAATTAATCTCCAGGTGTGGTTGAATTGACAACTCAGCTGCTAATACTTGCAAATATTCTTTGGCTCCCCTTGTGTCAAATTAATAAATTTGGGTTGAATACTGTACCCTCTAAAACTATTGCGATCCCCTATACTTGTGGGTTATCAAGGCCTTTTTCTGGCGCCGTTCCGGGGAGCATAGCTATATTTGTTGAGTCACTTGGGATTATTATCAAATTATCTCTATGAAGAATCTGAAGGACTCTAGGACTAAGATTTTTCCCTCTAAGATGAGGGGAGGTAAGGAACTGCCATCTAGCTCAGCACTTGATTCACCTTCTATTATGAGTAGACTTGCAACACCACCACATGCTGTTAATCCTGATATGTCACAAGTCATTGATGATGCCACTTCTGCTATGAATGATACTCATGATGATGCTAGTACCTTGCTTGATGATGGTGTGCCACTAGGTGACTTTCTTGATGAACAAATTTCTAGAGTCAGAGAGAAAGAAATTATTGAAACTGATGAGATCACTGAAACTGATGAAGTACTTGAAACTAAAAATCTAGAAACACTTGTTAGACCTAGTTCTCCTAGACCTGAATTGCCTGAGATACCTAAGGGTTATGTTATGGATGGAGAGGTAACTTGGGATATTCTTGCTTGTAAGGATAGAGATGATCTGAAGAAATTATTATGCAAGTATAAAGAAAAGACTTTGAATGCTAAAATGAAATGTGATCCTAAGTTTGCTACTTCACCTATCTTTGTTGATGATAAGGATTATGAATCCTATGTCGACCCAGAGTTAATCATTTTGGTTGAATCCGATCCATTTCATGGCTATGAAACTGAAACTGTTGTGGCACACCTCACTAAATTAAATGATATAGCCACCCTATTTGCTCATGATGAGAAAATTTACAACTATTATATCCTTAAGTTATTTATGTTCTCATTAAAGGGTGATGCTAAGATATGGTGTAATACTCTTGCTCCTGGTTGTGTGCGTAGTCCCTAGGATATGATTTATTACTTCTCTGGAAAAAAAATTCCTGCTCATATGAAACAAGCTGCCTTACAGGAAATATTTAACTTTGTGCAAATTGCAGAAGAGAGTCTCCCACAAGCTTGGGGGAGGCTTCTCCAATTGCTTAATGCTTGCCTAATCATCCACTTAAGAAAAATGAAATACTTGATATCTTCTATAATGGACTAACCGATGTTTCTAGGGACTTCCTAGATAGTTGTGCTAGTTGTGTTTTCAGGGAACGAACTATTGGACAAGCTGAGGAACTATTGAATAATATATTGAAAAATTATGATGATTGGACTCTTCTTGAACCACCACTTAAACCGACTCCGAAGAAGAGGGGTATCTTATATCTCAGTCCTGAAGATATGCAAGAGGCAAAGAAATCGATGAAGGAAAAAGGTATTAAAGCTGAGGATGTTAAAAATTTACCTCCTATTGAAGAGATACATGGACTTGACACACCATCACCTAAGGTGATAGAGGTAAACTCTCTAATGAAATTCAATGATAATGACAATCCTTATATTATGCAACCAAGTCAATGCCTTTATGAGTTTGATAATTACATTAGGAAGCAAGATCACTTCAATGCAAATGTTATGAAACAATTGAAATACAATTCTGATATGATTGCTTGCTTGAGTGACTTGTTATTTAGAATCTCAAATGATGTTAGAGGTGTAGGAAAACATGCCTCTATGGTTAAAACTCAATTAGAACAAGTTGCTAAATTTCAAAGAGAGTTGCTAAATGAAAGGAATAATAATATCAATTATCATGCTGTCAGAGTAATGACTAGAGGAGGTAGAATGACTCAGGAACCACTTTATCCTGAGGGACACCCAAAAAGAATTGAACAAGACTCTCAAAGAGCTAACACTGATGCACCTAGTCCTTCTAAAAAGAAACAGAAAAAGTAAAATGATAGGACTTTGCACACCTCTAGTGAACCTGAAATAGAAAAACCTCCTGAAAATAATAATGGTGTTTCTATCTCTGATGTTGAAACTCAATCTGGTAATGAACATTCATCTAGTGACAATTAAAAAGATAATGAGGATGTTCATGAAGATAGTCAACCAAACAATGATAAGGAACCAGATAATGATGTTGAAATAGAACCAGTTGTTGATCTTGATAACCCACAACTTCAAAATAAAAGATATGTTAAAAGAGACTTTGTTGCTAGAAAACATGGTAAGGAAAGAGAACCATGGGTTCAAAAACCCATGCCCTTTCCACCTAAATCAACTAAGAAGAAATATGATGCAGAATTTCATCGCTTTGCTGAAATGCTTAGGCTAGTCTTTTTGCGTACTCGCTTGACTGATATTTTAAAGATGGCCCCTTATGCAAAGTACATGAAAGACATCATCACTAATAAAAGGAAAATACCGGAAGCTGAAATCTCCAGCATGCTTGCTAATTATTCTTTTAAGGATGGTGTACCTAAAATACTTGGAGATCCGGGAATACCAACTATACCTTGCTCCATCAAAAGAAATTATGTGAAAACTGCTTTGTGTGATTTAGGAGCTGGTGTTAGTGTTATGCCTTTCTCTTTATATAAAAGACTTGATTTGAAAAAACTCACACCTACCAAAATATCTTTGCAAATGGCTGATAAATGCACTGCCATACCTATCGGTATTTGTGAGGATGTGCCCATTGTTGTTGCAAATGTTACTATCTTAACTGACTTTGTTATACTTGAGATGCTCGAGGACGACAACATGTCGATTATCCTTGGTAGACCCTTTTTGAATACTGCAGGGGCTGTTATTGATTGCAACAAAAGCAAGGTCACTTTTCATATCAATGGTAATCAGCATATGGTGCACATCCTGAAGAAACAATTCCAAGTGAATGGTATTGATGTTATTGAAAAATCTCCTACACTCACTATTGGAAGTTTTCAACTACCTCTACCTATTGCCAAAAAGAAATATGAAATGCTTATTGTTGGGGACATGCATATCACCATTGAGGTAACTTAGTGTTTTACGAAAGTTCTTCGGTTTTATGCTAATCGAAAGTGGTTGCTAATAAGACTTGATCAACCTTATTAATGGATCATTTTTGAGAGGTATGAAGTTGATGAATTTAGTAAGCACTACCTTCTGTCTCTACCTTTTGTTTTCTGTTTTTCTTAGTTAAATGAAATAAAATGCCATGCCTTGTCTGTTTTATGAATTTCCCGTGCAATAAAAAAATGAATGACCCAAAAATAAAAGTTCTCAGAATGCCCTAAAAATTTAATACGATTTTTTCTGATTATTTAAGAATTTTTGGTGCAAATAACATGAGAGGGGGGTGCACCAGGTGGACACAACCCACCTGGGCGCGCCAGCACCCCCAGGCGCACCCTGGTGGGTTGTGGTCCCCACGTGGGCCCCCTCACTTATCTCTTTAGCCCATGTCATCACCTACCTCCAGAAAAAATTCACCATTGCTCTCTCTCTCTCGTGTTCTTGCTCTCAAACCTGTGGATTTTGATCTCTTTGCTCGAAGCTCCATTTCCGAAACTATTTTGGAGGATTGCAACTTGGTATGTGACTCCTCCATTGGTCCAATTAGTTTTTGCTTTAGTGGTTTATATTTTGAATAACTAGCTGCTCTTGGTGCTGCTGTAGATAAGCTTGCATGTTGAATTCTTAGACTTCTAAGTAGTTCGAATGCTTGATATGGCCTCTATGCATCCCTATGAGTAGTTGCTATCAATCTTGTGAAGTTTTGTTGACAAAATTTTTTGACCTCAGTTTTTTTCATAATTTTGTTCATAGGAATAAGATGAGTTTCTTTAGGAAGTTTGCTTCCAAGAAGAACTCCAAGGGGGTTATTGGGGAGTCATCGGACAATGATCTCCGGACCCAGAGAATGGTGGAGGTGCGGCCGTGCGAATGGCCGCACAACCACTTCATGGATGGGGCCGAAATCCATCAAGAGTTCGCACAATTTACTGCTAATGCTGGGCTCACCGACTTCATCGCAGCTGAGTGTGAACAGTATCATCACCTCACAAATTCCTTTGTGCAAAGTTTCCATTTTCTGAGTAGGAATAACCCCCCTGAGGTGCAGTTTAATTTATATGCTGAACCCCGTCATATACCACTTACTGAATTTTGTGATATATGCTTGATCCCTTCTGACGGGGAAATAAGGGAGCCTAGGCCTGCAGAGTTCGAGGGTTTTTATCGTACCCTGTCTGTGGGGGATGAGAGAGGGGTGTCGAGTGTCACCACCAACAGCTTGCAGTTTCCTTCTGTGCATTATTTTACTCTATTTATTGCGAAGTGTTTGCTTGCTAGAGAGAAGGTTGGTGCACTTAGTGCCCCCGACTTCGCTGTCCTACGTCATGCGCTTTACGGTGATAACACTTATAGCTTGGGAGCTATTGTGGCACGTCGCCTTCACCTTAACAGGTCCAAGGGTAAAATTCATGGCGGTATTTATGCTACTCGCTTAGCGAGTCACTTTAACGTTCAGATACGCCAACACGATTATCCCTTGCCCAAGGTTTACTTAGACCACCAGGCTATGGCACATCATCAATTCATTGATGGCGAGAACACTACTATCGCTATTCCTTACAACCTGGTTTTCAGTGTGAACACCCGTGATATTATTCCGTTGCCTGCACCTGCTTTGTTTGATTCTATTGCCAGGGGCGGATACAGGATCATGCCAGATGATATCATCACCTACCGGAACAACCAGGCGGCAGCAGAGGAGGAGCCTCAGGAGTGGGATGCTCAGGTGCCCGCTCCACAGCACTTTGAGATGGGACCCGACGGCTACTACGAGTGGTGATTACCAAGCTAGGCCAAAAGCCTAAGCTTGGGGGAGTACATTTTTCCACCGACATTACATTCATGTTCACACATTTCATTCCAGTTGTCGGTGTCCACACTTTTTCATTGTATTATCCATGCTAAATTTATTTTCTCGCTTTCTTCTTGTGTGTTTGAAAAACTTTGAAAAAATCCAAAAAATTGTTGTTTGCTTCTTTTCGGTTTTTCTTCCTAGTTTAATTAGTTGTAGTATTAAAAGAAAACCCAAAAAGATTTCCTTGTTCTTCTTTTGCTTGTTGGGAGCTTTCCCATGTAAATAGTTTTTCTCGTTTTTGTCTTATCTTTTCCTTAATTTGCTTTCTTCAAGAAAAACTAAAAACTCCAAAAATATTTCAGTGTGTTTCTCTGAAATTATTTTCCTTTTATTGAGTCATACCGAGGAGAAGGCCACGATGAAAATGTTGAGTGGCTCTCATATGCATTATTGTTGATCTAACAAAGAGCTCAAATTACCTTGTCTTCTCCTTTGAATAAAATGTTTGCTGATTCCAGCTTAGTCCACGGCACTCTTGCACTATTATCATTTTCATATCGTTCGGTCATGCAAGTGAAAGGTAATAATGACGATATTTGGTGAACTGGCTGTGGCAGAGAGAAATGGGTATGAACTCAACTTGTTCTATTTTTGTAAATATGTTTAACCAAGTATCCATGATTCAGCCTACTATGATCAAACATGTTTGCAATGACAATTAGAGATTATAGTTTCTCATGCCATGCTTAAGTAGCTAGGAGTGGATAATGATCTATCTTGGATGTCAACATTGTGTTAAAATGATTGTGATGTAGTATGATGATATGGTATCCTCCTCTGAATGTTCGAGTGGCTTGACTTGGCACATGTTCATGCATGTAGTTGAATCAAAACCAACATAGCCTCTATGATATTTATGTTCATGGTGTTCATATCCTACTCATGCTAGTATCCAATGTTACTTGTGCATAATGCATGTTCATGACCGTTTTTGCTCTCTAGCTGGCCGCTTCTCAACCTACTTGCTAGCCTTCGCCTATACTAAGCAGGAATACTACTTGTGCATCAAAATCCTAAAACCCAAGTTACTCCAGATGAGTCCACCATACCTACTTATATGCGGTATTACCCTGCGGTTCTAAGTAAATTTGCATGGGCCACCTCTACAAACTTCAAATAAACATCCTTTTTTGTAGGAGATATGCCCTAGAGGCAATAATAAATGTTATTGATTATCTCCCTGTTCATAATTAGGTTTATGTTCCATGCTATAACTGCTATGGTTCTTGAGTCTGCAAATAAAACAAGGCTCGGAGGAAGACTCATATGCACGTGTGGAATAATAAACGATAAAATGTATTCCTAGTCAAGCCTCTATGACTGGCTCAAGTGTTGCATGATGGTTCTGTTTTCCTGATCATGGGCATGTCTATGCCAGCAACTTTGAGGGCACAATGTTAGCAGAACATTTGTGTTGAGTCGACCCGAATTGATGTTATGCTATTAGATACATTCGTCACAAGTTAAAGGGTCAATAACACAGAGATGGTTAATGTTTGCATGATTCCTTAGACCATGAGAGTATCGAGTTTCTTCATGCTTGCTTCATGAACATTGGGGTTCGTTAAACGTCATCCGTAAATGGGTGGCTATTACGGCGGCTTACGGGTTCATGGAAAAGTGTGTCAAGTAACTTGACAGCTAGAGATTGGGATTTGCTCCTCCGACGATGGAGAGATATCTCTGGGCCCTCTCGGTGTTACGGTATCCATCATCGTCTGGCCAGACACTTTGTGATTTGATCACGGGGATGCCGAAACACGGGAACGAGAAAAGAGAACGATACTGGTAACGAGGTAACTAGCATAGTGGACAAGTTGTTGATCCACGGAAATGCCTACATGTCTAACCTCGGGTATTTGTAACATATCATGAAGCAACAGGAATAGCACACGGCAACTGGAGGTTCACTCGAATATTCATTCGTGTGGGTATAGGGGTCAATATGGGTGTCCACGGCTCCGATGTTGATCATTGATCGGAAGGGGTTCGGTGTCATGTCTATACTTCACCGAACCTATAGGGTCACACGCTTAAGGGTCATCTATCTGCTGAATACTAGACAGGGAGCCTGAGAGAAAATCACCGAAAAAGTTTCGGACACCGAAAAAGTTTCGGACAGCGGAAAAGTTCCGCAGAGAGAGGTCACCGGATGAGTTCCGGTGAAACTAAAAAGTTGTTTCGGGGTATTCCATTAAGTCAAATTGGTTTCGGCACATGCCTGATAATTCTTGGAGGGTGCCAGAATCATTCTAGAAACTTCTGGGAATTTTCTGAGATGAAAACCGGAAATGTTCCGGAGCTGCCGGAACCGCTTCAGATGCTTTTCGCAGATGAAATCACTAAACTGGAATTGTTCCAGAACGCATTGAAAATTATTATGGTGGGTACTGGAAATGTTCTAAGCCCACATAAATATTTTCAGTTCGAACGGACACTGAAAAATGTCGTCGTGAATACTGAATTCCTTTTTGGGTTACTTTTTGGAAAGTCACTTGTTTGGGCTTTATCCCAAAAGATCTAGGGATGACATGGATGGATTGGGAGGCCCTCATGGGGGCCCCCCAAGGGGTGTGGCCGGCCACACTTGGGGCTCCACCATGGAGCCCCTCTTGTTCCTTGGTTTCACTTCTACGCCCTTGGTGGAAGGACTTCATTCATGTACTTTTGGGTTTTATTGTAAAACCACCCTACCCCTTGGGATTTCCTATAAATAGAGGTGGAGGGGCAGCCCTCCACACTCATCCCTTCCTCTCATACTCATGCCATGCAATGATCTGGCTTCTCTCTCCCTCCCACGAAAAGAGTTTCGTAGAGCCGAAAGGCTGTCTGGGTTCCGGTGGGAACTAGTTCTGGACGGCAAAGCCCTGCCGGATAGATGACACCGTATGTGTGCAACTCTATAGAGAGGTCGTAGTTTCGATCTTAGTGCCCGAGGGCTGTGAGTCCTCCCGAAGGGCTGTCCGAGTGACCGTCCGAGTTTCGAAGGTCCTCCCGAAGGGCTGTCCGTGACACCGTCCGGGGGACTGTTCGACCGCCTCCCAGAGGGCTGTCCGAGGGGCAGATGAGGGAGTACATCCCCATGGTTGGGAGGTTGTAAATCCTAGCTGCGGGGATCTGCACCGCCGATCGTCATCGACTCTACTTCCGCTGCGCTACGAGTCGGTAACGAATATGATCAAACCTTGTATGCAGTCTCCATAGTGGTCCTGGGTTGGTGCGTAGGTCGGAAAATTTTTGTTTTCTGCTGCGTTACCCTACAGTGGCATCATGAGCCGTGCTATGCGTAGATGCAGGTTGCGATCTAGAATACATGGAGATGTATGGGTGTTGCACAATATAATTAGGTAGTAGATGAGTTCTATTACTGAAAATTATTTGTGCGGGTAGCAGATGAAATATGTTACCCGATATTCTTGTTGCTTCCCTGGAATTTGCATATTTCTGATCTTGATAATAGCATGGTGGAGTTTCAATGTTCTGGCAATCCGCGATCCTGATTGATCAACGAAGTGCTAATAGTTCATTGAATTCCACCGTAGTTAAAAAGAAAGATGAAATTTCGCAGACAAAAGGGCAATGCAGATATGATCTGCATGGGGGTCATGCGTATGACGAAGTTTAGTATGGGGCTCGAGATTTTATTATCTCGGTTTTCATACACCCTGGAAAGTTAATCTAGCGACTTGAATTATCATACTTGATGATGGACGTTGGTAGCTTCGGTTTGTTTCGAAACCTTAGAAGCCACGTAAAACAAGTTTTTGCATGAACCGATTAGAGGCGTCTAACTTGGTTTTGCAGGAGGGTTTGCATGTGCATATGATGTGGTATAGCAGTGCTCATAATAATTTGATTATGTATGAGATGTCTATATGATGTAAATTGATTAACATGACCTGCGTGTCATGATTCGGCATGATGGCTGGAGCCATATGATTGCACTTTAAAAGACCTGCATGTCGACCTTGTGTAATGCACTTATTTTATTAGCTATAGAGATAGCAATATTATCTGGTGCATCAACAAGGTGGTGGCAATCTTCGCGAAGGTGAACACTGACGCGAATGCCGAAGACGAAGAAATACCAGACTTCTCCGTCAGAAAGGGCTATACCATATCATGCTAATTACGAATTGCCTGAGATGTTTATCCCTTATGTTGCAGCCTTCTTGATTGCGCGTTAGTCGCTTTTATTAGGGTGATCTCTCACAAAGATATCAAGTAGTTAGTGTTCTCCCAAGTGTAGCACCGTCACGGCACCTAACTTTTCGGGGTGCGCCATGGTTGCATGGGTGCGAACGATTAGGGATGTGTGAGGCGGGTGAGGTCAGACCTCGCAGCAAGATCACTTGGTTGTCTTGACGTTCATGGCAGGATCGTCCTGAGGTCGGAACACACGCATCGAAAGATGAACAAGAGTCACATAGAGATGTGATCGGCAAGTTGGCCTACCGATTAAAATTCCCGTCATGAGATGATGATTCTATGGCGATGAATTGAAGTCTGGATCTTGTATCACTCAAAATCAATTATGGGAGATATTGATTTGAGTGGGAGCGCACTGCAGAATTAACTTGTTTAATTCTTAGTGCAATTAATTGTGAACACTGTCTAAGTGTTATTTGCATAATAGTTGTAGAATAATGGCTCGCGTTTCCACCTTCCCTGTTAAAATTGAATAGCTGTTAAATATCTGGTTAAAACTTTATGGTTGGTAACGTAATGTGAGGATTGTCCTCAAGAGTGCCGAGAAGGACTTGTCCTATCGCATGCTTTCGGTATTCTCCCGCTTATGCTATGGATCATGTGACTCTCGTCCTTCGATCCAAAAAGCTAGAATTCCGTTTCAGTCAAGTGCAATATGTTTACTTCCATAAGACCCGAACTTCGAAAGTTTGGATAGTTATGTGATATTCATGGAATCTGAAAATCATTTTCAGAGACAGACAAAGGCTAAAAGATATGAGATATCCAAAGCAATGTTTGTTTGCAAACTATTAGTAAAGGAGTTTACTATGCATTAGACTGATAAGAGAGGGATCCAGAAGAACGCATGTCATATGATGAAAGGTGAATAAAACAACAACTTAAAGAGAAAGGAAGTGTTCGAAGGGTGTTAGTAAAACTTTCATGCCTAGGAAGTCCGGGGCTAACGCCACTCTTAAGTTGGGTGCTTCTTCTGAGAGTAGGAGAAAAATTGAAAGTTAAACTGTTAGAAGTATAAAGGCAATAAGGAAAAAGACTGGAATATCCAGCTCATGTATGAATGTCATACAAGTTTTTGATGTATAGAAGGCTGGTCAAAGATATAGTTCTTGGGAATTATGGTTAAACATGTTAATCACTAATTCTTGGGTATTGTGAGTTAATCACAAAGATACCCGCTCGATTGCATTCTGTTGCAACTCGATGTAAGAACTACTATGGCCTGAAAGACTAGCCAGGAATGAGGTTTAGGTATACACAGGAAACATAGTAAATGTTACTATACCTTCCATCAGTTTATTACCGTTTGTATTTATTTCCATAATTCATTTAGAGTTTCACAAACTCTAGCCCATTGCATAAGGTATCTTGCAAGAAGGTTGTTCATAAGAGAACTTTTTATGTTCGATGTTATGAATAACATAAGGGCCATACTTTCATTGAGAATGAGATATATGTTATGAATAATGATAATAATATATTACCTCTGGATTTACTTTCATAATTCATTTTAGAGTTTTACACTCTAGCCCCTTGCACAATGTTGTTGCAAAAGGGTTGTTCATAAAAGAACAATTGTTGTTCAGTATTATGAATAACATGAAGGGCTATGCTTCCACCCAGATGGGATGTATGTTATGAATATTGATAGTAATATGATACATCCATAACACTGACGCTAAATGTCGTAAGACTAAGAGAATACCACACAAGTGTGGCACTGCATTTGGTCACATTGGAGAAACCCGCATGGATAAATTCCATTATGATGGATTTTTGAAGTCGTTTGATTTTGAATCATCTGACACTTGCAAATTTCCTCCGAAAAGTGAAGTGACTGAAATACCCTTCACAGGCCATAAGGAACGAACAACAAACTTATTGGTGATCATACATTTGATGTGTGTAGTCCGATAAATGTTGCAAGTAGTGGATTTACTATCTTCAGAAATGACTCAAGTAGATATATGGATATTTGCTTGATGAGACGTAAGTCTGGATCTTTTGAAATCATTCGAAAGGTTTTCAAGAATGAAGTAGAAGTTATTGTAACAAGAAAATTATGTTTCTACAATTCGATTGCAGAAAGGAATATTTGAGTTACAAGTTTAGCGAATGTCTGATGAGTTGTGAAAGGGGTTTCATAACTTGCACCTCCCGGAACACCACTGCAAGTGGAAAGTCCGTGAAGATGAAATCGAACCATTTATGACATGGTATGATCAAAGATGACATAAATAAATTTGCAATTATCCCTTTTAAAAGATGATGCTTTAGAGACTATGGCTTTTACACTGAAAAGAGCTCCATCGGGTATGTTGAAATGACGCCATGGTATGGTACGCGCAACCATGTTATATCTTTTCTTAAACATTTGGAATATGGGGCTTGTGTAAAAGGTTACAAACCTATTCCAAATCAGACAAGTGCTACTTTGTAGGTTATCCCAAAATGTTGGGTATTCCTCCCTCACTATGCCGAGGCAAAAGGTTTGCCACAAAGAACGGTATGCTTTTTGAAGAAAATGGTTTTTTCAAAAAGGTGAGTGGGAGAATAATGCAACTCGACAAGATAAACAGTATCTTCGTCATCAGATCAAAGAAAAGGAACCTTGGAAGTAATTCCGGAGTTTCCTACTGCGACTGATACGGAAGTCTCTACAATAAAATGTATGGACTTCGGTCGAACTTGCAGCTGAACCATGTAGGCAAGGCTCGTGCAAACCTCTCAGGTGTGCAGACGAGATATTGTTGTTAGACAACAGTATACCTACGATACACAAGGAAGCGTTGATGGGCCCTGACTCCGAAATTTGCTAAATGCCAATACAATCCGAGATAGTTTCCATATGAATGTTTCAAGATTAAAATCTTGATACACCTTTCGGAAGACTTAGAGTCTAACGAGTATTTGTGGAACTAAAAACTGATACGGATAAAAATGTTTTATCCATAAAGCTCGACTTGTTGAAATAACAAGTTCAAGGAGTTGACTACGATGAGGTTGTTTCATCGTAGCGATGCTTAAAGTCGGTTCGGGTTGAACTAGCAATTAATACATATTTCAAATCATGAGATATGAAACAAGGATGATGAAAGGATTTCCATATGATGGAAATAAAACCAAGGACTTGCATGTGTTACAGTCCAAGGTATTTTGTCATTCCAGAGGATGCTAGTAAGTATGCAAACTTCAGAGTTCCAGCAATGGACAGAAGAGAGAAAAATGGAGTTGGAATCTTCGTGTTTTGACTTCATCAATGGGTAACGAAGATGCTTGTGATTCAAGAAAGTAAGTGGGAGCATAATAATATTTCTAAAAACGTTGTGTGCTTGACACATTGTTAATTGCAAATAAATTTCTTGACACGAATTAGGACTTCATTTGAAAATAGTTTTTCGATGAAGTGCTTGGGCTAAATAGCCTTGATATTAGGCATGATGATCTATGGAGATAGATTTACCTGATGGGGCTGAGCAAAGATACATATTGACAAAATGCTAAAACCTTTTAGCATTAAAAGCGTCAAGGAGTGATTCTTGCCGAAGTCACATGGAAAGAGTTTTTGCAAGACTCGGTGTCCTAAAACACTGATGAGCAAAATACATGATGGAGATTCCACACACTCTTGTGTTTGGATTAATCATGTATTCCATGGTATGTAAAACAACCAGACATGTCCAATACTCCCAAAGTTGTTGCGAGTATAGATACCAAAGTGATCAAAAGTATTGATCAAGGGACAACAGTGAAAAAGGGTCATTGAGTACTATAGTAGCACTGATGACAAGTTTTCTCGCAAGTGGAGATCATGAACAGTTCGTTGTAAAAGGTTACATCGAAGCAGTCTTCATCAATGCTCCAAGCGATTTTCGATTTAAATTGAGGGTTTTGTGTAACACACAATGTGGTGGCACAGTTAGTTGGAAAATGTTCCAAACAAGTTACTGTGGCGAATTCTATAACAAAGGCGAAGTATGTTGCCGCTTTTAAAAGCGACAAAGAAGATGTTGAATCATATAGTTCATTCATGAACTTAGTATGGTTTCAAGATGGCTTTTGTCAATGGGACACTACTGCAAGTAGTTGCTCCATAACTCAGTCTGAGGAATCCAGGTTCGACCTGTGATTCGCATACATACCAAGCCAAGTCCACACAAAATATGAATTTTGTGAATGCGTGAAAATGCGAGGATATGCAAAGATACACACGGAGCTGAAGTCGTCAGATCCGTTGGACATTCAGGCTATACCACAAGCGAAGCATATTTACACCGGTGTGCCACAGGTGTAAAGTGCATTAGCATTAACTAGATTATTGACTCTAGTGCAAGTGGGAGTCTGTAGGAGATATGCCCTAGAGGCAATAATAAATGTTATTGATTATCTCCCTGTTCATAATTAGGTTTATGTTCCATGCTATAACTGCTATGGTTCCCGAGTCTGCAAATAAAACGAGGCTCGGAGGAAGACTCATATGCACGTGTGGAATAATAAACGATAAAATGTATTCCTAGTCAAGCCTCTATGACTGGCTCAAGTGTTGCATGATGGTTCTGTTTTCCTGATCATGGGCATGTCTATGCCAGCAACTTTGAGGGCACAATGTTAGCAGAACATTTGTGTTGAATCGACCTGAATTGATGTTATGCTATGAGATACATTCGTCACAAGTTAAATGGTTAATAACACAGAGATGGTTAATGTTTGCATGATTCCTTAGACCATGAGAGTATCGAGTTTCTTCATGCTTGCTTCATGAACTTTGGGGTTTGTTAAACGTCATCCGTAAATGGGTGGCTATTACGGCGGCTTACGGGTTCATGGAAAAGTGTGTCAAGTAACTTGATAGCTCGAGATTGGGATTTGCTCCTCCGACGGTGGAGAGATATCTCTGGGCCCTCTCGGTGTCACGGTATCCATCATCGTCTGGCCAGACACTTTGTGATTTGATCACGGGGATGCCGGAACACGGGAACGAGAAAAGGGAACGATACTGGTAACGAGGTAACTAGCATAGTGGACAAGTTGTTGATCCACGGAAATGCCTACATGTCTAACCTCGGGTATTTGTAACATATCATGAAGCAACAGGAATAGCACACGCCAACTGGAGGTTCACTCGAATATTCATTCGTGTGGGTATAGGGGTCAATATGGGTGTCCACGGCTCCGATGTTGATCATTGATCGGAAGGGGTTCCGTGTAATGTCTATACTTCACCGAACCTATAGGGTCACACGCTTAAGGGTCATCTATCTGCTGAATACTAGACAGGGAGTCTGAGAGAAAATCACCGAAAAAGTTTCGGACACCGAAAACGTTTCGGACAGCGGAAAAGTTCCGCAGAGAGAGGTCACCGGATGAGTTCCGGTGAAACTGAAAAGTTGTTTCGGGGTATTCCATTAAGTCAAATTGGTTTCGGCACATGCCTGATAATTCTTGGAGGGTGCTAGAATCATTCTGGAAACTTCTGGGAATTTTCCGAGATGAAAACCGGAAATGTTCCGGAGCTGCCGGAACCGCTTCAGATGCTTTTCGCAGATGAAATCACTAAACTGGAATTGTTCCAGAACGCGTTGAAAATTATTATGGTGGGTAATGGAAATGTTCTAAGCCCACATAAATATTTTCAGTTCGAACGGACGCTGAAAAATGTCATCGTGAATAGTGAAAGTGCTTTTTGGGTTACTTTTTGGAAAGCCACTTGTTTGGGCTTTATCCCAAAAGATCTAGGGATGACAAGGATGGATCGGGAGGCCCTCATGGGGGCCCCCCAAGGGGTGTGGCCGGCCACACTTGGGGCTCCACCATGGAGCCCCTCTTGTTCCTTGGTTTCACTTCTATGCCCTTGGTGGAAGGACTTCATTCATGTACTTTTGGGTTTTATTGTAAAACCACCCTACCCCTTGGGATTTCCTATAAATAGAGGTGGAGGGGCAGCCCTCCACACTCATCCCTTGCTCTCATACTCATGCCATGCAATGATCTGGCTTCTCTCTCCCTCCCACGAAAAGAGTTTCGTTGAGCCGAAAGGCTGTCTGGGTTCCGGTGGGAACTAGTTCTGGACGGCGAAGCCCTGCCGGATAGATGACACCGTATGTGTGCAACTCTGTAGAGAGGTCATAGTTTCGATCTTAGTGCCCGAGGGGCTGTTCGTGAGTGCCTCCCGAAGGGCTGTCCAAGTGACGGTCCAAGTTCTGTGAGTCCTCCCGAAGGGCTGTCCGAGTGACCGTCCTAGTTTCGAAGGTCCTCCTGAAGGGCTGTCCGTGACACCGTCCGGGGGACTGTTCGACCGCCTCCCGGAGGGCTGTCCGTGGGGCAGATGAGGGAGTACATCCTCGCGGTTGGGAGGTTGTAAATCCTAGCTGCGGGGATCTGCACCGCCGATCGTCATCGACTCTACTTCCGCTGCGCTACGAGTCGGTAACGAATATGATCAAACATTGTATGCAGTCTCCATAGTGGTCCTGGGTTGGTGCGTAGGTCAGAAATTTTTTGTTTTCTGCTGCGTTACCCTACAGTTTTTGTGTGCCTGGATTGTTCATTGAGCGACAGGAGGTAGTCAGTCTCTTCCATGCTAAGCGGGTTATTCTCATGATGAGTGTTTGTTCACTCGTCCTAGCATGGGAGGGGCGGTAATTGGGATTCCCAGTCCCGAATTCAAAATTGCAAATAATTAAACAAAACTCCCCCAGGACTGTTGTTGGTATGGACGGTACCCGTGGATTCGGTTAGCCGTGGAGTGTGTTTGTTGGTAGAGGGGGAGTAAACCTTTACTTTTTATCGCTTGGGAACCGCCACTAATGTGTTTAGCATGGAAGATACCGATAACTAATGGTCGCGAAGTAAACAGGAAGGGTGCATTTCTCAAAATTTCATTTATCTCTATTTTTTAAAAATATGAGCTCTGGCACTGCTGCAAATCACTGCTTCCCTCTGCGAAGGGACTATCTATTTACTTTTATGTTGTGTCATCACCTTCTCAAATAAGCGCTAGACCTGAGAGCACTATTGTCATCCTCATGCATTGTGTATAGCTAATGTTGGGTGCATCATGACTGGATCTTTTTTACCATGAATTACAATGTTTAGTCGATGCTTGAACTTTGGAGGTGCTCTGCATTTATGTTTTGCGGTCTCAGAAAGGGCTAGCGAGATACCATTATTGTCATATTATATCATGGCTATTTTGACAAAGTGTTGTCATTTGAGAAATCTTATTATTGCTCGCTAGTTGATTGTGTCATTAGTATGAGTTAATATAATCTTTAAGAGTCATTGTCGATATGGTTAGTCATGATCCTTGCTGAAACCCTGGGTGCTACTTAAGCTTATTTATGTAAACAAGAGCAAAAGAGTTCGTAAAAGTTTTTCTTTTTCACTTTCAGTTTGTCAACAGAATTGCTTGAGGACAAGCAAAGGTTTAAGCTTGGGGGAGTTGATACGCTTCCGTCGTATCTACTTTTCCTAACGCTTTTCCTCTTGTTTGGGACTCTAATTTGCATGATTTGAATGAAACTAACCCGGACTGACGCTGTTTTCAGCAGAACTACCATGGTGTTGTTTTTGTGCAGAAATAAAACTTCTCGGATTGGAACAAAACTTTGCGAGTATTTTTTATATAATAAAAGAGAATTACTGGAGCCAAGAACCACCGAAGGGAGCACCTGGGTGGGCACAACCCACCAGGGCGCCCCCCTCCTGGCGCGCCCAGGTGGGTTGTCCCCATCTGGTGGCCCCGCTGACCCTATCTCCGACGCTATAAATTCACATTTTTGGAGAAAAAAATAGGGGAAAAAAGAATTATCGCGTTTCATGAGACGGAGCTGACGCCATCTCCTGTTCTTCATCGGGAGGCCAGATCTGGAGTCCGTTTGGGGCTCCGGAGAGGGGGATCTTCGATCTTCGTCATCACCAACCCTTCTCCATCGCCAATTTCATGATGCTCCCCACCGTGAGTGAGTAATTCCTTCGTAGACTCGCTGGTCGGTGAGGAGTTGGATGGCATTCACCATGTAATCTAGTTAGTTTTGTTAGGGCTTGATCCCTAGTATCCATTATGTTCTGAGATTGATGTTGCTATGACTTTGCCATGCTTAATGCTTGTCACTTTGGGCCTGGGTGCCATGATTTCAGATCTGAACCGTTTATGTTATCACCATTATATCTATGTTCTAGGTCCGATCTTGCAATTTATAGTCACCTATTACGTGTTATGATCCGTAAACCCCGGAGTGACAGAAGTCGGGATAATTTCCGGTGATGACCGTAATTTGAGGAGTTCATGTATTCACTATGTGTTAATGCTTTGTTTTGGTTCTCTATTAAAAGGAGGCCTGAATATCTCTTAGTTTCCTTTTGGACCCCGTTGCCACGGGAGGGTAGGACAAAAGATGTCATGCAAGTTCTTTCCATAAGCACGTATGACTATTTACGGAATACATGCCTACATTATATTTATGAACTGGAGCTAATGCCGTATCGCCCTAGGTTATGACTGTTATATGATGAATATCATCCAACGAAATCACCGATCCAATGCCTACGAATTTCGCTTATATTGTTTTTGCTAAGTAACTACTGCTATCGTTACTGTTACACTTGCTACAAAATCATTGCTATCACTGCTACTGTTACTATCGCTGTTGCTACTACTATCAAAACTATCATACTACTTTGCTACTGATCACTTTGCTGCAGATAATTAATCTCCAGGTGTGGTTGAATTGACAACTCAGCTGCTAATACTTGCAAATATTCTTTGGCTCCCCTTGTGTCGAATCAATAAATTTAGGTTGAATACTCTACCCTCGAAAACTGTTGCGATCCCCTATACTTGTGGGTTATCACCCTCTCCTGGCAAGGGAGGAGCCGGCGGTGGACCATGATCTGGACCACGTCGACCAGCTTCGCGCCGGTCTTGATTATGTTATCGACGCACTTCTGCAACGCCTTCGTGTGAGCGACACACCCCCAGTCTCGGCTCTTGGTGGTCCATGAGGCCAATCTGGTAGGGGGTCCGGACCTGAATGCGGGGGCCGCTCCCCAGGCGGCCTCCCTCAGCTCGGTGATGTAAAACCACCCCTTTTGCCACATCCGGACAGTGTCGACGAAGTGGCTGTCCGGCCACTGGACCCACGCCAGTTTACTAATCATGGCCCCTCCACAGTCTGCATGCTCACCGCCAACCACCTTGGGCTTGACATTGAACACCTTCAGCCATAAACCTAAGTGCGGCTGAACTCAAAGGAGCGCTTCGCATAAGACGATGAAGGTCAAGATGTGGAGGAGGGAATTGCGGGCTAGATCATGAAAATCTAGCCCGTAGAAGAACATCACCCCCCGCGCAAAGGGGTGCAGGCGAAATCCTAGCCCCCTAAGGAAATGGGGAAGAAACACGACCCTCTCGCCCGACTGGGGCGTGGGGATGATCTGGCCCTCTTCGGGGGCCCGATGAGCAACGTCGACCGACAAATAGCCGGCCTACTTCAGCCGCACGATGTCGTTGTCGGTGACGGAGGAGACTTCCCACTTCCCTTTGGCGCCCGAGCTTGCCATGGTCTAAGGAGACGGGACAGGGTTTGCTGTGGAAGCAGAGGAAAGGGGCGCTGGATCTCTGAGGATCTGCGTGAGCAGGAGGTCGAAGAAGGCGTGGGTTGCTGACTGTGATAGCTCTCCCTTTATAGACTAGTGACAGGCCTGGGATTCCTTTTTCCACGCCGTTGGCTTCTCCACTTCCCGATATGCCCGTGACGTTATGTGCAGGGAGGGGAATCGAAATCATTAACAATATCCCCCAAAAAGCGGGACACGATCTCCGCCTCGAGGGGACGTACCAAACATGGCATCGGCCTCAAGCTGCGCTTCAAGAAATAGTAACTGCTCGGCGTTATGGCCGGAAGCGACTCTTCGTTGGAGGAGAAAAAGTTGTCGGACGAAGGCACCATTTGCGCTTGAACGGTATTTTTTTATTATTGCCTTCGGTGCTGAGTAAAACTGCCGTTTCAGATTCTGGACATCACTTGGTTCTGAACATGGGTAAAACATACTGAAGAACTCGCCTCGCAAGCCGAATACTGGACGGATGAGTGGATGCCGGATACAAGTCTTGGCGTTGGAGGCAAGTTCGGAGGCAACTGAGGGAGTCATGGACTAAGGGGTCCTCGGGGCGACGGCCCATTATACATGGGCCGGACTGGTGGAGCCGTATAGTGATAGGAGATCTATGAAGCCATGGTGTGCCCTCCAAGTCAAGAAGGCGCAGGATCTCTTTAAACCCTTATTGTAATCTGTCTTCGGTAACCCTAACCCTACCGGTGTCTATATAAACCGAGGGTTTTTAGCCTTTAGGGCTAGAGCTACATTCGTCACCTCATCGCCTTAGGCTTTAGCTCATACGGATCTCGAGGTAGATCTACTCTGTAAACCATATTATACATCCAACACAATCAAGCAGGACGTAAGGTATTACCTCTTCAAGAGGGCCCGAACCTGGGTAAACACTGTGTTCGTCGTCCCTTGTTCCCCATCGATACTAGATCCACAGCTCGGGACCCCCCTACCCCATGGTCTGCCGGTTTTGACACCGACAGCAACTACCAAAGATCATTAAGGTAAAACCCAACAATAGCATTAAGTATCAAGTCTTCTTTACTCCCATACGCAACAACATACTTACTTGGGTGTAAGCTTCTGTCACTCTTGCCACCCACTATAAGCGAATTAGAAACGTATTGCAACACCCTACAGCGGGAATCCCTCACGCTTGCGCAACATGGAGAGCACCATAGGACAGCACCAAAATAAAACATACAACTCAAACCAGTCACGATCATCAATCAACCCATAGGACAAAACGAATCTACTCAAACATCATAGGATGGCAACACATCATTGGATAATAATATGTAGCATGAAGCACCATGTTTAAGTAGCGATTACAGTGGGTAAAAGAGAGGTTACACCGTTGCATAGAGGGGGAGAGAGTTGGTGTTGACGGCGGTGAAGTTGTTGGTGTAGATCGCCGTCACGATGGTTGCGCCGGAGGCGCTCCGGCACCACCGGGAGATTGGGGGAGAGAGCCCCCCTCCTTCTTCTTATTCTTCCTTGGCCTCCCCCCTAGATGGGAGGAGAATTCCCCCTCTGGTCCATGGCCGCCATGGCGGTAGAGGGGCAGGAGCCCCTCTGAGATTGGATCTCTCTCTCTGCTCTCTTCTGTTTCGCGTTCCTGTTTTCTGGCCTTTCATCGTTTCTTAAATTCCCGGAGATCCGTAACTCCGATCGGGCTGAAATTTTAACATGACTTTTTCCGGATATTATCTTTCTTGCAGCAAAAGAAGGGGGTCAACCGACCTACGAGGCGCTCACTACGCAGCACGGCATGCCAGAACCCCCCTAGCACACCCTGATGGGTAGTGGGCCCATCGAGCACCGTCGTGCGTTGATTCTTCTTCCAAAAATTCACATATATTCTGAAATAAATCTCCTTAAATTTTTATCGCGTTTGGACTTTGTTTGATATGGATGTTTTGCGAAACAAAACACATGCAACAAACAGGAACTGGCACTGGGCACTAGATCAAAATGTTAGTCCCAAAAATAATATAAAACTATAGATACGACAGAGACATATCAGCGGCGGCGGCGGCGGTGGAGGAGGCGCCGCCGTGCTACGTCTCCAATGTATCTATAATTTATGATGTATTCATGCCATGTTTACAACAATTTTATATGCTTTTGGTATGATTTTATTAGAACTAACCCGGACTGATGTTATTTTCAGCAGAACTACCTTGGTGTCGTTTTTTTGTGCAGAAATAAAAGTTCTCGGAATGAGCTGAAAATTTACAGAGAATATTTTTGGGAAATATAAAAAGTACTGGAGCGAAAAGATACCAGAGAGGAGTCCCGAGGTAACCACAAGGGTGGGGGCGCCCCCCTAGGGCTTGCCCCCCTGCCTTGCCGCCGCCTCGTGGACCCGCTTGACTTGTTCCCGACGCCAAAAACTCCTATAAATATAGAAAACTTCAGAAATAAACCTAGATCGGGAGTTCCGTCGCCGCAAGCCTCTGTAGCCACGAAAAACCAATCGGGATCCCGTTACGGCACCCTGCCGGAGGCAGAAACCATCACCGGTGGCCATCTTCATCATCCCGGCGGTCTCCATGATGAGGAGGGAGTAGTTCACCCTCGGGGCTGAGGGTATGTACCAGTAGCTATGTGTTTGATCTCTCTCTCTCTCTCGTGTTCTTGATATGTCACGATCTTGATGTACCGCGAGCTTTGTTACTATAGTTGAATCATATGGTGTTTTTCCCCTCTACCTTTTGTGATGAATTGAGTTTTACCTTTGAGGTTTCACTATTATCGGATTGAATACTATTATGTATTTGAGAACAATTGATGTATGTCTTGCATGGGATACCCGTGGTGACAATGGGGTATTCTATTGATTCACTTGATGTATGTTTTGGCACTCAACTCGTGGATTCCCGAGGTGACATTGGGGTAATCTATGCATAGGGGTTCATGCACGTTTTCGTTCTTGTTTCTCCAGTAGGAATCTTGGGGCACTCTTTGAGGTTCTTTATGTTGGATTGAATATTATGAATCTGAAGTTGTTTGATGCATATCGTATAATTGACCCACGGATACTTGTGGTGACATTGGAGTATCTAGGTGACATTAGGGTTGATTGATTTGTGTCATATGGTGTTATTTTACTACGAACTCTAGGGCTGTTTGTGACACTTATAGGAATAGCTCAATGGATTGATCGGAAAGAATAACTTTGAGGTGGTTTCGTACCCTACAAGCAATTTCATCTTATGTTCTCCGCGATAGGAACTTTGGAGTGACTTTTGTTGCACGTTGAGGGATTGCCATATGATCTAATTATGTTATCATTGTTGAGAGAACTTGCACTAGTGAAAGTATGAACCCTAGGCCTTGTTTTCAAGCATTGCAATACCGTTTTTGCTCACTTTTGTTACTAGTTACCTTGCTGTTTTTATATTTTCAGATTACAAAAACCTATATCTACCATCCATATTACACTTGTATCACCATCACTTCGCCGAACTAGTGCACCTATACAATTTACCATTGTATTGGGTGTGTTGGGGACACAAGAGACTCTTTGTTATTTGGTTGCAGGGTTGTTTGAGAGAGACCATCTTCATCCTACGCCTCCCACGGATTGATAAATCTTAGGTCATCCACTTGAGGGAAATTTGCTACTGTCCAACAAAACTCTGCGCTTGAAGGCCCAACACGAGTCTACAAGAAGAAGGTTGCGTAGTAGACATCACGCCGCCAACGGCGTGGCCCCGCACATCGCTGCCGGAGTTGCTGCCGCTGCGCTGGGCGAGCAGGCTCCCGCACCGCTCGATGCTGCCGCGGTGGGCGAGCATGGCCTCGCCGCCATGGAGGACCAGGAGGAGCACCACGCCGAATAGGTCCATCTCCTCCTCCTCCTCCTCCTCCTTCCTTCAATGGATGGATCGATGATGTTTTGATTTGCAAGCTCGCGTCCTCATCGATGATGAGTTTGTGTGCAGGGAGAGCTCGACGAGGAGGTCGACGGCGCGGTGGGCGAGCATGGCCTCGCCGCGGAGGAGCACGAGCCTGCCGTGGAGGACAAGGAGGACGGGCAGCTCACCGATGAGGTCAACGGCGACAACCCGCTGCTGCCGCACCTGCCCACCCCACCCGTGCCCCACGACGCCGCCGTGGAGGACCTGGAGGGAGGACAGCTTGCCGACGAGGTCGACGGCGATGACCCGCACCTACCCGCCCCACCCGTGTCATCGGCGAACCAGGTAAGCGTCTCGTCTCGTCTCGTCTCCGCAACTGCTCCTT
The DNA here is from genome assembly GCA_011799875.1 of Thinopyrum elongatum. NCBI lineage: Eukaryota > Viridiplantae > Streptophyta > Magnoliopsida > Poales > Poaceae > Thinopyrum > Thinopyrum elongatum. Next base: position 4,795,646 of record CM022298.1, read on the forward strand.
CCTCCCTCGCTCGTCTCGTCTCGTCTCCGCTCCTGCATCTAACCTGGTTGGCATCGACATGCGTGAGCTGTGCAGGGTACTGACGACATGATTGTTTTGCTCGAGCTGGAGGAGGAGCCGGAGGAGATCGCCGCGCTGGCCGGCCAGGGCCCGCTTGTCCCCGCCCCCACTGCCGCTTCGACGCAGGTAGTGCAGGTCTCCTCCTCCCCCCTCCTCCTTGGTGCCGGCATGGATCTGCTCATGTTGGAATCACCTGTTTTCATCCTACTTTGTGTTTTGCTTGGAACATCTCTGCTTGAGCTCGATCCCCACGCTTGCTCTAAACTTCTACAGATCATCCCCCCTTGTTGGTGTGCGGCTGCGCTTTTGTTGTCATGTTATCCTGCGTTAGGCTCGGCAAATTTATTGTGTAGTTTGGTGTCACTGGGTGGAAGGAATAGGTGCGGTAATGGTATTACTACATTGGTATTGTCAGTTTGATTCAGATGAAGGTTAGTATTTTCAGTGAGAGCAGCATTATGTCTATGTATTTAGCTAAATTATGAGCAGCATTATGAGCTGCCATTATATTTATTCATTTAGCTGTTTGGGTATTTGCACCGGGATTGTGCATCTCCACATGTTCAACTGAATGAATTTGTCAATGTTAATCTACACATGGAACATCTTTGATTCTCTGCTTTTCTAAAGAATTTATCATCTGTTTTCTTACCGATTGGTACTGTTGCACACGGTGTTGGTTCATCAAATAGGTTAATTACCTCGGTTTCATCCTCGTGGGAGTGACCATCTTTGTTCTGGGGACCGTGCTGATAGCAGAGTTGGGAACCGACATCACAACCTGGATCAACACACTTCAGATGATGACGCCCAAGAGATGGACTCTTGCCGTGTTCGTAGCCATGGGCGACATCAGTTCCCTGATGCTCACTTACGCCCCGGCGTGATTAACTCGTTCCATTGCGTTATGTTTCTAGGAGCCGGCGTCGCCTTGGGCGTGACGCGGAGCTACGCCGGCACCTGTTGGAGAACCAAGTGTAGTGTCTAGTACGTGAACGTGACGCATCGTGTGCATGTAGTGGAGTGCTATGTTAGACATCTTTTGTATGTTGTTAGCGAACCGTCACCGAGGACAGAGTATCCATTTTTCGGCAACCACTCCGCCGTAGCCAAGCCACTTCTCCGGCAAAGCTCAGGAATGGGCAGACTTAGTACTACTAAAATCCTATGCAACATATATCTTTTTGAACCGTAGTTTCGACTATGGTGATCCAGGAAAATTTGAGACTCCGGTTGAAATAAATAAATAGCTTTATACCAAAATTTTGTTTTTATTTATTTTATTTTTATCATACTACAGTATTAAGGAGTATAATTTTTTTATTTAGTTGGTATAATTAACCACATAATTTAATTGGTATGGTTAAGCAGTGTTCCTTGTTATCAATTGTAATGCATATCACTAATCATTTTGTTTATGCTAAATATAAATTAAGTGACGTACCATTAGTTATCTTAAAATGACTTTTGTGGCGATTACACAAATTATATAGTGCACATATACATATTTGTCTGTATGTGCATATATTCATGTATGGTTAATGCATATATTCATGTTATAAGTGCCTAAAGAATAATGTCCAACAAATATCTTAATAGTAATTTCTAGTGTATTATTTGGCGTGCATATTTATTGAACCTTGTAGAATATAAATTATACCGTTTGCAAATGTGTTGCAAGTTAGATTCGGTAATAAGTTCAACATATATATGGGATTGAAATAGCACCGATCACCAGATGCACGTGTCATGTCTTGGGTGGTTATCCCTGTCGCATGCGTGTACGTGGGGAGATAACCTGTGCGAGCGACTGGCCAGTCGGCCGATCGGGATCATTTTCGTATTTGGTTTTGATGATGCAGAGGCAATCCCTGACATTCCCCTGCGCAGTGGCAGCAGCGAAGATTTCTTAGCTTGGGCTCATGAAAAAATATGGTATGTAGTCTATTAAAACGACATACAATGCTCTAGTGACTCACATGGAAGACGGGCGAACACTTGAACCTCAAGGAGTGAGGAATGGACGTGGACATTCCCATAGAAACTACAAGCTGTGCCGAAAGTTCGGGTCTTCCGGCGGCGGGTGATTCATGGGATCTTACCAAATGAATGCACCTTGAAGCGATTGCATATCATGTAATTTTACCGATGAAATGTTTGTATGGCTATGGAGGAAGATCTTGAACATGTCTTGACTCTTGATACACTTCCACATGCCAGATTTTTTTGGGATGAGGCGTCGTATTCGTCTAACAAGGCGTCATCTCGACACTTGGGCCAAAGACATACTTTGTGACCGGTCACTACTAGGAAAAAGCCTAGTAGTAGCGCGGGTTAAACAGCTAGTAGTAGCGTGCGTGCCCGCGCTACTACTACGGCGCTACAGCTAACTGGTAGTTGTAGCGCGGTGCATCCCGCGCTACTAGTACGTGTGTCAGTAGTAGCGCGGATTCCACACGCGCCACTACTAACTATCTGTAGGGTGGGTCTGTGACCCGCGCTACTACTATTAATTTCAAAAAAAAAAAAATATCTCGACCCTGTGCATGCTGTCAATGGTGTCAATGGTTCGATCCAGCGACGACAGGGGTCGCCGGAGGTGTGGACGGGTAGCGGCAGACCAGATCCGGCGACGGCTGTTGGAGAGGGAGCGGATCAGTTGTAGAGCAAGATGACGGTGTGAGGACCCTCTTCGTGGCCAAGGCGGAGAGCTCCTGGTTGGCCATGTCGACGACCTGCGCGGCATGGGCATGGGAGGTGAGTAAAACCGAAGGGAGAGGGAGAGGGAGAGGGAAAAAGAGAAAAAAGGAAGAAAGGACGGAGATGGAGGGCACATCGGGGCTCGTCACCGGTGGTGAGGTGCTCCGTCGTGGTGGCATGGAGGCGAGGGGAAAGACGGGCGAGCTCCTAGACGCCAGCGACGCGAGGAGGCGGACTCGTTGGGCGCCATGGAGGAGGAGATGTGCTTGGGCAGGAGCACCATGGGAGAGCCTATGGAGAGAGGGGGAGAGTGAGGGAGAGAGGAGGGATTCGGCCGAGGATATGGGGACTTCACCTACCTCGTACTTAGTAGTAGCGAGAGGTATAAAACCGCGCTACTACTATCAACTTAGTAGTAGCGCGGGTTTATACCCCTCGCTACTACTATGGAATGTCCGGTGGGGGGCACGGTAGAGACCGCTTAGTAGTAGCAAGGGGTAAAAACCCGCGCTACTAGTAAGTAGCAGTAGCGAGGGGTATAAACCCGCGCTACTAGTAAGCGTCTGCCTATAAGCTTTTCCCTAGTAGTGGGTGTTTCCTCGATCAGGATCAAGCTAAAGAGCTTATCATTATGTGAGCTACCTGGCATTTCTAGCTGATGGACACATGATATTCGACGAACTCAATGTGACTAACCCGAGAAAGCCTAATCTCAAGTGACTCAAAAAGAGCAATCATCTCAAAACAATTTTTAAAAATACTCACACAATTTATAAACATACATGAATATTTTTATAAGTCTATGAATAGTTACGAATTATACACACAACTTCGAAAAATAAACGAACACTTTTAAAAAACGTGTCATCACTTTTTAAAATACATGAACGTTTAGTTAAAAATCATGAACACATAAAAAAGAATATTGGCGCTATAGGAAAAGCTTCTATGTGACGATTGGCGGATCCTATATGGCGTGTTGGGCGCGAGGTCCCCCTGTTTTTTCTTTTTCTTTAACATTTCTTTTTCTGTTTTTATTTTTTTCTATATTTCCTTTTGCACTTTTATTCTTTCGTTTTTCTATTTGCGAAAATCTATTAAATTGGAGAATATGTTCTAAAATTGGGAACATTTTTCTTAAATCATGAACACTTTTTAAATTCACGAACATTTTTCTGAAATCATGAATATATTTTTACAAATTCTCGAACAATTGTAAAAATTATGGACATTTTTTGAAATCGTAAATATTTTTAAATTCATGAAAAATTTCTTGTAATAGTGAACATTTTTTAAATTCGGGAACATTCTCTTCAACTGTGAAAATTTTTGAATTTGCAAAAGGTTTTTTTCAAATCGTGAACATTTTCTGAAACCATGATTTTTATAAATTATATGATTTTTTTAATTCGTGAACCTTTTTGAATTTGTGAACATGTTTTTAAATCGTTAACATTTTCTAAAATCATGGACATTTTTTTAAGCAAACTTTTTTATAATTTATTTATTTTTTCAAAAAGAATAGTTTTGAATTTCGAAATTTTTCCTAATCATGAATTATTTAAATAGATAAAGATTGAAAATAAAATAATAAATGACAAAAATAAAAAGGAATTAAACAAAATAGTCAGCTCGGACATGGGCTAGCCCAAACGGGCGCGCTGGGGGAGCGTGGGTGCGCGGTACCGCTCCTCCCAGAGCCCCAAGCGCTGGCGGAGGGGAATGTTCTTTTGCGGACCAGCCCATATTGGCGAGAAGACTATATTGGCGCTTCATGCAGGCTCCATCCAAATACGGGAGCAACTAGTTGACGAGCGCTCCTTCTGGAGCCTCACAACGATCAGCGCCACTTGGCGCGCTCTCAGCCGTTCGCCACGTGTCGTGCTCTGGGCATTCCCTCCGGATTTTGTTTTTTTTTATTTTTCCGAACGGGTTTTCCGCTTTTTAAACAGTTTTTCCCCTTTTTTTCGATGTTTCGGTTTTTCACTGGTCTTCCTTAGCTTTTGGATAAAAAAATTCACAAAAAAGTGTTTTTTTTTTCGCGCGAGTCATGGTTTTGCTTCCGCAAGAGGCACGGTTTTGCTTTCGCGAGAGTCACGGCCGTGCCTCTCGGAAACGAAAAAAACACGTTTTCTATTTTTTTTCCTTCCGCGAGAGGGACGGTTTTGCTTCCGCGAGAGGTACGGCCGTGCCTCTCAGAAACGGGAAAAAAATGCGTTTTTTATTTTTTTTTTCTTTCGCGAGAGTCACGGTTTTGCTTCCGCGAGAGGCACGGTTGTGCTTTCGCGAGAGGCACGGCCGTGCCTCTCGGAAACAGAAAAAAAAGTGTTTTCTGTTTTTTTTCTTTTCACGAGAGGCACGGCTTTGCTTCCGCGAGAGGCGTGGTTGTGCTTTCGCGAGAAGCATGGCCGTGCCTCCTCAGAAAAGAAAAAAAAAACACGTTTTCTCTTCTTCTTTTTTCCTTCCGCGAGAGGCACGGTTTTGCTTCTGCGAGAGAAAGGTTGTGATTTCGTGAGCGGCACGGGCGTGCCTCTTTCGAAAAGGGAAAAAACCCGTGCTCCCGATTTGGTTTTTTTGTCCGATTTTTTTCATGAAAAAAGAGTTCTTCAAAACATATCAACATGGGATCTAGTTTTGAAGATCTCGACGCGAGGAATCCAACGGTGAAAGTGGTTCGAGATTTGGACGCACTGTTTGAGAGATAAAACGTTTTGAATAAACGGATCTACGAAAAAAGGGAAAACTCACAGGTTGCGACAAGTGGCGCACATGCAGCGCGCCACTTGTCACAATGTGGGAAGGTGGGAGTGGTCTTTGCAATGAGTACTCCTCAATTAGTGATTTCGTCCAAATATAGTTTTCTTTCACAGCCTTTTTTTTTCTTGTTTTCTCTTATTTAATTTTTCCCTAAAAGCCGGCTGCTAGATTTTTAAAGATTCTAAAAGCATCAGTTGAGAATTTTTAAAAAGATGCTCACACAATTTAAAGATTATTATGGTTTCGTTAAAATGTACATGAGCTTGTTGCGTAGAAAATATTTACAAATTCCAAATCTTGTTGAATATAAAAGGCATTGACGAATTTACATATGCGTTCTTAATGGGCCGCACTGAATGGGTTACTATTCGGAAAATGTCTATGTGACGATTGCTGTGTTGTCTAGCAAATGCATGAAATGTTCTTCCGCTGGCGGGCCCATATTAGCGCTTCATGCAGGCTTCGTTCAAATGTAGATTTCTTTCACAACCCTTTTTTGCTTAGTATTTTTTTTGGTTTTCCCAAAAGACCGACTTCTAGAATTCTTTTATAGATTTATCAGAAATATCAATTCTGAATTCGAAAATTTGTTCACACAATGTTAGTAGAATTTGTGATTTTTAAAATTTTCACAAATTTTAAATTATATTCTCAACTTTTTGTTAAATATATTCGTTAATTTATAAAATACTCAGAAATTTGTAAACTGATCACGGATTTCAAAATATTTTCGAATATTAATATGCATTCACGAATTTGAAAAAGTGTTCTTAATGGGCCACACGGACTGGGTCGTTATTGGCAAAGCTCCTATGTGAAGCTTCTTGTCGAGCAAATGAGCACAAATTTGTTACAGGCTGCTTCGAAATGCGTTTTTCATAACAATTTTTGCTTACTATTTTTGTTTCGGTCATGTGCATTTTGTTTCACAACATGTTTTCTTGAAATGTCACATACATTTTTTAGTGGTCCGAATTTTTTTAGTTACTCGATTTATTTACATTGTGTAATTTTTTTGATGTGATGAAACACATTTTCTGAAACCTGTGGACATTTTTTAAATGCCAGCATCATTTTTTTAATGCTATCAACATTTTTTAGAATTGAATTTTTAAGTACTCTATTTATTTACACTGTATAATTTTTTCAGATGTCACGAAACACATTTTTTGAAAACTATGGACATTTTTAAATGCCAGAATCATTTTTTGAATATTATCAACATTTTTTAGAAGTTCCATGAACATGTCTTAGCACTGCATCAACATTTTCTGAACGTTCTATGAACTTTAAAATATATAGTATGATATTTTGCATTACAGAAATAAAAAAAATAGTAAATAAAAAAAGAACGATGAGACGAGCGTGTAACACCGAAACAACCGAAAATTACCTGTGTCGGCCCACTGAGTAGATAATGGCCTCATGTACATGGGCTTCGACTTCCCTTTGTCCTAGGCTTGGGTGCCGCCCGAGCCCAGTTCGAAACAGCACTCACATACACTAGTTAGTCCCACCTCGCCAAGCTTTCATATAACCAAATCTGACTGAAATAATTGTAAATGATTTCCACAGCAACGCGCAGGAAATCATTTCTAGTTCCATGTTGTAAGGCACTAATTCGTCAAAAAGAAAAGGCTCTTGCAAATTAAGCTGGTTAATTCTTTTGTAACCAATATATACAGGGTCATAACCCATGGGAATAAGGTAACAATCTTTTTCATAAGGATAAAAATACGTATGAACATTGACGTATATCTTGACATCTCCATTAGATGGAACCCACTTGGAGACAGAAGTTCATATCTTTCGGTATGAAAATTAATTTCATGATGCATATAATATTATTGATTTCATATAGTGAATGTAGATTTTTTTTCTATAAACTTAGTCAAAGTTGACAAAGATTGTCTTTGACCAAATTTTATATGCATACTAAAAAGAAACAAAAGGATTATAAAGGCAACTTCATGGAACTTTGGACCATCCGGGCTAATAAATAAGGACCTTGTGCCAAGGTAGAAAATGCATGTGTGCTTAGGTACGACAATTATTTACCGAAGCGTACCCATGATAATTGAATAGTAAATGAACAAAACACTCTTTATATGGAACTTTGTAATTACTCTGATTTTATTCAAATATAGTCAAATAATTGTACATATAATAGGTAAAATGAATTCATGAAATAAATATTAAAAAAATAAGAATATGCATAGGAAAACCAAGCCTTTGAATAGCTCTAGACATACAAATGTCTTCTTGAGAGGTAAGCCAAAGATTTTATTTAGCAACCACAAACCGAACTAACCTGCATATTAATACTATGCGTGGTTTTAGAGGATTTACCTTTTGTCAATTTAGTCATGAGAAAAACTCATTGGTAAAAAGAAAATAAAAGATAAGAGTATGACTGAAAAAATAGAGAAAGGATAGATAATACTTCTAGTTCTAAGAATAGAGTACATAGTTGAACAAATAGTAGACTAAATCAGGCTCATGTCCACAACCTAGCATTCTTCTAACCATAGCATGTATCCCTATCTCTATGAAATACTTGAATTCCAGCATATTGGTGACCCAGTAAAATTGCAAACATAGGACAACCAGGATCATATATAGAAATGAAATGAACATAGACCCTCTGTAAGATATCGAGCGACGGTCTGATCAGACTGAAATTTGAACATATATTTGCAGGGGAAAGCTGTGAAACATAAAAGCTCCGGCAGTAACAAATTTATTTTAAGAGGTATGGAAGCATGCATGTGAAATTGAAAACATGCAATTTGGATAAAATATTTCTAGGCAATAACTCGAAGATTGCTTGAGCTGAAAATAAGATCTTAAACTCTACTATGAAGCTACATAGTTGTACTGTATGTGGATTTGGAAAATTTACCTTCTGCCTATTTAGTCATGAGCGAAATTCCCCGGTGAAGAAGCTGGGAGTAAGCCTACAAAAATAGATGAATAAATAAATACTTCGGAGAATATCTTATTATCTTACACAGTTAAACAAATTGTAGTAGTATAAATCCTGCTCCTGTCGATGACACTGGATAGCTTACCTTTCTAATCGACCAAAGGAGCCTACAAAAATAGACAACACAACAATAATACCTTTAATAATACGTACAGAGTTAAACACTTGTATTAGTATAAATCGCACTCTTGTTGATGACCATGGAAATATTACCATTGTTCTCACCCACATAATATACCCCTATTTGTGCCCTAAACTTCCCATCTGCAAAAAGGTTATTTTGAGCTCAGACTTTGGAAACATTAAAGCTCCATGAAATAACATATTAACAAGAATCAGTAGAGATAACATTTTTTATAAAGACCTTAGAGCTAACATGGCCAACTTTAAGGATATCGAAGAGACCGTGGAGTCCGATTGAAAATATGAATGTAAAAAAACAACCCCATGCATTTACTTCAAGAAGGTAGCACCCAGTTTTACATGCTATGTAAGCCCGCCTGTAAACTCACTCTTGTAAATGACCCTAGATGGCTTACCGTTCTAATCATCCAAAGTAGGGTACAGAAATAGATAACACACAATACCTTTAACAATATCTTACATGCACGGTTAAGCACTTGTAGCAGTGTAAATAAAACTCTTATGAACAACCATGGAAATCTTATCACTGTTCTGACCCACAAAATGTATTGCTATCTTTGACGAATACTCACCATCTGTAAAATGATTACTTTGAGCGCAAAACTGCAGAAACGTTATGTCTCCATCAAATAAGAAATTAAGAAGAATCAGTAGAGAGCATGAGGTAGAACCCTTAGAAATGACATGACTAACATCCAGGACGTCAAGAGAATGTGGAGTCTAAAATGTAAACTCCGAAACATGCAATTTGGATAGAGTAAACCTGACTGTGGTAGCTCATTATATGGTGAAATAATAAGTATAAATAGTTAATTACTTATAATGGCACTTATACTAATTAAGTACGCATGCAGCTCCAGGAAGACATCTTCGTGTAATTCTGACTACCATCTTTGACCCTGAACCCCACAACCACATCTCACCATTCCAACACACAGCATCAGCTCACTCAGGGCGCCATGTCATTTTTCATATCACTGAAACATGTACGTTATACACAGACTGACATCCAAGCACCTGCGGATTAATCAGCAGATTTTTAATTCAAGTTCAGTCTGTAATTAATGCCCATAGTAAGCAACAAAGTTGTTAGAGATAAACATAAATCACTGTCAGGTTGATCAACAAAGGCCTTCAATTCAAGATTAGTGATTGCAAAGGCATCAGAGTTGATAGAAACAATTTCAATTGGACTGCCATCAGCACATAACAATAATCCATAGATGGCAGTCAAGATCAAAGCTAAAAGATTGGATCGTGGGTTGACTGCAGCAACATTCGTCAGTTAATAATTATTAAAATATAATCTTACTGGAAGAACAAAGTTATTATCGTATTTTGGGACAAAACAATTATAATCAAATACGTAGGTTTACAACAAAAGCTACCTAGGTGCTGAGCCTTTGCTAACACTGCAGCCTCGCATGAAAAGGAGACACGTACAGAAGAACGGAACGATGGCCAGACCTGCCGTGAGAGTGATTAGAAAGGAGATCAGACCTAAAGTAGCGTACATGGAAATCCTGCCAGACCAATCAGCTGGGCGTGCTATGGTGATAGATGGAGGGGCTAGATGGTGAGTACCTTGATCAGGAGCATTGTCAACGCTTTGTAGGTGACCTAGCCATTATGGTCGAACCTTCGCCCTGAGGAGATGCGGCGGACCAGAACACAACAGGATAGAGGAAGGAGGTGGCGTTTCCTGGAAGGAAACGGGAGAGCAGGGGCAACGTGGACTGCTAGGGGATCTACGTACGATCAGATTTAAGAAGACCTGGGATGTTTAAAGAAAAAAAAGATTGAATCTGATAGCTACAATATGATTTTAACTTCTCAGGATTAAACGTGGAGGCTCATGTGGACCCACCATATCAGCATTCCTATTTTTGCATCTTATAATCGTGAAAGGACTGGGTTTTTTTTTCTTGCGGAATTGAGCCAATTTCAGCGGAGAATTATAATGGTTAATCTAAACCATAATAATTCGGCCCCACATAGATGGACGGCCGGTAATTTCTAATTAACGTGGTAATTTGTGGGAAGTCTATAATTAGTATAGGTATAGATAGATAGATATAGATTAGCATTTGCCCTTTGAGAGTCTTGTTCAATTATTTTTGGATGACCTTCAGGATAAAGTGGTTCCTGAGTCATTTTACCTCTTCTAGTTGCAACTTTAAATGCAAAGTCATTTATATTGTGATTCATTTCATCAAGCAACTCTCTTTGAGATTTAGCAACTTGTTCTAACTGAGTTTGAACCATAGAGGCATGCTTTCCAACACCTCTAACATCATTTGAGATTCTAAATAACAAGTCACTCAAGCGAGCAATCATATTAGAATTGTATTTCAATTGTTTCATAACATTTGCATTGAAGTGATCTTGTTTTCTAATGTAATTTTCAAACTCATAGAGGCATTGGCTAGGGTGCATATTATGAGGATTGTCATTATCATTAAACTTCATCAAAGAATTTACCTCTACCACCTTGGGTGGTGGTGGTGTATCAAGCCCATGTATTTCTTCAATAGGAGGTAAATTTTTAATATCCTCAGCTTTAATACCTTTTTCTTTCATAGATTTCTATGCCTCTTGCATATCTTCAGGACTGAGATATAATATAACTCTCTTCTTCGGAGTGGGTTTAGGTGGTGGTTCAGGAAGAGTCCAATCATCATAATTCTTCAATATATTATTCAATAATTCTTCGGCTTGTCCAATAGTTCGTTCCCTGAAAACACAACCAGCACAACTATCTAGGAAGTCCCTAGAAGCATCGGTTAGTCCATTATAGAAGATATCAAGTATTTCTTTTTTTCTTAAGAGGATGATCAGGCAAAGCATTAAGCAATTGGCAAAGCCTCCCCCAAGCTTGTGGGAGACTCTCTTTTTTAATTTGCACAAAGTTAAATATTTCCTGTAAGGCAGCTTGTTTCTTATGAGCAGGAAAATATTTTTCAGAGAAGTAATAAATCATATCCTAGGGACTACGCACACAACCAGGAGCAAGAGTATTGTACCAAGCTTTAGCATCACCCTTTAATGAGAACATAAATAATTTGAGAATATAGTAATAGCGAGTTTTCTCATCATGAGTAAAAAGGGTGGCTATGTCATTCAACTTAGTAAGATGTGCTACAACAGTTTCAGTTTCATAACCATGGAAAGGATCAGATTCAACCAAAGTAATTAACTCTGGGTCGACAGAGAATTCATAATCCTTATCATCTATAAAGATAGGTGAAGTAGCAAACTTAGGATCATATTTCATTCTAGCATTCAGAGATTTTTCTTTATACTTGCATAATAATTTCTCTAGATCATCTCTATCCTTACAAGCAAGAATATCTCTAGTTGTTTCCTCATTCATAACGTAACCTTCCGGTACCTTTGGCAATTCATATCTAGGAAGGCTAGTTCTAGCAGGTGTTTCAAGATTTTCAGTTTCAAGCTCATCATCAGATTCAACAACATCATGTTGTCTCACTCTAGCAATTTGTTTATCAAGAAAGTCACCAAGCGGCACATCATCATCATTAAGCAAGGTACTAGCATCATCATAAGCATTATCCATAGCAGAAGTAGCATCATCAATAACTTGCGATATATCAGGATTAATATCATGTGGTGGTGTTGCAAGTTTACTTATAACAGAAGGTGAATCTAAAGCAGAACTGGATGGCAGTTCCTTACCTACCCTCGTCTTAGAGGCAAAAATCTTAGTCTTAGCATCCTTCAGATTCTTCATAGTGATAATATGATAATAATCCCAAGTGACTCAACAAATATAGCTATGCTCCCCGGCTACGGCGCCAGAAAAAGGTCTTGATAACCCACAAGTATAGGGGATCGCAACAGTTTTCGAGGGTAGATTATTGCATGACATCTTTGAAGGGGAGCCAAAGAATATTTGAAGGTATTAGCAGCTGAGTAGTCAATTCAACCACACCTGGAGATTAATTATCTGCAGCAAAGTGATCAGTAGCAAAGTAGTATGATAGTTTTGATAGTAGTGATAGCAGCAATAGTAACAGTAACAGTAACAGTGATAGCAGTATTTTGTAGCAAGTGCAACAGTAATGATAGCAGTAGTTGGATCGGTGACTTGTTGGATGATATTCATCATGAGACAGTTATAACCTAGGGCGATACGGCACTAGCTCCAGTTCATCAATATAATGTAGGCATGTATTCCGTAAATAGTCATACGTGCTTATGGAAAGAACTTGCATGACATCTTTTGTCCTACCCTCCCGTGGCAGCGGGGTCCTATTGGAAACTAAGGGATATTAAGGCCTCCTTTTAATAGAGAACCGGAACAAAGCATTAACACACGTTGAATACATGAACTCCTCAAACTACGGTCATCACCGGGAGTGGTCCCGACTATTGTCACTCCGGGGTTGCCGGATCATAACACGTAGTAGGTGACTATAACTTGCAAGATCGGATGTAGAACATTGATATAATGGTGATAACATAAACGGTTCAGATCTGAAATCATGGCACCCGAGCCCAAAGTGGCAAGCATTAAGCATGGTAAAGTCATAGCAACATCAATCTTAGAACATAGTGGATACTATATAGGGATCAAGCCCTAACAAATCTAACTCGATTACATGATGAATCGCATCCAACTCCTCACCGACCAGCGAGCCTACGAAGGAATTACTCACTCCCGGTGGGGAGCATCAAGGATTTGGCGATGGAGATAGGTTGATGATGACAAAGATCGAAGATCCCCCTCTCCGGAGCCCTAAACGGGCTCCAGATCTGGCCTCCCGATGAAAAACAGGAGGTGGCGGCGGCTCCGTCTCGTGAAACGTGATAATTCTTTCTCCCTGATTTTTTTCTGGAAATATAGGATTTTATAGTATCAGGGGTGTCGTCTGCGGGGCCACCAGGTGGGGACAACCCACCTGGGCGCGCCAGGAGGGGGGCGCGCCCTGGTGGGTTGTGCCCGCCCAGGTGCCCCCCTCTGGTAGGTCTTCGCTCCAGAAATTCTCTTATTTGATATAAAAATTCCTCACAAAGTTTCGTGCCATTCCGAGAACTTTTATTGCTGCACAAAAACAACACCATGGTAGTTCTGCTAAAAACAGCGTCAGTCCGGGGTTAGTTTCACTCAAATCATGCAAATTAGAGTCCAAAACAACAGGAAAAACGTTAGGAAAAGTAGATATGTTGGAGATGTATCACGTAACTGGGTGATTATAAAGATGCTCTACAGGTATCTCCGAAGGTGTCTGTTGGGTTGGCATAGATCGAGATTAGGATTTGTCACTCCGAGTATCGGAGAGGTATCTCTGGGCCCTCTCGGTAATACACATCATATGAAGCCTTGCAAGCAAAGTGACTAATGAGTTAGTTGCGGGATGTTGTATTACGGAACAAGTAAAGAGACTTGCCGGTAACAAGATTCAACTAGGTATGAAGATACCAACGATCGAATCTCGGGCAAGTAACATACCGATGACAAAGGGAACAACATATGTTGTCATTACGGTTTGACCGATAAAGATCATCGTAGAATATGTAGGAACCAATATGAGCACCCAGGTTCCGCTATTGGTTATTGACCGGAGATTTGTCTCGGTCATGTCTACATAGTTCTCGAACCCGTAGGGTCCGCACGCTTAATGTTCGATGAGGATTTGTATTATGAGTTATGTGTTTTTGGTGACCGAAGATTGTTCGGAGTCCCGGATGAGATCACGGACATGAAGAGGAGTCTCGAAATGGTCGAGAGGTAAAGATTGATATATTGGACGATGATATTCGGACACCAGAATAGTTTCTGAGTGGTTCGGATATTTTTCGGAGTACCGAGGGGTTACCGGAACCCCCCCCCCCCCCGGGAAGGTAATGGGCCTACATGGGCCATAAGGTTTTGATGCGTAGGTAAGAACGGTTCTTGCTTGTAACCCGTAGAAGCCACGTAAAACTTGCAACAACAAAGTAGAGGACTTCTAACTTGTTTTTGTAGGGTATGCTGTGATGTGATATGGTCAAGACATGATGTGATATACGTTGTTGTATGAGATGATCATGTTTGTAAGTTATCGGCAATTGGCAGGAGCCATATGGTTGTCTTCTTATTGTATGAATTGCGATCGCTATGTAATTGCTTTACTTTATCACTATGCATTAGCGATAGTCGTAGAAGCAATAGTTGGCGAGACGACCATGACGCTACGATGGAGATCAAGGTGTCAAGCCGGTGACAATGGAGATCATGACGATGCTTTGGAGATGGAGATCAAAAGCACAAGATGATGATGGCCATATCATGTCAAATATTTTGATTGCATGTGATGTTTATCTTTTATACATCTTATTTTTCTTAGATTGACGGTAGCATTATACGATGATCCCTTACTAAATTTCAAGGTAGAAGTGTTCTCCCCGAGTATGCACCGTTGCGAAAGTTTGTCGTTTCGAGACACCACGTGATGATTGGGTGTGATAGACTCTACGTTCACATACAACGGGTGTAAGATAGTTTTGCACACGCAAAATTCTCGGGTTAAACTTGACGAGCCTAGCATGTACAGACATGGCCTCGGAACATTGGAGATCGAAAGATCGAACGTGGATCATATAGTAGATATCATCAACATAAGATGTTCACCATTGATGACTACTGCATCTCACGTGATGATCGGACATGGTTTAGTTGATATGGATCACGTTTCATTTAGATGTCTAGAGGGATGTCTATCTAAGTCGGAGTTCCTTAGTAATTTGATTAATTGAACTTAATTTATCATGAAACTTAGTCCTGATAGTTTTTGCATATCTATGTTGTAGATCAATGGCCCGTGCTACCGTTCCCTTGAATTTTAATGCATTCCTAGAGAAAGCTAAGTTGAAAGATGATGGTAGCAACTACACGGACTGGGTCCGTAACTTGAGGATTATCCTCATTGCTGCACAGAAGAATTACGTCCTTGATGCACCGCTAGGTGCAAAGCCTGCTGCAGGAGTAGTTGCAGACATTATGAACGTCTGGCAGACAAAATCTGATGACTACTCGATAGTTCAGTGTGCCATGATTTACGGCTTAGAATCGGGACTTCAAAGAAGTTTTGAACGTCATGGAGCATATGAGATGTTCCAGGAGTTGAAGTTAATATTTCAAGCAAATGCCCGAGTTGAGAGATATGAAGTCTCCAACAAGTTCTATAGCTGCAAGATGGAGGAGAACAGTTCTGTTAGTGAACACATACTCAAAATGTCTGGGTATTACATGTTGGGGAACGTTGTATTTCAAAAGATTTCCTACGATCACGCAAGATCTATCTAGGAGAGCATAGCAACGAGTGGGGAGAGTGTGTCCACGTACCCTCGTAGACCGAAAGCGGAAGCGTTAAGTAACGCGGTTGATGTAGTCGAACGTCTTCGCTATCCAACCGATCAAGTACCGAACGCACGACACCTCCGCGATCTGCACACGTTCAGCTCGGTGACGTCCCTCGAACTTCTAGATCCAGCTGAGGTTGAGGGAGAGTTTCGTCAGCACGACGGCGTGTTGACAGTGATGATAAAGTTACCGACGCAGGGCTTCGCCTAAGCACGACGACAATATGACCGAGGTGGAAATATGTGGAGGGGGGCACCGCACACGGCTAAGAATCAACTTGTGTGTCTATGGGGTGCCCCCTCCCCCGTATATAAAGGAGGGGAGGAGAGGGGGCCGGCCGGCCTCATGGTGCGCACCCAAGGGGGGATTCCTACTCCTACTAGGAGTAGGTTTCCCCCCTTTCCTAGTCCAACTAGGAGGGGGAAGGAAGGGGAAGAGAAGAAGAAGGAAAGGGGGGCTGGCCCCCCTCCCCAATTCGGATTGGGCTTGGGGGGGGGGGGGGGGGGGGGGGGGCGCCCCACCTCTTGGCCGCCTCCTCTCTCTTCCACTAAAGCCCATGTAGGCCCATTAAGCCCCCGGGGGGTTCCGGTAACCCCCCGGTACTCCGGTAAATGTTCGAACTCATCCAAAACCATTCCGGTGTCCAAACAAAACCTTCCAATATATCAATCTTCATGTCTCCACCATTTCGAGACTCCTCGTCATGTCCGTGATCTCATCCGGGACTCCGAACTACCTTCGGTACATGAAAACACATAAACTCATAATACCGATCGTCATCGAACGTTAAGCGTGCAGACCCTACGGGTTCGAGAACTATGTAGACATGACCGAGACTCACTTCCGGTCAATAACCAATAGCGGAACCTGGATGCTCATATTGGGTCCTACATATTCTATGAAGATCTTTATCGGTCAAACCGCATAACAACATACATTGTTCCCTTTGTCATCGGTATGTTACTTGCCCGAGATTCGATCGTCGGTATCATCATACCTAGTTCACTCTCATTACCGGCAAGTCTCTTTACTCGTTCTGTAATGCAACATCCCGCAACTAACTCATTAGTCACATTGCTTGCAAGGCTTATAGTGATATGCATTACCGAGAGGGCCCAGAGATACCTCTCCGACAATCGGACTGACAAATCCTAATCTCGATCTATGCCAACTCAACAAACACCATCGGAGACACCTGTAGAGCATCTTTATAATCACCCAGTTATGTTGTGACGTTTGATAGCACACTAAGTGTTCCTCTGGTATTCGGGAGTTGCATAATCTCATAGTCATAGGAACATGTATAAGTTATGAAGAAAGCAATAGCAATAAACTAAACGATCATAGTGCTAATCTAACGGATGGGTCAAGTCAATCACATCATTCTCTAATGATGTGATCCCATTCATCAAATGACAACTCTTGTCTATGGCTAGGAAACTTAACCATCTTTGATTAACGAGCTAATCAAGTAGAGGCATACTAGTGACACTCTGTTTGTCTTTGTATTCACACCTGTACTAATTTTCCAGTTAATACAATTCTAGCATGAATAATAAACATTTATCATGATATAAGGAAATATAAATAACAACTTTATTATTTCCTCTAGGGCATATTTCCTTCAGTCTCCCACTTGCACTAGAGTCAATAATCTAGATTACACAGTAATGATTCTAACACCCATGGAGTCTTGGTGCTGATCATGTTTTGCTCGTGAGAGAAGCTTAGTCAACGGGTCTGCAACATTCAGATCCGTATGTATCTTGCAAATCTCTATGTCTCCCTCCTTGACTTGATCGCGGATGGAATTGAAGCGTCTCTTGATGTGCTTGGTTCTCTTGTGAAATCTGAATTCCTTTGCCAAGGCAATTGCACCAGTATTGTCACAAACGATTTTCATTGGACCCGATGCACTAGGTATGACACCTAGATCAGATATGAACTCCTTCATCCAGACTCCTTCATTTGCTGCTTCCGAAGCAGCAATGTACTCCACTTCACACGTAGATTCCGCCATGACGCTCTGCTTGGAACTGCACCAACTGACAGCTCCACCATTTAATATAAATACATATCCGGTTTGTGACTTAGAGTCATCCGTATCAGTGTCAAAGCTTGCATCGACGTGACCGTTTATGACGAGCTCTTTGTCACCTCCATAAACGAGAAACATATCCTTAGTCCTTTTCAGGTATTTCAGGATGTTCTTGACCGCTGTCCAGTGATCCACTCCTGGATTACTTTGGTACCTCCCTGCTAAATTAATAGCAAGGCACACATCAGGTCTAGTACACAGCATTGCATACATAATAGAACCTATGGCTGAAGCATAGGGAATGACTTTCATTTTCTCTCTATCTTCTGCAGTGGTCGGGCATTGAGTCTGACTCAATTTCACACCTTGTAACACAGGCAAGAACCCTTTGTTTGCTTGATCCATTTTGAACTTCTTCAAAACATTATCAAGGTATGTGCTTTGTGAAAGTCCAATTAAGCGTCTTGATCTATCTCTATAGATCTTGATGCCCTATATATAAGCAGCTTCACCGAGGTCTTTCATTGAAAAATTCTTATTCAAGTATCCTTTTATGCTATTCAGAAATTCAGTATCATTTCCAATCAACAATATGTCATCCACATATAATATCAGAAATGCTACAGAGCTCCCACTCACTTTCTTGTAAATACAGGCTTCTCCAAAAGTCTGTATAAAACCATATGCTTTGATCACACTATCAAAGCGTATATTCCAACTCCGAGAGGCTTGCATCAGTCCATAAATGGATCGCTGGAGCTTGCACACTTTGTTAGCACATTTTGGATCGACAAAACCTTCTGGTTGCATCATATACAACTCTTCTTTAAGATATCCATTAAGGAATGCAGTTTTGACATCCATTTCCCAAATTTCATAATCATAAAATGCGGCAATTGCTAACATGATTCGGACGGACTTAAACATCGCTACGGGTGAGAAGGTCTCATCGTAGTCAACTCCTTGAACTTGTCGAAAACCTTTCGCAACAAGTCGAGCTTTGTAGACAACGGGTGTAAGACAGTTTTGCACACGCAGAATACTCAGGTTAAACTTGATGAGCCTAGCATGTACAGACATGGCCTCGGAACACTGGAGATCGAAAGATCGAACATGAATCATATAGTAGATATCATCAACATAAGATGTTCACCATTGATGACTACTGCATCAAACGTGATGATCGGACATGGTTTAGTTGATATGGATCACATTTCATTTAGATGTCTAGAGGGATGTCTATCTAAGTCGGAGTTATTTCTTAATTTGATTAATTGAACTTAATTTATCATGAAACTTAGTCCTGATAGTTTTTGCATATCTATGTTGTAGATGAATGGCCTGTGCTACCGTTCCCTTGAATTTTAATGCATTCCTAGAGAAAGCTAAGTTGAAAGATGATGGTAGCAACTACACGGACTGGGTCCGTAACTTGAGGATTATCCTCATTGCTGCACAGAAGAATTACGTCCTTGATGCACTGCTAGGTGCAAAGCCTGCTGCAGGAGTAGCTGCTGTCGTTATGAACGTCTGGCAGACAAAATCTGATGACTACTTGATAGTTCAGTGTGCCATGATTTACGGCTTAGAATCGGGACTTCAAAGACGTTTTGAACGTCATGGAGCATATGAGATGTTCCAGGAGTTGAAGTTAATATTTCAAGCAAATTCCCGAGTTGAGAGATATGAAGTCTCCAACAAGTTCTATAGCTGCAAGATGGAGGAGAACAGTTCTGTTAGTGAACACATACTCAAAATGTCTAGGTATTACATGTTGGGGAACGTAGTATTTCAAAAAAATTCCTACGATCACGCAAGATCTATCTAGGAGAGCATAGCAACGAGCGGGGAGAGTGTCCACGTACCCTCGTAGACCGAAAGCGGAAGCGTTAAGTAACGCAGTTGATGTAGTCGAACGTCTTCGCGATCCAACCGATCAAGTACCGAACGCACGGCACCTCCGCGATCTGCACACGTTCAGCTCGGTGACGTCCCTCGAACTTCTAGATCCGGCTGAGGTTGAGGGAGAGTTTCGTCAGCACGATGGCATGTTGACGGTGATGATGAAGTTACCCACACAGGGCTTCGACTAAGCGCTACGACAATATGACCGAGGTGGAAATATGTGGAGGGGTGCACCGCACACGGCTAAGAATCAACTTGTGTGTCTATGGAGTGCCCCCTCCCCTGTATATAAAGGAGGTGAGGAGGGGGCCGGCTGGCCTCATGGTGCACCCCCAAGGGGGGATTCCTACTCCTACTAGGAGTAGGTTTCCCCCCTTTCCTAGTCCAACTAGGAGGGCGAAGGAAGGGGAAGAGAAGAAGAAGGAAAGGGGGGCCGGTCCCCCTCCCCAATTTGGATTGGGCTTGGGGGGCACGCCCCACCTCTTGGCCGCCTCCTCTCTCTTCCACTAAAGCCCATGTAGGCCCATTAAGCCCCCGGGGGGTTCCGGTACCCCCCCCCCCGGTACTCCGGTAAATGTTCGAACTCATCCAAAACAATTTCGGTGTCCAAACATAACCTTCCAATAGATCAATCTTCATGTCTCGACCATTTCGAGACTCCTCGTCATGTCCGTGATCTCATCCGGGACTCTGAACTACCTTCGGTACATCAAAACACATAAACTCATAATACCGATCGTCATCGAACGTTAAGTGTGTGGACCCTACTGGTTCGAGAACTATGTAGACATGACCGAGACTCACTTCCGGTCAATAACCAATAGCGGAACCTGGATGCTCATATTGGTTCCAACATATTCTACGAAGATCTTTATCGGTCAAACCGCATAACAACGTACGTTGTTCCCTTTATCATCGGTATGTTACTTGCCCGAGATTCGATCGTCGGTATCATCATACCTACTTCAATCTCGTTATCGGCAAGTCTCTTTACTCATTCTGTAATGCAACATCCCACAACTAACTCATTACTCACATTGCTTGCAAGGCTTATAGTGATATGCATTACCGAGAGGGCCCAGAGATACCTCTCCGACAATCGGAGTGACAAATCCTAATCTCGATCTATGCCAACTCAACAAACACCATCAGAGACACCTGTAGAGCATCTTTATAATCACGTAGTTACGTTGTGACGGTTGATAGCACACTAAGTGTTCCTCTGTTATTCGGGAGTTGCATAATCTCATAGTCATAGGAACATGTATAAGTTATGAAGAAAGCAATAGCAATAAACTAAACGATCATAGTGCTAAACTAACGGATGGGTCAAGTCAATCACATCATTCTCTAATGATGTGATCCCGTTCATCAAATGACAACTCTTGTCTATGGCTAGGAAACTTAACCATCTTTGATTAACGAGCTAGTCAAGTAGAGGCATACTAGTGACACTCTGTTTGTCAATGTATTCACACATGTACTAAGTTTCCGGTTAATACAATTCTAGCATGAATATTAAACATTTATCATGATATAAGGAAATATAAATAACAACTTTATTATTGCCTCTAGGGCATATTTCCTTCAGTCTCCCACTTGCACTAGAGTCAATAATCTAGATTACATAGTAATGATTCTAACACCCATGGAGTCTTGGTGCTGATCATGTTTTGCTCGTGAGAGAGGCTTAGTCAACGGGTCTGCAACATTCAGATCCGTATGTATCTTGCAAATCTCTATGTCTCCCTCCTTGACTTGATCGCGGATGGAATTGAAGCGTCTCTTGATGTGCTTGGTTCTCTTGTGAAATCTGGATTCCTTTGCCAAGGCAATTGCACCAGTATTGTCACAAAATATTTTCATTGGACCCGATGCACTAGGTATGACACCTAGATCGGATATGAACTCCTTAATCCAGACTCCTTCATTTGCTGCTTCTGAAGCAGCTATGTACTCCGCTTCACACGTAGATCCCGCGACGATGCTCTGCTTGGAACTGCACCAACTGACAGCTCCACCATTTAATATAAATATGTATCCGGTTTGTGACTTAGAGTCATTCGGATCAGTGTCAATGCTTGCATCGACGTAACAGTTTACGACGAGCTCTTTGTCACCTCCATAAACGAGAAACATATCCTTAGTCCTTTTCAGGTATTTCAGGATGTTCTTGACCGCTGTCCAGTGATCCACTCCTGGATTACTTTGGTACCTCCCTGCTAAACTAATAGCAAGGCACACATCAGGTCTGGTACACAGCATTACATACCTGATAGAACCTATGGCTGAAGCATAGGGAATGACTTTCATTTTCTCTCTATCTTCTGTAGTGGTCGGGCATTGAGTCTGACTCAATTTCACACCTTGTAACACAAGCAAGAACCCTTTCTTTGCTTGATCCATTTTTAACTTCTTCAAAACTTTATCAAGGTATGTGCTTTGTGAAAGTCCAATTAAGCGTCTTGATCTATCTTTATAGATCTTGATGCCCAATATATAAGCAGCTTCACCGAGGTCTTTCATTGCAAAAATCTTATTCAAGTATCCTTTTATGTTATTCAGAAATTCAGTATCATTTCCAATCAACAATATGTCATCCACATATAATATCAGAAATGCTACAGAGCTCCGACTCACTTTCATGTAAATACATGCTTCTCCAAAAGTCTGTATAAAACCATATGCTTTGATCACACTATCAAAGCGTATATTCCAACTCCGACAGGCTTGCACCAGTCCATAAATGGATTGCTGGAGCTTGCACACTTTGTTAGCACCTTTTGGATCGACAAAACCTTCTGCTTGCATCATATACAACTCTTCTTTAAGATATCCATTAAGGAATGCAGTTTTGACATCCATTTGCCAAATTTCATAATCATAAAATGCGGCAATTGCTAACATGATTCGGACGGACTTAAGCATCGCTACGGGTGAGAAGGTCTCATCGTAGTCAACTCCTTGAACTTGTCGAAAACCTTTCGCAACAAGTCGAGCTTTGTAGACAGTAATATTACCGTCAGCGCCAGTCTTCTTCTTGAAGATCCATTTATTCTCTACGGCTTGCCGATCATCAGGAAAGTTAACCAAAGTCCACACTTTGTTCTCATACATGGATCCCATCTCAGATTTCATGGCCTCAAGCCATTTCGAGGAATCTGGGCTCATCATCGCTTCCTCATAGTTCATAGGTTCGTCATGGTCAAGTAACATGACCTCCAGAACAGGATTACCGTACCACTCTGGTGCGGATCTTATTCTGGTTGACATACGAGGTTCGGTAGTAACTTGATCAGAAGTTTCATGATCATCATCATTAGCTTCCTCACTTACTGGTGTAGGAATCACTGGAACTGATTTCTGTGATGAACTACTTTCCAATAAGGGAGCAGGTACAGTTACCTCATCAAGTTCTACTTTCTTCCCACTCACTTCTTTTGAGAGAAACTCCTTCTCTAGAAAGGATCCATTCTTAGCAACGAATATCTTGCCTTCGGATCTGTGATAGAAGGTGTACCCAATAGTCTCCTTTGGGTATCCTATGAAGACACATTTCTCTGATTTGGGTTCGAGCTTATCAGGTTGAAGCTTTTTCACATAAGCATCGCAGCCCCAAACTTTAAGAAACGACAACTTGGGTTTCTTGCCAAACCACAGTTCATATGGCGTCGTCTCAACGGATTTAGATGGTGCCCTATTTAACGTGAATGCAGCCGTCTCTAAAGCATAACCCCAAAACGATAGCGATAAATCAGTAAGAGACATCATAGATCGCACCATATCTAATAAAGTACGATTACGATGTTCGGACACACCATTACGCTGTGGTGTTCCGGGTGGCGTGAGTTGTGAAACTATTCCGCATTTGTTTCAAATGAAGACCAAACTCGTAACTTAAATATTCTCCTCCACGATTAGATCGTAGAAACTTTATTTTCCTGTTACGATGATTTTCCACTTCACTCTGAAATTCTTTGAACTTTTCAAATGTTTCAGACTTATGTTTCATCAAGTAGATATACCCATATCTGCTCAAATCATCTGTGAAGGTCTGAAAATAACGATACCCGCCGCGGGCATCAACACTCATCGGACCGCATACATCAGTATGTATTATTTCCAACAAGTCTGTTGCTCGCTCCATTGTTCCGGAGAACGGAGTCTTAGTCATCTTGCCCATGAGGCATGGTTCGCAAGCATGAAGTGATTCATAATCAAGTGATTCCAAAAGCCCATCAGCATGGAGTTTCTTCATGCGCTTTACACCAATATGACCTAAACGGCAGTGCCACAAATAAGTCCACTATCATTATTAAACTTGTATCTTTTGGCTTCAATACTATGAATATGTGTATCACTACTATCAAGATTTAGTAAAAATAGACCACTCATCAAGGGTGCATGACCATAAAAGATATTACTCATATAAATAGAACAACCATTATTCTCTGATTTAAATGAATAACCGTCTCGCATCAAACAAGATCCAGATATAATGTTCATGCTTAACGCTGGCACCAAATAACAATTATTCAGGTCTAAAACTAATCCCGAAGGTAGATGTAGAGGTAGCGTGCTGACGGCGATCACATCGACATTGGAACCATTTCCCATGCGCATCGTCACCTCGTCCTTAGCCAATTTTTGCTTAATCCGTAGCCCCTGTTTCGAGTTGCAAATATTCGCAACAGAACCAGTATCAAATACCTAGGCGCTACTGCGACCATTAGTAAGGTACACATCAATAACATGTATATCAAATATACCTTTCACTTTGCCATCCTTCTTTTCTGCCAAATACTTGGGGCGGTTCTGCTTCCAGTGACCAGTCCCTTTGAAGTAGAAGCACTCAGTCTCAGGCTTAGGTCCAGACTTGGGCTTCTTCACTTGAGCAGCAACTTGCTTGTCGTTCTTTTTTAAATTCCCCTTCTTTCCTTTGACCTTCTTCTTGAAACTAGTGGTCTTGTTGACCATCAACACTTGATGCTCCTTCTTGATTTCTACCTCCGCAGCTTTTAGCATTGCGAAGAGCTCGGGAATTGTCTTATCCATCCCTTGCATATTATAGTTCATCACGAAGCTTTTGTAGCTTGGTGGCAGTGATTGAAGAACTCTGTCAATGACACTATCAACCGGAAGATTAACTCCCAGCTGAGTCAAGTGATTGTGGTACCCAGACATTCTGAGTATATGTTCACTGACAGAACTATTCTCCTCCATTTTGCAGATATAGAACTTATTGGAGACTTCATATCTCTCAATCCGGGCATTTGCTTGAAATATTAACTTCAACTCCTGGAACATCTCATATGCTCCATGACATTCAAAACGTCGTTGAAGTCCCGGTTCTAAGCCGTAAAGCATGGCACACTGAACTATCGAGTAGTCATCAGCTTTGCTCTGCCAGGTGTTCATAACATCTGGAGTTGCTCCTGCAGCGGGTTTGGCACCTAGCGGTGCTTCCAGGACGTAATTCTTCTGTGCAGCAATGAGGATAATCCTCAAGTTACGAACCTAGTCCGTGTAGTTGCTACCATCATCTTTCAACTTAGCTTTCTCTAGGAACGCATTAAAATTCAACGGAACAGTAGCACGGGCCATTTATCTACAACAACATAGACATGCAAAATACTATCAGGTACTACGTTCATGATAAATTAAAATTCAATTAATCATATTACTTAAGAACTCCCACTTAGATAGACATCCCTCTAATCATCTAAGTGATCACGTGATCCATATCAACTAAACCATGTCCGATCATCACGTGAGATGGAGTAGTTTTCAATGGTGAACATCACTATGTTGATCATATCTACTATATGATTCACGCTCGACCTTTCGGTCTCAGTGTTCCGAGGCCATATCTTCATATGCTAGGCTCGTCAAGTTTAACCCGAGTATTCTGCGTGTGCAAAACTGGCTTGCACCCGTTGTATGTGAACGTAGAGCTTATCACACCCGATCATCACGTGGTGTCTCGGCACGACGAACTGTAGCAACGGTGCATACTCAGGGAGAACACTTGTACCTTGAAATTTAGTGAGAGATCATCTTATAATGCTACCGCCGTACTAAGCAAAATAAGATGCATAAAGGATAAACATCACATGCAATCAATATAAGTGATATGATATGGCCATCATCATCTTATGCCTTTGATCTCCATCTTCAAAGCACTATCATGATCACCATCGTCACCGGCTTGACACCTTGATCTCCATCGAAGCATCGTTGTCATCTCGCCAACTATTGCTATTACGACTATCGCTACCGCTTAGTGATAAAGTAAAGCAATTACATGGCGATTGCATTTCATACAATAAAGCGACAACCATATGGCTACTGCCAGTTGCTGATAACTGTGTTACAAAACATGATCATCTCATACAACAATTTATATAATCACGTCTTGACCATATCACATGACAACATGTCCTGCAAAAACAAGTTTTACGTGGCTGCTACGGGCTTAGCAAGAACCGTTCTTACCTACTCATCAAAACCACAACAATTTTTTGTCAAGTTTGTTGTTTTAACCTTCAACAAGGACCGGGCGTAGTCACACTCGATTCAACTAAAGTTGGAGAAACAGACACCCACTAGCCACCTGTGTGTGAAGCACGGCGGTAGAACCAGTCTCATGAACGCGGTCATGTAATGTCGGTCTGGGCCGCTTCATCCAACAATACCGCTGAATCAAAGTATGACATGCTGGTAAGCAGTATGACTATTATCGCCCACAACTCTTTGTGTTCTACTCGTGCATATAACATCTACGCATGGACCTGGCTCGGATGCCACTGTTGGGGAACGTAGTATTTCAAAAAAAATCCTATGATCACGTAAGATCTATCTAGGAGAGCATAGCAACGAGCGGGGAGAGTGTGTCCACATACCCTCGTAGACCGAAAGCGGAAGCGTTAAGTAACACGGTTGATGTAGTCGAACGTCTTCGCGATCCAACCGATCAAGTACCGAACGCACGACACCTCCGCGATCTGCACACATTCAGCTCGGTGACGTCCCTCAAATTTCTAGATACAGCTGAGGTGGAGGGAGAGTTTCGTCAGCACGACGGCGTGTTGACGGTGATGATGAAGTTACCGACGCAGGGCTTCGCCTAAGCACTATGACAATATGACCGAGGTGGAAATATGTGGAGGGGGGCACCGCACACGGCTAAGAATCAACTTGTGTGTCTATGGGGTGCCCCCTCCCCCGTATATAAAGGAGGGCAGGAGGGGGCCGGCCGGCCTCATGGTGCGCCCCCAAGGGGGGATTCCTACTCCAACTAGGAGTAGGTTTCCCCCCTTTCCTAGTCCAACTAGGAGGGGGAAGGAAGGGGAAGAGAAGAAGAAGGAAAGGGGGGCCGGCCCCCCTCCCCAATTCGGATTGGGATTGGAGGGGCGCGCCCCACCTCTTGGCCCCCTCCTCTCTCTTCCACTAAAGCCCATGTAGGCCCATTAAGCCCCCGGGGGGGTTCCGGTAACCCCCCCCCCCCCGGTAGTCCGGTAAATGTCCGAACTCATCCGAAACCGTTCCGGTGTCCAAACATAACCTTCCAATATATCAATCTTCATGTCTCGACCATTTCGAGACTCCTCGTCATGTCCTTGATCTCATCCGGGACTCCGAACTACCTTCGGTACATCAAAACACATAAACTCATAACACCGATCGTCATCGAACGTTAAGCGTGCGGACCCTACGGGTTCGAGAACTATGTAGACATGACCGAGACTCACTTTCGGTCAATAACCAATATCGGAACCTGGATGCGCATATTGGTTCCTACATATTCTATGAAGATCTTTATCGGTCAAACCGCATAACAACATACGTTGTTCCCTTTGTCATCGGTATGTTACTTGCCCGAGATTCGATCGTCGGTATCATCATACCTAGTTCAATCTTGTTACCGGCAAGTCTCTTTACTCGTTCTGTAATGCAACATCCCACAACTAACTCATTACTCACATTGCTTGCAAGGCTTATAGTGATATGCATTACCGAGAGGGCCCAGAGATACCTCTCCGACAATCAGAGTGACAAATCCTAATCTCGATCTATGCCAACTCAACAAACACCATCGGAGACACATGTAGAGCATCTTTATAATCACCCAGTTACGTTGTGACGTTTGATAGCACACTAAGTGTTCCTCTGGTATTCGGGAGTTGCATAATCTCATAGTCATAGGAACATGTATAAGTTATGAAGAAAGCAATAGCAATAAACTAAACGATCATGGTGCTAAGCTAACGGATGGGTCAAGTCAATCTATTCATTCTCTAATGATGTGATCCCGTTCATCAAATGACAACTCTTATCTATGGCTAGGAAACTTAACCATCTTTGCTTAACGAGCTAGTCAAGTAGAGGCATACTAGTGACACTCTGTTTGTCTATGTATTCACACATGTACTAAGTTTCCGGTTAATACAATTCTAGCATGAATAATAAACATTTATCATGATATAAGGAAATATAAATAACAACTTTATTATTGCCTCTATGGCATATTTCCTTCATTACAATCACTTGAATCAGCTGGTAGTGGAACTTCTAGATGATTGTGTTATTGACAGAGTTCTTCAATCACTGCCACCAAGCTATAAAGGCTTTATGATGAACTATAATATGCAAGGGATGGAAAAGACTATTCTTGAGCTCTTCGCAATGCTCAAAGTTGCGGAGGTAGAAGTCAAGAAGGAGCATCAAGTGTTGATGGTTAACAAGACCACTAGTTTCAAGAAAAAGGGCAAGGGAAAGAAGGGGAACTTCAAGAAGAATAGCAAACAAGTTGTTGCTCCCGGGAAGAAGCCCATGTCTGGACCAAAGCCTGAAACTGAGTGCTTCTACTGCAAAGGGACTGGTCACTGGAAGCGGAACTACCCCAAGTATTTGGCGGATAAGAAGGATGGCAAAGTAAACAAAGGTATATTTGATATACGTGCACCTTACTAATACTCGTAGTAGCACCTGCGTATTTGATACTGGCTCGGTTGCTCATATTTGTAACTCGAAACAGGAGCTACGGATTAAACAAAGATTGGCTAAGGACGAGGTGACAATGCACGTCGGAAATGGTTCAAAGGTCGATGTGATCGCCGTCGGAACGCTACCTCTATATCTACCTTCGGGATTAGTTTTAGATCTGAATAATTGTTATTTGGTGCCAGCGTTGAGCATGAACATTATATCTGGATCTTGTTTGATGCGAGACGGTTATTCATTTAAGTCAGAGAATAATGGTTGTTCTATCTATATGAATAATATCTTTTATGGTCATGCACCCTCGAATAATGGTCTATTTATGTTGAATCTCGATTGTGGTGATACACATATTCATAATATTGATGCCAAAAGATGCAAAGTTGATAATGATAGTGCAACATATTTGTGGCACTGCCGTTTAGGTCATTTTGGTGTAAAGTGCATGAAGAAACTCCATGCAGATGGGCTTTTGGAATCACTTGATTATGAATCATTTGATACTTGCGAACCATGCCTTATGGGCAAGATGACTAGAACGCCGTTCTACGGAACAATGGAGAGAGCTACTGACTTATTGGAAATAATACATACTGATGTATGCGGTCCAATGAGTGTTGAGGCTTGCAGCGGGTATCATTATTTTCTGACCTTCACAGATGATTTGAGCAGATATGGGTATATCTACTTAATGAAACACAAGTCTGAGACATTTCAAAAGTTCAAAGAATTTCAGAGTGAAGTGGAGAGTCATCGTAACAAGAAAATAAAGTTTCTACGATCTGATCATGGAGGCGAATATTTGAGTTACGAGTTTGGCCTTCACTTAAAACAATGTGGAATAGTTTCACAACTCACGCCACCTGGAACACCACAGCGTAATGGTGTGTCCGAACGCCGTAACCGTACTTTACTTGATTGCGTGTGGTCTATGATGTCTCTTACCGATTTACCACTATCGTTTTGGGGTTATGCATTAAAGACGGCTGCATTCACGTTAAATAGGGCACCATCTTAATCCGTTGAGACGACACCGTATGAAATCTGGTTTGGCAACAAACATAAGCTGTCGTTTCTTAAAGTTTGGGGTTGCGACACTTATGTCAAAAGGCTTCAGCCTGATAAGCTCGAACCCAAATCGGAGAAGTGCGTCTTCATAGGATACCCTAAAGAAACAATTGGGTACACCTTGTATCAAAGATCCGAAGGCAAGAATTTTGTTGCTAAAAAAGGAACATTTCTAGAGGAGTTTCTCTCAAAAGAAGTGAGTGGGAGGAAAGTAGAACTTGATGAGGTAATCGTACCTCCTCTTGAATTAGAAAGTAGCACATTAGGGAAATCAGTTCCAGTGATGCCTACACTAACTAGAGAGGAAGTTAATGATGATGATCATGAAACTTTAGATCAAGTTACTACCGAACTTCGTAGGTCAACCAGAGCACGATCCGCACCAGAGTGGTACGGTAATCTTGTACTGGAAGTCATGTTACTAGACCATGGCGAACCTATGAACTATGAGGAAGCGATGATGAGCCCAGATTCCGACAGATGGCTTGAGGCCATGAAATCTGAGATAGGATCCATGTATGAAAACAAAGTATGGACTTTGGTGGATTTGCCCGTTGATCAGCGAGCCATAGAAAATAAATGGATCTTCAAGAAGAAGACTGACGCTGATGGTAATGTTACTGTCTACAAAGCTCAACTTGTCGCAAAAGGTTTTCGACAAGTTCAAGGGATTGACTACGATGAGACTTTCTCTCCCGTAGCGATGCTTAAGTCCGTCTGAATCATGTTAGCAATTGCCGCATTTTATAATTATGAAATCTGGCAAATGGACGTCAAAACTGCATTCCTTAATGGATAGTGCAAAGAAGAGTTGTATATGATGCAACCAGAAGGTTTTGTTGATCCTAAAGGTGCTAACGAAGTGTGCAAGCTCCAGCGATCCATCTATGGACTGGTGCAAGCATCTTGGAGTTGGAATATACGCTTTGATGAAGTGATCAAAGCATATGGTTTTATACAGACTTTTGGAGAAGCCTGTATTCACAAGAAAGTGAGTGGGAGCTCTGTAGCATTTCTAATATTATATGTGGATGACATAGAATTTTTGGATAGCATGCCTGTATTTGATTGGAAATGATATAGAATTTTTGGATAGCATAAAAGGATACTTGAATAAGAATTTTTCAATGAAAGACCTCCGTGAAGCTGCTTATATATTGGGCATCAAGATCTATAGAGATAGATCAAGACGCTTGATAGGACTTTCACAAAGCACATACCTTGATAAAGTTTTGAAGAGGTTCAAAATGGATCAGTCAAAGAAAGGGTTCTTGCATGTGTTACAAGTTGTGAAGTTGAGTCAGACTCAATGCCCGACCACTACAGAAGATAGTGAGAAAATGAAAGTCATTCCCTATGCCTCAGCCATAGGTTCTATCATGTATGCTATGATGTGTACCAGACCTGATGTGTGCCTTGCTATAAGTTTAGCAGGGAGGTACCAAAGTAATCCAGGAGTGGATCACTGGATAGCGGTCAAGAATATCCTGAAGTACCTGAAAAGGACCAAGGATATGTTTCTCGTTTATGGAGGTGACAAAGAGCTCATCATAAACGGTTACGTCGATGCTAGCTTTGACACTGATCCGGATGACTCTAAGTCACAAACCGGATATGTATTTTTATTGAATGATGGAGCTGTCAGTTGGTGCAGTTCCAAGCAAAGCGTCGTGGCGGGATCTACGTGCGAAGCGGAGTACATCACTGCTTCAGAAGAAGCAAATGAAGGATTCTGGATGAAGGAGTTCATATCCGATCTAGGTGTAATACCTAGTGCATCGGGTCCAATGAAAATCTTCTGTGATAATACTGGAGCAATTGCCTTAGCGAAGGAATCCAAATTTCACAAAAGAACCAAACACATCAAGAGACACTTCAACTCCATCCGCGATCAAGTCAAGGAGGGAGACATAGAGATTTGCAAGATACATACATATCTGAATGTTGCAGATCCGTTGACTAAGCCTTTTCCACGAGCAAAACATGATCAACACCAGTACTCCATGGGTGTTAGAATCATTACAATGTAATCTAGATTATTGACTCTAGTGCAAGTGGGAGACTGAAGGAAGTATGCCCTAGAGGCAATAATAAAGTTGTTATTTTATATTTCCTTAATTCATGATAAATGTTTATTATTCATGCTAGAATTGTATTAACCGGAAACTTGATACATGTTTGGATACATGGACAAAACACTGTGTCCCTAGTGAGCCTCTACTAGACTAGCTCGTTAATCAAAGATGGTTGAGTTTCCTAGACATAGACATGTGTTGTCATTTGATGAACGGGATTACATCATTAGAAGAATGATGTGATGGACATGACCCATCCGTTAGCTTAGCATAATGATCGTTTCAGTTTTATTGCTACTGCTTTCTTCATGTCAAATACATGTTCCTCCGACTATGAGATTATGCAACTCCCGGACACCGGAGGAATACCTTGTGTGCTATCAAACGTCACAACGTAACTGGGTGATTATAAAGATGCTCTACAGGTATCTCCGAAGGTGTCTGTTGGGTTGGCATAGATCGAGATTAGGATTTGTCACTCCGAGTATCGAAGAGGTATCTCTGGGCCCTCTCGGTAATACACATCATATGAAGCCTTGCAAGCAAAGTGACTAATGAGTTAGTTGCAGGATGTTGTATTACGGAACGAGTAAAGAGACTTGCCGGTAACGAGATTGAACTAGGTATGAAGATACCAACGATCGAATCTCAGGCAAGTAACATACCAATGACAAAGGGAACAACATATGTTGTCATTACGATTTGACCGATAAAGATCTTCGTAGAATATGTAGGAACTAATATGAGCATCCAGGTTCCGCTGTTGGTTATTGACCGGAGATGTGTCTCGGTCATGTCTACATAGTTTGCGAACCCGTAGGGTCCGCGCGCTTAATGTTCGATGATGATTTGTATTATGAGTTATGTGTTTTTGGTGACCGAAGATTGTTCGGAGTCCCGGATGAGATCACGGACATGACGAGGAGTCTCGAAATGGTCGACAGGTAAAGTTTGATATATTGGATGATGATATTCGGAAACCGGAATAGTTTCTGAGTGGTTCGGATATTTTTCGGAGTACCGAGGGGTTACCGACCCCCCCCCCCGGGAAGGTAATGGTCCTACATGGGCCATAGGGGAGAGAGAGGGGAGCCCGCAAGGGGTGCCCTCCCCCCCCCCATGGGAGTCCGAATTGGACAAGGGGGAGGGGGCGCGACCCTCTTTCCTTCTCCCGCTCCCTCTCCCTTTCCTTCCCTTTTCCCCCTCCGAAAGAAAGGAAAGGGGTGGCGACTAGGCCTAGGAGTCCTAGTCGGTTCCCCCCCCCCCCATCATGGCGCGCCTCCTATGGCCGGCCTCCTCCCTCTCCTCCTTTATATACAGGGGCAGGGGGCACCCCAAAGCACATCAATTGTTCTTAGCCCTGTGCGGTGCCCCCTCCA
Organism: Thinopyrum elongatum; assembly: GCA_011799875.1. NCBI lineage: Eukaryota > Viridiplantae > Streptophyta > Magnoliopsida > Poales > Poaceae > Thinopyrum > Thinopyrum elongatum. The sequence goes on from CM022298.1 coordinate 4,829,124, forward strand.
CCGTTTACTCCTCCTGTCATATTGTCGTACTCACTACTAGGAAAAGGCTAATTAGTGGCGCACCTGTTTTGGCCATTAATGGCGCACTACAGGTGCGCCACTATCATTACGCCACTAGTAACAAATACTAATGGCGCACCCCTGGTGCGCCATTAGTATGCCAGACAATAGTAGCACACCTGGCAGTGCGCCATTAATATGTAGTTCGGTGCGCCATTAGTATGCCTCCCAGGGGGCCATATTTACCTTAGTAATGGCGCACCACATAAGAAGTGCGCCATTACTAACAATATTTTTTCAAAAAAAAATTCAAAAAAATTTTTTTCAAATTTTTTTTCAAAAATTTATCTGACTTAGTAATGGCGCACCACATAAGAAGTGCGCCATTACTAACAATTTTTTTCCAATTTTTTTTTTGTTTTTTTCTTAATCTCGGGTCAATATGCTTAATCTCAAGTCAAATCGCACTCCGTGGTCAAACTTCCCAGAAGGTCGCCCATCCTCACACTACTCCAACCCGAGCACGCTTAACTTCACAATTCTATCCAACCCCAGCACCACCTCACTTAACAGGCACTTGTTGATATATCTATCATATCAATCCTATTAAACCTTGTTGATGTCTAGGACTTTGTTCATGTTCATGAGTGTGATGAAATTTTAAAAAAATATTTCAAACTTCCCGGTCATATTACGTATCATATTTTGAGAAAATTTTCCAAAAAAAAAAATCGAAACCAATTTTTTTTTCTGTTACTAGTGGCGCACCTAGCAAATGGTGCGCCACTAGTAAGTTTGATTTTTTTTTTCATTTTTCCCCCTCTAGATCTTAAAAGCCCCGTATCTTTCGTTCTGTTAGGTTTTTGGGGATTCTGAAAATGTTCAACGGGGATCCCCCAGTTGAATTCGGATGTAACTTTTCAAGTAGATGATTTTTCATATAAAAAACTTTTTCATCGGAGTTCGTATGCAAAAGTTATGCCCATTTTACAAATTCTCGAGAGATTTTGCAAAAAAGTAGAAAATTCATGTTTGTAAATTTTGCTAACAACTGGACCACATATCACATGGGAATCTTATTTTCTTTTATTTTTTTGACATTTCTATCATTTTCTTTTATTTTTTTTTGAAACTGAAAAGGCGGTCCACTGGAGGGGGGGGGGGTGCATTTGGTGAATTTTTTGTAAGACTCAGAAAGTTAGTAATGGCGCACCACATAACAATGCGCCATTAGTAACACTGGTTACTAATGGCGCACCTGTTACGTGGTGCGCCATTACTAGTTTTGCAAAAAAAAAAATTTATTGTTAGTAGTGGCACACCGTGGTTGTGGTGCGCCATTACTAGTTTGAACTAGTAATGGCGCACTGTACCCTGGTGCGCCATTACTAGTTTTGAAAAAAAAAGTAAAAAAAAATATGTTAGTAGTGGCGCACAGGTTGTGTGGTGCGCCATTACTAGTTAAAACTAGTAATGGCGCACTCTGCCTTGGTGCGCCATTAATAGTTTTGGAAAAAAAAATTGTTAGTAATGGCGCACCGTGTGTGTGGTGCGCCATTAGTAATGAGGACACTAATGGCGCACCTGTATCTGGTGCGCCACTGCTATATAGCAGTGGCGCACCACATACATGATGCGCCATTAATGTCCATATTAGCTATAGCCCTTTTCCTAGTAGTGAGTGCTTAGGCGAAGCCCTGCGCGGATCACTTCACCATCACCATCACCACACCGTCGTGCTGACAAAACTCTCCATCGACACTTTGCTGGATCAAGAGTTCGAGGGACGTCATTGTGCTGAACGTGTGCAGAACTCGGAGGTGCCGTACTTCCGTGCTTGATCGGTTGAATCGAGAAGACGTTCGACTACATCAACCGCGTTAAGCTAACGCTTCCGCTTTCGGTCTACAAGGGTACGTGGACACACTCTCCCCTCTCGTTGCTATGCATCTCCTAGATAATTCTTGCGTGATCGTAGGAAATTTTTTGAAATTGCATGCTACGTTCCCAACAAAAAAGAACACCATGGCAATTCTGCTGAAAACAGCGTCAGTCCGGGTTAGTTCCATTCAAATCATGCAAGTTAGAGTCCAAAACAAGGGCAAAAGAGTTTGGAAAAGTAGATACGATGGAGACATATCAAAGTGTCAGTCGTCGTCCGCCAACATCACACGATGGGGCTCTAAACGCGCCACCTCCCAGTGGGTCTTAACCGCCTGAATGAAACCAGGTTGGCGGAGCCAAAATGTTTCGAAGCGGAATCTGGGCAGGGGCCGGGGTGCGGACGGTCATCCAAAGATGAGAGCAGCTAAGAAACGTGGTCAGAACCAATCCGCATGATGGCCTGGAGGTAGGCGAGAGGGAACCGCAGTTCCCAATCCGGAGACATGAAGACCCGGTCCAGCACACTCATGGTGGGGTCTAACTGACGGTTCGTCCAGGTGAATCGAGCGCCAACTCTATCTAACTCTCGGAGACCGAGATCACTGATCCAATCGTTGAAACGCTCCATGCCCGCTTGGTCTAACCGGGCATTATTTTTATCGGTCGGAGAGCGGAGGAAGTTAAAGTCCCCACCAATTACGATCGGGAGCATCGCCGCCGAGACCTTAGCGTGGATCTCTGCGAGGAAAGCCTGAGATCGTCTGTGATCCATAGGGCCATGCCCCACGATAACTTCCCACTTGAAGGTTATCGCCCTTTCCCATACTTCCATACTCACGAAGAACTCCCCACAGTCCATTGACCCAACCTCGAAGGTGGTACCCTTCACCCCTAGAAGGATACCACTGGAGTGAGTGGCCACTCCACTAGAAGGCAAACAGTGCCACGCGAAGAGTTGACTACTAAGGCGTTCGAGTTCGGACAACGAGAACTCCATACACAGAGTCTCCTGAATCGCAACTATATCTATATTCTCTGCACACATGTATTCGACCAATTGCCTGCGCCGGCCATTTTTGCCAAAGCCCCGCAGGTTCCAAAACAGAGCACACATCTAGTCGGGTAGAGGGTCCTCCCTGGACCCCACGGTGGTGGATGTGCTGAGAGTGCGGCGAATAAGCGCAGTGCGCGCCCGCGTACGACCACGGACATCCTATGGCACTAGCGGAGATGGCATACCATGGGATGGAGCACGGGACAAGTGAGGCGGGTCCCCATCGGATGCCGCAGTAGCACGCGCCCGGGTTGCGGATAGCGAACCCTGATGTCTACTACACAACCTTCTTCTTGTAGACGTTGTTGGGCCTCCAAGTGCAGAGTTTTGTAGGATAGTAGCAAATTTCCCTCAAGTGGATGACCTAAGGTTTATCAATCCGTGGGAGGCATAGGTTGAAGATGGTCTCTCTCAAGCAACCCTGCAACCAAATAACAAAGAGTCTCTTGTGTCCCCAACACACCCAATACAATGGTAAATTGTATAGGTGCACTAATTCGGCGAAGAGATGGTGATACAAGTGCAATATGGATGGTAGATATAGGTTTTTGTAATCTGAAAATATAAAAACAGCAAGGTAACTAATGATAAAAGTGAGCACAAACGATATTGCAATGCGTTGAAACAAGGCCTAGGGTTCATACTTTCACTAGTGCAAATTCTCTCAACAATAATAACATAATTGGATCATATAACTATCCCTCAACATGCAACAAAGAGTCACTCCAAAGTCACTAATAGCGGAGAACAAACGAAGAGATTATGGTAGGGTACGAAACCACCTTAAAGTTATTCTTTCTGATCGATCTATTCAAGAGTCCGTAGTAAAATAACATGAAGCTATTCTTTCCGTTCGATCTATCATAGAGTTCATACTAGAATAACACCTTAAGACACAAATCAACCAAAACACTAATGTCACCTAGATACTCCAATGTCACCACGAGTATCCGTGGGTATGATTATACGATATCCATCACACAATCTCAGATTCATCTATTCAACCAACACAAAGAACTTCAAAGAGTGCCCCAAAGTTTCTACCGGAGAGTCAAGACGAAAACGTGTGCCAACCCATATGCATAAGTTCACAAACGGAACCCGCAAGTTGATCACCAAAACATACATCAAGTAGATCACGTGATATCCCATTGTCACCACAGATAAGCACATGCAAGACATACATCAAGTGTTCTCAAATCCTTAAAGACTCAATCCGATAAGATAACTTCAAAGGGAAAAGTCAATCCATTACAAGAGAGTAGAGGGGGGAACGCATCATAAGATCCAACTATAATAGCAAAGCTCGCGATACATCAAGATCGTATCACCTCAAGAACACGAGAGAGAGAGATCAAACACATAGCTACTGGTACATACCCTCAGCCCCGAGGGTGAACTACTCCCTCCTCGTCATGGAGATCGCCGGGATGATGAAGATGGCCATCGGTGAGGGTTCCCCCCTCCGGCAGGGTGCCGGAACAGGGTCCCGATTGGTTTTTGGTGGCCACAGAGGCTTGCGGAGGCGGAACTCCCGATCTATTGTGTTCCTCGCTGTTTTTAGGGTATATGGATATATATATAGGCGAAAGAAGTCGGTCAGGGGAGCCACGAGGGGCACACGACGGTGGGGGGCGCGCCCAGGGGGGCAGGCGCGCCTCCCTGCCTCGTGGCCACCTCGAAGCTTCCCTGACGTCTACTCCAAGTCTCCTGGATTGCTTCCGTTCCAAAAATAACTCTCCCGAAGGTTTCATTCCGTTTGGACTCCGTTTGATATTCCTTTTCTTCGAAACACTGAAATAGGCAAGAAAACAGCAATTTGGGTTGGGCCTCTGGTTAATAGGTTAGTCCCAAAAATAATATAAAAGTGTTTAGTAAAGCCCATAAACATCCAAAACAGATAATATAATAGCATGAATACTTCATAAATTATAGATACGTTGGAGACGTATCAGCATCCCCAAGCTTAATTCCTGCTCGTCCTCGAGTAGGTAAATGATAAAAGAAATAATTTATGAAGTGTGAATGCTAGCAGGTGCACAAGATTGATCAATGATAATTTCAATCACCTTTTCTAGCATCATTATATGTCATAACAGTAGCTCATAACATAAAGCTTCTCATGCAAGTAACAAGCTATTCACATGTTAAAGTATAGATCATAAACTTTCTTGAAAACTAACAAACAGTTCTCAGTCATCAAACAATTGCAATTCATCTTATTTTCAGGAAGGGTCTATGTAAGAGCTTTGATTTAGCAAATCCCACATACTCAACTATCATATAGTCTTCCATGATTGCTACCACTCAAAGCATATTTTTAGAACAAATAGCATCCATCGAACACAGAGAAAGATAGGGGCTTAATGTTTCGCCTCCCAACTTATTTATCATATAGATAATTGTCAACAATAATAATTCATGATCAAATATATTTGAATGGCCATATATGCTTAGATCTTTCTCCACCACATGATGCTTGCCAACTAAAGAGTATGTTGGAATGAGAAGGAATACTACTGACTCTTGCATAAAAGTAAAAGATAGGCCCTTCGCAGAGGGAAGCAGGGATTTGCAGAGGTGCCAGAGCTCGAAGCAAAAACAGAGATGAAAATAATTTTGAGAGGTATGCTTTCATTGTCAACATAACGACCAAGAGTTCCCAAATATCTTCCATACTAGATACATTATAGGCGGTTCCCAAACAGAAAGGTAAAGATTTTACTCCCCCTCCACCAACAATCTCACTCCACGGCTTGTCTGAAACAATGGGTGCCGTCCAACTATCAACAATCCTGGGGGAGTTTTGTTTAAATTATTTGCGATTTTGTTTTTGATCTTTTGATCATAGGACTGGGAATCCCAGTTACCAGCCATTTTCTCATGAATGATGAGCGGAGTCCACTCATCGTGAGAATAACCCACCTAGCATGGAAGATACTGACAGCCCTTAGTCGCTACATGAGCGATTCGGGCATACAAAACAGATTATTATTTGAAGGTTTAGAGTTTGGCACATGCAAATTTACTTGGAACGGCAGGTAAATACCGCATATAGGTAGATATGGTGGACACTCATGGAAGAAACTTGGTTCAAGGAGTTTGGATGCACAAGCAGTATTCCCGCTTAGTACAGATATTTTGGCTAGCAAAGGATTCTAAATAGCAAGCACCACATGTTAGAGGATCCATAACAATATAACTTATACAAATATACCCAAACATAACTCATTAAGTTGTCTTCCTTGTCCAACTTCAACTAATTTGCGCAGGTTTGAAAATAATTAATGGGGCTCACAATCATAGAAGATGTCCAAGATAGTATATTTATATGTGAAATCTCTCTTCCTTCAATATTCTTTCATGAATTGTTCAAGTGACCAATACAATGTTTGCTAACCTTCAATAAATTTACCACCTCTACTTCTTACATGTGAAGTCATTATTCCCCATGGGATAAGCATATGAAACATATATAATTTCAGATTTATGATATTCAAATCATTCAACCATTTACTCATAGGATATAAGTGAAGTACACGAGTAAATGACAAACTACTCCGAAAGATATAAGTGAAGATCAATGAGTAGTTTAATAATTATATAGCTATGTGAAGACTCTCTCTCATTTAAGAATTTCAGATCTTGGGATATTAATCAAACAGCAGGCAAAACAAAATAAAATTATATTTCAAGGATAGCACTCATCATGTGAAGAAGCAAAAACTTAGGCTCAACCGATACTAACCGATAATTGTTGAAGAAGAAAGGTGGGATGCCTACCGGGGCATCCCCAAGCTTAGATGCTTGAGAATTCTTGAAATATTATCTTGGTGTGCCTTGGGCATCCCCAAGCTTGAGCTTTTGTGTCTCCTTAATTCCTCTCATATCACGGTTTCCTGAATCTCGAAAGCTTCATCCACACCAAACTCAACAAGAACTCGTGAGATAAGTTAGTATAAACCAATGCAAAAACCTTATCATTTTCTACTATAACAAATCACTAAAATTGTTATTCAACATTGCATACTAAATGCCTCTGCATATTTAATACTCCTATCCTCAAATAGGATCATTAAACAAGCAAACATATGCAAACAATGCAAACATAACAGCAATCTGCCTAAACAGGATAGTCTGTAAAGAATGCAGCAAGATCCATACTTCCCTAGCTCCAAAAATTATGAAAGAAAATTCCCACTGTAGTAAATTTATCAGAGCTTACTATGCAAAAGGTTTCAACATTTTATCACATTCTGACTTTTCTAGGGAATTTTTTGCAACAGCGGTAAACTTTCTGTTTTCAAACAGCAACATGTATACTTGCAAAATAAGCATGGTAAAGGCTATCCTTGACATTTTTATTGAAAATAGAGATGCAAAACATTATTCTAAATAACAGCAAGCAAAACAATAGAAAATAAAATGACGCTCCAAGCAAAACACATATCATGTGGTGAATAAAAATATAGCTCCAAGTAAAGTTACCGATGAACGAAGACGAAAGAGGGGATGCATTCCGGGGCATCCCCAAGCTTAGGCTCTTGGTTGTCCTCGAATTTTACCTTGGGGTGCCTTGGGCATCCCCAATATGGATGTTAGATATAGGTTTTTGTAATCTGAAAATATAAAAACAGCAAGGTAACTAATGATAAAAGTGAGCACAAACGATATTGCAATGCGTTGAAACAAGGCCTAGGGTTTATACTTTCACTAGTGCAAATTCTCTCAACAATAATAACATAATTGGATCATATAACTATCCCTCAACATGCAACAAAGAGTCACTCCAAATTCACTAATAGCGGAGAACAAACGAAGAGATTATGGTAGGGTACGAAACCACCTCAAAGTTATTCTTTCTGATCGATCTATTCAAGAGTCCGTAGTAAAATAACATGAAGCTATTCTTTCCGTTCGATCTATCATATAGTTCATACTAGAATAACACCTTAAGACACAAATCAACCAAAACCCTAATGTCACCTAGATACTCCAATGTCACCACGAGTATCCGTGGGTATGATTATACAATATGCATCACACAATCTCAGATTCATCTATTCAACCAACACAAAGAACTTCAAAGAGTGCCCCAAAGTTTCTACCAGAGAGTCAAGACGAAAACGTGTGACAACCCCTATGCATAAGTTCACAAACGGAACCCGCAAGTTGATCACCAAAACATACATCAAGTAGATCACGTGATACCCCATTGTCACCACAGATAAGCACATGCAAGACATACATCAAGTGTTCTCAAATCCTTAAAGACTCAATCCGATAAGATAACTTCAAAGGGAAAAGTCAATCCATTACAAGAGAGTAGAGGGGGGAAAGCATCATAAGATCCAACTATAATAGCAAAGCTCGCGATACATCAAGATCGTATCATCTCAAGAACACGAGAGAGAGAGAGAGAGATCAAACACATAGCTACTGGTACATACCCTCAGCCCCGAGGGTGAACTACTCCCTCCTCGTCATGGAGATCGCCGGGATGATGAAGATGGCCATCGGTGAGGGTTCCCCCCTCCGGCAGAGTGCCGGAACAGGGTCCCGATTGGTTTTTGGTGGCTACAGAGGCTTGCGGAGGCGGAACTCCCGATCTATTGTGTTCCTCGCTGTTTTTAGGGTATATGGATATATATATAGGCGAAAGAAGTCGGTCAGGGGAGCCACGAGGGGCCCACGAGGGTGGGGGGCGCGCCCAGGGGGGCAGGCGCACCTCCCTGCCTCGTGGCCACCTCGAAGCTTCCCTGACGTCTACTCCAAGTCTCCTGGATTGCTTCCGTTCCAAAAATAACGCTCCCGAAGGTTTCATTCCGTTTGGGCTCCGTTTGATATTCCTTTTCTTCAAAACACTGAAATAGGCAAGAAAACAGCAATTTGGGCTGGGCCTCCGGTTAATAGGTTAGTCCCAAAAATAATATAAAAGTGTTTAGTAAAGCCCATAAACATCCAAAACAGATAATATAATAGCATGAATACTTCATAAATTATAGATACGTTGGAGACGTATCAAACCCTCGAGCATCTCTTTAGCCTGAATCACCGCAATTTGCTACAAGGCAGGTCCTTTCTCGCCATGAAATACGACCGCGGAATCCATCGCAACTTTGGCCAAGTGTCCCAGGGGAACACCAGCCAGCACAGGGAAGGAGGATAAATCCTCGTCATCTAAGGAAGCCGAGCCTGGGGGAGGACGGGAAGACGGACCTGGATCAAGGTTGCGCGCTGCGGCGTGGCGAGACACCTTCTCTACAGCGTTCGAAGAAGCCACCGCCGTCCTGCCCGCCAGTCCCAGGCGAGCGCTCTTCCGCGAGACCATGGCCGGAGAAGAAGCAGAGCGGGGGCGTCCCTTGCCCCGGGCGGAAGTGCGCGGTCTAGAGCCCGCGGCCTGAGCAGGCGACGCGCGCGCGGGGGGGGGGGGGGGGGGGGGGGGCATGCAATGAGGGGGAGCGGCACTGCCAAGGACGGGGGAGCGGCGGCCGGAGGAACCCTGACTGGACACACAGGACCGTGAGACGATGGTGGACACACAGTGAGGCTGACACTGCCCGAGTCACCGTCCATCATGTCCGATGCCTCCGGCGACACGGGAAACAACATCACCTCCCCCTCCAGCAAGGTCGCGAGCTCGTCCACGACCTCCACCTCAGTCACCGCCCGCTCACCAAGGAGTTCCCCACCGGTCAGCGACGTTGAAGCCCGTGGGGAGGCGGTTTCCGCGACCCCCTTTCTAGCGCCCTGCCCAACGATGGCGCGGTTGGTGCTGCAGCCGTTCCCAGGACATCATCATCATCAGGCGAGGACGGGGAGCGAGAACAGCTACGTCGCTCCCCGCCCCAATCCCCCGCGGATCCCCATAGCCCGAGAGAGGAGGGCTATCACGATGGCTTAGAGCCATCCACCTGGGTCGGGCCCTCAACCGAGATGCGGAGGTCGTAGCCGATGTCATTGAAGAACACATGCACGGTAGTTTATAGCTTGGAAGGGTCCGGGGATTTGACCTTGGCGCGAACAGCCAGGCCCTTAAGCAGCGAAGGCTCATTGATGTCCACGACCTTACCCAACAGGCGAGACATCTAGCGAATGGTCCCCATCTGCTCGCGATGGCGGGAAGGCCGCAGATCTGGATCCACAACGTCTCAAGTACCGCAGCAGCCAAGGGATCGACCGTAGGCACCGAGATGTGGACAGTGAGCTCGTGGAGAGCCAGGGTTAACTGCACGCTATGAGTGCCATACCAGAGGCTCAACGGGTCAGGGAATATTGCAGAGAACTCGCGATCAGAGATCGGCGTCACCACTCAATCCTAGTCGGCGAGAAAGAGATGTCGCAACTCCTCCGTGATGATGGCTGGAGACGTCGTCTTGCTGCCCAACACTGAGATCAGTGCTGAGAGCGAAGGCGGGGCCTCCGAAACTGAGATCGTCATCTGGTAGTAGCTGAAATCCTCCAGCACGTGGCCATAGAGCAGCAACTCCCACTCGAGGTGGTCTTCCTGGCAAAGAAGAGCCGGATGGTCGGCACTCTTGCACTTGTAGCAGGCAGGCGACATCTTGCAATCAACCAGGTAATGGCCTTCCAGGCCACAGTTGAAGCAAACTGTGGCAACAACCCGCGGACCCCTCTGGTCGGGGGCGACCGCCGGCGGGGCGGGATGGGACACAGAGGAGGCCGGACCAGCCGCACCGAAGGTAGGTAGGCCGCCCTTGTTCTTCTTGTTGTTGGTGAACTGCCCGCATGGATGGTTGCGAGCGCCGATATCGGCCAGCGGGTGTTGGGGCTGACGTTGGGGAGGGTTGTACCGGCACAGAGGAGATCCCTCCTGGCAGTTAGACTGCACTGATGAACGGGACCTACGGTCCTGCCGACCCGACCGAGCCGGGGAGCGCGAACGCCGCTCACGGGGGGAGGTGTGGCGGTCTCGGACACGCCAATGATCAGGAGAGCGGAAGCGCGACCGGTCGCATGAGCGATCCTCCCGGTCGACCGCCGTAGCCTTCCCTTTAAGGGTCGCCGCCCGCATGTCAGCCACTCGCCGGGCCGCCGCGGGAGAGGGTCGACGGGACGAGGAGTCTGTAACACCCCCTGTCATTAGCCACAGTAAGCACTCTAGATAATGACAGGTCAGCATGATTAACAGTGCCTAATCATCATTGACATCAAAGTGCATTTTAAACTCCTAGTTCAAACTCCAATTTAAAATCAAAGTGGAAAATAAAAGTTGTCCAACATAAAAACTAAAATGTCCAATAAATAGCAAGTATTGCAGAGGCCATTCTAAAATTGTAACCAATATTTAGTAAATTGTTTAAGTGCCCCAAACCTCTTTTAACAGTGGCTGAAAACATTATTTAATAATCTATTAATAATTATAAAATAAATCTGAAATGATAAATACCCCAAACTAATTTTTGGTGATAGGATATGCTGCCCTGTGAATTATGGACCAAGTCACATATTTTACAAAAGTCATTTGTGTGCCCAACTATTTGCAAGATAGAGACTAAAAAGAAAAGCAGAGAAGAAAAAAAAAAGAGAAAGAAGCCCACAGCTCTGGGCCTAAGTGGCACAGTGCCGGCCCAGCCCAACCCCGCTCATCTCCCTCCCCGCACTGCTCATCGCCGCTCGCTGTCGCCCTCTGCCGCACGCGCGCGCACCGGCTCCCCCTCGTCCCCGGTCGACAGCGGCCTCCCGCGCGCCGCAGCGGCCTACAAGGCCCCCTCCTCGACCCCCCCGGCGAAACCCTAGCGCCTCCACTCACTCTCTCTCGCTCCTCCCACCCCTCCCGAGCGCTCCCATAGCCCCGCCACCGGCGCAGGCGCGGCCACCGCCTCCGTCTCCTCGCGACACCTTGAGCATCATGTTCCTCGTCGTCGACTACGTCGCCCCACGCCGTCAAGTCAAGCCCGGAGGCCCGCCCTTGCCGCCCCTTCTCCGTCCCCTTCGTCGGATCGCCGCCGACTATCTCCTCCGCCCACGACTGCCCCGTCTCTCCCCCGAGCACGCGTACACGGTGACAACCACTGTGAGGCTCCCCCCTTCCTCCCCTGCTCTCTGCTCGCCCGCTCGGTAGCCGTAGCTGCTCCGCCGCGTACGCATACTCCGGTCGCCGCGGTCGCTCGTCGCCCGGCCATTTCGGTCGCCGTCTTGATGCCGCACTCGCTCTGTTCGAACCGCCGTAGTTCGCTGCATCGAACGAGGCCCAGATCACGCGCTAACCCGCACCGAGTCGTCACCCGCATCGCTCACCGGAGCTTTGCTCCGTCCCGCTCGCCGCCGGCCATGCTCCGGCCACTCCCCGGCCCGGCCACCACCTCCAGCCGAACCGCGGCGCTCGCACGGTCCCAACGGTGCCCGCGGCGTCGCAAATGGCCGGCCACAGGCGAAACCCGCGGCTCGCCGGCGCTCTGCCGCCGTCCCTGGCACGCGCCGGGGCGCTCCGGCCGGCCTGCCGACGTGGCTGCCACGGGGGCATCCCCCTGGCCCACCCCTGTGCCCCTGACTGGTGGGCCCATGGGGCCATTGTTGACCGTTGACCTGGTCAACTGGTCTGACTAGTGGGCCCCACGGCCCTGTTAATTAACTGCTAATTAAAATGTTTAATTTAATTAATTTTGACTAGTATGTCTCACTGACGTGTGGGCCACCCCCACTGTTTAGTTTAGATTTAATTTAAACTAACTTTGTTTAACACTGTGTCAATGACAGGTGGGTCCCACTAGACCCACACGTCAGGTTTGACCCAGTCAATGCACTGTTGACTGCTGACGTCAGCACTGCATCATGATGATGTCACCCCTACGCTGTTTTGGATAATTCGAATTTAATTAATTAAATAATTCCAGAAAATCATTTAAACTTTAGAAAATCATATCTTTTAATCCGTAGCTCGGATTAAAATAATTTATATATGAAAGTTGATCAAAAAAATCCCACGAACCCGAATATGCCCTCCTTTCATCTGTCACATGCTCCTAGCATGATGAACATGGAACTTCCCTCTCCGGATCGTCTGTCCGATAAATCCAAAGACCCGGGAAATATCGTCAGATATCCTCCCGCTCCGTCTGATACGTGTAGTACTGCGTTAGACTACCCCTAGCACTGCGTTTTGCCATGTCATGCATCGTGTTGCATCTGTTTGCTTGTATTTATTGTTTCCTCCCCCTCTTCTCTCTCGTTAGACCCCGACGCAGTTTCCCAAGACCGACGCAGCTCAGGAGCCCGACGACACCGTTGACGACCCCTCTTTCTTGCCAGAGCAACCAGGCAAGCCCCCCCTTTGACCATCCCGATATCGCCCATTCTATTTCTCCTGCTTGCATTAGATTTTGCTACTGCTACTGTTTATCCTATTTCTGATGCATAGCCTATTTTTGCACCTGCTATTGAAACCTTACCTGCTTATCCTAAACTGCCTAGTATAGGATGGGTAGAGACCTATCAGTGACCCCACTTATCCCGACTGCCCCGCTGGATTATTTGAAGACCCGATCAACGGGATCGAAGACCAGGCCCCAGCACATCACATCACGCCCCTTTTGTTGCTCGACTCTGCAGAGCTACTATCAAGTGCCGAGGGTGATCCCTCATAACGCACTCCTGATGATAATTCTATAGTGTAGCTATTTGGTCGTGGTCATCGAGGGTGATTTCCTCTTTCACCCTTCCCGATACGGCTCTGTCGTGCAACACCTCAAGTGTGAACCTCGAGGGTGGTCCCTCTTACGTTCACCTTGATGATTACATTGAGTGGAATCCACCGGGGGTGATTCCTCGGGTTTTCCCCTTGATGTTTGGACACACGGATACTATGACTTTGCCCTGATTCATGCTACAGACGGGTCGGCCCCGAGGGGTACCCGTGAGATTGTTACTACAGGACTGGAGGGACAGGCGGTACCACCCGGTTGAGGTGGACCTGAGTTCCCGACAGTCTTTTGGGAAGTCGTGTTGACTTGGAGGTAACCAGAGTGATGAATACGAGGCGCGGCCAGGCATTCTTGGCCCTTGCAGCAAGTCCTCGAGACGGGGCGACGGGGTCACATCTTTCGTGAGTCTCTGCTCGTTACCGCAAGCCCCTAATTCACTACGATTTGGATATTTGATCCGAGCAGGCCTCTGGCCTGATAGCACTAACCATCACGTGGGCATAGTATGGGCGTTCTGCATCGTAGCATCAGCCGAAAGCTCTGTCAGACGTCCAGTTCAGCCTTGCGGCACGGCTGGGCCGGCGCCATCCAGGACAGAGGTGGTACCGAGATTCGCCGTGTGCGCAACGACCCGGAGGGCGAGGGGCGATGGCCCAAGACCCCCTTGCGCATAGGATATAGACCGATGGGGACCTCTCTGCTGAGCTGTAGGTAGGGTTGCGGTGTATCGTTTGGCCGAGGCCGGGCATGACCCAGAAAGTGTGTCCGGCCGGAGTTAAGCGAGCGTGGTGGGTAAGTTGGTGCACCCCTGCAGGGAAGAACACTTCTATCGATAGCCGGTCCTATGGTAAAGGACACTCGGAGTTGTATCCCGATCGATACAACTAGAACTGGACCCCCTTGGATTTGTGGCTCCGGGATCGCTTTCTCGCAGGGAGTCGAGGAAGGATTTCTGAGCGAGACTGTTACATGACACTGCTACTGGATAGTATGGCTCTGGGATTACTTTCTCGCAGGGAGTCAAGAAAGGATCTCTGGGTGAGGTTGATAACATTACTACTACTTTATATGGTGCTATCTACTCTCTTCTATTGCTGCAAGACCGCTGAAGATGATGAAGATGCTAGTCTTCGATAGGACTAGGCCTTCTCTCTATTCTGGCATTTCTGCAGCCCAGTCCATATATACAGCCTCTCTTTGATAATGTTGCATATTTAGTGTAGATCCTTGCTTGCTGAGTACTTCGGATGAGTACTCACGGTTGCTTTGCTTTCTTTTTCCCCCATATCCCTTTTGATGCAACCAGATGACGGAGCCCCTGAGACAGTTGCCCCCGCAGACGATCGCTACTACTACCCCGAGGGTGGTTACTTCTACGAGCTGGCTGACGACCAGGAGTAGGATCGGAGGGTCCCAGGCAGGAGGCCTACGCCTTTCGATCGTAGTGTTTTGTTTTGCCCCGCCTTTCTAAAGGCCTATCTGTAACTCTGTTATATCTGTACTCAGATATCTAACGCTTCCGCTGATGCTTGTTTGTCATCAAGCTTTTGTATTCGAGCCCTCGAGGCCCTGTCTTGTAATATATGCTTGTATGACTTTATTTATGTTTTAGAGTTGTGTTGTGATATCTTCCCGTGAGTCCTTAGGCTTGATCGTGTGCATTTGCGTGTATGATTAGTGCATGATTGGGCCGGGGGCGTCACAGAGTCACGGGCGTCATCCCAGTCGGCCGAGCGGCGCTTGGGGCGCGATGCCCCATCATCGACCTCACACGCCATAAGAAGGGGCGAAAGGGGGCGCGGGCCACCGAGGAGGGGGAGGCCGTGGGGGGGAGCCGCAGCGGAATCGCGGGAGGCAACACAGAGGGAGGAGCGAGGGGGAAGAGTCGACTGGGAGCGAATGCCCTAGACCACCCGCAAGGCCGGGCCAAGAGGAGTTAAGGGAAGCTGCCGACGCGTCCGGGCCAGATAGGCGGGAGGATGGGCCAGGCCCATTGGGGCCAGCAATTCCAACCAGGCCAGTCCCTGCGGCCCACGAACCCATGAGCCTAGCAGACCTCCACAGCCCAACCGCATCGGAGGGCCCAGGCCCAGCACGCACGACCGCATGGGGAGCCGCTAGGGTTTCCCCCTGTACGGACGCGATGCGGCGATCGTAGCTCCGGCAGGCAGGCAGGCGGGGGGTGGGGGGCCACCACCGCCCTTGCTGCCCGGCCGGAACTGACGGAAACGGCCTTCATAGATCGTCGAAGGGGAGTCCCCAGGCGAGCGGGACAGACGGTCAGGTCGGCGCGGCACCATCGCCCGGCGCAACAAGCTCGCCGCCGCGCCCACATTAGCTCGGCCCCGAATGCCCCACATATATGGCTGAGCACGACGACGGGTCCGCCGTGCAGCCAAAGAGGGGTTAGGAGGAAGGGGAGGTGGGGAGCGTACCTATGCAACAGCCGGCGTGAGGGCGTGTTCCGGAGAGATAGCTACCGCAAGACGGTCACCGAAGTGCCAGTCCGCCCGAAGGGTGCCCGAAGCCACCGCGCAAGCGACCTCCCGGCCCTCCTCCGCCAGGTCAGCCCACCGCGGGACCGAGAGGAGGGAGGCGAGGGGAGCGATACCATGCTCCGGGCCGGAGCCGGGAGGCGGGGACGCCGGTGCCGTAGCGGCCCCACGTTGGAGACATGTCGTGGAGGGGGGAGCACCGCAGTCCGCCATCTGGATCTTGTTTTCAACAGTCACAGTTTTTGCGAAGCAACCAGTGGTTGGATGGTTAGAGGGACTGTGGTATCCCCAGCCCACAAGGGTTCAAATCCTAGTGCTCGCATTTGTTCCTGGCTCAGTCTTTCGGAGGTGCTCATAGAGATAGTGTGTGCATTCATAGGGGTGAGTGTATGCGCGTGTATATGAGCGCTTGCGTCTGTACTGTGTTAAAAAAAACAGTCACAGTTTCTGTTTTCAATGCATCGATGCACTTGTTTTGCACACGACTTGTGGCTTCCCCTCTCGATGTTTCTCGGCGCCGCCTTTTCCTGGATAGGAACATCATCATCGAACTGTCCTGTCCTCGTCCCAAACGTTTCCTGCGGCCGACTGACGGGCACGAACACCGATCCTTTAACTCCAGATCAGACGTACGTAAACGGTACTCCCTCTTATTCTGCCTCTTCTTATGTTATCTTATTAAAAACCTAGAAATCTTTCCCACAGAAAAAAAAAGAAGAAAAGAGAAACCGATAAACCTAAGTGGATTAATATGACGTATGTGGTCGTGGAGTCGTGCAATGTTTTTTGTTGGGATGGTACTGTACCTATACGGTATGGTTTATACGGGTTATGCAGGGCTTGAGAATCCACACCACCGTATCTAATACATACTCCTATACTACGTTAATATAGATTGGATTGGAACATCACCATCGATCTGTCCTGGCCCAAAAGTTTCCTGCGGCCGACTGATGGGCACGAACTCGGATCCTTAACTCCAGATCACACGTACGTATACAGTACTCCCTCTTATTCTGCCTCTTCTTATGTTCTCTTATATTAATTAAAAACCTAGAAATCTTTCCCGCAGACAAAAAGAAGAAAGAGAAACCGATAAACCTAGGTTGATTACTTGGTGTATAATATGGCGGACATAGAGGACGTCGCCATGGCGGAGCCGGACCTCGCGCGACGCCCCATGATCTCGGTGTGGATAGAAAAGGTGGAAGATTACTTGATGAGGTACAGGATCCGCGGTGACGATGCCGCGACGGTGGCGGTGGCGGCGGAGCCACAACAGCATACCAGGTTGACCCTCATCGTCCTCGTCACCGCAGGCGCCGTCTTTGGTTTTTTCGCTTACTTTTACGCGGCGATTAAATGCGAGAAGGAATCGGTCTACACGGTGACGGTGTTTATCGCGATGTTTCTTTATGCGGGCTTTGCGTTCGGCCTTGCTATGGTTTCTGTTTTTCTCATCAAAGAGTGCCAAGAGGGGTTTCAGGATGAGGAACATAATAGATTAGCAGATTTCCTGCTGCAGGTTTAGATAGATAGATATGTAATCATCAATCATCCATGCATGGGTGACACTCGATGAACTTCCCCTGTTATCATATGTACAAACATAGTACGGTATATTGGCATGCATCTTTTTTTCTGATTGAGGGAAGGCAGGCAATGGTAGTTGATTCACATGCACGCACACATATCAGTTTCACACGTACGCAACTATGCATGCATGTGTCACCACCAGCTACGCCAACAAACGTACGTTTTTTTTAACATAGTACAGAAGCAAGCGCTCATATACACGCGCATACACTCACCCCTATAAACGCACACATGCACACCCTACCCCTATGAGCACCTCATCTTAAAATTTACGAAGTCACCGTAGGCACCTCGTCGTCGAGCCGTCTCCTCCCACTGAATGTACATCGCCGGAAATCCTAAAATAAATCTAGGAATAAATGCGAGCACGAGGACTTGAACCCTGGTGGGCTGGGGATACCACAGTCCCTCTAACCATCCAAGCACAGATTGGTTCGCACCAACAAACGTATGTACAGACTAAGAGTTGCAAGGCGGTCGGAGTACATACATACCCAAATAATCTCTGCGCTCTTTTTTTCTTCTTCTCAAGAACATGGAAGAGCTTTGCATGTCTTCGAATCAGAGTTTACAAGCGTGAAGGGTAGTCATCGTCATCTGTGGTCGACCGACACCCCTGAGAATCCACCATACAGACATATAGTATTACGGAAGCTACGATCTCGCTAATTTCCACAATGCAAATCCGTCACAAGAGGGGGAGCACTGCAATCGTGTCGAAAATCCGCCTGTTTCATTCTAATGAGATTGACCGCAAGGTAAAGACCACCAAGGAGTCCAATTCCCGGATCGCACCCGCAGAGATCACTAATGAAAACCGACCGCTGGCGTAAACCTCTCGGACCTGTGTAGGCCAGTAATACCAGGGACGAATCCAGGATTTGAGCATGAGGGGGGCGAAGAACAAAAAACAATAATGGGGCAACATCTATAACTATTAAAGTTCTAACTATATAATACCGGCACCGAATTTTAATGACATATTTCGATTTTTGGGATATGATTTGTTAGTTTAAATATAAATATATTTTTTGCGTGGGCGGGGGGGGGGGGGGGGGGGGTGGCGAATATAAATCTTTACCGCCAAACATATCTAACAAGGCTGGCGGCGAGGGTGGAGCGGACAGGAGGAAAAGGGGGAAATGGGGGCAGCTAGGGTTTGCTCTGCTGTCCTGCTTCAATAGCCAGGTTCTTGTCCCATTGGGCGGCGCACCGACGCCGGGGCATGAATATGGTCACCAAACCGGTGACCTTCCTAGGAGGACTGATCGGTTCTTCGTGGGTCCTGTCTCTTAGTCCGACGTGGCGGACAAGTCCATGCGACCCCAAATCTAATTAAGGATAGGATTATGGTCTCAATCATCGATGTAAAATTTAGAAAAATACTCCCTCCGTCCGAAAATACTTGTCATCAAAATGGATAAAAAGAGATGTATCTAGAACTAAAATACGTCTAGATACATCCCCTTTTATCCATTTTGATTTCAAATATTTCCGGACGGAGGGAGTAGAATTTACCAGCCTACTTTTCCTGGGGTTATTGCTTTCTTGAACTAAGGAGCAGCTAGAGAAGGCTCCAGCCAACAACAATAAGCTAGCAGCGAAGAGCTACAGAGCTACTTCAAACAACAACAACAACAACGAACAACTACAGAGCTAGCAGCGATGGCACGCTCCGGCGATGGCGCGGACAGCGCCGGGAAGGAGACACAGCGAGGTGGCAGCGTGCCTGGGAGGAGCCACGGCGAGGTGCTGGCCCCAGGAAGTACGCATGCAGCAGCATCACATCGAGAGAACGTGTACCCACCCCGACGAGCAATGCTACACTCACGGAGGAATATACATGATCTGAACAATATACTAACAGGCTACGTGATCTCCTAAGTTGAACCGCCTTATCTTGGGGAACCTCTAGATACGCACTCCAACGGTTATTAGATGGAAATCTAAGCCGACGGCTAGACCGTCGGCATACTCCTGCCACGTGTCGCTCCCTGGTTTCTCCTGGGCATGTCTATGCCGACGGCCAGGCCGTCGGCATAGATCTGTTCTCTTTTTTTATTTGCTCTGTTTTCTCATTTTTCATTCAATTTGACGGCATTTAAATTCACAAATTATGACAGAGACCATATATACACAGAAATAAGACAGATCATCATCTAAAGATACTCAACATCATCATCAAGATCATCATCTAAAGATACTCAAGATCATCATCATCATCTAAAGATCATCAACATCATCATCGTCGAAACTTCATGAACATAAGTTTAGCAAAACATGGAACATCATCATCATCATCGAAAGAACACTAAGAAGTATGGAACATGGAAAGTATTGCAAGACATGGAACACATCATCAGCCAAGACTAGGACCATCGCCGTGAGCACCGCCAAGACCAGCACCACTTTGCCAGATCGGAGTGACTGGGCTCTCTGAAGCAGGAGTCGAGCCACCGGTCCCCTACATGTTTGAAAAAAGATTGTGAGGGTAAATATGATATGATAGTATTGAATGAACGAGAACTAGTTTGTCAATAGTTAGGAAAATGTACTAACCGGAGTCTGACTGCCTAGTGCCACCCATTCATCGAACGTGGGCACCTGTGGGGGTTCTCCAGCAGGTGGTGGTGCGGGTCCCATTTGTGGTGTATCCGTGCGGTTAGTCCAACACGCCAACATAGCCTGGATGTTAGTTAACCAAGCAAACTAGAAGGTCAGAAGGAATGAAAGTGCAAATTTTAGCTTGGTTCTAAGAGGGCAAAACTAACCGCCATCATCTGACGGTTGTAATCCTTGTTTGCCTTCACTCGTTGCAAGTACTCCCGCACCTCGAGATTCCTAAGCTCGACAAAGGCCTTATATGCCTACAAAATTTAGGTTGTCTCTAAGTTGGAAATGCTAAAAATAAACTAAGAAAGTGAGAGAGAAAGAAGATAAGGGGGAAGTACTTACAGCATGCTGGCGGGCTAAGCTAGGCTGCGAACGCCCCGTACTCTCTAACGGGCTCGGGTTGGTAGCTCGAAGCCGTGTGTATGAGACAGAAGGAGTGATCAAGCCATCGAAAGACGGGTAGCGGCCATGGGACTTCGGCTTGATGGCCACCACCGCCGTGTCATCGATTTGAGACTCGACGACGTCAGGAGCATCCGGACCAGGCGGATGCAACCTCTCAAACTGCTCCTTGTAAAACTCCAGGTGCACCTCGGTTTTGTCGTAGTATTCGCTCTCGCCTTCCTTACGATCACTCCGCTCACGGGCCATCTTCCACGACTCCATGTCTGAGAGCGGCCTATTCAACTTGTCCTCCTACAAAGTCAAACAGAAGTTAGCCATACATAAGAACATGACGGTACAAAGAAGAAAAAAATGCATCATGCATATAGATATACCTTCATGGCCTTGAAGCCCCAGTGGTTCTTGTTTCCTTGGCCGTGTGTTCCGTCTTTTCCACGGTTAGACCGGTTCTTGCTGCTCTTGGCAGCAAACTCTGCATCGTCACCGAGCCACCTATCCACCAAACTAGCCCATCCCTCATCCTTTCCAAAGCACCAAGGAGGAATAACCTAAAAAATGGAAGCATGACATGTCAGCACAAAACAATGAAATTGACTGCTTATACGTTGGAATGAAAAGTCTCTAATACTTACCTTCATGTACTCCTCCCTGTTCAAGGTAAGTCGTTGCTTCTGCGCTTCACTTTTGCTCATCTTTTGATGAAGGTAGGAGTGGTAGTAGTGCGAGACGGCAACCCAGCGCACCTCGTACTGCAACTGACGATCTTTCTTCTTCGCAGCCGCCAGCAAGACCACGTCGGCTCTGGCCTTGTGCTCATCAGGAACTCTATAGAATTGCTACAATCATGCATAAAACCAGAAGCAAACAAGGCATGAGTTGAGTGATTCAATGATAAACTATGAGAAACTCAAGACAAGTGATTCTGAAGAGAACTTACCCAAAATTTGGTGATCACGGCCTTAGCGGCCGTCCCATACTCCGCGTGGCTGGAAGCCTCATAGTGGGCCCAGCTCGTGGCCAAAACCCGCAGCTCCGCGTCCCTGTCTAGCAGTGGGCAGAATAGGCCCGGCCAAAACTCCTTCAACGGGACAGTGATAAGGCTGTTCGGTTTACAGCCCTTTTCGTGAAGGATCCAGTTCCTGCAAAAGAATCAAAGAATTAGCATGTGTATAATAAAAAAATGTTGGCATGTGCTCAAAATATGATTGAGAGGCACTTACTCTATCCCCGCGGGTTCAATGAGCCACTTGTTCGCCTCGATAGAAGGTGGTGTAGGTAGTTCTGCAATACCATGCAGCCACCCCTTCGGACCATCCGACGGCAAGTCACCCCACAACTCAGCGTCACCCTCCCCTCCACCAGCCTCCTCCTCCCCCTCCTCCTCGCCCTCCTCCTCCTCGTGAACCTCCTCCTCCTCCTTAGACTCAAAAGGTGGCTCAGTATAGGAGGGCATCGAAGAAGACCCCCCTATTTCGGACACGGGCCGGAGTTTTTTGACCCGGGTGCCTCCCCCCCCCTCCTCCTCTAGGGTCTCCTCCCCCGACCCCTCGACCGCCCTGTGAGGTGTCATCCTCACGTAGTCGGGGGGAACCTTGTGGGCTTGTCCACTCCGAGTAAGTCCTTTCAATTTGCTTAGGAAACCCGCGCCGCTGGACTTGCCCATGATTAGCAAACCTGCATTGAGAAGAGAATAAACAATTAATAAGGATATCAAATAAACAAGCATACAGAAAAGAACATTAATAACAGAAGAGCACATTAAGCATACAGAAAAGAACATTAATAACAGAAGAGCACATTAAGCATACAGAAAAGAACATTAATAACAAAAGAGCACATTAAGCACGCAGAAAAGAACATTAATAACAGAAGAGCACATTAAGCATACAGAAAAGAACATTAATGACAGAAGAGCACATTAAGCATACTATTGTAATCTATCTCAATCATCATTAAAAGAACTTACATTTTCTAGAACCCATATGAATCATCACTATTGTAATCTATTTGTCGACCAGTCTCATCATCACTATCACGCATATCTTCTTCGTTGTCTGACGGAGGTGGAGGCTCTTCCTCATCGTCAGCATCTTCATTTAACTTTTCAAGCATAATTATGTCTCTCTGATTCACAATTGCCTCACCATCATCCCGTGCATCGTCATCGTTTGGGTCCAGGTCAACATAACCCAAGTCATCATCGTCCTTGTTTCGGACCACGTCATCATGTTGTTCTTGAAAGAACACTCCCTCGTATGTCACGGGGTTTATGTTGTAGTAATCATCATCGTTCGGGTCCGGTAGCTTACCATGTGGCGACACCTTGAACACAACCTCCCAACCCTTTAGGTACTCTTTCTGGCATGGGTAAGGCAGATAATATACTTGTGTGGCCTGGGTAGCCACGATAAAGAGATGAGCTCCAGCATAGACGGTTGATGGTTTAACTTCAACTAAACCAACAGAAGGCGTATGTCTCAGACCCTTTTTGGGGTCGAACCATCGGCATTTGAACACAGTGAGACTTAGGGGTTCGCGGCCACGTTTGAATGTAAGCTCATATATTTTTCCTACCCTTCCGTAGTACTCTACTTTATTCTCTCCTTCGGTGAAGACTCCGGTATTTATAGTTTTGGGATCAGGCCGACTGTTCTGGTGCTCCTCTGTATGGAAGCGATACCCATTCACATCATACTTTTCGCATGTCATGACCCGACTGTTAAAACCCATGGAAACCCATCTCAATTCTTCATCCATTGATGTGTTCGGATCTTTTCCCTACAAGTTTAAGTGAAATTGTAGGGTGCATTAGTTTAATTGGACTTGTAGGGTGCACTAGGTAATAGGGAAGTGTGAAAATTTACTTTCTCCATGAACCACGCAACAAATGTTTTCCTTCCATCGATACCCTTTCGGAGAAGAGCAAGTGCCTCCACTTCAGTAGGAGGCAGCATTCCCGACCACTCTTCATCAACGAATCGACTAAAATAAGAAAAGCGGAATTAGAACGAGGCAAAGTGAACATAACGAATTGACTAAAGGAATACTGCAAAGGTATTACTGTTGGGAAACGTAGTATTTCAAAAAAAATCCTACGATCATGCAAGATCTATCTAGGAGATGCATAGCAACGAGACGGGAGAGTGTGTCCACGTACCCTCGTAGACTGAAAGTGGAAGCGTTTAGTAACGCGGTTGATGTAGTCAAATGTCTTCACGATCCAAGCACCGAACGTACGGCACCTCCGTGTTCAGCACACGTTCAGCTCGATGACGTCCCACGAACTCTTGATCCAGTTGAGGTCGAGGGAGAGTTCTGTCAGCACGATGGCGTGGTGACGGTGATGATGAAGTTACCGACGCAGGGCTTCGCCTAAGCACTACGAGGATATGACCGAGGTGTGTAACTGTGGAGGGGGCACCGCACAGAGCTAAAAGATCAACTTGTGTGTTCTAGGGTGCCCCCTTGCCCCCGTATATAAAGGAGCAAAGGGGAGGCCAGCCGGCCCTCCTAGGGCACGCCCCTCAAGGGGAGTCCTACTAGGACTACTAGTCCTAGTAGGATTCCACCAAGAGGGAGAGAGTGGGAAGGAAGGAGAGGGAGAGGGAGAAGGAAAGGGGGGCACCGCCCCCCCCTTTCCCTAGTCCAATTCGGACCCAAGGGGGAGGGGGCGCGCGGCCTGCCCTGGCCGCCCCTCTCTCTCTCCACTAAAGCCCATGTGGCCCATTAGTTCCCCCGGGGGGTTCCGATAACCCCTCCGGCACTCCGGTTTTATCCGAAACTTCACCGGAACATTTCCGATGTCCGAATATAGTCATCCAATATATCAATCTTTATGTCTCGACCATTTCGAGACTCCTCGTCACGTCCATGATCTCATCCAGGACTCCGAACAAACTTCAGTCATCAAAACACATAACTCATAATACAAATCGTCATTGAACGTTATGCGTGCGGACCCTACGGGTTCGAGAACTATGTAGACATGACCGAGACACATCTCCGGCCAATAACCAATAGCGGAACCTGGATGCTCATATTGGCTCCTACATATTCTACGAAGATCTTTATCGGTCAAACCACATAACAACATACGTTATTCCCTTTGTCATCGGTATGTTACTTGCCCGAGATTCGATCGTCGGTATCATCATACCTAGTTCAATCTCGTTACCGACAAGTCTCTTTACTCGTTTCGTAGTGCATCATCCCGTAACTAATTCATTAGTCACATTCCTTGCAAGGCTTCATATGATGTGCATTACCGAGAGGGCCCAGAGATACCTCTCCGATACTCGGAGTGACAAATCCTAATCTCGATCTATGCCAACCCAACAAACACCTTCGGAGACACCTGTAGAGCATCTTTATAATCACCGAGTTATGTTGTGACATTTGATAGCACACAAGGTGTTCCTCCGGTATTCGGGAGTTGCATAATCTCATAGTCAGAGGAATATCTATAAGTCATGAAGAAAGCTTTAGCAATAAAACTTAACGATCATTATGCTAATGCTAACGGATGGGTTTTGTCCATCACATCATTCTCCTAATGATGTGATCCCGTTCATCAAATGACAACACATGTCTATGGTCAGGAAACTTAACCATCTTTGATTAACGAGCTAGTCAAGTAGAGGCATACTAAGGATACTTTGTTTTGTCTATGTATTCACACATGTATCAAGTTTCCGGTTAATACAATTCTAGCATGAATAATAAACATTTATCATGATATAAGGAAATATAAATAACAACTTTATTATTGCCTCTAGGGCATATTTCCTTCAGTCTCCCACTTGCACTAGAGTCAATAATCTAGATTACATAGTAATGATTCTAACACCCATGGAGTCTTGGTGCTGATCATGTTTTGCTCGTGGAAGAGGCTTAGTCAACGGGTCTGCAATATTCAGATCTGTATGTATTTTGCAAATCTCTATGTCTCCTTCCTTGACTTGATCGCGGATGGAGTTGAAGCGTCTCTTGATGTGTTTGGTTCTTTTGTGAAATCTGGATTCCTTCGCTATGGCAATTGCTCCAGTATTGTCACAAAAGGCTTTCATTGGATCCGATGCATTAGGTATTACACCTAGATCGGATATGAACTCCTTCATCCAGACTCCTTCATTTGCTGCTTCCGAAGCCGCTATGTACTCCGCTTCACACGTAGATCCCGCCACGACGCTTTGCTTGGAACTGCACCAACTGACAGCTCCACCGTTCAATATAAATACGTATCCGGTTTGCCACTTAGAGTCATCCGGATCAGTGTCAAAGCTAGCATCGACGTAACCTTTTACGATGAGCTCTTTGTCACCTCCATAAACGAGAAACATATCCTAAGTCCTTTTCAGGTACTTCAGGATGTTCTTGACCGCTGTCCAGTGATCCACTCCTGGATTACTTTGGTACCTCCCTGCTAAACTTATAGCAAGGCACACATCAGGTCTGGTACACAGCATTGCATACATGATAGAACCTATGGCTGAGGCATAGGGAATGACTTTCATTTTCTCTCTATCTTCTGCAGTGGTCGGGCATTGAGTCTTACTCAACTTCACACCTTGTAATACAGGCAAGAACCCTTTCTTTGACTGATCCATTTTGAACTTCTTCAAAACTTTATCAAGGTATGTGTTTTGTGAAAGTCCAATTAAGCGTCTTGATCTATCTCTATAGATCTTGATGCCCAATATATAAGCAGCTTCACTGAGGTCTTTCACTGAAAAACTCTTATTCAAGTATCCTTTTATGCTATCCAGAAATTCTATATCGTTTCCAATCAATAATATGTCATCCACATATAATATTAGAAACGCTACAGAGCTCCCACTCACTTTCTTGTAAATACAGGCTTCTCCAAAAGTCTGTATAAAACCATAAGCTTTGATCACCTCATCAAAGCGTATATTCCAACTCCGAGATGCTTGCACCAGTCCATAAATGGATCGCTGGAGCTTGCACACTTTGTTAGCACCTTTAGGATCGACAAAACCTTCTGGTTGCATCATATACAACTCTTCTTTGAGAAATCCATTAAGGAACGCAGTTTTGACATCTATTTGCCAGATTTCATAATCATAAAACGCGGCAATTGCTAACATGATTCGGACAGACTTAAGCATCGCTACGGGTGAGAAGGTCTCATCGTAGTCAACTCCTTGAACTTGTCGAAAACCTTTCGCAACAAGTCGAGCTTTGTAGACAGTAACATTACCATCAACGTCAGTCTTCCTCTTAAAAATCCATTTATTCTCTATGGCTTGCCGATCATCGGGCAAGTCAACCAAAGTCCACACTTTGTTCTCATACATGGATCCCATCTCAGATTTCATGGCCTCAAGCCATTTCGCGGAATCTGGGCTCGTCATCGCTTCCTCATAGTTCGTAGGTTCGTCATGGTCTAGTAACATGACTTCCAGAACAGGATTACCGTACCACTCTGGTGCGGAACGTACTCTGGTTGACCTACGAGGTTCTGTAGTAACTTGATCTGAAGCTTCATGATCATCATCATTAGCTTCCTCACTAATTGGTGTAGGCATCACTGGAACTGATTTCTGTGATGAACTACTTTCCAATTCAAGAGAAGGTACTACTACCTCATCAAGTTCTACTTTCCTCCCACTCACTTCTTTCGAGAGAAACTCCTTCTCTAGAAAGGATCCATTCTTAGCAACAAATATCTTGCCTTCGGATCTGTGATAGAAGGTGTACCCAATAGTTTCTTTTGGGTATCCTATGAAGATGCACTTCTCCGATTTGGGTTCGAGCTTATTAGGCTGAAGCTTTTTCACATAAGCATCGCAACCCCAAACTTTAAGAAACAACAACTTAGGTTTCTTGCCAAACCACAGTTCATACGGTGTCGTCTCAACGGATTTAGATGGTGCCCTATTTAACATGAATGCGGTTGTCTCTAATGCATAACCCCAAAAAGGTAGTGGTAAATCGGTAAGAGACATCATAGATCGCACCATATCTAATAAAGTACGGTTACGGCGTTCGGACACACCACTACGCTGTGGTGTTCCAGGTGGCGTGAGTTGCGAAACTATTCCACATTGTTTTAAATGAAGACCAAACTCGTAACTCAAATATTCGCCTCCGCGATCAGATCGTAGAAACTTTATTTTCTTATTACGATGATTTTCCACTTCACTCTGAAATTCTTTGGACTTTTCAAATGTTTCAGACTTATGTTTCATTAAGTAGATATACCCATATCTGCTCAAATCATCTGTGAAGGTCAGAAAATAACGATACCCGCCGCGAGCCTCAACACTCATCGGACCGCATACATCGATATGTATTATTTCCAATAAGTCTGTAGCTCGCTCCATTGTTCCGGAGAACGGAGTTTTAGTCATCTTGCCCATGAGGCATGGTTCGCAAGCATCAAATGATTCATAATCAAGTGATTCCAAAAGTCCATCAGCATGAAGTTTCTTCATGCACTTTACACCAATATGACCGAAACGGCAGTGCCACAAATATGTTGCACTATCATTATCAACTTTGCATCTTTTGGCATCAATATTATGAATATGTGTATCACCATGATCGAGATTCAACAAAAATAGACCACTGTTCAAGGGTGCATGATCATAAAAGATATTACTCATATAAATAGAACAACCATTATTCTCTGATTTAAATGAATAACCGTCTCACATCAAACAAGATCCAGATATAATGTTCATGCTCAACGCTGGCACCAAATAACAATTATTCAGGTCTAAAACTAATCCCGAAGGTAGATGTAGAGGTAGCGTGCCGACGGCGATCACATCGACCTTGGAACCATTCCCGACACGCATCGTCACCTCGTCCTTAGCCAATCTTCGTTTGATCCGTAGCCCCTGCTTCGAGTTACAAATATGAGCAACCGAACCGGTATCAAACACCCAGGCACTACTACGAGCATTAGTAAGGTACACATCAATAACATGTATATCAAATATACCTTTCACTTTGCCATCCTTCTTATCCGCCAAATACTTGGGGCAGTTCCGCTTCCAGTGACCAATCCCTTTGCAGTAGAAGCACTCAGTTTCAGGCTTGGGTCCAGACTTGGGATTCTTCCCGGGAGCAGCAACTTGCTTGCCGTTCTTCTTGAAGTTTTCCTTCTTTCCCTTGCCCTTTTTCTTGAAACTAGTGGTCTTGTTAACCATCAACACTTGATGTTCTTTCTTGATTTCTACCTGCGCAGCTTTGAGCATAGTGAAGAGCTCGGGAATTATCTTATTCATCCCTTGCATATTATAGTTCATCACGAAGCCTTTGTAGCTTGGTGGCAGTGATTGAACAACTCTGTCAATAACACAATCATCCGGAAGATTAACTCCCAGCTGAGTCAAGTGGATATTGTACCCAGACATTCTGAGTATGTGTTCACTGACAGAACTGTTCTCCTCCATCTTGCAGCTATAGAAATTGTTGGAGACTTCATATCTCTCAACTCGGGCATTTGCTTGAAATATTAACTTCAACTCCTGAAACATCTCATATGCTCCATGACGTTCAAAACGTCTTTGAAGTCCTGATTCTAAGCCGTAAAGCATGGCACACTGAACTATCGAGTAGTCATCAGATCGAGCTTGCCAGACGTTCATAACGTCAGCATCTGCTCCTGCAGCAGGCCTTTCACCCAGTGGTGCATCAAGGACATAATTCTTCTGTGCAGCAATGAGGATAATCCTCAAGTTACGGACCCAGTCTGTGTAGTTGCTACCATCATCTTTCAACTTAGCTTTCTCTAGGAACGCATTAAAATTCAAGGGAACGGTAGCACGAGCCATTGATCTACAACATAGATATGCAAAAACTATCAGGACTAAGTTCATGATAAATTAAGTTCAATTAATCATATTACTTAAGAACTCCCACTTAGATAGACATCCCTCTAGTCATCTAAACGATCACGTGATCCATATCAACTAAACCATGTCTGATCATCACGTGAGATGGAGTAGTTTTCAATGGTGAACATCTCTATGTTGATCATATCTACTATATGATTCACGTTCGACCTTTCGGTTTCCAGTGTTCCGAGGCCATATCTGCATATGCTAGGCTCGTCAAGTTTAACCCGAGTATTCCGCACGTGCAAAACTGTCTTGCACCCGTTGTATGTGAACGTAGAGCTTATCACACCCGATCATCACGTGGTGTCTCGGCACGACGAACTGTCGCAATGGTGTATACTCAGTGAGAACACTTATACCTTGAAATTTAGTGAGGGATCATCTTATAATGCTACCGCCGTACTAAGCAAAATAAGATGCATAATAGATAAACATCACATGCAATCAAAATATGTGACATGATATGGCCATCATCATCTTGTGCTCATGATCTCCATCACCGAAGCACCGTCATGATCTCCATCGTCACCGGCTTGACACGTTGATCTCCATCGTAGCGTCGTTGTCGTCTCGCCAACTATTGCTTCTACAACTATCGCTAATGCATAGTGATAAAGTAAAGCAATTACATGGCGATTGCATTTCATACAATAAAGCGACAACCATAAGGCTCCTGCCAGTTGCTGATAACGGTTACAAAACATGATCATCTCATACAATAATTTATATCTCATCACGTCTTGACCATATCACATCACAGCAAGCCCTGCAAAAACAAGTTAGACGTCCTCTACTTTGTTGTTGCAAGTTTTACGTGGCTGCTACGGGCTTAGCAAGAACCGTTCTTACCTACGCATCAAAACCACAATGATTTTTCGTCAAGTGTGCTGTTTTAACCTTCAACAAGGACCGGGCGTAGTCAAACTCGATTCAACTAAAGTTGGAGAAAAAGACACCCACTAGCCACCTGTGTGCGAAGCACGTCGGTAGAACCAGTCTCATGAACGCGGTCATGTAATGTCGGTCTGGGCCGCTTCATGCAACAATACCGCCGAATCAAAGTAAGACGTTGCTGGTAAGCAGTATGACTATTATCGCCCACAACTCTTTGTGTTCTACTCGTGCATATAACATCTATGCATAGACCTGGCTCGGATGCCACTGTTGGGAAACGTAGTATTTCAAAAAAATTCCTACGATCACGCAAGATCTATCTAGGAGATGCATAGCAACGAGACGGGAGAGTGTGTCCATGTACCCTCGTAGACCAAAAGTGGAAGCGTTTAGTAACGCGGTTGATATAGTCGAACGTCTTCACGATCCGACTGATCCAAGCACCAAACATACGGCACCTCCGTGTTCAGCACACGTTCAGCTCGATGACATCCCACGAATTCTTGATCCAGTTGAGGTCGAGGGAGAGTTCTGTCAGCACGACGACGTGGTGACGGTGATGATGAAGTTACCGGCGCAGGGCTTCGCCTAAGCACTACGACGATATGACCGAGGTGTGTAACTGTGGAGGGGGGCACCGCACATGGCTAAAAGACCAACTTGTGTGTTCTAGGGTGCCCCCTTGCCCCCGTATATAAAGGAGCAAGGGGGAGGCCGGCCGGCCCTCCTAGGGCACGCCCCACAAGGGGAGTCCTAGTAGGATTCCACCAAGAGGGAGAGAGGGGGAAGGAAGGAGAGGGAGAGGGAGAAGGAAAGGGGGGTGCCGCCCCCCTTTCCCTAGTCCAGTTCGGACCCAAGAGGGAGGGGGCGCGTGGCCTGCCCTGGCCGCCCCTCTCTCTCTCTCCACTAAGGCCCATGTGGCCCATTAGTTCCCCCGGGGGGTTCCGATAACCCCTCCGGCACTCCAGTTTTATCCGAAACTTCACCGAAACATTTCCGATGTCCGAATATAGTCATCCAATATATCAATCTTTATGTCCCGACTATTTCAAGACTCCTCGTCATGTCCGTGATCTCATCCGGGACTCCGAACAAACTTCGGTCATCAAAACACATAACTCATAATACAAATCGTCATTGAACGTTAAGCGTGTGGACCCTACGGGTTCGAGAACTATGTAGACATGACTGAGACACATCTCCGGCCAATAACCAATAGCGGAACCTGGATGCTCATATTGGCTCCTACATATTCTACGAAGATCTTTATCGGTCAAACCGCATAACAACATACGTTATTCCCTTTGTCATCGGTATGTTACTTGCCCGAGATTCGATCGTCGGTATCATCATACCTAGTTCAATCTCGTTACCGGCAAGTCTCTTTACTCGTTCCGTAGTGCATCATCCCATAACTAATTCATTAGTCACATTGCTTGCAAGGCTTCATATGATGTGCATTACCTAGAGGGCCCAGAGATACCTCTCCGATACTCGGAGTGACAAATCCTAATCTCGATCTATGCCAACCCAACAAACACCTTCGGAGACACCTGTAGAGCATCTTTATAATCACTCAGTTATGTTGTGACGTTTGATAGCACACAAGGTGTTCCTCCGGTATTCGGGAGTTGCATAATCTCATAGTCAGAGGAATATGTATAAGTCATGAAGAAAGCTTTAGCAATAAAACTTAACGATCATTATGCTAATGCTAACGGATGGGTCTTGTCCATCACATCATTCTCCTAATGATGTGATCCCGTTCATCAAATGACAACACATGTCTATGGTCAGGAAACTTAACCATCTTTGATTAACGAGCTAGTCAAGTAGAGGCATACTTGGGATACTTTGTTTTGTCTATGTATTCACACATGTATCAAGTTTCCAGTTAATACAATTCTAGCATGAATAATAAACATTTATCATGATATAAGGAAATATAAATAACAACTTTATTATTGCCTCTAGGGCATATTTCCTTCAATTACCTCATCCATTCATCCTTAACTTCCTTGATGTTGTACAAGATATAGAACATGACATCCTCCCACTCATCTCGTGGAATAAGGTGTCTGGCATCCAGCCCTGCCACCTTGCCCGCTGAATGGAGGCAGCTTGGGTTTATACTTGGGTTCTTCTGTATTGTATCGAGACACCTTATTGTGCAGCATGGGAACATGGTTCAGATAGTACGCTGTCCTGAGGTCTGCCACCTCCTTTAGGATAACTGCCTCAGCTATGGAAGCTTCAATCTTAGCTTTGTTTCCACATTTCTATCTGAAATGCTTGTTCTGTCTCTCGGGACTGTATTGCCAACGATTCTGCACAGGGCCCCCCAACAATACCTCGTTCGCTAGGTGCAAATTGAGATGTGTCATCGGAGTAAAGAAGCCTGGCGGGAAGCTCTTCTCTAGTTTGCATATCAACTCCGGCGCCTTCTTATGCATTTCTTTTATCATCTCGGGACATACTTCTTTAGCACAAAGCATGCAGAAGAAATGGCTTAGCTCCACAAGCACATGCCAGACACGCTCGGGAACATAGCCTCGAACCATCACCGGCATAATCCACTCAATCCATACATGATAGTCATGACTCTTGTGACCCCCTTATATTCGACGCGTAACCATTAGTGAACTTCACGACGTGTTTCAGCCACTTGAATGCCTCCATCTTATGATCCTTTTTAAGTACGAAGTCAGCATCTGGCTTGAACCAAGATTTTCGACCGCCTGTGGGAGGCTGCATGTGTAGACGTGGTGTATCACAAATATTCTGTTGATCGACTCTAGCATTAACATTATCCTTTGTCTTATCAGGAATGTTGAGGATCTTGCGAAAAAGGGCCTCTGCGACATTCTTTTCGGTGTGCATCACGTCGATGTTGTATGGAAGTTTGAGGTCCTTGAAATAGGAAAGTTGCGTGAAGGGGGTAATGTGAGTCCAGTTGTGCATCTCACCATATCCATCAAAACCTTTGGCTTTCCCTTTGCCTTTTCCACATAGATTGCCATGCCACATGTCACCTATGCCGACAGCTTTGCCGTCGGCATAGATAGGAGGTCAGCAGTTTGAAAAATAGTCCCACCTCGCCCAAAGACAAGCAATATGACCAATTTAAATAGTGGGCTAATCCATACGAAGTAAGCTCCGGTATTCATTAGACTTCCGTTAAGAAAATAGACAATTATTGTGAAACTTTCAGTGCCCGGCCCGGTGCCCGGGCACTGAAGGTTTCATGGTGAGAGTCTGTTTTCCATGATGGATGCCGGTGTTTTTATAAATTCAATTATTACTATTTTTTTAGTTTGTCGTCTGTATGAGGACCCGGTGCGAAGCTCTGGTGGCCGTTTCCCCCCTCCGTGTGACGGCGGCAACAACGTCCGTGAGGGGGTCACACTACGGAGCCACGTGCCGGGTGCTTGCGCCTGCCACCACGCCTCCACAAGCGTAGGAGGGCCCACAGCAACACCTGGCAGGCTTTCTACCCCCTAGGTACCCTGTCCCGTCTAACCCTGACACAGATGACCGCCGGATCTAGCCCTTTGACTTTCGCCGGACTGGGTTGGACCAGTGGACCTTTTCACCGGGTTGTGGTAGGTCAGCCCATAGGAACACTTGGGAGCAATGTCTGGGCCAAACACACAGCAAGATCCCCTCCGTGTAGACCCGACGCGGCCGTTTCCCCCCTCCAGGTGTCGGCGGTGGCGCCGTCCGTGAGGGGAGCCACACCCCGGAGACGCGTGATGCCTCTTCAGACATGCCACCACACCTTAAGGCATGTATGAGGGGCCGGTGCAACGCTCCGGTGGCATTGCTACCCCCCAGGGCACCCGTCCCGCCTAACCCTGGAGCGTTTGACCACGAGATCTACCCCTTTGACTTTCCCCGGATGGGATTTGACCAGTAGACCTCTCCACCCGGTTGTGGTAGGTCAGCCCATAGGAACACTTGGAAGCAATGTCCGGGCCAATACCACAGCAAGATCCTCTCCGTGTAGACCCGACGCGGCCGTTTCCTCCCTCCAGATGCCGGCGGCGGCGCCGTCCGTGAGGGGGGCCACACCCCGGAGACGCGTGCTGCCTCTTCAGACACGCCACCACACCTTAAGGCATGTATGAGGGCCCGGTGCGATGCTCCGGTGGTATTGCTCAACCCCCCAGGGCCCCCGTCCCGCCTAACCCTGGAGCGTTTGACCACAAGATCTAGCCCTTTGACTTTCCCTGGACGGGCCTTGACCAGTGGACCTCTTCACCCAGTTGTGGTCGGTCCGTCGATAGGAACACTTGGGAGCAACGTCCGGGCCAAACCGACAGCAAGATCCCCTCCGTGTAGACCCGACGCGGCCGTTTCCCCTTGTTGGGAAACGTAGCATGCAATTTCAAAAATTTCCTACGCTCACGCAAGATCTATCTAGGAGATGCACAGCAACGAGAGGGGGAGAGCATCTTCATACCCTTGAAGATCGCTAAGCGGAAGCGTTTATCAATGCGGTTGATGTAGTCGTACACCTTCATGATCCGTCCCGATCAAGTACCGAACGTACGACACCTCCTCGTTCAGCACACGTTCAGCTCGATGACGTCCTCGCCTTCTTGATCCAGCAAGACGGGCGAAGTAGTATATGAGTTCCGGCAGCACGTCGGCATGGTGACGGTGTTGGTGAAGAACAATCTCCGTAGGGCTTCGCCTAAGCACTACGGAAACTATGACGGAGGATAAACTAGAGGGGACGGGGTTGCCGGCACACGGCTTGGTGAATCTTGATGTGTCTTTGGTGCTAGCCCTGCCCCTCTATTTATATGTTAAGCCCTGGGGTCGAAACTTGGAGCAAAAGCCTCCTCAAAGTCGGTTTTGCCCGAAAGGCAAGAGTCCCACTCGGATTCCAGGACCAAACGCCACAATCCTTGGTGTCTGGCCCAGACGCCATGGGCCTCGGCGTCTGGCCCAGGGCCAGACGCCAGGGTCTTCGGCGTTTGGCCCCCTGGCCTCCGCAAAACTCCTTTTGCACCGACCTAAAGCCCCGTGGGCTTTACCCCTTGGCCGAACCATATCATCCTATATATCAATCTTGACCTCCGGACCATTCCGGAGCTCCTCGTCATGTCCGTGATCTCATCCGGGACTCCGAACAACATTCGGTCACCAACATACATAACTCCTATAGTACTATATCGTCAACGAACGTTAAGCGTGTGGACCCTACGGGTTCGAGAACTATGTAGACATGACCAAGACACCTCTCTGGTCAATAACCAATAGTGGAACCTGGATGCCCATATTGGCTCCTACATATTCTATGAAGATCTTTATCGGTCGAACCTCATGACAACATACGTTATTCCCTTTGTCTATCAGTATGTTACATGCCCGAGATTCGATTGTCGGTATCTTCATACCTAGTTCAATATCGTTACCGGCAAGTCTCTTTACTCGTTC
This sequence comes from Thinopyrum elongatum, assembly GCA_011799875.1. Taxonomy (NCBI): domain Eukaryota; kingdom Viridiplantae; phylum Streptophyta; class Magnoliopsida; order Poales; family Poaceae; genus Thinopyrum; species Thinopyrum elongatum. Next base: position 4,865,044 of record CM022298.1, read on the forward strand.
CGTAATGCATCATCCTGCAACTAACTCATTAGTCACTTTGCTTGCAAGGCTTCTTATGATGTGCATTACCGAGAGGGCCCAGAGATACCTCTCCGATACTCAGAGTGACAAATCCTAATCTTGATCTATGCCAACCCAACAAACACCTTCGGAGATACCTGTAGAGCATATTTATAATCACCTAGTTACGTTGTGACATTTGATAGCACACAAGGCATTCCTCCGGTATCCGGGAGTTGCATAATCTCATAGTCAGAGGAATATGTATTTGACATGAAGAAAGCAATAGCAATAAAACTGAACGTTCATTATGCTAAGCTAACGGATGGGTCTTGTCCATCACAACATTCTCTAATGATGTGATCCCGTTCATCAAATGACAACACATGTCTATGGTTAGGAAACTTAACCATCTTGGATTAACGAGCTAGTCTAGTAGAGGCTTACTAGGGACACGGTGTTTTGTCTATGTATCCACACATGTATCAAGTTTCCGGTTAATACAATTCTAGCATGAATAATAAACATATATCATGAATAAGGAAATATAAAATAACAACATTATTATTGCCTCTAGGGCATATTTCCTTCACCCCCCTCCAGGTGCCGGCGGCGGCGCCGTCCGTGAGGGGGGCCACACCCCGGAGACGTGTGCTGCCTCTTCAGACATGCCACCACACCTTAAGGCATGTATGAGGGCCCGGTGCGACGCTCCAGTGGCATTGCTACCCCCCAGGGCCCCCGTCCCGTCTAACCCTGAAGCGTTTGACCACGAGATCTAGCCCTTTGAATTTCCCCGGACGGGCTTTGACCAGTGGACCCCTCCACCCGGTTGTGGTAGGTCAGCCCATAGGAACACTTGGGAGCAACGTCCGGGCCAAACCCACAGCAAGATCCCCTCCATGTAGACCCGACGAGGCCGTTTCCCCCCTCCAGGTGCCAGCGGTGGCACCGTCCGTGAGGGGGGCCACACCCCAGAGACGCGTGCTGCCTCTTCAGACATGCCACCACACCTTAAGGCATGTATGAGGGCCTGGTGTGATGCTCCGATGGCATTGCTACCCCCAAGGGCCCCCGTCCCGTCTAACCCTGGAGCGTTTGACCACGAGATCTAACCCTTTGACTTTGCCTGGACGGGCTTTGACCAGTGGACCTTTTCATCGGGTTGTGGTAGGTCAGCCCATAGGAACACTTGGGAGCAACGTCCGGGCCAAACTCACAGCAAGATACTCTCCGTGTAGACCCGACGCGGCCGTTTCCCCCCTCCAGGTGCCGGCGGCGGCGCCGTCCGTGAGGGGGGCACACCCCGGACATGAGGGGGGTCACACTCCGGAGACGCGTGCCGGGCGTTTGCAACCGCCACAACTCTTCTGTCGGCATAACTGTTTTTGATTTTAATAAAGTATAAGGACCTATATTCAAAAGAACATGAGGTCACATTATTAACATACTCGAAAAAAAATACAAACTACATATATATTCATAATCTATGGAAAAAAAATCACCAAATCGATAAATAATGTCTGTATGTTTATATTTATATATGCTACATTTAAGTTAATCAAATAATAATACATAAAAAACTTTAAAAAATACATACGAAAACTTAAAAAAAACATAACTATGCCGATGGCTCTTAGCTGTGGCTGTGGTAGCTGAGAGGCGCGCATAACAGTTTCCCCTGTTATCATATGTACTGGTATATTGGCATGCATCTTTTTTCTGATTGAGGGAAGGTATGCAATGACATTTGATTCACATGCACGCATATCAGTTTCACACGTACGCAACTATGCATGTGTCACCACCAGCTACACGAACAAAAGTACGTAGAGAGTAAAAGTTGCAAGGTCACACATGTAGTAGTACTTGGCAAGCGGTCGGAGTACATACGTACCCAAATAATCTCTGTGCTCTTTTTTTTTCTCACAAGAACATGGAAGATCTTTGCATGTCTTGGAATCAGAGTCCACAAAGCAAATCCGTCACAAGAGAGGAGCACTGCAATCTTGTCGAAAATCCGTCTGTTTCATTCTAACGAGATTGACCGGAAGGTCAAAACCACAAAGAAGTCCAATTCCCAGATCGCACCCGCAGAGGTCACCAAGGAAAACCGACCGCTGGCGTAAACCTTTGGGACAGTAGGGCAGTAATACCAGGGACGAATCCAGGATTTGAGCATGAGTGGGGCGAAGAACAAAAAACAATAATGGAGCAATCCTCCCCTAATGGGATTATCCCATTTTATTGTAAATGGTGCCACCATTCTTATAAGTGAATAAAGGAGAATTAAATTGTCAAAATTAAATAAATAATGGAGCAACATTTTTTTTTGGAGAAGGAGGATCACCCCCGGCCTCTGCATCTGAGCGATGCATGCAGCCATTTTATTAATTATTCACAAAAGACCTTACAAAGAGATACAACAATAAGTCTGAAGCCACCGTCTATGCGACAATTGTCGCTACTCCTATCCAACTGATGAAGGAATGATGATAGTCCGGGTCTAATACCACAGACCTCGCAGACAAGCCTAACATCAAAGACCTGAGGCCCCAACCAAGCCACTTGCCGGGTATGGGGCACACACCGGTCCGGCGTGCTCTCAGAGGCCGCCGCCGCCAACTGCCACTACTCCATCTTCAGAGCTGTACTGATGCATCATCCTTGCCTGGTCTAGCTGCCGTCAACGCCACCACGGTGCCCAACGGAACCACCACCCTACACGCGAACTACTGAGCACGTTGCGGTCGCCGCTGGTACACCTCAGCACCATGCCGCCAAGTACCACAAGCCGACACAGCTTGAAGTCTCTGAAGATCTGTCGTGCGTAGCACCTGCAGACCAGGCATAACAAAGCGTAGCACATGTCGGCCAGGCATGACTTGACATCTCCACCGAAGCTTCGTGCAAGACGAAGCCGCTCCACCTCCTGCCTCTGTCTTCTGGCGCTGCTCCACAAACGATGGTCCCAAGAGAAAAACGCCACCGCAGTGCCGCCATCATCCGATCTGCAAGACCAGATCCTAGGGTTTCCCCCGGAACAGTACGGGTGGGTCGACAGTGGTTACACGACTATGCCTTCATCAAGGTAACGACGTAGAACGCCGCCATCGGCTCGGTTTTCACCGGCAACTATGTCTCCCCGACTCGCAGCCGGGACTAGATAACCGATCTGAAGATCCGACCACCCAGCCACAGGCCGACCACCTCCGACAGAGGAGATGACCACCACCGCCAAGTCCTGCCTCCATGCCGAGAAGGGCCGTCGGACTCCCCCGCTGTCAGTAGCTGCGCCCGACGCCAGGCCAAACACAGCCACCAATAGCACATCACCGGGACACCCGTGCGGAGGTCCACCACGGTCGCGCCCTAGAACCACGGTAGATGAAGCGAGCACGCCCGCCGGCTGACCCCACCTCAACCCCGAGTCCGCACTGACCGGATCTGGGAAGAAGCCCCATATCCACCCCCGTGCCGCAATGCCGCCGCAGCCAGGAAGCCGACCCGGCCGGTCCATGAACGCCGACGCGCGCGAGGCAGGGATCAGCACCGAGGGAGCCGAGGGGCGTGACGAAACGCAAGCCGCGCTACTGATACGGCGCTACAGCTAACGTTTAGCAGTAGCGCGGCTTGACACACGCTACTGCTATACCTACTTAGCAGTAGCGCTTTCCTTACCAGCGCTACTGCTAAGTGCTTTAGCAGTAGCGTTTTCCTATCCAGCGCTACTACTATATTTTCTCATATCTTTTTTTTGTTGCGTATTTGCGATGTTTTTGTACAGGTTTTATACAGTATTCTAATCATATCATAAACATGCAATATGCTCATCATATCATACACATAATAGTCTCACCATATCATCCAACACAAATCATGTTGTCACATCATAATCACGATATAGCTATACAAGTTACATGACATGTCTCATCATACATAATGTAGTACTTCTTGAGGCGTCGGTTCATATCCCTCTCTCGCACTAGCGTGAACCTAAACTAACTACTGGTTGTTGCTCGGAAACTGGTACACCTGGGCCTGACACTCCGGCCACTCGTCGTATACTCCAGGCGTAGCACTTCTTCGCCATCGATGATCTATGCACCTGCATCGTCACATGAGTCAATAATATGAAACATATATAATTGAGCAACAGAAAAAGACAGACTTGGCAAAAATAGAAGCAACATATCATAAGCATAAATAACAAAGTTCATTGTACCCAAAATGCCCTAACTAGAGTGATCTTCGCTAGTTGAGGAGGACGGTTTAATTACATCACAAATAAAGTTTCGTCATGCATAACTCAAAGTTTCGTCATTGAGAAAGTATGGACTAAATGGACACTTTAACATATATCGTCAATCACTCCAACATGTCGTGCCATCCATCCAAGTCAGGGAGATAGTCCCTGAGCGCGGTGAAAGGCTTCAGGTCGAGATGCTGAGCCGATACGCGTGTTCGGACGTCTTCCCGCGACATTTGCCCTTCTAAGTAGAACATCCCTATTTTTTCAACGACCTCCTTCATGATGATTTGGGCAAGTTCATGCTGGATGTGATAGAACTCAGCTCGAAGTCGATGATCCGGGATATCTCCTAGGTTCTTTGCCCATTGTAGAATATGGGCATCGCCGGATCTAGGTGACATGCGAAGATTCTGTTGATCCCGTCTGTACTCCAGCATGTGGTGGAGGACATAGAATCCATCACTAAGAGTACCACTCGGTTGCTGGATGCAGCAGAAGTCGGTCTTATGGCTGAAGGCGGGCGCGCTTCCTTGTCTTCCTGGTCTTGATCTCTCCACCCCATAGGCCGTAGCTCAAGATAGCACTGTCGAGAACAGACTTGATGTGGGTGTAATCCTTTTTCTTCATGTTCTTCGATGAGTCCAAGTAAAGAGCGTGGGAGAATCAGGGGTAAAGGATGATGAGGACGGCGCGCCCGTCGCTGCGCAAAATAAGTACATCTCAAATTAGCCTTCACGCGTGCAAATGAATGATTGAAATCGAAGAAAAGATATCTGCGGATGACTTACATGGGATGATAAGGCACGAGAATCGTCTCCTTCTTCTTATTGGCGACCATGAAATTGGCGATGTAGTTACTCGCGTATTCACGGTGCTCTGGGCAGATTGCCAAGAAGCCCTCGTGCATGAAGTACGGGTCAGCGACACAGATATAAGGTATCTGTTCAATCCTAATGATGTGGTTCATGTGCAAGGCAAAAAGGCGGACAAACGTAAAATCCAGCTTTTTCAAGTGAAACATGTCGAAGATGTAATCGAATCAAAGGAAGAACTTTTCCGCAGGGAATGTGTCGACGTACAACCTTTGCTGCGACACGTTAACCACGTACAACGGGTATCCTGGATTTTCCGAGGTGATCAGACTTTTCTCTCTCCGCGGCACATCGTCATGAAGTCTCCTTAGATCGCCGTATATGGCCTCTACCGCTGCCTTAGGTAGGATCGGATCACCGGGGATATGACATTTTGCCGCACCGAGCATAGGTATACGGTCTTGAACCCGAGGCTGCTGAGGTGGCTGGATCATAGAAGCAGCTTTGTTGCCTTTCCTCGGTCTCTTCCTATGCTTCTTTCCTACTGGAAGTAGCCTATAATACGTTCATCCTCCGGCAATTCAAGCACCAATTCATCACAGTCAAACCCTGAGTACTCATACTGCTGAGCCATCAATCCTCCGTCGTCAGAGGCACCGGTATTGAGATACTGTAGAGGGTCATCGTCATCCTCATCGATGGCATCATGCATTGCTTCTTCGACAGCGGCGACGTCATCAGCCAGCAATGGAGCCTCTTCCTCACCCGGCACGACAGGCGACGCTAATTGGGTAGGTGGGGTGTTGGTGTTCATACCTTGCTGAGGCTGCTTGGTCATGGGTGTGCTCTCGGTCGCCCCCAGACGAAGCAGATTCTTCGGCCACAACAGGACCCAACGCTTGCAATCGCCAAGCCGCCGCGGGGTCTCGTCGTCATCTCCCCCTAGTGCTACTGGAGGAGACAAATTCTCGTGGCCCGGTTCAACACTTGCCATGGAAACATTGAAGATGTCAGGGGGGATCGGCCGGTTGTGGAACAATTGTTCCTTCGGCTGCATTATCGTCGCCTTCCCCACATCCACCTTCTGGCCGCTGATGGTGTACAGTATGGTGCAAGGGGTTACATCGGCCTGCAAAGACATGTCTGCGACGTGAGGCATCCGAAAGGCAATGGAAACGGGAGATTATACATATATTGAAGAGGGCTGGTGTGACAGGTACCGTGAGGGCGTCGAGCTCAGCCAAAGATAAAGCACCGCCGAGCACGTTCGAGACAGAGACGGGCTGTTATGAGCAGGTGCGGGAGCAGGTGCAGGAGCCGGTGCAGGAGCAGGTGCGGGAGCCGGTGCAGGAGCCGGTGCAGGAGCAGGTGCGGGAGCCGGTGCTGGTGCAACGCTAGTCGAGCTGCTCCCCAAGAAGTGGAAAATGGGAAAGTCCGCTGCATCCTTATTTGTATTTTGCTTGGTCCAACTGACGATAGCCGGAACCAAGACACTATACAAAGCTGCAACCTCCTCTTTTGCGGCAGCTACCGCTGCTTTGACTGTCTCAGCTGATTTCTTATCAACCGCAATCGCAACCTTCTTGTCAATGTTTTCTTCATTTAATCTCCGTCTTTCCTTTCTCTCCTTCGTGGTCTCACGGTAGTACTTCTTCCACGTGGCGCCGTCTCCGACGTCGTGCACACATCCATACGACGGCTGAGTGTCCACCGGGAGTCCTTTCAATATGTTCAAGGCCCGGTTGAATGGGGTGTCCCACTTGGGCCTCGCCAACGCCTCAGACGGCGAGTCACTTTCGGCCGCAATCCTGTGATGCTCTTTCTGCAAAAGGAACAAGGATCGTTTACAAATATGACTAAACGTGCAGTCGAATTGATCAGAAGATAAAATTAGGGGGTAAATTAAAAATTACCAGCAGTCTCATGAACTCCGTCGTGACCGCGTCCGTCTCGAAAACCTTCTTGACTGGGTCCCAACGGTACCCGGTCTTGATGACGTCACGCTCCCGCGGGACGGTGAACTCCGCCAAGGGGTCTGGGATGCCCAGACTTTCGCGTTCCGCGTCCTCCTTGGCCCATATGGACCTCTTCACCGCGTAACCACGGCTTCCGAGGTGGTGGCACCCCATGTTCCTCTCTTGGAGCCCCTTCATGTACTCCGACTTTTCTTTGGCAGCTTCGGCAACGCAAGCCGCCTTGAATATTTCAAACCGCTCTTCCGTAATTGTTAGATTATCCTTTACAATCTTGGAGTAAGGTTTCTTTTTGTCGATGATCTTATGTTTCACCCTTACTTTCCAGGCGGACAACGCGCTGCTAAACTTGCTCATGGCGCGTTTGTTTATCTTCTTCATTACCGGGTCTTTACCTGGATCAGTATATTTGATTTCATCCCGGCCCGAGAACAAGAATACCTGGTGTAGCTTAGTTAGGAGGAATTGCTTCATATCTGGTATCTTCTTTAGTTTCTCATCGTTGATGGTGGCGGTTGCCCGTAGGATGCAGCCTATTTGATTGTCGTAGCACGCGCGCACTTCCTCAGGCTCTTTTGGCTCAAAATTGCCGTCGTCCACCTCCGTGACCACCAGTCTATTAGTGATGAGCTGGTTTGGGCGCCGTTGCCTGTTTGGTTTAGGTTATATACCGGCTTCGCCAGTCTCGGTGCCGGTCTGGGTCTCAGCGCCAGTCTCGGCGCCGGTCTGGATGTCGGTCTCAGTCTCGGATGTGACAGGTGGGCCCTGCAACAACCGTTGCTCGTCGAGAAGGTTCAAATAAGCGTCTGCCGCCTCGTAGATGTTGCAATCACCAGAACCCTGTCCTTCATCGTTGCTAGCCATGTTTTCTATGATTAAATCTAGTCAATTAATTCTAGACCTAATAAAATGAATAATGACATAAAAAAGGCCTATGTTTTGCAGGAACGTTGATTCATTCCCGGTGCGGTAAATCCCGGGCACTCGATATGTCCTAGTTTGTATCACAAGTCAAGCCGAAATTCACGAAATTTTTTGGCATGACCTTTGCTAAAAAGTGGACAAATCGAGCACCTGAAATTTGCCGGAACGGAAATGAATCAACATTCCGGCAAAACATAGGCCACTCGGCTTCATTCCCTGGAAACAACAAAAGGCCACTTGGGCACAATCGAGCCACTTCAATGTTGCATATAACAGGACCACTTAAGAACATGTACATGAGCAACTACAACAGTAGATAAACATGAGCAAACACTATTGAGAAATTTGCATATAACATGACCACTTCAAATTTGCATCTCCTAGTGTTTGACACTTCAAGAAAATCTACACAAATCTCATGCTCTCTCAAACTCAATTCAAAAACCAAATATAGATGGATGAACCCTAAAAACCTAGAACCTTTACATATTTTTGTCCTAATAAAAATTATGAACCCTAGAACTCAATTTCTGTCCTAATAAAAATTATGAACCCTAGAACTCAAATTATGTCCTAAATTTTTATCCTAATAAAAATTCACTAAAAATTAAGAACCTACTGGACTTGCGGCACTAATAGAAATTTATATTTTTATATTGATTTTTTTCCCTAAACTAAATCCTACTACCCTAGTTAACATCTAGTTAAACCTTACTTTCCTAACATTTGTAATTAAACCCTACAGCCCTAACCCTACTGCCCTAGTTAAGCATATACAAATTTTTCCTCAAAATTATATTTAGTTAACTACTGAACTAAATTTTACTCTAAACTAAACCCTACTGCCCTAATTAATATCTAGTTAAACAAACTCAATTCAAAAACTAAACCCTACTGAACTAATTAACATCTATATTATCTACTACTTAACATCTACTATTACCCTAACTAAAAGGGAAACGCTTCGTACCAGTAGTCCGATACGAAGCAATCGCTAGACCACATGTGAACCATCGATGCCTGATTAATCCCACGGTCAACATCTTCCTGTTGCCCACCCGTATTTGACGCAGGCCCTGGTCCCTCTCCCATCAATCTCTCCCGAACCTCCGTTCCTCTCTCTTGGCTCTGTCGCATCCTCCCTCTGAGCTTGCCGTCAACAATGCCGCCCCTGCCCTCCCCTACAGCGCAACCGAGGTTCCATCTTCTGCGCACCGTCCTCCCTTCCCACCTCGCCGGAGACCAAATCCACCGCCGATGATGCAATCCACCACAGCACCCAGATCCAATCTCTCTACCGACCTACTCCTCGATGCGATCCCAAGTGACGTCGGTGGCACACCATCACGGGAGTAGGTGGTCGTGTCCTCCATCTTCACCTTGTTTGTTGCCAAACGAAGTGCCTGGATCTTGAAGATTTGAACCGGCTGCACCCGTCGGCCAGAACCAGGAGTGGCCTCCGGTCCTTTTGCCCTATTCGAAATCGTTCCTCTAAATCAAAAGGTATTGCATTGCCTGAATCAACCTTCGTTCCATCATCATCTGTCCCACGCACAGATTCTTATCGTTATGATATTTCCAGTAACCAAGCTTTGTAAAATCGGATATGTGCTTCAACATTCCTGTTTTATTTGCATCGATGGATGAAATTGGTTTGTACTAGATCACAAATTGATCGATGCACACACACATTCATTGCTAATTTCTAGTTACAAAATTATATGCTTCCACTAGGTATGAATTATGTTGAGATAACAACAAATTGATGCTTCTTAATATCCATGCTTCCTAACTTTGTTGTATGTTTTCTTCAGTCCAGATAGTTTGGGGCAATAGAAACACACTTCTACTATTTGCGTTGTCAAGAGAATTCTTTGTGTTTAAACACTACCATCATGCTTCCTATATTTCAAATACATGCTGGCAGTGGCAAGCCGATTTTTTTTGTTTTCTCTTGAATACCAAATCAAATCCAAAAAAATCAACGGTTGTGTGACATAGCATGTATGAAGCGTACATGCTTCCTTACATGGGAATGTGAGATTCTCTACTTTGTCACTACCGTACCATACATGTAATTCTCGTTGTTGCTTCATAACTACCTTCTACACTTATGTATCATGTCCAATGGATTACGGATGTATATTTTCAAGCAGCTGTGTGTTGGCTTTGGAACCGATGGGCGCGGCCGGTGACATATATGGAAGCGACTGATGCATGCAATAAGAAGTGTGATGACTGATGCACTTGGATCTGCCCTACAATGAGGTCAACCGCAAGCGAATGGAATCATTTCTAACTTCTTGTACGGACGCACTGTTGGTGACTTGAAAGAAATAAATTTGTATCATCTTTGAAACTTCTTGTACGGACGAACGAAGAACAAATGTATGTTCGAGTATAAGCAAATTAATTTTATCATGGAAGCACTTTTATTATTGGATGGAAGCAAAGTTTCTTGTTGGAAACTTGATAAACAAGATACATGGGACCCAAATTTATGATGTGGAAACAAATTCTTAGATGCAAAATTTTGATACACGGAAGCAAAGTGTTTGGAAAAAAATTTGTTACGCCCAAAAAGTTTGGTTGAGATCGAAGCAAGGTTGGGCTCCATTAAAACAGAATAAATGATACGTGGGATGCATTTTCCATCGAAGCAAATTTGTTATGCACTAGAAGCAAAAAAAGCTTCCTAGAAAAAATTATTGAATATAGTATGGAAAAAGAAGAATTTAGATGGACTTTAAATTATATCCTTGCGTGATTTTCTGAAGAAATTAATTCAAGGAAGCAAATAGGAATTATATATGGAAGCATCGTAATCACAGGAGTATAATTCGGAAACTAACTAAACGGAAGTGGGCCACACCCTGGGCACCTAATCACGCCGTGCAAGTGTATTTGATCTAACGGCTGTCCCCTGATCTGATAAACTGCTAGGGATCAGTAGTCTGATCCCTAACTAAAAAACATCTACTATTAATCCTAGTACCCTAGTTAACTAGTACCACCACTACTACTAATTAACATCTACTACTACTACTAAAAAACATTATCTATGAACCCTACTACTAATTAACATATACTACTACTAATTAACATCTACTAATACTACTAATTAACATGGCAGGAAGAACAGGCAGAGAGAGATGAGGGGTGGGGGGGGGTGGAGGGGTTGGGGGCTTACAGAGAGGGGAGAGATGGTGACGGGGAGGTGCTCGGCGACGGAGGCAGGGGCGGCGAGGGCGTGCGGCTCCGTTGGCAGCGACGGAGGCAGTGGCGGCGAGGAGCGTACGAGGGAAGCAGTGGCGGTGAGGGAGGCAGGGGCGTCGAGGGCGCACGGCTCCGGTGGCGGCGACGACGCGCGGCTCCGGTGGGGCAGGGCCGGCGAGGGAACGACGGCGGCGAGGGAGCAGGGGCGGCGAGGGAGAGGCAGGAATCGGCGTGATGGAGGAGATCGAGGGGGAATTGGGGAAAGGACTTAGCAAAATTTTGAACCCGCGCAGGGTTAAGTCAAAATAGCAGTAGCGCTGGTACGAAAAAGCGCTATAGCTAAGTTAGCTATAGCGCTTTCTACCAGAACGCGCTACTGCTATAGGAAGCAGTTATTTATTTTCCTTTTTCTTTTGCTTTTATCTAAGGAACGTGCATGCACATAAAACGCGCTACTGTTAGAGTAACTATAGCGCTTGTGAGAACAAGCGCTACTGCTATGCCTTTCTCCTTTATTTTTATTTTTCTTTTGTTTTTCTTTACATTTTCTTTTTTTTTCATTTCTCCTTTTTCTATTTCTTTCATTTTCATTTACTTTTCTATTTCTTTTTCATTTTAGTTTCTTTTTTAGCAGTAGCGCTTTATACAAGAAACGCGCTGCTACAAGTCACTTAGCGGTAGTGTGCTTTTCGCAGGATCGCTACTACTATTCCTAGCCTACCGGCAACAGTGTGGGAATTATAGTAGTAGCGCTTTTACCTGGAGAAGCACTACTGCTACGACCATAGCTGTAGCGCGCTTTGTTGACACGCGCTACGGGTAAGTAGCAGTAGCACTCTGTTCTAACCAGCGCTACTGCTATACCTCTGTGTATAAGGTTTTCCCTAATAGTGAAATATTGTCTGCGCTCTCACTCCTTTTCCTTTTAGAAAGGGAAACGATTATAATCGGCGAGCCGGTCAAAAGTTCGTCCGTTCGCCTCGTCGCGCGACGCGTCTATCATGTGGGATCCATGCAACTACGAGCCCAAGGCTCGCCACAGCCCCAACCTTATCCGCTTCCACATGCTAGTCTCTACGCATTCGTTCCTCACCGCCCATTCTCTCCCTCTCTCAATCTCGATCTCAGCGCCGGCGACTGTGGGTCGAGGCCACCGGATGCTATGCGAGGAGGTCAGCTGCGAGCCTGTGCCGTGAGTTCCCGGTTGTGATGTTGGGTGGTGCGTGGGGTGGCGGTGCTGCAACTCTGGGCGACAGGGCTACCTGGTGGTGGTTTTGGATGCATCCATGGTGCTGCAACGACAAGGCGGTGGGGGTCATAAACAGAGGCGGATAGTGCTGCAATGATGACGGGCAGAGCTACAAATGATGTCCAGAGGGAGATGTGTCCATGGACGGCGAAGCTACTTCCTCTTCCCCCGGCGGCCGGAACGGCGAACTGAAACCGTGGATGGCGGGATGTGCAACCGGCATCCACGTGAGCTACAACCTTGGGTGGCGGTGAGCTGCAACCGGTGTCTGGGGGGCTGCAAACGGTGAACAACGATATGCTACAAGCTTCTGTGGTAATGTGACATGGAACAGGGAGCTTTCTTTTGCTACAACCGGCAAGATAAGATGTTACGACGGGGAAGGCGTGGTGTTGCTACAACGGTGGCGAGGGGGGAGGTGATGCAGACCGGTGTCCTTGCCATTGTCTGTTATTGTAGAACGATGTCAATTTTTGTGCTGGAACCATATCAATTTTTTTTTCTGGAATCAATTTTTTTTTTGCTGGAAACAATGTCATTTTTGCTGGAACCATCTTAATCTTTTCCTAGAAACAACACAAGTAGGAGGCGAGACAGTAGATGCGATGACAGAGGTGCAGGGAGTGCGTGAATGGGTGCGGCGAGAAATTATATGTGGGTGCGCGTGTGCCGCCCAGGGGACAAAAACAGTGGTGGCGAGGCACGCCGGAGCACGCGTGGTGGGTGCGGCGACCTACACGCGGTGGAGGATGAGAAAGAAGAGCGAAGCGGGGGAGAGGAAGAAGACGATTTGAGGGATAAGTATCCAATGGTTAGGTGGGAGTGGAATGTAACGACTCGTTTGCGACCGGCCGAAACCTAGTGCCTAGCGCCGGCCTTTTAGAAACAGGCTTTGGTCCCTGTTTATATTGTAAAGCCACGCGGTCAAATGATACAAAATATTGAGAAAATCCTCAAAATTCGATCAAAGGAAAATATATGACACGGCTAGCCGAGAAACCTAAAAGTGCACACACACACGTGAACAATTAAACTGCTCCAGCGTGTTGCCAAGAAGAAGCACAGAAGACACGCCGTGGCGCCTGAGGGAACACCACGCCCATCAACATCGCCCTGAGTGAAACGCGGCAGCCGACATGTCAGGCGAAGCAGACAAAAAGTTTCCGCCCTGAGTGTCGGAGGGTTAAGGCGGCGCCCCAAGAGAATAACGGCATCCACAGGCATCGTCACCCAGGTGACCTCCCATATCCATCACATCGAGAGAACGTGTCGCAGACCCACCCCGACGAGCAGTGCTACACTCACGGAGGAATATACATGATCTGAACAATATACTAACAGGCTACGTGATCTCCTAAGTTGAACAGCCTTATCTTGGGGAACCTCTAGATACGCACTTCAACGGTTATTAGATGGACAATATATTAAAACCGGTTATTATAGATGGGATTGGACCATCAGCATCGATCTGTCTTCTCCTTGTCCCAAACGTTTCCAGCCGGCTGACTGATTGTGTCAAACACGGTTCCTTCTCTCCAGATGGGATTGGATCATCACCATCGATCCACGTCCGGTCGTCTCAAACGGTTCTAGCGGCCGACTGATGGGCACGAAGACGGATCCTTAACTCCAGATCAGACCATCTTCCCACTCTTGTTCCCTTATTAGAAAGAAACCTAGAAACCTTTCTCATGAAGAAATAGAAAAGAGAAACCGATAAACCTAGCTGGATTACTTGGTGTATAATATGGCGGACATAGAGGACGCCGCCATGGCGGAGCCGGACCTCGCGCGACGCCCCATGTCTTCGGTGTGGATCGAAAAGGTGCAAGATTATTTGGTGAGGTACATGACTCGCGGTGACGATGCCGCTATGGTAGCGGTGGCGCCGGAGCCACAGCAGCACACGAGGATGATGCTCATCTTCCTCGCCACCGCCGGCGCCGTCTTGGGGGTGTTCACTCTCTTTTACCTGGGGATTAAATACGCGAAGGGTTGGGACTACACGGTGGATATTGCGATCTGGCTATGTGCGTCCTTCGCAGGCAGCCCTATAGGAGTTTCTACTTTGCTAATCTTAGACTGTCAAGATGGGTTTCAACAAGAGGATCGAAGATTCGCAGATTTCTTGCTCCAGCTGTAGAGCTTAATTAATTCTGTACTCCCTCACAGTGTCAAAAAACGTCTTGTATTAGGTTACGGAGGTAGTATATATATTTGATTGATGGAATAGATGATCATCCATGCATGTACCAGTTGACAACATGCATGCATATTTGTTATTTTCACTCTTATGTACCTATATATTGTAAACCACGACGTACGTACGGATCCTTCTACACCAACACTTATATATTGTTCGCCGTGGAGATATCTGACCTCTCCTACACTTGGTTCAAATTCTTACTGTGAAAGCCTACGACCCGGCATCGGGTTGGGCGACGGCGTCGTTCTTATGTATGCATATTTGTTATTTTCACTCTGCAAGGACCAACATAAGGCCGCGGAATGGATGTTGAGACGGAAACACCTGGGCCCGCTTACAACAACATAGTCTGGCCGGGCACGTGCTACAGATGAGAGTCGCGCGCTCTCTCATGATCGGATGGCTCGCGAGGAGGTTTGCGAGAGCCAGAATTCAGTCGGTTGAGTCACTACCGGACTAACCCTCTATGCCGACGGCCGGTGGCCGTCGGCGTAGGCCCCTTACCGTCGGCATAGACCTATGCCGACGGCCACCGTCGGCATACACCCGTCGGCGTAGATATCGTCAGCGTCGTCCATTCAGACCGTCAGCATAGAAAAGCCGTCGGCATAGGCATCTATGCCGACGGCTTCAGTACGGCCGTCGGCATAGATACACCGTCGGCAGAGAAAATCAACAGACGGCAACAGATGGCGCCGTTATCCCCACTGACCAACAAGCGACGGCCACGTGGCACGTATAAGCCGACGGCATGGCCATCGGCGTAGGTGAAAATCTATGCTGACGGTCAGGCCGTCGGCTTAAATGGGCCACGTGGCCGTCGCTGGGAGCTCCTGGCAGCAGCGTATGCTGACGGCGTGGCCGTCGGCTTATATGTGCCACGTGGCCGTCGCTGGGAGCTCTTGGCAGCAGGGTATGCCGACGGCCTAGCCGTCGGCTTAGATTTCCATCTAAGCCGACGGCTAGGCCGTCGGCATACTCCTGCCACGTGTCGCTCCCTGGTTTCTCCTGGGCATGGCTATGCCGACGGCCAGGCCGTCGGCATAGATCTGTTCTCTTTTTTTTTCTTTGCTCTATTTTCTCATTTTTCATTCAATTTGACAGCATTTAAATTCACAAAATATGACAGAGACCATATATACACAGAAATAAGACAGATCATCATCTAAAGATACTCAACATCACCATCAAGATCATCATCTAAAGATACTCAAGATGATCATCAACATCTAAAGATCTTCAACATCATCATCGTCGAAACTTCATGAACATAATTATTGCAAGACATGGAACATCATCATCGTCATCGAAAGAACGCTAAGAAGTACGGAACATGGAAAGTATTGCAAGACATGGAACACATCATCAGCCAACACTAGGACCATCGCCGTGAGCACCGCCAAGACCAGCACCACTTTGCCAGATCGGAGTGACTGGGCTCTCTGAAGCAGGAGTCGAGCCACCGGTCCCCTACATGTTTGAAAAGATATTGTGAGGGTAAATATGATATGATAGTATTGAATGAATGAGAACTAGTTTGTCAATAGTTAGGCAAATGTACTAACCGGAGTCTGACTGCCTAGTGCCACCCATTCATCGAACGTGGGCACGTGTGGGGGTTCTCCAGCAGGTGGTGGTGCGGGTCCCATTTGTGGTGGATCCGTGCGGTAAGTCCAACACGCCAACATAGCCTGGATGTTAGTTAACCAAGCAAACTAGAAGGTCAGAAGGAATGAAAGTGCAAATTTTAGCTTGGTTCTAAGAGGGCAAAACTAACCGCCATCATCTGACGGTTGTAATCCTCGTTTGCCTTCACTCATTGCAAGTACTCCGGCACCTCGAGATTCCTAAGCTCGACAAATGCCTTATATGCCTACAAAATTTAGGTTGTCTCTAAGTGGGCAATGCTGAAAATAAACTAAGAAAGTGAGAGAGAAAGAAGATAAGGGGGAAGTACTTACAGCATGCTGGCGGGCTAAGCTAGGCTGCGAACGCCCCGTACTCTCTAACGGGCTCGGGTTGGTAGCTCGAAGCCGTGTGTACGAGACAGAAGGAGTGATCAAGCCATCGAAAGACGGGTAGCAGCCATGGGACTTCGGCTGGATGGCCTCCACCGCCGTGTCATCGATCTGAGACGGGACGACGTCAGGAGCATCCGGACCAGGCGGATGCAACCTCTCAAATTGCTCCTTGTAAGACTCCAGGTGCTCCTCGGTTTTGCCGTAGTACTCGCTCTCGCCTTCCTTGCGATCACTCCGCTCACGGGCCATCTTCCACGACTCCATGTCTGAGAGCGGCCTCTTCAACTTGTCCTCCTGCAACGTCAAACAGAAGTTAGCCATACATAAGAACATGATGGTACAAAGAAGAAGAAAAATGCATCATGCATATAGATATACCTTCATGGCCTTGAAGCCCCAGTGGTTCCTGTTTCCTTGGCCATGTGTTCCGTCTTTTCCATGGTTAGCCCGGTTCTTGCTGCTCATGGCAGCAAACTATGCATCGTCGCCGAGACACCTATCCACCAAACTAGCCCATCCCTCATCCTTTCCAAAGCACCAAGGAGGAATAACCTAAAAAATGGAAGCATGACATGTCAGCACGAAACAATGAAATTAACCGCTTATACGTTGGAATGAAAAGTCTCTAATACTTACCTTCATGTACTGCTCCCTATTCAAGGTAAGTCGTTGCTTCTGCGCTTCACTTTTGCTCATCTTTTGATGAAGGTAGGAGTGGTAGTAGTGCGAGACGGCAACCCAGCGCACCTCGTACTGGAACTAACGAGCTTTCTTCTTCGCAGCCGCCAGCAAGACCACGTCAGCTCTGGCCTTGTGCTCATCAAGAACTCTATAGAATTGTTGCAATCGTGCATAAAACCAGAAGCAAACAAGGCATGAGTTGAGTGATTCGATGATAAACTATGAACGAAACTCAAGACAAGTGATTCTGAACAGAACTTACCCAAAATTTGGTGATCACGGCCTTAGCGGCCGTCCCGTACTCCGCGTGGCTGGAAGCCTCGCAGTGGGCCTAGCTCATGGCCAAAACCCGCAGCTCCGCGTCCCTGTCTAGCGCGGGCAGAATAGGCCCGGCCAAAACTCCTTCAACGGGACAGTGATAAGGCCGTTCGGTTTACGGCCCTTTCCGTGAAGGATCCAATTCCTGCAAAAGAATCAAAGAATTAGCATGTGTACAATAAAAAAATGTTGGCATGTGTTGAAAATATGATTTAGAGGCACTTACTCTGTCCCCGCGGGTTCAATGAGCCACTTGTTCGCCTCGATAGAAGGTGGTGTAGGTAGTTCTGCAATACCACGCAGCCACCCCTTCGAACCACCCGACGGCAAGTCACCCCACAACTCGGCGTCACCCTCCCCTCCACGAGCCTCCTCCTCGCATTCCTCCTCCTCACCCTCCTCCTCCTCATGAACCTCCTCCTCCTCCTCAGACTCAAAAGGTGGCTCAGTATAGGAGGGCATCGAAGAAGACCCCCCTATTTTGGACACGGCCCGGAGTTTTTTGACCCGGGTGCCTCTCCCCCCACCCCCTCCTCCTCTAGGGGCTCTCCCCCACCCCCTCCTCCTCTAGGGTCTCCTCCCCCGACCCCTCGACCTCCCTGTGAGGTGTCATCCTCACGTAGTCGGGGGGAACCTTGTGGGCTCGTCCACTCTGAGTAAGTTCTTTGAATTTGCTTAGGGAACCCGCGCCGCTGGACTTGCCCATGATTAGCAAACCTGCATTGAGAAGAGAATAAACAATTAGTAAGGATATCAAATAAACAAAGCATACATAAAAGAACATTAATAACAGAAGAGCACATTAAGCATACAGAAAAGAACATTAATAACAGAAGAGCACATTAAGCATACAGAAAAGAACATTAATAACAGAAGAGCACATTAAGCATACAGAAAAGAACATTAATGACAGAAGAGCACATTAAGCATACTATTGTAATCTACCTCAATCATCATTAAAAGAACTTACATTTTCTAGAACCCATATGAATCATCACTATTGTAATCTATTTGTCGACCGGTTTCATCATCACTATCACGCATATCTTCTTCGTTGTCTGACGGAGGTGGAGGCTCTTCCTCATCGTCAGCGTCTTCATTTAACTTTTCAAGCATAATTATGTCTCTCTGATTCACAATTGCCTCACCATCATCCCGTGCATCGTCATCGTTTGGGTCCAGGTCAACATAACCCAAGTCATCATCGTCCTTGTTTCGGACCACGTCATCATGTTGCTCTTGAAAGAACACTCCCTCGTATGTCACGGGGTTTATGTTGTAGTAATCATCATCATTCGGGTCCGGTAGCTTACCATGTGGCGACACCTTGAACACAACTTCCCAACCCTTTAGGTACTCTTTCTGGCATGGGTAAGGCAGATAATATACTTGTGTGGCCTGGGTAGCCGCGATAAAGGGATCAGCTACAGCATAGACAGTTGATGGTTTAACTTCAACTAAACCAACAGAAGGCGTATGTCTCAGACCCTTTTTGGGGTCGAACCATCGGCATTTGAACACAGTGAGACTTAGGGGTTCGCGGCCACGTTTCAATGTAAGCTCGTATATTTTTCCTACCCTTCCGTAGTACTCTACTTTATTCTCTCCTTCGGTGAAGACTCCGGTATTTATAGTTTCGGGATCAGGCCGACTGTTCTGGTGCTCCTCTGTACGGAAGCGATACCCATTCACATCATACTTTTCGCATGTCATGACCCGACTGTTAAAACCCATGGAAACCCATCTCAATTCTTCATCCATTGATGTGTTCGGATCTTTTCCCTACAAGTTTAATTGAAATTTTAGGCTGCATTAGTTTAATTGGAATTGTAGGGTGCACTAGGTAATAGGGAAGTGTGAAAATTTACCTTCTCCATGAACCACGCAACAAAAATTTTCCTTCCATCGACACCCTTTCAGAGAAGAGCAAGTGCCTCCGCTTCAGTAGGAAGCAGCATTCCCGTCCACTCTTCATCAATGAATCGACTAAAATAAGAAAAGCGGAATTAGAACAAGGCAAAGTGAACATAAAAAATTGACTAAAAGAATGGTGCGAATGTATTACCTCAGCCACTCATCCACAACTTCCTTGATGTTGTGCAAGATATAGAACATGACATCCTCCCACTCATCTCGTGGCATGATATAAGGTGTCGGGCATCCAGCCCTGCCACCTTGCCCGCAGAATAGAGCCAGCTTGGGTTTATGCTTGCACTACTGGAATCAGGATCTTTGCCGTCAGCTAGCTCTCTGCCGTCTGCTAGCTGACGGCAAAGAAGGTCTTTGCCATCAGCTTACAGAAAGCTGACGGCAAAGAAAGAGCGGACGGCAAAGAGGGTGTTAGCCGTCAGCCTGCTCTTTGCCGTCTGCTAGCAGACGGCAAAGAGGGAGGGTGGCCCACTAACGAGAACCACCTAACGGCAACTTTCTTTGTCGTCCGCTAGCAGACGGCAAAGAGAATAGCCAACCTAACGGCCGTTTCCCCTCGGCCCCACCCCACTAGCTACGCTCTTTGCCGTCTGCTAGCGGACGGCAAAGAAATTAAACCTAACTAAAAAACGGTCGGCCCCGCGCCCCACCCCTCTCTCTCTCCCTCACCTCACCCGCGCCGCCCCCGTGCTCGCCGTCCCCGCCGCCGACCCCCACCGCCCCCGCCGCCCCCGACCCCCATCGCCCCCCGCCCGCCCCCGACCACCACCGCCCCAGACGCCTCGACACCCCGGCCCGGTGCCCGCCCGTCAGGCCGCCGCGCCCCGGCGCCCCGCCCGCTCAGGCCGCCCGCCGCCCGTCGCCACTCCGCCCCCCCGCCGCCCGGCGCTCCGCCTGTCGCCGCTCCGCCCCCTGGTGAGATTTCTTCCCTTTTTTTTCTATTTTTTTCTTGCTGTTTTTTGATTTACGTTAATTAGTTAGTTAGTTTTTTTAGGTTAATTAGTTAGTTGTTTTACCCTACTGTACATAGGTTAATTAGTTAGTTAATTATTTTTTAGGTTAATTACTTAGTTAGTTAGTTAGTTAGTTTTTTAGGTTAATTAGTTAGTTGTTTTACCCTACTGTACATAGGTAATTAGTTAGTTAAATTTTTTTAGGTTAATTACTTAGTTAGTTAGTTAATTAGTAGTAGGTGGTGTTTTACCCTACTATACATAGTCAAAAAAGGAGATTTAGGTTAATTAGATTTTAGTTGATTTTAGGTTAGTAGATTTTAGGTTAGTAGATTTTAGGTTAATAGATTTTAGTTGATTTTAGGTTAGTAGATTGTAGTTGATTTTAGGTTAATAGATTTTAGTTGATTTTAGGTTAGTAGATTTTAGGTTAGTAGATTTTAGGTTAAGACAAGAGGAAGAAGGAAAATAAGGAAAATGAAGAAGAAAAAGAAGACAAGAGGAAGAAGGAAAAGAAGGAAGAAGAAGAAAAAGAAGTAGAAGTGGAGATGAAAAAAAAATAAGTAGAAGTAGAAGTTGAAAAAAAGAAGTAGGAAAAGTAGAAAAAGAGGGTCGCCGAGGGAAAAGAGGGTCACCGAGTGGTCGAGGGCTCGAGGATTGAGGGGAAAAGGAGTCGAGGGTCTAGGGGTCGAGGATCGAGGTGTCGAGGGGTCGAGGGGTCGAGGATCGAGGGAAAAAGGAGTCAAGGGTCTAGGTGTCGAGGATCGAGGTGTCGAGGGATCGAGGGTCAAGGAGAAAAGGGGTCGAGGGGTCGAGGATTTCCATCCCGACCACGACACCCAGACCCCCTGACCCCGACACCCCGACCCTGATACAACACCCCGTCCCCGCCTCGACACCCCAACACCACGACCCCGACACAGCACCCCGACACGACACCCCCGACACCCCGACCCCCGACACGACACCCCGAGACCCCGACAAGGTACCCCTGACCTCGACACCCCGACCCCGACACGACACCCCGACCCCGCCTCGACACCCTGACACCGCGACCCCGACACAGCACCCCGACCGCGACACGGCACTCCCGACCCCGACACAGCACCCCGACCCGACACCAACGACACCCCGACATGACACCCCGATACCCCGACACGGCAGCCCCGACCCCGACACAGCACCCCGACCCCGACACGACACCCCCGACACCCCGACCCCTGACACCTCCCGAAAAAGGTGCTCTTCGGCCTTACAGAGGCCGACGGGGTCACATATTTGTGAATTATGAGTTAGGTCAGGTATTCAATTATTATTATGTACATATATATATTATAAATTAGTTCATGTTATTAGGTATTCAATTTTATTATGTTCATGATGATGATACACACTTAATTTTTTTTATTATGTTTATGTTGTTTATGTTGTACTAATTTCGTTTACTCTTTGTCATTGCAGGTGTTGACAGATGCTGGGCGCGGGTCGAGAGCGCTCCGAGCCTCCTTCCTCGGCGCGTGCTGGGAGGGGTGCTGTTATTCCACCCCAGCACCTTCGAAGAGCGCTGGTAGACAGCATGCAGACACCTGTGGGCGCTTCTTCTTCGGCCGGGAGAGGTCGGGGGAAGACAAAGAGGGGTGCAGCTAGAGGTGGACGTGGCGGCGGGAGAGGTAGGAAGGCTGCTGCGCCTTCCTCGCCGCCACCCCCAGCTGATTCTCCGGCCACCGGAGTGCTCCGTCTCAAGTGGACCCGTCTGACTTGGACCCGTCTCGGACTCCGGTCCACGAGCCTCGGGTCGCCGAGCCTACGTCCGACGAGACTCGGGTCCCAGAGTCTTCATCCCAGGAGACTCGGGTCCCAGAGTCTTCGTCCCACGTGACTCCGGAGACTAGTGGCCATGCTGATGGTGGCAAGAACACCTTTTCTGACGATAGCTACAGCGAGGGTGAGCTGGTTGAGGGGGGCAAGAAGGTCTACCAGCGTGGTGGTACAAAGCTCCCGTCCGTGCCGGCGACCCGCGACCAGAGGTGATTGATTGAGCCTAACGGGGAGAAGTAAGTGCATTTACTCTTTTTTAACCTTTTGCCTTCATGTTTCTTCAAATTAATATCTAATGTGTTGGCCTTGTCATACTGCAGGGGTTGGATACACGCCTCTGGTGTCCGCAGGCCCAACCAGGTCCTTGGTGTGCTTTGCCGGCACCACTTCCCGGGGTGGGTCACGTTGCCCGGTGAGGGTGAGGTTCCACAGCTAGCACTGACCTGGGAGCTGTACGAGGCTGCCCCGGCCCTGCCGGAGGAGAGGGTCGACGGTGTCGTGTGCGAGATGGTGGCCGACATTGTGAGATGGCGGTTTTGGGTAATTTCTCCTTTACAGAATTAAAAATCAACAGTACCTAGTGAGGGAGTCCGGGATTAAGGGGTCCTCGGGCGTCCAGGCTACGTAATGTGGGCCGAACTGATGGGCCATGAAGATACAAGACAGAAGACTCTCTCCCGTGTCCGGATGGGACTCTCCTTGGCGTGGACGACAAGCTTGGCGTTCGGATATGAAGATTCCTTTCTCTGTAACCGACTTTGTACACCCCTAGTCCCCTCCGGTGTCTATATAAACCGGAGGGTTTAGTCCATAGAGGCAATCATAATCAGACAGGATAGACTTCTAGGGTTTTAGCTATTACGATCTCATGGTAGATCAACTCTTGTAATACTCATATTCATCAAGATCAATCAAGCAGGAAGTAGGGTATTACCTCCATAGAGAGGGCCCGAACCTTGGTAAACATCGTGTCCCCCGTCTCCTGTTACCATCGACCTTAGACGCACAGTTTGGGACCCCCTACCCGAGATCCGCCGGTTTTGACACCGACATTGGTGCTTTCATTGAGAGTTCTGCTGTGTCGTCGCTAGAAGACTCGATGGCTCCATCAATCATCCACAACGATGCTGCCTTGAGAGAGGTCTTTCTCCCCAGCCAGATCTTCGTATTTGGCGGCTTCATACTGCGGGCCAACTCGCTTGGCCATCTAGAGCAGATCGACAGCTACGCCCCTGGCCATCAGGTCAGGTTCAGAAGCTTGAACTATGTTGCTGATATCCGCGGAGACTTGATCTTCGACGGATTCGAGCCCATGGCAGCCGCTCCCTACCACCGCGATGAACATGACCTAAATCTGTCATCGGACCATACCCGGGAGATAGCGCCTGTAACTGCTCTGGCCCTAGATCCGGAGCAGATTGCGCCATCCGAGGACGGGAAGCTCAACCCCACCACGAAAGCCGCAGACTCAGCGGCGTTGGAGCCGCACACAGACCCAACTTCGAACGGGATCTGTGTCACCGGAACCTCGGATTCATCTCCGGCCATAGGTTCCGAACCACGTGCGTCCGCGCCCATCGAGCTCGATCGGGCGCCGATCGTCGAGTTCAGCTCCGCGGACATCTTCCGGCACTCACCTTTTGGTGATGTGCTAAACTCATTAAAAACCCTCTCCTTAGCAGGGGACTCACAGCCGAATTATATCCGGTTTGAACTGGAAGCTGGTGACGGTGAATTTCGCTTCCCACCCACTGCCCACTTCATTGCCACTGTCGAAGACTTAACCGACATGCTCGATTATGACTCCGAAAACATCAACGGTATGGACGACGATGCCGGAGAGGAGCAGGCCCAAAACCCGCCGTTTACTGGGCGCTAGACAGCCACCTCCTCGTATGACGTGTACATGGTGGATACTCCCAAAGAGAATAACGGCGATAACGAGAAAGATCCAGTCGAGGATAAACCTCCTGAGACACAGCTAAAGCGCCGACGTCAGCGGCACCGCTCTAAATCACGCCGTGGAAAAGACAGCAATACCGGCACGAGAGAAAACAATACTCCGGACGATGCCGAAGACAAAGAAGATCCCGTCGAGCCGACTTTCGAACAGGACGATAGGGAAGATGGGCAAGTCATCCCTGACAAACAGGCCATAAGTGAAGACTCGGAGGACAGCAACTATCTTCCACTCTCCGAAGACGAGGAGAGCCTCGGCGACGAAGACTTTATCGTGCCTGAGGAACCCATCGAGCAGGAGCACTTTAAGCGCCGGCTAATAGCCACTGCGAGGAGCCTGAAAAAGAAACAGCAGCAGCTTCGAGCTGATCAAGATCTACTCAACGACAGATGGACTGATGTCCTGGCAGCCGAGGAATACGGACTCGAGCGCCCCATTAAAAGTTACCCGAAGCGTAAACTGCTACCCCAATTCGACGACGAGGCACTTGAGCCCATGCCATCAACACGTAATGCGGCTGACCGACCATCACGCGGCCGGGACAAAGCGGCAACCCAAGCCGAACACCTGCCCATACTACCTCGCCGTAAAGGCAAAGACACTACAGCTCGGGACAACACATATGACCTGCGGCAAGAGCTGGAGAACAGAGCAGGTCAGTCCAGATCGATCTACGGATCGCGGGGGCATGCCCTGGCACGCGACGACGGCTATCAAGCCAGACATAACGAGCATAACCACGTCCGGGCCGAAAACCGTAGACGGACTACATCCGCACTACGTCGCGGCTTGGCCCGAGATAGAGGCGCCGCACATCCCCTTTGCTTCACTGATGAAGTAATGGAACACGAATTCCCGGAAGGGTTTAAACCCATGAATATCGAATCATACGATGGAACAACAGATCCCGCAGTATGGATTGAAGATTCCTTTCTCCATATCCACATGGCCCGCGGTGATGACCTCCACGCCATCAAATACCTCCCACTAAAATTAAAGGGACCAGCGCGGCACTGGCTGAACAGCCTCCCAGAGAACTCCATTGGCAGCTGGGAAGACTTGGAAGACGCCTTCCATGATAACTTTCATGGTACATATGTCCGGCCTCCGGATGCCGACGACCTAAGTCACATCATCCAGCAGCCCGGGGAGTCAGCCAGGAAGCTCTGGACTAGGTTCCTAATTAAAAAGAACCAAATTGTCGATTGTCCGGACGCCGAAGCCCTTGCGGCCTTTAAACATAGCGTCCGAGACGAATGGCTTGCCCGCCACCTCGGTCAAGAAAAACCAAAATCCATGGCAGCCCTTGCCGCTCTGATGACCCGCTTCAGCGTGGGAGAAGATAGCTGGCTCGCTCGTAGAAGCAACAGCACCAGTGATCCGGGCACTTCCGAAGTTCGAGACGGCAACGGCAAGCCACGACGCAATAAACACAAGCGTCAAAATAATAAAGGAACGCAAGACACGCCGGTAAACGCCGGATTCAGCGGCTCCAAAACCGGTCAACGGAAAAAGTCATTCAAGGCAAACAGAGACGAACCATCCAATTTAGACAAGATACTGGATCGGCCCTACCAGATTCATGGCACCCCCGATAAACTAGCAAATCACACCAACAGAAGCTGTTGGGTCTTCAAACAAGCCGGCAAGCTTAACGCCGAACACAAGGGGAAGGGGCCGCCCAGTGACAGCGATGACGAAGAGACTCGCCAACCGAACACTGGGGGTCAGAAAAAATTTCCCCCCGAAGTAAAAACAGTGAACATGGTATACGTGACACACATCCCTACAGAGGAGCGCAAGCACGCACTACAGGACGCCAATGCCATAGAGCCAGGCACCCCAAAATTAAGCCAATGGGCGCCCTGCCCGATCATTCTTGATCGCAAGGACCACCCAGCCAGTATCCATCACGAAAGTTCGGCAGCTCTGATCCTCGATCCAATTATCGATGGGTTCCATCTCACGAAAGTCCTTATGGACAGCGGCAGTAGTCTTAATCTACTCTACCAAGACACTGTCCGCAAAATGGGCATTGATCCTTCACGAATCAAGCCCACCACAGCTACCTTCAAGGGAGCAGTGTCCGGCGTAGAAGCTCACTACACGGGCTCAATTACATTGGAAGTCGTTTTCGGCTCGACGAACAACTTTAGAAGCGAAGGCTTGACCTTCGGTATTGTACCATTCCGCAGCAGCTACCACGCACTACTCGGGCGTACCGCTTTTACTCGTTTTAATGCGGTCCCACATTACGCCTATTTCAATCTTAAGATGCCCGGTCCACGCGGCGTCATTACGATAAACGGAAATACGGAATGCTCCCTCCGTACAGAGGAGCGTACTATGGCTGCTACAGCCGAAGTACAAAGCGGCCTTATCAAGCCGCGTATCTCATCGGCCGTCAAGCCGCCAGCAATCAATCTCAGAGCTGGATTAGCAGTTCGGCCTCCGTCGTCCGCCCCATATAGCCGCGAAGTTTACACCGCGCATACATAATTATGCACTTAAAATACCATGGTCATCGGCGGAGGCACAGTACGGACAGGCCTACAATGTGGTCCACACCCTCATAGTCTTTTTACTTTTTCTAACTATTTTTTATCCTTTACAATAGGTGATTCCAAGCCTGGTCATTTTATGGACTCTTTCTAAAGTTCAGCTTCGTATATATAACCAACGGCTATTCCTACTAAGGAGTCATTTAACCGAGCCAAGGCAGCGCAGACGTGCGACAGGAGGTCCTAATGATTTTTGTAAGACCGCACTCTTTATTTTAAACCTGTAAAGTGCCTTTTTCCTCGGCCCTCGGCCCCCGGCATGTTAAATAGCCCGAGTAGGGGCGTTATAATCTGTAGAATTGCATTTGACGTGTCAATCAGATTCCAGTGAACATAACCCGTATTCAGTATTCGCTTTTTCTACGTACTGAATTTTGCTTCTTCGATTGTTTCACGAACGCACCTCGGCACAAATTGCCAGGGGCTCGATACGGTAACACATGAGTTGCCGACAAGTCCGAACAGCTTTTCAGCACACTTCGGCGTCACGAGTTTGGCCTTATATGCATCAGCTCCGAATCATGTCTTTGGTCAATAGTTGGGTTGCCCGGCTCATGTGCTTTACTACCTTACGTTCCGCTATATCGGCTAGGGTAGTAAAGGGAGAACTACTACGATTGTGTCCTGGTTTATCCAGATGAGCACCTCAGTAGAGAAAGCCAAAAACTGTCTGTCATGATGCGGCGAGAGCTGGTCAACCACTCGATGACTCATCAGAATCCTTCGCGATTCTTTCCGTATTACATGAAGGACCGTTTTTCTGGTCACCTATGTAACGCACCGTATTCGGGTAAACGCGTACATACCAGGGGCTATATCGTAGACCCGCCATCAAACTCCTATGGCTAAGTGAAAGTGTTAAAGCCCTATAGTCCGATTGCCTAGTTCGCCGCATTGACACCTCCTTCATGGACCAAGACATTGGGTCAAGAGTGATCAAGTGCTTTTCCGAACACCCCCGTATTATATGCGAGGGGGCTGAAGCCGACGACTAGCAAACTTTCAGATTATACGAAGAACGGCCGCACAGGAGGAACCAAAACTTTCAGGCAAAAGTATAAAAATATGGCCTTAATATATCATAATATTGTTTTTACAAAGTTGGTATATTCACTAGAACATCATATTTTTCGAGCACTGACCCTCTATCAAGCGGGCACCCTCTAGGACATCCTCAAAATAATGCTCTGGCGTGTGATCGTCCTGGCCCTCGGGTGGACTCTTCGCTGCAATATCGGTGGCCTTCATCTTCGCCCAGTACGTCTTGACGCGGGCAAAGGCCATCTGTGCACCCTCAATGCACGTTGACCGCTTAACAGCGTCGATACACGGCACCGCGTCAACAAGTCACTGCACCAAACCAAAATAACTGTTCGGAATTGGCTCAGTCGGCCACAGCCGGACCACGACGTCCTTCATGGCAGATCCGGATATCTTGTGGAGCTCGGCCCACTGGGCCATCTGTTCGTTCAGCAACAGCGGACGCTTCGGCATGCTGAATTGCGACCAGAAAAGCTTCTCCGTTGCACGTCCTTCTTGCGCTTGGAAAAACTGCGCCGCATCGGAGACACTCTTCGGCAAGTCCAAGAATGCATCTGGAGAACTCCACATTTGATTAAGGGGGGCATACTTCGGATCGCCGAATTTAGTGTGTAATAAGAAAGGCTTACCGGCCGCTATCTCCCCAGCTTGCCGGATCTCTTCCCAAGCCACTCTAGACTCGGACCGTGCTTATCTCGCCTCTTGTAAGGCCTTGCCGAGTTCGACCGTTCTGGCTTTGTTATCCTTCTCGAGGAATTCGCATCGAACATTGGCATCCTTTAGCTCGTGCGTCATGGTAGATATTCTCTCCTCGCACTGGCGCCGAGCAGCATGTTCGGCCTTTAACTCAGCAGCTGCCTTCTTGGCAGCCGCCTCACTCATCCTGGCTTGCTCCTTGGCCCGGGCAAGCTCAGCCCGTAGGGCCTCAACTGCGGCAGCATTATCTGCAGTTATGCATATCTCAGTATACAATTTTCAGCGTCATGCTCATATTATCATACTTACATATACTGACTGCCCCAAAAACATACCTTGCGCCTCGTCGAGCCGCCTGTTAATAAGTGTGAGGTCGTCATCCACCACATCAAGTTTTTTCTTCAGCCTTGCAACCTCTGTAGCTTGGGCAGTCGTCATGGATGAAACAGCCTGTGTTCCAATCCATCAGATTATTTCCTGGGAATATCTTTTTTGATCCTCCGATCGCCTCCCTTCGGACGCCAACCAGAGTCTCAGGGGCTACTATCTATACACAGGTGCATTTTGCACGTAGAAGTGCAATTAAAGATATTACATTGCATACCTCGAAACCTCTTAGCAGGCTCATGAAGGATTCATTTAATCCGCTTCTCGCGGACAGAATCCTCTCAACTACCGCACCCATTAAGGTATGATGTTCCTCTGAAACGGACGCATGTTGCAGCATGCCCGTCATTGTATCCGGCGCCCCCGGATCCCTGGGAGCGGCCGTGGGAGTACGGAATCCCTTCGAAAGAATATGTTTACCCGGCTCTAGAGTCGTGCCCGGCTGTAAACCGGATAGTCCGGGCCCTTTATTGTTGGTCCCCATAGGGTCCGCATGCCCCGGACTCTGGACGGCCGAAGTATCACCTTCGGGCGTAGTTTTCATTATCCCTCGCACCGCTTGTTGGTCGAGAGAGATCCTCCGGGATGACACCTCGGAGTCGTCTGCCCTGTCAGGCGAGAAGGTCTGTGGAGGCATCTCGCTTTCCATCATCTCCGGAACAAGATCCCTCGAGGAGGAGGACTATTGAGGAAGACTGCGTGCCGGACTGCAAACATATATTTTAAATGTTACCCTGGTAACCGGAAAGCAATGGGATATGTTTCGGACGCCCCTATCCACTTACGATTCGGCTAAAGGCTTGTCCATACGGAGGAACTGTGCGACAACGTCGTCTTCTGAACTCGAGCCACCTGACAGGGACATCTTCCCTCGCTTAGGAGCCTTTGCTTCCAAATCTTCGGAGGCGGCCCTCTTCTTCCCATCGGGAGAGGGGATGTCAGTTTCTCCTTCTCTTTTGTCTTCGGAAGAGGAAGTTCCAGTCTCCCCGGACATAGTGTCTGGTGTACCTTTAGAATAGAGGCCACCTTTGGCCTTCTTGCTCTCCTCTTTGTCCCCCTTTGCCGACACTTTGTATGGCGCCGGAGCCAGCATCCTTGTTAACACAGGATCTGCTGAGTCTTCGGGAAGAGGGGCCGAACACCTAATTCTTTCCGCCTTCTTGATCCAGCCCTTGTCGAAGATGGTTTTCTCAGTATATTGTTACGATATATTTAACTAAGTTGTGTTCAGAAGTCGAGGGCCTACCGAGGTATCCGGATGGTTGCAGTCAAGGCCGATGTCCTCGGTAGTATCCGGCCACTGTTTTCGGGTCACGAAGAATAACTTCCACATTCCTTTGTGCGTCTTGCCAAAGAAGTGCTGAAGAGTCCGTGGTCCTTCCGGATTGAACTCCCACATGCGGAGGGGCCGTCGCTGGCACGGCAGGACCCGGCGGACTAGCATTCCCTGGATTACGTCGATGAGGCCGGTGTCCTTCTCGAGGAGGCTCCGGATGCGGCTTTGTAGCGTCTGCACTTCGTCCATTGATCCCCAGTCCAGCCCCTTATTAATCCATGGTTCGAGCCGTAATGGAGGGCCAGGCCGGAACGCAGGTGTAGCTGCCCACTTGGTACCACGGGGTTCAGTGATGTAAAACTACTCCCGTTGCCATAGGTTGGAGGTTTCCGTGAAAGAGCCTTTTGGCCAAGGTGTGTGGGTGAGTTTGCTCACCATTGCACCGCCGCACTCCGCTTGCTTCCCATCGACTACCTTCGGCTTCATATTAAAGGTCTTGAGCCATAAACCGAAGTGTGGGGGAATACGGAGAAAGGCCTCGCACATGATGATGAACGCCGAGATGTGAAGAAAGGAGTCTGGGGCTAGATCATGAAAATCTAGCCCGTAATAGAACATGAGTCTGCGGACGAAGGGATGGAGAGCGAACCCTAGCCCTCGGAGGAAGTGAGAGAAGAATACGACCCTCTCGCCGGATCTGGGAGTAGGAATGACCTGCCCTTGAGCAGGGAGCCTGTGGGGGATTTCCGCGGTCAGGTATTTTGCCGCCCGGAGCTTCGCGATATCCTCCTCTATGACGGAGGAGGCCACCCACTAGCCTTGAGGGTTGGGTCCGGACATGACTAGAAGGCTCGGAACAAATAAATTGAACCTTGGGTGCTAGAACTCGAGGTTGGAAAGGATGAGGAAAAGGGAAAGCGTAGAGGAGAAAGACGGGTCTGTGCCCCTTTATAAAGGCGATGAATATCAAAACGCCTCCTCCTAGGCCTCAAAACCTGCCTATTCCCAAGGAATCATACCAACGGGATGGTTGGATTACCCACGCCCGTATTGATGAGGATCCCGTAATGAAGGGACACGATCTCTGCTGTGACAAGACGTGCCACCGGAAACCGCATCTTAAAGCGTGGAGCGGGAGGGTAAAGAACGGTTCGAAATAGTGACCGTGCAGGAACGTGGCATCGCGTTACAAAAAGTTGTCAGCGGATTGGACTCGTGAAATATTATACTCTCTGCGGTTGTGTGTGGTACTTGTTTTGCAGAGCCGGACACGCTTTCTGTGCTTGAAGTCTGTTTTGGAGTATTCGGAGGAGGAACCCTCCTTGCAATGCCGAAGACAATCTATGCGCCGGACACATCGTCATTGAAGCCTGGTTCAGGGGCTACTAAGGGAGTCCTGGATTAAGGGGTCCTCAGGCGTCCAGGCTACGTAATGTGGGCCGGACTGATGGGCCATGAAGATACAAGATAGAAGACTCTCTCCCGTGTCCGGATGGGACTCTCCTAGGCGAGGACGACAAGCTTGGCGTTCAGATATGAAGATTCCTTTCTCTGTAACCGACTTTGTACACCCCTAGTCCCCTCCGGTGTCTATATAAACCGGAGGGTTTTGTCCGTAGAGGCAATCATAATCAGACAGGCTAGACTTCTAGGATTTTAGCTATTACGATCTCATGGTAGATCAACTCTTGTAATACTCATATTCATCAAGATCAATCAAGCAGGAAGTAGGGTATTACCTCCATAGAGAGGGCCCGAACCTAGGTAAACATCGTGTCCCCCGTCTCCTGTTACCATCGACCTTAGACGCACAGTTCGGGACCCCCTACCCGAGATCCACCGGTTTTGACACCGACACCTAGTGATTGTACTAATCAGTGTTGTCTTATTTGATTGCAGACCTTCTACAGGTGTCTTGAGGTACACGAGGCGGACACGGCTATGGTTCTCGAAGCCGAGTGCAGGCGCCTACTTCAGAACTTACGGCACGAGGCTCGGGTGCAGGCTGTTCGAGACTACTACGCCTTGACTAACATCAGGAGGGCCAAGAAGAAGTGCCGCGGCAAGTATCTGAGTAAGGAGAAGTACATGAAGGTAATTACCTATTCTTAAGGCCTTGTACTTAGTTTCCTTGATTTGATTCGTAGGCGTAGCGCTGAAATTTCTCTTTGTCTAACTTAGATGCCCCCGATATGGTGTGCGGATAGGATGGACTGTTGGGAAGAGGTTGGTGGATGAGTGGTGCTCTCTGAAGGAAATATGCCCTAGAGGCAATAATAAAGTTATTATTTTATTTCCTTATGTCATGATAAATGTTTATTATTCATGCTAGAATTGTATTAACCGGAAACTTGATACATGTGTGAATACATAGACAAAATAGAGTGTCACTAGTATGCCTCTACTTGACTAGCTCGTTAATCAAAGATGGTTATGTTTCCTAACCATAGACATGAGTTGTCATTTGATTAACGGGATCACATCATTAGAAGAATGATGTGATTGACTTGACCCATTCCGTTAGCTTAGCACTTGATCATTTAGTATGTTGCTATTGCTTTCTTCATGACTTATACATGTTCCTATGACTATGAGATTATGCAACTCCCGTTTACCGGAGGAACACTTTGTGTGCTACCAAACATCACAACATAACTGGGTGATTATAAAGGTGCTCTACAGGTGTCTCCGAAGGTACTTGTTGAGTTGGCGTATTTCGAGATTAGGATTTGTCACTCCGATTGTCGGAGAGGTATCTCTGGGCCCACTCGGTAATGCACATCACTATAAGCCTTGCAAGCATTGTAACTAATGAGTTAGTTGCGGGATGATGTATTACGGAACGAGTAAAGAGACTTGCCGGTAACGAGATTGAACTAGGTATTGAGATACCGACGATCGAATCTCGGGCAAGTAACATACCGATGACAAAGGGAACAACGTATGTTGTTATGCGGTTTGACCGATAAAGATCTTCATAGAATAAGTGGGAGCCAATATGAGCATCCAGGTTCCGCTATTGGTTATTGACCGGAGACATGTCTCGGTCATGTCTACATAGTTCTCGAACCCGTAGGGTCCGCACGCTTAAAGTTCGGTGACGATCGGTATTATGAGTTTATGTGATTTTATGATCGAAGTTTGTTCGGAGTCCCGGATGAGATCGGGGACATGACGAGGAGTCTCGAAATGGTCGAGAGGTAAAGATCGATATATTGGAAGGCTATATTCGGACATCGGAAAGGTTCCGAGTGATTCGGGTATTTTTCGGAGTACCGAAGTGTTACGGGAATTCGTATTGGGCCTTAATGGGCCATACGGGAAAGGAGAGAAAGGCCTCAAGGGTGGCTGCGCCCCTTCCCCATGGACTGGTCCGAATTGGACTAGGGAAAGGGGGCGCCCCCTTCCTTCCTTCTCCTTCTCCCTTCCCCTTTTCCTATTCCATGTGGGAGGTGGAATCCTACTAGGACTAGGGAGTCCTAGTAGGACTCCACACCTTGGGCGCGCCCTGTGAGGGCCGGCCTCCTCCTCCCTCCATCCTTTATATACGTGGCCAGGGGGCACCCCATAGACACAACAATTGATCATTGATCTCTTAGCCGTGTCCGGTGCCCCCCTCCACCATAATCCACCTCGATCATATCGTAGCGGTGCTTAGGCGAAGCCCTGCGTCGGTAGCATCATCATCACCGTCACCACGCCGTCGTGCTGACGAAACTCTCCTGTGAAGCTTTGCTGGATTGGAGCTCGCGGGACGTCATCGAGTTGAACGTGTGCTGAACTCGGAGGTGCCGTGTGTTCGGTACTTGGATCGGTCGGATCGTGAAGACGTACGACTACATCAACCGCGTTGTGCTAACGCTTCCGCTTTCGGTCTACGAGGGTACGTGGACACACTCTCCCCTCTCGTTGCTATGCATCACCATGATCGTGTGTGTGCGTAGGAAATTTTTGAAATTACTACGTTCCCCAACACTCTCCCCAATGGCTAGCCGTCCACAACAAGGCCAGGGATAAGCGTGCCCAGATGCAAGGTGTGCCACACCATCAAGGGAGCTCCAACCTGTTTGAGTACGGGGATCACTGGGTATGTGGTTTGAGCCCTTAACGATTCATTCAATTTCATTATTCATGCTAGCTTGAGCCCTTAACCAATATTTTGTTCCTCTCTTTTAGGCGCGACACAACAAGAAGGAGGTACCACCGCTGTACGACCTCTATGCCATGGCCGATAGTGCCCCGTACAAGAAGGCCAAGGCATTCTCGGAGGATGACCTCGATCATCCAAAGAGCTTCACCAACATCTCCTCCCACAACAAGCTCGTGAGGTACAGAGACTTTGGGAAGGCGATGAAAGGGGAGGACTTCAACCCGAGCCAGAGTCCTTTTGATCCTGAGCTCGTGATGCTATCTGGTGACGGGAGGAAACATGGCTCGGTAGCCATTGGGGATGGACTGATACGTTGTCTTAGAAGTCTCTCAGAGATCAAGAAGCGCCAGATGAGGTCTCTTCCTGAGATGAGGCCTCGACCACGGCCAATGGAGCTCGCCATCGAGGCTAGGGCCCAGGAGCTTCTGGTGGAGGCAAATAGGCAGGCGGCGCAGAGGGAGAGGGAGTTGGAGGAGAGGACGGCTAGTCTGTTGGAGGCGGAGAGGAACCGGAATGATGCGTCTCAGCGGGCCCTATACGAGCTCCTCGTGGTAAGTTTCTCCTGCATATTAGCCAAATCATGCACATAATGTTCGTTTCATTACTAACTAATATGACTGACTCGTGAAAACAAAATGTGCAGTCCGTGTGCGAGAAAAATGGTCAGACCCCCCCGCCGATGCCCCAGATTGGTATAGCGGACACGGTGAGTTTCATTTGAATGGTCATTAGTTACTAGTATTCACATTTCAGTTGCATCATGCTAACTAGACATTGCAAATGATCTTTGGTGCAGCATGCCTCCCGACAAGCATCGACCGATCCTTCTCCGTCTCGCACTGGCGCAACCCCGACCGGTCCTTCTCCATTTGGCACTAGCGCAAACCCGACCGGTCCTTCACCTCCGTGATGATGGTAAGTTTTCTCAAGTGTTTTGCTTAACAAATGCATACTTAGCTTAAGAAATGATCTACTTAGCTCCAAAATGACCTATACTTAGCTTATTTTCCTCAAAAATGACATAATAACCTTACTTAGCTCCAAAATGACATATTCTACATAGGATAGCTATAAAATGACCTATACTTGGCATTTTTTCCTCCAAAATGACTTGATATGCTTAGTTAGCTAAAAAATGGCATAACTACCTAGGATAGCTCAATAATGATCTATACTTAGCTTAGCTAGTTCATTTATGACATAATTAGCTCACTTGGGTAAAAAATTGCATAATAACCTAGGTTTAGCTCCAAAATGACCTATACTTAGCTTATTTTCCTCGAAAATGACATAATAACCTTACTCAGCTCCAAACTGACATACTTTACCTAGGATAACTATAAAATGACCTATACTTAGCATGTTTTCCTCCAAAATGACAAAATATGCTTAGTTAGCTCAAAAATGTCATAACTAACTAGGTTAGCTCAAAAATGACCTATACTTAGCATTTTTTCCTCCAAAATGACAAAATATGCTTAGTTAGCTCAAAAATGGCATAACTACCTAGATTAGCAAAAAAATGACCTATACTTAGATTCTTTAGTTCATTTATGACATACTTAGCATACTTAGGTAAAAAATGGCATGATAACCATGGTTTAGCTCCAAAATGACATAGACTTAGCTTATTTTCCTCCAAAATGACAAAATAACCTTACTAAGCTCCAAAATGACCTATTTACCTAGCTTAGCTCTAAAATGACCTACACTTAGCATTTTTACCTAGCTTAGCTAAAAAATGGCATTTTTACCTACCTTAGTTAGAAGAAGAAGATAAAGAAGAGGAGAGGAGAAAAAGAAAGAGAAGAAAAATTCTTCTTCTTCTTTTTCTTTTTCTTCTTCTTCTTTTTTTTCTTCTTCTTCTAGCTAGCCTTCTTCTTCTTCTTCTTCTTCTAACTTTCTTCTTTCCCAATTTGCAGATTTGCTTTAGATGAGGAGCTTGCGTTCATGGAGTCTACTCTCTCCTTGTGCTTCTTTTTGTTTTGATTTTGTACGATGAACTTTGTTGGAGGAAACTTCTTGTTGGATATGTGATGGAAACTTGTTGGATATGTGTTGTTGCAAACTTGTTGTTGGATATGTGTTGGATATATATGTTGTTGGATATGTGTTGGTATGCTTGTCTATATATATCTTCAAATGTTTATATATATATATCTGTGAAATTGAATGAATTGAAGAAAAAACAGGGGCTATACAGGCTCTTTGCCGTCTGCTGGCAGACGGCAAAGAGCTTTGCCATCAGCCAGCAGACGGCAAAGCTGCCATGTGGCAGCTACCTGTGTAACCTAGGGGCACTGGCTAGCCTATTTGGTTACTTTGCCGTCTGGCAGACGGCAAAGAGCTTTGCCATCAGCCAGCAGATGGCAAAGTAACCAAATAGGCCAGCCCCCAGGTGCTGCCACGTGGCGTGCTATGCCGTCTGCTGGCAGATGGCAAAGGTGCAATGGTCTTTGCCATCTGCCAGCAGACGGCAAAGCACGCCGTTAACCCCTTAACGGTCCTGATTCCTGTAGTGTTGGGTTCTTCTGTATTGTATCGAGACACCTTATTGTGCAGCGTGGGAACATGGTCCGGATAGTACGCTGTCCTGAGGTCTGCCACCTCCTCTAGGATAACTGCCTCAGCTATGGAAGCTTCAATCTTAGCTTTGTTTCCACATTTCTGTCTCAGATGCTTGTTCTGTCTCTCGGGGCCGTATTGCCAACGATTCTACACAGGGGCCCCCGACAATACCTCGTTCGCTAGGTGCAAAATGAGATGTGTCATCAGAGTAAAGAAGCCTGGCGGGAAGATCTTCTCTAGTTTGCATATCAACTCCGGCGGCTTCTTATGCAATTCTTTTATCATCTCGGGACATACTTCTTTAGCACAAA
This sequence comes from Thinopyrum elongatum, assembly GCA_011799875.1. NCBI lineage: Eukaryota > Viridiplantae > Streptophyta > Magnoliopsida > Poales > Poaceae > Thinopyrum > Thinopyrum elongatum. Next base: position 4,902,346 of record CM022298.1, read on the forward strand.
GCGTGCAGAAGAAATGGCTTAGCTCCGCAAGCACACGCCAGACATGCTCGGGAACATAGCCTTGAACCATCACCGGCATAATCCACTCAATCCACACATGATAGTCATGACTCTTGAGCCCGGTCACTTTGCTCGTTAAAAGATTGACCCCCTTACTTATATTCCATGCATAACCATCAGTGAACTTCACGACGTGTTTCAGCCACTTGAATGCCTCCATCTTATGATCCTTTTTAAGTACCAAGTCAGCATCTGGCTTGAACCAAGATTTTCGACCGCCTGTGGGAGGCTGCATGTGTAGACGTGGTCTATCACAAATATTCTGTTGATTGACTCTAGCATTAACATTATCCTTTGTCTTATCAGTAATGTTGAGGATCTTGCGAAAAAGGGCCTCTCCGACATTCTTTTCGGTGTGCATCACGCCGATGTTGTATGGAAGTTTGAGGTCCTTGAAATAGGGAAGCTGCGTGAAGGGGGTAATGTGAGTCCAGTTGTGCGTCTCACCATATCCTTCAAAACCTTTGGCTTTCACTTTGCCATTTCCTTTGCCCTCGCCCTCGCCCTCGCCCTCGCCCTCGCCTGTGGCTTTGGCTTTGCCTTTGCCTTTGACTTTGCCTTTCCCTTCGTCGGCAGGCTTAAGAGCTTTCAGCTGAGCAAGCACATCCGCACCAGAAAACGTTGGAATCTCATTTACTTCATGGACGACTAGGCCTTTTGTGAAGTTCTTCTTGTCTTCCCTATCAGGATGGTCTGGAGGGAGGAACTGTCGATGCAGGTCAAAGGCAACATACATGCCACCCTTCTTCAGCCAAATGAAATGCAAGGCCTGCATGCACACTGGGCAAGGCATCTTCCCACTTGTACACCATACGCAGAATAGGGCATAGCCGGGAAAGTCATGCATGCAATACTGTAGCCAAACTTTCATCAAGAAATTTTTCTGCAGATGCCGGTCGTATGTCAACCTCGGGAAGCACCAAGAATGGTGCAAATCATCCACCAACGGCTGCATAAACACACTCAAATTCTTCCCCGGATATTCAGGCCCTAGAATTATAAGCGACAGGAACATGGTCTTGCGTTGCATTATGGCGCCGGGAGGGAGATTGAGCGGAATAACAAACACGGGCTAGCAGCTATATGGATTAGACAACATACCATATGGATTGAACCCATCACCTGATATAGCAATTCTGACATTCCCAGCCTCGGTTGCTTCCTCAGGGTATTCTGTATCGAATGACTTCCATGCTTCACCTTCTGATGGATGTACGATTTTATTTGGATTGTACCTTTGCCCTTCCTTGTGCCACTTCATCATTTTGGCAGACTCCTCGGTGATGAAAAGGCACTACATTCTTTCTATGAAATGAAGATACCGAAGAACCTTCGCAGGGATTTTTAGCTGCTTCTTCTGACCCTGCTCATCGACCACCTCAATATACCGAGAGGAACCGCACTTCCTACAGTAGTTGTCATTCGCATACTCATGCCTAAACAAAAGGCCATTCTTTGGACAAACATGTATTTTCTCATAATCCATGGAGAGCGCCTTCATGATTTTCTTCGTAGCGTACATGGTTTTTGGCAGTTCATGGCCCTCAGGGAGGCTGTTAGCCCATACTCCCAGAAATGCTTCGAAGCAACCTCGGGTACAGCCGTACTCGGCCTTGACTGCCATCAGTTGCGAGATGGCATCCAGCTGAGAGAGCTTGGCTCCCTCATAAAGAGGTTTATTTGACGAGGCCAAGATATCCAGGAAGGCCTTTGCGGTTTCCTCCGGCTCCTCCGGTTCATTCGCTGAAAGTGACGGAGGTGTCCGCTGTGCAGCAAAGACATCATCTAGCATGTCTCTAACCCCATCGTCCTCATAACCAGCGATGCGTTGTCGTATCTACTCCTCTCTACCATGGTCCCGCTGGGCAAAGTTTATCGGCATATTAAAGTTTGGCATAAATCAATGCATGCGAAGGTGCTTAGTCATCTCACTCTTATCTCTATGCATACGTCTCTTACATTTGGCACAGGGGCATTCTGGCACCATTCTCATTGGACTATGGAATATCTCTTTCAAAAACACATCAGTTATCTTGACCCACTCTGCTGTTACTTGATTCCGATGGAAAAACTCATTATACATCCACTGATTATCTACCATCTCTGCTTTATTGGAAGCCACACAACAAAATTAAGGATTCATTTAAATTACTCACATCAATATTTTATTTTTTACAGGATTGACGAGAAATGACATTTAATCCACCTAAATCTCTAATAGGTAAAGATGGGTCCTAATCCCACCCGAGAATGTGTAGATTGAGTACGTTGTCCATGCTCTACCCCATTCCGAGACAAAATTTCGGTAGCACCTCCCCGCTGTTCTCCAAATACACGTCTCGGCAAAATGCCGAGAGAATGTGCATCCAGAGAACAACGGGGAGGCGCTACCGAAATCCTGTCTCAGAACGGGGTAGAGCATGGACAACGTACCCAATCTACACATCCTCGGGCTGTCCGTGGAAAGCGCTAGACAATCCGAAAGAGCTGGGGTGATAAATATGCAATTGAATGCATATTTATCGATGCAACCCTTTCAGACGGGAGACACCTAGGTTACGCGACTTGATGTGAAAATTTAATCTAGTGACATGGAAAAAAAGCGAACGAGGTGCTGGAATTGTTGCTCACCCTCGGATGTAGAGGATGTAGTCCATCAAAGGAGGGACGACCGTGGACCACTACCTCCAACGTCGACGATCACTCCACGAAGATGGAACACCACAAATCCTGTTAATTCCACCGAGTGAAAAAAAATTAGGTCATCACCTCACATTAAGCATTGACACTTTAAACTATGAAAAAAAATCATATTTCGTCAAGTGTCAAATTTTGTCCTTCAATTTTTTTTAACAAGATCATCATGATAAAATGACCACTCATGTTATACCAATTTTGGAGCACATCTCACATAGCTATTTGACAACATCACAAACTAAAAATAAAAGCTTCGTTAACTATTTTATAAACTAAGTGAGTCAAGTTGCTTTTTTAACTATGATAATTCATTTTGGGTCTCGAATTTCACCTACATCACAACATTCATCCATCTTTCAATCTAACAACATCACAACATCCATCCATCTAAGTCACATACAACATTCATCCATCTATCAACCTAACAACATCCATCTATCAACCTAAATACATCCAACATCCATCCATGCATCCATTCATCCATCCAACAGTAGCAAAATAATGCAAAAAATGAAAAAAAAAAGGAATGGTAGCTCACCGGGAGGGGTGTGGCAGGGGCCGGCGGTGGAGGGCTGGTGAGGCGGGGACCAGGGACGGGAGGGCCGGGGCGGGGTGGGGCCGGCCGGAGAAGCAGAGGAGGGCGGAGGACGCCCGCCGCCGCTACAAGCAGGGCTGGTCGGGCAGGGACGCGGGCCGACCGGAGCCGCGGCCAGCCATGGTCGGGGCGGTCGGCGCGCGGTCGGGGGGAGGTCGGGACGGCGGTGGGGTCGGGAGGAGGCCGGGGTGACGACAGGTGGAGGCTGCGGCGACGCGGTTGTGGAGGCGGCGGCGGCAGGGGTCTGGGTGAAGTGGGAGGGCGGCGGCAGGGGTCAGGGCGGAGTGCGACGGAGGCGGTAGGGGTCGGGGAGAGTGCGGCGATGGCGGCAGTGGTCGGGGGCGAGTGCGGCGGCGGCAGGGGTTGGGGTGGAGGGGGCGGCGGCTGCGGCAGCGAGGAGTTGGGGTCGGGAGAGCTGCGAGGGGATAGAGAATGACTGGCCACGGGGAGCCGCGAGGGGATAAGGTGAAGTATGCCGACGGCTTAGCCGTCGGCATAGATTGCCATGCCATGTGTCACCTATGCCGACTGCCGTCGGCATAGATAGGAGGTCAGGAGTTTGAAAAATAGTCCCACCTCGACCAAAGACAAGCAATATGACCAATTTAAATAGTGGGCTAATCCATACGAAGTAAGCTCCGGTATTCATTAGACTTCCGTTAAGAAAACGGACAATTACTCTGAAACTTTCAGTGCCCGGCCCGGTGCCCGGGCACTGAAGGTTTCATAGTGAGAGTCCGTTTTCCATGATGGATGCCGGTGTTTTTATAAATTCAATTATTACTTTTTTTTAGTTTGTCGTCTATATGAGGACCCGGTGCGAAGCTCTGGTGGCCGTTTCCCCCCTCCGTGCGACGGCAGCAGCAACGTCCGTGAGGGGGTGACACTACGGAGCCGCATGCCGGGTGCTTGCGCCTGCCACCATGCTTCCACAAGCGTAGGAGGGCCCACAACAACACCTGGCGAGCTTTCTACCCCCAGGTACCCCGTCCCGTCTAACCCTGACACAGACGACCGCCTGATCTAGCCCTTTGACTTTCGCCGGATTAGGTTTGACCGGTGGACCTTCTCACCGGGTTGTGGTAGGTCAGCCCATAAGAACACTTGGGAGCAATGTCCGGGCCAAACTCACAGCAAGATCCCCTCCGTGTAGACCCGACGCGGCCGTTTCCTCCCTCCAGGTGTCGGCGGCGCCGTTCGTGAGGGGGGCCACACCCCGGAGACGCATGCTGCCTCTTCAAACATGCCACCACACCTTAAGGCATGTATGAGGGCCCGGTGCGACGCTCCGGTGGCAATGCTACCCCCCAGGGCCCCCGTCCCGCCTAACCCTGGAGCGTTTGACCACGAAATCTACCCCTTTGACTTTCCCCGGACGGGCTTTGACCAGTGGACCTCTCCACCCGGTTGTGGTAGGTCAGCCCATAGGAACACTTGGGAGCAACGTCCGGGCCAAACCCACAGCAAGATCCCCTCCGTGTAGACCCGACGCGGCCGTTTCCTCCCTCCAGATGCCGGCGGCGGCGCCGTCCGTGAGGGGGGCCACACCCCGGAGACGCGTGCTGCCTCTTCAGACACGCCACCACAACTTAAGGCATGTATGAGGGCCCGGTGCGACGCTCCGGTGGCATTGCTACCCCCCAGGGCCCCCGTCCGGCCTAACCCTGGAGCGTTTGACCACGAGATCTAGCCCTTTGACTTTCCCCGGACGGGCTTTGACCAGTGGACCTCTCCACCCAGTTGTGGTCGGTCCGCCGATAAGAACACTTAGGAGCAACGTCCGGGCCAAACCGACAGCAAGATCCCCTCTGTGTAGACCCAACGCGGCCGTTTCCCCCCTCCAGGTGCCGGCGGCGGCGCCGTCCGTGAGGGGGCCACACCCCGGAGACGTGTGCTGCCTCTTCAGACATGCCACCACACCTTAAGGCATGTATGAGGGCCCGGTGCAACGCTCCGGTGGCATTGCTACCCCCCAGGGCCCCCGTCCCGCCTAACCCTGGAGCGTTTGACCACGAGATCTAGCCCTTTAAATTTTTCCGGACGGGCTTTGACCAGTGGACCTCTCCACCCGGTTGTGGTAGGTCAGCCCATAGGAACACTTGGGAGCAATGTCCGGGCCAAACCGACCGCAAGATCCCCTCCGTGTAGACCCGACGCGGCCGTTTCCCCCCTCCAGGTGCCAGCGACGGTGCCGTCCGTGAGGGGGGCCACACCCTGGAGACACGTGCTGCCTCTTTGGACATGCCACCACACCTTAAGGCATGTATGAGGGCCTGGTGCGACGCTCCGGTGGCATTGCTACCCCCCCCCCCCCAGGGCCCCCGTCCCGCCTAACCCTGGAGCGTTTGACCACGAGATCTAGCCATTTGACTTTCCCTGGACGGGCTTTGACTAGTGGACCTTTTCACCGGGTTGTGGTAGGTCAGCCCATAGGAACACTTGGGAGCAACGTCCGGGCCAAACCCACAGCATGATCCTCTCCGTGTAGACCCGACGCGGCCGTTTCCCCCTCCAGGTGCCGGCGGCGGCGCCGTCCGTGAGGGGGGCACACCCCAGACATGAGGGGGGTCACACTCCGGAGACGCGTGCCGGGCATTTGCAACCGCCACAACACTTCTGTCGGCGTAGCTGTTTTTTATTTTAATAAAGTATAAGGACCTATATTCAAAAGAACATGAGGTCACATTATTAACATACTCGAAAAAAATACAAACTACATATATATTCATAATCTATGGAAAAAATTTCACCAAATCGATAAATAATGTATGTATGTTTATATTTATATATGCTACATTTAAGTTAATCAAATAATAATACATAAAAAACTTTAAAAAATACATACGAAAACTTAAAAAAAACATAACTATGCCGATGGCTCTTAGCTGTGGTTGTGGTAGCTGAGAGGCGCGCCTCGGATCGATGATGTGGCAGGCGCCTCGGATCGATGACGTGGACTCGCGCTATGCCGACGGCTTTAGCGTCGGCATAGACCTGACGGCCTGAATCGCCCGTCACACGCCAGGTCGGTGGGCCCACCTCTATGCCGACGGCCAACCTATGCCGACGGCTTCCGTAGGCGTACTTAGAGCTATGCCGACGGCTTTCCTGTGCCGACGGTGCCCGTCGGCATACCTCGGGATAGTCCGACGGCCTGGGTACGCCGACGGCCTGACCTTGGCTGTCGGCATAGCTCAGAGTAGGCCGACGGGGGCCGTCGGCATAGATTTGGCCGTCGGGGTAGAGCCTTGTTCCGGTAGTGAGTTAAAGGATTTTTGTTTTAATAAAAAGGAAAAAAGGCCTTAAATTGACATTTATCCGAGAAAGTCTGCATTGGGTACCTACATACTCCTACGACGTTAGTACTATGTTCGTTCAAAAATAAAGTGTTGTTGTTTTAGTCAAATTTGAATTAAAACCATGGCACTTATTTTGGAACGGAAGGATTGGATTGGATCATCACCATCGATCTGTCATATCCTCGTCCTAAACGTTTCCAGCGGCCGACTGATGGGCACGAACACGGATCCTCCGTCTTCTTCTCCCTCTTGTTCTCTTATTATTAGATTTGAAACCTATAGAAACCTAACAAGATTGACCGGAAGGTCAAAACCACAAAGGAGTCCAATTCCGGCACCAGCAGAGATCACTAATGAAAACCGACCAATGGCGTAAACCTTTGGGACCTGTAGGGCAGTAATACCAGGGACGGAGCCATGATTTGAGCATGAGGGGGGCGAAGAACAAAAAACAATAATGGAGAGCAACATCTATAAAACATGACTATAAAAGTTCCAGCTATATAATACCGGCACCGAATTTTAATGACATATTTTTGTTACATTATTTGTTAGTTTAAATATAAATTTTGACCGCCAAACATATCTAACAAGTCAACAATATCATACTTGAAGCATTTAACAAACTGAAAAAAAATAGAATAAAAAGAGTCTTTCAGTTATATGATCTTATAATTTGTAGTTGCCAATCTAAAAAAAATATGGATGAGTAGTTTGGATTATCAATGGATATAGATTAGAGATTTTTCTCTTGATATACCATAAGGCTCAGCTAACTGTCATGGTACATCGGCCAGACAGGCTACAACTGCTGCATCAACATGAAGCAACGGACGACACTCGAGAGTCGTTGACGAAAAGGCAGAGCTTCTCTGCGGTGGCTGACTGCAAAGCGTCAATGCGCTATCAAAACCCAGCGGTTGCCAAGATAGTTCCCAGAGTCATCCAAAAAAGGCTAATGGACTAAGGTTCTAATTCATCAAGAAAATACTACTAATAAGTACTAGAGATAGAGGAACCTGCTTGCATCTTGGTCTCTGACGTCTGGCCATATATGATAGTGTGTCCCGGCGTCTAGCCATGTGAAGACTCCTGCGATTCGCATCCCGACGATGGGCGGCGGCAGCAACTGCCCTAGTAACAAGACGCGTGTATGAAGCTCTGACAAATCGGTGACGTCACGCACTTCCAAAAAACAATTGCAGGCGGCAGGATACATTGGAGTTGGGCTATTGGGCTTGGTTTAGTCCGCACTGGTTCAATTGTTAACTAAGCTGGGTCAATCATTAATCAACTAATTAGGTGGGAGTTCGAGAACTTTGATCGCAAAGGAATTTGTCCCTACCGTGCTCTGCATTCTGGAATCTCAAATTGGTAAGGCACATCTAAAGAGTATGGCTAGTTTGATAGGCTTCGATAGGTATGGCTAGTTTGATAGGCTTCGATAAGGCTTATGCTATAGATAGTAATGGTAGGACCGGAGGGATTGGCATATTTTGAAATAATGCAATAAATGTTGAGATTTTGGGCTACTCTGTTTATCATATTGATTGTAAGATTCTGGTCCGGGCAGTGACCCGTGGAGGCTAACGGTGGTCTACGGAGAGGCCCAAACACGCCTTAGATACCAAACGTGGGATACTTTGAGAGACATATGCAGTTTGAGTGACCTCCCTTGGCTGTGCATGGGAGATTTTAATGAAGTATTACGTTGGGATGAACACCAAGGTTTTGGAGAGCGCAGCAATGCTCAGGTACAAGGATTCCGAGATGTGGTTGACAGTTGCATGTTGATAGACATTGGGTTCAAGGGCAGATTTTGGACTTTTGGAAAAAAGGTCACTGGTGGCACTTAGAGGAGAGTTAGACTGGAGAGCATTGGGTTCGGCCGAGTGTAGGGCACAGTTTCCGATGGCGTCCTTGAGTCACATAACGGCTGCATCTTCGGACTGATACGTTCACTTTGCATCATGTTTTCCTACTGTTATTTATATTTTTTCAGAGCTACATTTTCACTTTCAGGTGCAATTCAAATGTCTTCTCTCTCTTAATCTGCAAATTTCATCACAAGAGAGAGATTGCCGGCAGCTGGAATTCTGACCTAAAAAGAGCAACAACAGAGATAACTATTCTCCGGAGCTCCAAATGACCTTAAATTTTATGGAGATTTATTTGAAAATATATAAAAATACTGAGAAGAATCACCAGGGGGACCCACCAGTGAGCCATAAGCTCAGGTGGCGCGCCCACCCCCATGGGGCACGCCACTTGAGCTTGCGGGCCCACCAACAGGTCCCCGTGGCCTATCTTCTCCTACATGTAGTCATTTTCCCTAGAAAAAAATCCAGAGAAAACTTTCTGGAGAAGCGCCGCCGTCTTGAGGCGGAACCTGGGCAGGAGCAGTTTTGCTCTCCGACAGAGCAATTCCTCCAGGATACTTCCCTCCGGGAGGGGGAAAGCCTTCGTCATCACCAACGTTCCTCTCATCATGGAAGGACTCATCTCCATCAACATCTTCACCAGCACCATCTCATCTCCAAACCCTAGTTCATCTCTTGTATCTGATATTTGTCTGAAAACCTCAGATTGGTACCTGTGAGTTGCTGCCATTGTTGATTACATCTTGTAGTTGATGCTAGTTGATTTATTTGGTGGAAGATCATATGTTCATATTGTTAATCATATATTATTTTCCTCTGATCATGAACATGAATATGATTTATGAGTAGTTCTGTTTGCTCTTGAGGACATGGGGGAAGTCTTGTAATAAGTAATCATGTGAAATTGATATTCGTTCAATGTGTTTATGATGTGCATGTTGCTCTTCCTCTAGTGGTGTCGTGTGAAAGTCGACTGCATGACACATTACCATGCTTCGGTCTAGGGGAAGACATTGTAGAATTAGTAAGTAGATGATGAGTTGCGAGAGTGACAAAAGCTTATGTTGGAAATATGCCCAAGAGGCAATAATAAAATTGCTATTATAATACTTCCTTGTTCTTGATAAATGTCTATTCTTCATGCTATAATTGTATTGACTGGAAACTTAAATACATGTGTGGATACATAAATGAACACCGTGTCCCTAGTGAGCCTCTACTAGACTAGCTCATTGATTAAAGATGGTTAAGGTTTCTTAATCATAGACATGAGTTGTCATCTAATATCGGGATCAAATCATTAGGAGAATGATGTGATGGACAGACACAATCGTAAGCTTAGCATCTGATCGTATCACTGAGGTTAATTGCTACAGTTTTCTTCATGTCAAGTATCTGCACCTTAGACCACCAGAAGAATACTTTGTGGGTATCAAACGTCACTTCATAACTTGGTGATCATAAAGGTGCCCTACAGGTATCTCGGAAAGTATATGTTGGGTTGCATGGATCGAGACTGAGATTTGTCACTCTATGTGACGGAGAGATATCTCTGGGCCCTCTCGGTAACACGATATCCGAAGTAGCTTGCAAGCATGTGACTAATGTGTTTAGTAACGGGGATATCATCGTATGGAATGAGTAAAGAGACTTGCCCGTAACGAGATTGAACTGGGTATGGCGATACCGATGATCGAATCTCGGGCAATTAAAATATTGCGAGACAAAGGGAACTGTATACGGGATTATCTGAATCCTTGACAACGTCGTTCAAACCGATAAAGATCTTCATTGAATGTGTGGGAGTCAGTATGGGCATCCAGGTCCCGCTATTGATTATTGGTCGGAAATGTGTCTCGGTCATGTCTGCATGTTCTCGAACCCGTAGGGTCACATACTTAACATTTGGTAACGCTCGGGTATATTGGGATATTCATAGTGGTAAGTCTGAATGAAGTTCGGAGTCCCATATAGGATTCGCGACATCACGAGGGGCTCCGGAATGGTCCGGAGGTAAAGATTTTTTTTCCAACCGGGCTATCACCCCTTTCCATTAATTGCTTTTAACAGAAATATGAACTTCAGTACATAGGACCAGGTTCAACTAGGAAACAGAAAAACACACACCCGAATATGAGAGGGAAAGGGGTTTAGCAAGTTGGAGCATTACCAGGAAACCCGCCGCAGATGCAAAACAGACATCTACTACGGGGCGAAAACCTGATAACACTACTATACGCCATAAGCCCATGAACTAGAGATAAGACCAACCAAAAACAGCCAGATCTAATGAGAACCCCCCAGCAGGCATCAAACCTCAGTGGGGGGGGGATGACAGGGACCAGATTTCGCGTGCACGTTTTTTTTAAGGGAGAGTGAGGATCCAACAGCAAGGCATCTTCACATGAGCGAATCTCCAGGGTCATTGGCAAACCTCAGTCTTGACCGATCTGCCAACGACGTAGCGAACTGCATCACCCTCTAGATCCCGGCCTGGAACGTAGCTTTGTCTTCCATCTTCAGCAGCCCTGTCCAGTAAGTCATCAGTGCACAAGCGGTAAAAACCGCCTTGAGAGGAGACCGGACAATATGATTATCAAAGGTAACTTTATTGCGGGTGCACCAGATCCCCCAACAGACAGCAGCCATTATCAACATATAAAACTTTTTACCCCCCAGTGAGGTAGTAATATAACCATGACCAGCATTGCCACAAGAATTTGGGACAATTCGATGCTCCCATGGCCAGACCAAAGACCCTCCAGACTGAACGAGCAAAAGAGCACCCAAAGAGCAAATGATTACCCCCCCCCCCAGTTACGCCTACAGAGGTTAGCCCGAGATGGTATAGCATCCTGAAACAATTGCCCACATGAAGGACAGAAGGTTTGCGCACAGCGCACAATCTCTTGCCATTGCACAAGAAGGTTGCCAAATAGTCTGCGACGAAATGGCAGTTCGTAACCTCCCGCGATGAAATCAGCAAGAGTGCAATTAACATTTTGATAGATGTCAAAAAGCTCAGGGAATAAGGTTTTGAAAGGTGTAACCGAGGCCCAGGCATCATCCCACAACCTGACCAGGCCCCCATTATTGATAATAATTTTTCTACCAGCCATATATATATATATATATATATATATCTTTGACCTTCATAATGGCCTTCCAGCAGGGGGAGTTAGATTGGCGAGATGGTATCGTCGCCACAGTGTGGCGACGAAAATATTTAGCACGAACAATCTTTTGCCACAAGCCATCACCAGTCTCAAGCTTCCACCACCATTTGGTGAGAAGGCTAATGTTCTGCCTATGTAGATCTTTCACCCCCAACCCAGCTTTGTCCTTAGAATGGCACACCCGAGCCAACTTCACCATGTGGTAAGCTCGTTTTTTCCTCCTTTTCCTCCAGAAAAAGCGTCTACGGTGTCCATTCATCTTGTCAATACATGTTTTGTTCAACAAGAACATGGACATAAGGAATGAGGGAATTCCATCCAGGCTGGAATTGAGCAGAACTAGTCTAGCAGCCCAAGATGCATGATATCCCAACCAAGCATCCAGCCTCTTAATAAGTTTGGCATCTAAAAAGTTCCAGTCCACAGTTTTAAGCATAGAGAAGGTGACGGGTACACCTAAATATTTCATAGGTAGCACCCCCACCTGGCAATTAAAGAGATAAGCATAGAACTTGTCAATGTCATTGTCACCCCCAATAGTATAAATTTCACTCTTCATGAAGTTGATTTTAAGCCCGGACATAAGCTCAAATATGTATAACAACAACTTAAGATTTACGGCTTTCTCCATATCATCAGAGATACAAATAACCGCATCGTCGGCGTACTGTAAAATAGGAACACCCCCCTCGATCAGGTCATAAGCCAGCCCCTGAATCAGCCCATTTTTCTAAGCTGAGAGCACCATTTTGGTAAGACATTCAGCAGCCATGTTAAACAAGAACGGGGAAAAAGGATCCCCTTGTCTAACACCCTTAGCACTCTGGATATAAGCCCCCATCTCATCATTTATTTTGGCACTCACCATGCCGTTATGACGAATCTGGGATACCCATCCGCACCATTTATCGTTAAATCCTCTAATTTTATGGCAAGCGAGTAGGAAATCCCAATTTACTTTGTCATAAGCCTTCTCGAAGTCTAGCTTCAACACAACCCCCACATGCTTCTTGATATGAGTATAGTGCATGACCTCGTGGAGGGATAAAATCCCATCCATGATATTTCTGTTTTTAATGAAAGCATTATGTTGGATACTAAAAAGTTTATGTGCATAGGGGGCCACTCTAATATCCATCACCTTAGTAAGCAGTTTGTACGGGCACCTAAGCAAGCAAATAGGGCTATATTGCTGGATGTTAGTACGGGCACCTAAGTTGTTTGAATGGTTTCATGCTGGGAAGCTTGATGTTCACCACTTAGGTCACATACTTCCTCGAGATCCTCCAATTCTTGGAGCTCTAATTTCAAGAGGTTTTTCTTAATTCTGTCATGACCAAACATATTAGACCCCCAACCTTTAAAAAAATTCTTACATTTCTTCAATTTGATATTCAGCACATCAATGGGATCAGAGGAGTAAACTGGCAGTGACCAGATCTTGGCAACCAAGGGTAGGAACTCTTCTCGTGAGATTTATATATGGGAACTTATTTTTAGGGTACTGAAAAAGTTTGGGGGTATGCCTGCAGTGTACCGGAGGCACCGAAGGGTTTCGGGGGTCCACCTGCTCCGGGAGCCTAGATGGGCTGTAGGGGGGCGCCCTGGCCTACATGGTCCAGGCGCACCAGCCCCCCAAGGCCCATTCGGCTAGGGTTGGTGAAACCCTAGGGGAGGGGGGGCGGTCCACCTATCTTGGAGGGCACTCCTCCCACATGGCCGCCGCCCCCTCCCTTGGAGGAGGGGCTAGGTCTGGCCGGCCCCCTCTCTCAACCCTATATATAGAAGGGAGGCGCAGGGGAAGGCTCACCCCTTGCCTAGCCGCCGCCCCCTCTCCACCTCGTCCTCCGGTACGTGCTTAGCGAAGCCCTGCCGGATTTCTGCTGCCACCACCACCACCACATCACCGTGCTGGTTCAGATCTCATCTACCTCTTCTCCCTCACTTGCTGGATCAAGAAGGAGGAGACATCACCGAGTCGTACGTGTGCACATCTTGGTGGTACCGCTCGTATGGTGCTTGAATCAGATTGGATCGAGAAGGGAGTAGGAGTAGGCCAACCAGGATCATTCGATCGACAGGACTCCACACCACCGTACCTTTTTTTTAGAATCCACACCACCGTATCCCTATACTACGTTAATATAGATCGGATTGGATCATCACCATCGATTTGTTCTGTCCTCGTCCCAAACGTTTTTAGCGGCCAACTGATGCACACGAAGACGGATCCTTAACTCGAGATCAGTCGATCTTCCCACTCTTGTTCTCTTATTAGAAACCTAGAAACCTTTCCCACGAAGAAATAGAAAAGAGAAACCGATAAAACTAGCTGGATTACTTGTGTATATAATATGGCGGACACAGAGCACGTCGCCATGGCGGAGCCGGACCTCGGGCGACGCCCCATGTCTTCGGTGTGGATAGAAAAGGTGCAAGATTACTTGCTCAGATACAGGACCCGCGGTGAGGATGCTGGCGGTGGCGCCGGAGCCACAGCAGCATACCAGGTTGATGCTCATCTTCCTCGTCACCGCCGGCGCCGTCTTGGGTTTTTTCGCTTACTTTTACGTGGCGATTAAATACCAGAAGGACTGGGACTACGCGGTGGAAATTGCGTTTTGGGCATCTGGGTTCTTTGCAGGCAGCCTTGCTATGGTTTCTGCTTTTCTCATCGCAGAGTGCCAAGGGGTGTTTCAAGATGAGGAACATCATATGTTAGCAGATTTCTTGCTCCAGGTGTAGCTAGATAGATATGTAATCATCCATCATCCATGCATGTGTAAACACCAGTTGACTGATACGTACTACATACTACGGTATTTATTGGTATGCACTTATTATTATTTTTTTATTGATGGAGGGCATGCAATGGCAGTCGATTCACAAATATGTTTGTTTCACTCATACGTACGCAACTATATATGCGTACATGAACAAAAGTACGTACAGACTAAAAGTTGCAAGGTTGCATACGTAGTATACTTAACAGGCTCTTCCCTGTCGGCTTGAAACCCTAGCCACCACCACAAGAGGCTAGCCTTCCGACGCCGTTCTCTGGTGGCTCCCCTCCGCCGCCGACCTCTCGGTCATCGGTGGTGAGGGGGGTCGCCGGATCCCGCGTGTGCGGATCGTTTTAGCTTTAGGTTTTAGGGCCCTGGTAGCTTAAATTTTGGATCGTATTCTTCTTCGGTGAGGCGATCGTCTCTATGGTCGGTGATGGATCTGGAAACCAGTGTGTTCAAGCAGGGATATTGTGGGGTAACATCCCAAATTTTCAATTTGGAATGTTTTACAAATTTAAATAAGCATCTATACATTTTGGAATTGATTTGAAGTGGCATTTGAATTTGACTTCATTTCAAAATGTTGGCATTTGAATTATATTCAAAATCCTCTGACAAAGAAAATATATGAGAGAAGGAACATGACCCTTCAAAAAGTGAGGAGAAAATAATGCCAAAAGATTTGAAAGTCAATTCACATTTATTTGGATTTTTCAAAAAAATTGTTTTTATAAAGTATTTTATTTGCCTCTGGAAAATAGTTCATTATTTTCCTTATTTTTTATTATCATTTCGGTATATAATATGTCTATAGGAAATTTATTTTTATTTTATCCTCTATTTTATTAGGAAGGTTCTGTTTTTCTTATTTTATCGCCCGAAGGCCCAACAACCGGATCTGGCCCAATGCCCGCGAATCCGCCCCTCTCTTTCGCTAACACCCGATCCCACCCGACTGTTCTCTCTCGCGGACGTTTTTCTTCCTCCTCGATCCTGATCACCTTCCCCCTTGCCGGAGATCCGATCGGACCCGACCCCGCCGTCGCTACACTGCCGTCAAGCCCACCCGAGGCCTCCCCTATAAAGCCACACCGCCCGCCATCATATCCCCCCCCCCCCCCCCCGCCAAACCCCTCCTCCCCTATAAAGCCACACCGCCCCGCATCCGATTCCCCCCCTCCAACCCCTCTCACTCACGCCCTCTCACACTCGCCATTGCTCGCCAGACTTCCTTTCTATCGCCGCCATCCCCGAGCTCGCCCCGCCCCGTCTAGCCGTCCCTAAGCCACACCACCGCCACCATTCGCCTCCCCGCTCTCGCCTGCAGCAACTGGACACCCTCGCCGTCGCGCCGGCCACTGGAGGAGCCTCACCATCGACGTCCAAGCCGCCCGACCTCGCCAGAGCATTCCACCACCGCGGTGAGCCCCGGGGCGAACCCCCACCATTAGATCTAAATCTACGGTGTAGATAAGTACAAATTTTTTATTTAGCCGCAAATCGTTTTCTGTAAGGGATCGGGGCTTCGCCCGTTAGCTCTCGACATCCATGCATTTAGCCAATAGGGTAGCGCCACGTGTGCAGTAACCAATCTGTAGCGTTTTTTTAGTTTCTGTTTTAATTTCAGAAATAGTTTCTCTTTTAGATTTTTTTTGACTGATTCTTTTTTGCTTTAGATTCAAATTTTTATAAAGTTTCTCTTGGTGCAAAGTTTGGCCATGTTTGAACACTTTAAATTTGAATTTGATGAAATTTTCTTAAAACACTAATTAGCCAATATCTTTTAAACAAAAATATATTTTAATTTGATTCTTTTGCTCATGTTTTGTTATAGTTTTGTTTAACTAGATAAGTTAGAAAATGTGTTTTTAGTATAATTTTAGTTCTGTTTACAGTAGTTTTAAAATAGAGCTATTAATTGCATGTTTAGTAGTAAAAATAATTAGTTAATTTAATTTTAAAAGTAATTCTTTTTGCCACTAGTTTATTTTAATAAAAAATTATGTTAAGCTGTAAAACTAAGATTTTTCTAAGTAATTAAAATTTATTTAGATATATTAGAGCTATAACTTAGTTTCTTAGTAACTTTAGCATTAGAATAGCTTTTTATTTACTTCTTTTTGCTAGTAAATATTTTAGTTAATTACTTTCTGGTAATTACTTGTTTTAGAATTTCTTTTCTGTTAAAACTTTTATTAGGACAGAAAGTTTATTTGTTGTGTTGTAGTTTAGCACTATAGTTTTTCCTTTGTATGATATGACTTGGTGTTTTCCTTTGGTTTTGGCCTTTTGTTTTCTTTGATTGTTTTATTGGTTGTTTATTATTAGTTCTACTTGTTGTTATATTAGTGTTATTTGAATGAATTGCTGATTGTGTGTAAATTGCCTGTTTCGTTAGATTATCCGGAGTGCGAGGCCTGTTTCTACGAGTCCTTAGAGTTTCAAGACCAGCAGTAAGGCAAGTCACTTTGATCATTTTATTACCTCTGCTTTTATTTGCATTAGTTATCACCCTTCCACCATGCATGTTAGTAGGTTACATTGTAAATGTTGATCTTGCAAGTAGTATCATGAGGTAGGAAGAACCCCACTCCCCTTGACACCAATGCCCGGGTTTGCGATATAATTTTAATTAGTTTGCTACGCTTTAGTAGACGGGGTTGGTTGAGTGAATTCCATGGGAGTTGTGAGAGTAAATTATGATCAAGACCTCAAGATTTCAAGACTTCATGATGCAATGTACCTCTGGGTGGAAATGGATGAATGGCTCCCTGGAGTACCCAATGGTTAGCCTAGGTATTGCTGGAGAAGCGCCAGTCAATCACGCGGAAAGTTCCACCCAGGCACACAGAGAAGGATGGATACTTGAAGACCTGAGGCTTACCTGCACAGCCACAAGTCAATATGGGCTCTGGTTTGGTTGATCATCGTAGTGACTCTGGCCGGGCAGTGCTAGCAGATGTAAAAGAACGGTAGGGTTGGATGGGCACTGGCGGTGGTCCAAAGGAACTCTTTGAAAAATCATGTTTCGGTCATCCGGTTCTCAAATACCATGTAGTCTGAGGACTTCAACGGAGGCGATCGAATCTTGTGCGAAAGTGTGCAAAACTCTGCAGAGTATCAAAACTAATTGATTAGTCGTGTCCCCGGTACGGACAAGTTGAGCCTTTGGAACTGAAACTATCAGGAACTCTCGACAAAATTAATAATAATGAGTTGGGTTTATTAATAATTGGGATATGAGATTTGGTTGGCGGAACCATCTCATTAAAAGGCAACTTTTGTAGTAATATTTTCATTTAACTCCTTTGTTGTAGGGGAAAATAAGCTTTTCACTAAAACTTTAACTTGAGCCCCACCAGCCATAGTTTCATATAGTATAGATGATTTATTTTACTTGTTCTCTCATGTGACTTTGTTGGCATATTTAAAATGCTGACCTACACGGCTGCAACGTCTCATGTTGCAGAGGTTTATTCCGACCAGGAGTGAGGCTACGTTCTACGCTTGGTGATATGCCCTTGGAGTCGGATGGACTCGCTATCTTCTACGTCTTTCGCAGTAATTTATCTCATGAGTTGGCCTTCGGCTAATTTATTATTGATGTAATAAAGACTCTATATGACATATGATGTAATAAAAGCATGTGATTGCCCTTTGATACTTTCATTGATGTACTGTGTGTGCCAGCTTGATCTTGGGCTGGTACGGATACACAGAAACTTGACCATTTGTTTGGTCGGGCCACTACATGTGGCGACCGCGGCATCCTTGTGGTGGACTTGTGTCCTCGGGCTCTGTCGTTGCGATGGCGTCTGCTCCAACGTCGGCGTGGAGCTTGGGAGATAGTCCAGGAGCGGAAGCAGATTATGGTCTGCACCGACGACATCTGGAAGACCGAACATGTGTTGGGTTCGTGATTGATGGATGGCAGGTATGGTTTCCCCCTTCGGTGTCTTAGTCTTGGTGGGGTGCCAGACCTGGAGTTCGATGGCGTGTCTAGGGTGTTGCCCCGGTCTGACTCGTTCAACGACAATGGCTTCACCTTTGGTGAGCCACCTTGGAGGTCCGCAAATCTGCATATCAGCGATGGAGCCACGTTAAGCTCGGGTGAGGAGGTGACCCGTCATTTTTTTCTTTTGGCAGCTGTTGTGGTGGTGCCGGAGGCAGGTGATGGACGTTGATGTTTAGCTCAGAGATGTTCTACTGCCTTTTCAGTTTTGTCATGTCAGTCTTTACGTGACTTGTACTTTGATCTTTATGATATGAATGAGACACGTATTACCATGCAAACAAGGGGGTTGTCAATCCCCTCGACAATTATTTGCAAGGATCAAACTCGTAGTGGTAGATGTATAAAGTAGATTGCAAAATAAAAATAAAGTAAATAAAATTGCAGCAAGTATTTTTGGATTTTATATATGATAGATCAATGACCCGGGGGCCATAGTTTTCACTAGTGGCTTCTCTCATGATAGCAAGTATACGGTGGGTAAACAAATTACTGTTGAGCAATTGATAGAAAAGCGCATAGTTATGACGACATCTATGACAATGATCATGTATATAGGTATCACGTCCGAGACAAATAGACCGAAACGATCCTGCATCTACTACTATAAAAATAAAGTAAATAAAATTGCATGCATCTAGAGTATTAAGTTCATAAAAACGGAGTAACGCCTTTAGCAAGATGACATGATGTAGACGAGTACATCCAATCAATGTGAATAAAGGCCATCCTTTTATCCTTAATGGCAACAATACAAATACATGTTATGCCCCTTTCTGTCACTGGGATTGAACACCGCAAGATTGAACCCATCACAAAGCATCTCTCCCATTGCAAGATAAATCAATCTACTTGGCCAAACCAAACGGATAGATCGGAGAGAAATACAAAGCTACAACAATCAAGCATAAGAGACTTCAGTGAAAACTCAATTAATATTAATAGATGATCTGATCATAAATCCACAATTCATCGGATCTCAACAAACACGCCGCAAAAGAAGATTACATCGAATAGATCTCCAAGAAGATCAAGGAGAACATTGTATTGGAGATCCAAATGAGAGAAGAAGCCATCTAGCTACTAGCTATGGATGTAGAAGGTAAACTACTCACGCATCATCGAAAGGGCAGCAAGGTTGATGTAGAAGCCCTCCGTGATCGAGTCCTCCTCCGGCAGAGTGCCAGAAAATGCCTCCAGATGGGATCTCATTGGAACATAAACTTGCGGTGATAGAAAAAGTGTTTTGGGTGGCTCTCTGGTATACGGGGAATATTTGAGATTTTATAGAGTTGGAATTAGGTCAAGAGGTCCCACGAGAGGCCCACAAGCCTGGGAGGCGGCCTCCTAGGGCGCGCCACTAGAGCTTGCCGCTTCCTCGTGGGTCTTCTGGCCTCCTTCCGAACCTTCTAGAGTCTTCTTCTGGTCCAGAAAAATTCGTCGTACAGTTTCGTGACATTTGGACTCTGTTTGGTATTGATTTTCTGAAAAGCCAAAAACATGCAAAAAAAACAACAACTGGCACCGGGCACTAGGTTAATAGGTTAGTCCCAAAAAAAATATAAAATTGCATATAAAACATTCAAGATTGATAATATAATAGCATGAAACAATAAAAAATTATAGATACGTTGGAGATATATCAGTCATGCGAACATCATCACATGATGTGAGTGTTCTGGCATAAGTTGCACCCTAAGGGCACTCTCGAGCACTACAAGGCGCAATGAGTTGTTCGAGGATTCCATCAACGAGATGACATCAACTTCATTGACAGTTTTGCGTCGGCTCTAAAACTGGGCACTATTCGCACAGTTCTTCACCTCGCGGTGTCTCGAGCCTGGCCTATTCATCAGATGGACGTCTCCAACACCTTTCTTCATGGCCATCTTAAGGAGTAGGTGTAATCCCAGCAGACCACCGGTTTCGTCGATGACGCACACCCTGATCGCGTGTGTTTGCTCTCGCGCTCTCTCTACGTGCCGAACCAAGTACCGCGTGCGTAGTACCAGCGCATCACTGCGTTTCTTAATCAGCTCGGCTTCCACTCCACTCGCTCGAACACCTCGTTGTTCGTCTATTTCTAGGGTGATGCCATTGCCTACCTTATCCTTTATGTTGATGACATCATCTTGACGGCATGCACCAGTGATCTCCTCCGATGGCTCATTAATCGTCTTTGTGCCGAGTTTTCCATCAAGGACTTGGGTCCTCTGGACTACTTCCTTGGGATCAAGGTGGTGTGGCGTGCGGACGGTTTCTTCTTTCACCAGTGAAAGTATGCCCATGAGCTAC
Source organism: Thinopyrum elongatum (assembly GCA_011799875.1). Taxonomy (NCBI): domain Eukaryota; kingdom Viridiplantae; phylum Streptophyta; class Magnoliopsida; order Poales; family Poaceae; genus Thinopyrum; species Thinopyrum elongatum. The sequence continues at coordinate 4,923,146 of CM022298.1, forward strand.
TTGATCATGTCGGCATGCTTAATTGCAAACCCGCGTCCACACCGGTGGACACGAAGGCCAAGCTCTCCACCACCAACGATTCTCCGGCTCCGGGCGCCCCCTTTTGCCGGTCCATCATTGGCGCATTCCAGTACTTGATACTCACTCGTCTAGAATTGCAGTATGTCGTTCAGCAGCTGTGCCTTCACATGCACTCACCTCGTGACGCTGTACTTGGTGAAGCGGATTCTGCGCTACATCCGCGGTCACATGGATCTCGGCATCACCTTGCTAGCATCGCACCCCACTGACATCGTTGCATACTCTGATGCTGATTGGGCTGGCTGTCCTGACACTCGCCGCTCCCCTCTGGATATTGTGTCTTTGTTGGGCCTTCACTCATCTCGTGGTCGTCCAAGCAGTAGCCCACGATCTCCCGTTTGAACGCCGAGGCGGAGTACCACGCGGTGGGTAACGCCATTGCTGAGTGCACGTGGCTTCGTCAACTCCTTCACGAGCTATGTTGCCCCGTCAACAAAGCCACCGTGGTGCATTGCGACAACTTCTCCGGCGTTTACCACTCTGCAAATCCAGTTCCTCACCGTCGCATGAAGCACATCGATCTCGATATCCATTTTGTTCGTGAGCAGGTGGCTCTTGGGACTGTTCAAGTTCTTCACATTCCCATGACACAATAATTTGCGGACATCATGACGAAAGTCCTGCCGACATCCACATTCGAGGAGTTCCGGTCCAGTATTTGCATCGCAAGCATCTACCGCGCACGCGGGGGGAGGGGGGTGAACGTGCAGACAATGTCCTTTTGTGATTATGTGTATCAATTGTAATCTTGCCGGTCACGTCCTAATCTTCCTTTCTTGTAGCATAATTATAGGGATTCATATGGACGGTGGCCGCATCTTGTAACGTTATATATTAGCGTAGTTGCCGTGCAATATGATCACGCATTGCAAATCATGACTACGCTTGTCAATTCTCTTGCTCAAAATACTACGCACAATTTATTAATGCAAATATTATATACTCCCTCCGTAAAGAAATATAAGATCTAAACGCGCTCATATAATTTTTTATGGAGGAAGTACTATTATAACAAAGGCTAGCTGCATGGCATGAAATGGTGTGATGAACGTTGGTAAAAAGGTGGGCCCGCAAAGGAAACGGAACGCAGGAGTGCCCTGCCCCGCCATCTACGAACGTCAACGTGTCAAACTTCCAATTCTTAAAAAAATTGAAACTTTTGAACCTCTTTTGGAGAACTTGAAAATATTTTAGAAAACACGATGCCTTTTTAAAATTTGAGAAGATTTTTTGAAAACACGGTATCTTTTTGAAATTCGAGAAGATTGCTTTAAACAAGAACATTGTTATGAATTTCAAAATATTTTTAGAAAAAAAGGGCATTTTCTAAATTGTAGAACATGAGAGAACTTGAGCTTGTTTTTCAAACAACATTCTTTATTTCTAAATTATAAATTTTGTGTGGAAACATGAACATTTTTTGCAATTTTTGAACAATTGATCAGAAAATGTGATCATATTTTGAAAACATGAACATGTTTGGAACTAGGGATGAAAACGGTGCGGAAACTTTCCGCTTTTCTGGCTGAAAAGTGGAAATGGAGAGGAAAAATGAAAGTGGAAATGGAAATTTGCACAACGGAAATGGAAACTGAATTTTTTTTATGGGGAAACCAAAATGGAAATGGAACGATGGTTTTCGGTGGAACAGGCGAGGAAATGGAATTTTCCGTTTCCGATAATATGGAACTTTCTTGAGCACGTGGATGTTTTGCAGCCCAGCAAACACAGAATTTGTCCCTACACATGATAAACAGAATGGCCCAGATGGCCCAACTTCGACATTACTACTACTACATCAAGCATGGCAACAAGCGAGCGGAATCCCTAATACCTAAGCAAGCCCTATTATATAGCCATGATATATAATAATATTTAGTAGTCACCTTATCAATTGTACAACTTCGTTGGTTTTTTTGTCTTTGGTTCAAGTGGTCTTTAGGTCCGATGAACACTCTGCTTCCGTGTCTTTGTCTATGCCGTATTCGCTTCATTTTCGTTTCCGTTAGTATTCGTTTCTGTATTTGTTTCCGGCGTTTCTGTATTCGTTTCCGCTTCCGCAAAAAAAAACCTATGAAAACAAATGTGGCGGCACCTAGTCTCGTCCGTTTCCACTCCGTTTTCATCCCAATTTGTAACACAATCAAAGTTAGAAATCTTGAACAATTTTGGAACTTTGAACATTTAAAAAAATTGGGATCAACTTTTAATTTTTTTTAATGTTACTACCAATTTTTCTGAAAAAATAAACAAAAAGCCAAAAAGACCCGACAAAATCATGAAGAATAGAATAGAAATACGGAAGAAACAAATTGGCAAAAAACCGTGCACAACCTTCGAATATCTTCCCAAAACCTGAAAAAGTTAATAGGCCAGTCCATCTCAGGTTTCCTTTTTGACCCGTCTATGCGAGGCTACAACAATTTCACGAATTCCAATAGTCGAGGTTTCGTTGAAGGATCTCGCAAGCGGGATGGCCCATTCCCTGAGGACGAGCTAATATAAAAATATCACAAAAAATAAAAGCGCATGCGATGGAGTCAAAAACCTGATCTCACGCTGGGTAGATGTGTTACCAGTCGAATGGGATAGCATCTGACAGATGTACAGCGGCCGATCCCTTTCTTTCACAAATTTCAACATTTCTCAGCAAAAAATGTTAACAATTTTCCTTTAGAAATTTGAATAATTTTTGCAAATAAAAATTACGAAAAATTAATTGATTTTTAAAACATGAAAAATTATTGAACACCTGAATAAAAATTTGAAATTCCAAACATTTTATTGATTTTTTTATGATGAACAATTGATAAATATACATTGAGCATTTTTCTAGTATAAGCTGAACAATTTCTGAAGACACATTGAATATTTTTGTGATAGTCGCTTCAAGTTTTTTAATTGTGAAAACATTTTTAAAAAGTGAACAGAATTTGAATACATGATTTAATTTTTGAAAATATGAAGGAATTTTTTAATAAATGTGAATATTTTTTGAAAACGATTTGTTTGGAAGCTGCAAACAAAATTGTTAAAAAAGTTTGTTTTTAGAATTCAGAACAATATTTTAAATTTTATTAAAATATCTGAAAACAAAAATGAGAAAAAAAACGACACCTAGGTGGGCGAAGCGAAGCCGACGACGCGAGCACCTACAGAAAAGCCACGACGTTTTCACGCACGAGCGTCATATAGGACCCACATTCCAGTTTGGCGCTTAACGCGGCACTCACCAACGCGGCCCAGGTCCTATTGACGTATTTGCTAACTGGCGCAAATTCTTCGTACGAGATGGGCGGCCCATGTAGGTTAGCCTTTTTCGTTTAAGGAATTATTTGCATTCTCTGGTTTTGTTTAGCTTTGTGAAGTTTGGAGAAGCTTCCAAACAGCTTTTTATTTTACTTTCAGTCTAAACCTTTCAACATTGCAAACTTTTTCAAAATTCGTGAACTTTTTAAAATTCATCAACTTTTACTTATACTCGTGAATATTTTTTCAATTTCATGAAAATCAAGTTTTATGATCTTTTCTAAATTTCGTGAACTTTTTAAACGTTTGTGAACTTTTCTCAAATTCACGAACTTTTTCAATTTATGTGAACTTTTCTCATTTTTTGTGAATATTTCACTAATTCGTGATTTTTATTAAACTTTTAATTTTCCATAATTCAGGAATTGGTTTTACATTATTGAACTCTTTCAAATTTACAAGTTTTTTTCCAAAATGTTGAACGTTTTCAAAAGTAGCAACTCTATTTATTATTTTCAACTTTTTTACAATTGGGTAAAAAAAATTAAAACCCATGAACATTTAATAAATCCATGAATATGTATTATTTCATGAATATATTAAAAGTCACAAAACCGATGACTGATCTTTTTCATGAAACAGCAGCGAGCGAATGAACTATTTTTATTTTAAGCAAGCGACCGAATGAGCTAGGAAGTGAAGCGAGAGCCAGTGAGGGAGCGTTGCTTAATGGGCCACGGGCCGCTCCCGTGCGACTGACCGCCAGTTTTCATTTTCAGGGGAGCCCCTATGTCGCGCTTGGCGCGAGCCCTAGTGGAGCCTCGCCCGGAGGGCCGCCCCAGATAGACCGGCCCAGCCGTACACGAGGCCACAGCCTCGCTTTTTTTTCTATTTTGTTATTCACGTTTTATTTATCTGGTTTTTGCTTTATGTTTTACAATTTAGTACCTTCAAATATGATAAATTTATATATTACATAAAAACTTTGCATAAAATATTTGAAAGAAGTTAACCAAGAATATGAAAAATGTTGAATGTGTATAGAGAAAATGTCTATCACGTATATGAAAAATGTATGCAAAAACAAAACAAAATGTGTAAGAAAAAAACTGATAATATATTTAAAAATGTTGGTGAAGCATTTAAAGAAATCTCGAAAAAGTATTTGAAAATCATAGATGTGTACAGATAATGTTGACCCTGTATTAAAAAAAAGATGAAATTTATTGATCATGTATTTAAAAAATTGAAGCATTTGAAAAAAATGTTGAACAAGTACTGAATGTTAATCAAGCATTCAAAAAAATGTTAAATGTGTATAAAAAAGTTTACTGTGTAAAAGAAATTGATGAAAAAATTTGATCATGTATATGATAATGTTGATCAAGCATTTAAAAACATGTTGAACAAATATCTAAAAAATGTTGAACAAGCAGTTGAAAATGTTAAATGTGTATTGAAGAGGGCGGCGTGGCAGGCGCGCAACGGTAGAAGGATCTGCCGGTGAGCTTTCGAGGCGAAAGGCGCGGAGGCTAGATTTGAAACGAAGGGGACTACTTGGGGCGGTATATATAATGCAGACATAAGTCGGGTGTTCTTTCACGGCCACTTGGCTTACAAGGGAGGCGAAGGGTTTTCCTTTTTTTTAAAAGAAAAATGTAAACATAAGCCGAGTACCGAGGGAGTGTACTCGGCTTATACCAACGGTGAGTAAGGCTAGCCGTTAAGTGCGCCGACGGCGGCCACGTGGCAGCAAACAACGTTGCCGAGAGACCTATGTAATCCGAGGGCTTTTTAAATTTTTGCCGAGAATGTTGTGTAAGCCGAGAACTTTTTTGACCGACTCTCGGCTTACTCTTACATAAGCCGAGAGTTTTTTTTACTGTGTGTAGTTGAAACTAGTCTCGACTTACACAGTTTTAAGTCGAGTACTCGTGTATTGACACTCGGCTTACTTCAAGATGCACGATAACATCTAATTTTCCTGTAGTGTACCAAGGCTCTCAAGGTTCGACATCTGAAAGTATTCAAGGACAATCTCAACCTCAGAGTTCCACGTGGTTGAGATTGAGAGAGGCTGATGTAACAACTTTGTATAGGAGAGGTTTGGCAATGCAACTCACGATAGTATTAATCGGGTGCATATGCACGTATATATGGTGTACAATGTGGGCCTTAACCTCTACTATACAAAGACTAGGAGGTGGGCCAGGATATACAACATACATGCAAAACCATATGTTCAACACCCCCCCCCCCCGGGGCAGTCGAAGCGTCGCTGGAGACGCAGAGACTGGATCTAAGCTCCTCAAAGACGGGGAGTAGGCAATCCCTTAGTCATCACATCAGCGAACTGTTGCGCCGTCGGAACGTGGAGAACCCGAATGCGTCCAAGGGCCACCTGCTCACGAACGAAGTGAATATCGAGCTCAATATGCTTCGTGCGGCGATGATGAACCGGATTGGCGGAGAGGTAGACGGCGGAGACGTTGTCGCAGTACACAAGCGTGGCATTGTGAACATCATAAAGCAACTCCTGAAGCATTCGGCAATGGCGTTAGCCACTACCCGATACTCCGCCTCGGCACTCGAGCGGGAGATGATACGTCTCCAACGTATCTATAATTTTTTATTGTTCCATGCTATTATATTATCTGTTTTGGATGTTTTATATGCATTAATATGTTATTTTATATTATTTTTGGGACTAACCTATTAACCTAGAGTCCAGTGCCAGTTTCTGTTTTTCCTTGTTTTTGAGTTTCGCAGAAAAGGAATATCTAACGGAGTCCAAACGGAATAAAACTATACGGTGATTTTTCTTGGATCAGAAGACACCTACGAGACTTGGAGTCAAAGTCAGAAGACCCACGAGGAGACGGCAAGCCATCGGGGCGCGCCCTAGGGGGGCGTCCCCCTGGCTTGTGGCACCCTCGGGAGTCCACCGACCTACTTCTTCATCCTATAAATTCACATATATTCTAAAATGTTGGAAATATGCCCTAGAGGCAATAATAAAATGGTTATTATTATATTTCCTTGTTCATGATAATTGTCTGTTATTCAAGCTATAATTGTGTTATCCGGAAATCGTAATACATGTGTGAATACATAGACCACAACATGTCCCTAGTGAGCCTCTAGTTGACTAGCTCGTTGATCAATAGATGGTTGCGGTTTCCTGACCATGGACATTGGATGTCATTGATAACGGGATCACATCATTAGGAGAATGATGTGATGGACAAGACCCAATCCTAAGCCTAGCACTAGATCGTGTAGTTCGTTTGCTAAAGCTTTTTCAATGTCAAGTATCCTTTCCTTAGACCATGAGATTGTGCAACTCCCGGATACCGTAGGAATGCTTTGGGTGTACCAAACGTCACAACGTAACTGGGTGGCTATAAAGGTGCACTACGGGTATCTCCGAAAGTGTCTGTTGGGTTGGCACGAATCGAGACTGGGATTTGTCACTCCGTATGACGGAGAGGTACCTCTGGGCCCACTCGGTAGGACATCATCGTAATGAGCTCAATGTGATCAAGGAGTTGTTCACGGGATGATGTGTTACGGGAACGAGTAAAGAGACTTGCCGGTAACGAGATTGAACAAGGTATCAGTATACCGACGATCGAATCTCGGGCAAGTATCATACCGATAGACAAAGGGAATTGCGTACGGGATTGATTGAATCCTCGACATCGTGGTTCATCCGATGAGATCATCGAGGAGCATGTGGGAGCCAACATGGGTATCCAGATCCCGCTGTTGGTTATTGATCGGAGAGTTGTCTCGGTTATGTCTACGTGTCTCCCGAACCCGTAGGGTCTACACACTTAAGGTTCGGTGACGCTAGGGTTGTAGAGATATTAGTATGCGGTAACCCGAAAGTTGTTCGGAGTCCCGGATGAGATCCCGGACGTCACGAGGAGTTCCGGAATGGTCCGGAGGTAAAGATTTATATATAGGAAGTCCTGTTTCGGCTACCGGGAAAGTTTCGGGGGTAATCGGTATTGTACCGGGACCACCGGAAGGGTCCCGGGGGTCCACCGGGTGGGGCCACCTATCCCGGAGGGCCCCATGGGCTGAAGTGGCGTGGGAACCAGCCCCTGGTGGGTTGGTGCACCCCACCCAAGGGCCCAAGGCGCCTAGGGTTGGAAACCCTAGGGGGCCGTTGCCCCCCCCCCCAGGGGGCATGCGCCCCCCTGGTTGGAAACCCTAGGGGGCCGTTGCCCCCCGAGGGGGCATGCGCCCCCCTGGATGGAAACCCTAAGTGGACCATTGCCCCCCGAGGGGCCGCCGCCCCCCCCCCCTCTAGATGGGATCTCCAAGGGGGCATGCGCCCCCTAGCCCCTATATATAGTGGAGGGGAGGGAGGGCAGCCGCACCCTAAGCCCTGGCGCCTCCCTCTCCCTCCCGTGACACCTCTTCCTCCTCCAGTAGCGCTTGGCGAAGCCCTGCTGGAATCCCGCTGCTTCCACCACCACGCCGTCGTGCTGCTGGATCTCCATCAACCTCTCCTTCCCCCTTGCTGGATCAAGAAGGAGGAGACGTCTCTCCCAACCGTACGTGTGTTGAACGCGGAGGTGCCGTCCGTTCGGCGCTCGGTCATCGGTGATTTGGATCACGACGAGTACGACTCCATCAACCCTGTTCTCTTGAACGCTTCCGCTCGCGATCTACAAGGGTATGTAGATGCACTCCCCTCTCACTCGTTGCTAGATGACTCCATAGATTGATCTTGGTGATGCGTAGAAAATTTTAAAATTCTGCTACGTTCCCCAACACAAAACCCTAGAGGAGTGCCACGAAAATACTTTTCCACCGCCGCAACCTTCTGTTCTCGTGAGATCCCATCTTGGGGCCTGATGTCTACTACGCAATATTCTTCTTGTAGACTCGTGTTGGGCCTCTAAGCGCAGAGTTTTCTAGGACAGTAGCAAATTTCCCTCAAGTGGATGACCTAAAGTTTATCAATCCGTGGGAGGCGTAGGATGAAGATGGTCTCTCTCAAACAACCCTGCACCCAAATAACAAAGAGTCTCTTGTGTCCCCAACACACCCAATACAATGGTAAATTGTATAGGTGCACTAGTTCAGCGAAGAGATGGTGATACAAGTGTAATATGGATGGTAGATATAGATTTTTGTAATCTGAAAATATAAAAATAGTAAGGTAGCAAGTAACAAAAGAGAGGCTAGCAATGGTGGAAGGGTGAGAGTGCGTATAATCCATGGACTCAACATTAGTCATAAAGAACTCACATACTTATTGCAAAAGTCTATTAGTCATTGAAACAAAGTACTACGAACATGCTCCTAGGGTGATAGATTTGTAGGAAAAGACCATCGCTCGTCCCCGACCGCCACTCATAAGAAAGACAGTCAATAAATAAATCATGCTCCGACTTCATCACATAACGGTTCACCATACGTGCATGCTACAGGAATCACAAACTTTAACACAAGTATTTCTACCAATCCACAATTACTCACTAGCATGACTCTAATATCACCATCTTTATATCTCAAAACAATCATAAGGAATCAAACTTCACATAATATTCAATGCACTTTATATGAAAGTTTTTATTATATCCCTCTTAGATGCCCATCATATTAGGACTAAATTCATAACCTAAGAAAATTATCATGCTATTTAAGACTCTCAAAATAATATAAGTGAAGCATGAGAGTTCATCAATTTCTTCAAAATAAAACCACCACCGTGCTCTAAAAAGATAAAAGTAAAGCATTAGAGCAACTACCTAGCTCAAAAGATATAAATGAAGCACATAGGGTATTCTAATAAATTCACGATTAATGTGTGTCCCTCTTAAAAGGTGTGTCCAGCAAGGATGATTTTGGGCAAACTTAAAAGAAAAGACTCATATCATACAAGACGCTCCAAGCAAAACACATATCATGTGGTGAATAAAAATATAGCCTCAAGTAAATTTACAGATGGATTGAAGACGAAAGAGGGGATGCCATCCAGGGCATCCCCAAGCTTAGATGCTTGATTGTCCTTGAATATTACGTTGGGGTGCCTTGGGTATCCCCGAGCTTAGGCTCTTGCCACTCCTTATTCCATAGTCCATCAAATCTTTACCCAAAACTTGAAAACTTCACAACACAAAACTCAACAGAAAACTCGTGTGGTCCGTTAGTACAATAAAACAAATCATTCACTTCGGTGCCGTCAAGACAAGATTCATAATTTTTCTCACATGATGCCTACTGTACCCTATCATTTCTACAATTTATATTAAGCAATATAAGCCATAGAAACTAGAAAACAAGCAAACTATGCATCGAAAACAGAATCGGTCAAAAACAGAACAGTCTGTTAAGATCTGAATTGAAATCATACTTCTGTAACTAGAACATTTCTTAAAAATTAGGAAAACGTAGAAAATTTGTATATAAATCCTCTGTAAAAAATTCAGAGTTTTTTCACGTTCCAGTGAATTTTAACAATTCTGTTACTAGAGACAAAAGTTTCTATTTTTGCACAGAATCAAATCAACTATCAACCACACTATCCCAAAGGCTTTACTTTCCTCTTTATTCAAACAAAAGCTATAAAACATGATTACTACAGTAGCTTAATCATGTTAACGCACAAAAACAGTAGTGGTAAATGTTGGGTTATCTCCCAACAAGCGCTTTTCTTTAATGCCTTTTTAGCTAGGCATGATGATTTCAATGATGCTCACGTAAAAGATAAGAATTGAAACATAATGGGAGCATCATGAAGCATATGACTAGCACATTTAAGTCTAACCCACTTCCTATGCATAGGGATTTTGTGAGCAAACAATTTATGGGAACAAGCATTAACTAGCATAGGAAGGCAAAGCAAGCATAACTTCAAAACTTTAAGCACATAGAGAGAAAACTTGATATTATTGCAATATGTAGAAGCATAAGTTCCTCTCTCATAATAATTTTCAGTAACATCATGAATGAATTCAACAATATAACCATCACATAAAGCATTCTTTTCATGATTCATAAGTGTAGAAATTTTACTACTCTCCACATAAGCAAAATTCTTCTCATTCGGAATAGTGGGAGTATCATAAGAAACTCGAATAATATAAATTGTTTCCACATTAAAAGAGTAATGTTCAGAAAAAGGATATTCATAATTATGAAAAGTTTTATAAATATAATCATCACTACTTTTTATAACATTGGTGTCATCACAATAATCATCAGAAGTAGCAACTTTGTTCTCATCATAATCAATTGAAACCTCTTCCAAGATAGTGGAATCATTACTAAATAAAGTCATGACCTCTCCAAATCCACTTTTATCATTATAATAAGATTCAACACCCTCCAAAATAGTGGGATAATTATTATCTAAAGTTGACACTCTTCCAAACCCACTTTCATAAATATTGCAATCATCATAAATAGGAGGCATGCTATCATCGCAATAAATTTGCACATCAAAACTTGGGGGACTAAAAATATCATCTTCATTAAGCATAGCATCCCCAAGCTTGGGACAAACATTAATTGCAGCAAATAAATTCTCAAACATGTCATTCTCATCAAACATAGCATCCCCAAGCTTGGGCCTTTGCATATCATAAGCATAATCACTCTCATCATGAATAGTATGAATAGCACCAATAGTATAGCAATTATTATCCTCACAATTTTCTAAGTTTGTGCCAAAAAGATTTTCAAGATTATAAGAAGGATCATTATTTTCCCAATCATAATCATCACAACGAGTAATAGGCATAACAAAATCATCCTCAATAGTTTCTTCAGACATTGTGCCATAAGACAAAGAATCACTATCATCATCAAGTATATCATCTTCCACATTTATTTTTGATTCATTCTCATGAGGCATAACAATAATAGGAGCAACATCATTTGGGAGAGATACCTTTTTACCTTTGCTTCTCCGTCTTTTCTTTTTCTTCTCCACGTCATGTGTGGGTTTAATCAACTTTTTGCAGCTCCTTATTGATGAGATTGGTTGCATAGGGAGCTCATTCTCATAACCTGTTTCATCACGAGGAACAGTAGGTGGGAAAGTGGAGAGCTTTACACTTTCATTAGTATTTCTTTTATATTCTATTGGTTCTCCCATCTTTCTATAGTTGACAATATAAGCATTTTCTTTGCAATTTACCATGCAAAACATATTTAATTCTTTAAGAGTAGTTTCAACACGGCCGGTGAATATGAACGCTTCAAACCAACTATTTTTGTGTGACAATTCTTCACACCCCAAAAATAAACAAAGTTCATTATAAAGTTCAAGGGTGATCAAGTTATTGCTATATTTGGATACGATTCGGTCATGAAAAAGTGTGCATTGGAAATTAAGATGACCAACTCTATTGCAAAGTTCACAAGTAATGGGATGAAGAGAGCATAATTTTGTAGCAAATTTATCTATCACCTTAAGCCACCGATTGGTTTCATCATGTTTATGCTTCTTACAATATCTATCATCCCTATAAGGCATGTCTTCACAAACTCTATTCACTCCACAAAAATTGACATGCTTATAAGAAACTTCTGTATCATGACTAGTGCAATCATCATTAGTATCATGAATATTCATAGCAAGCAAACTAACAACATTGCAATCATGTTTATCATTCAAAGATTTAGTGCCAAACAATTTATAGACTTCTTCTTCTAACACTTGGGCACAATTTTCCTTTCCATCATTTTCACGAAAGACATTAAAAAGATGAAGCATATGAGGCAACCTCAAATCCTTTTTTTTAGTTTTCTTTTATGAACTAAACTAGTGATAAAACAAGAAACTAAAAGATTCAATTGCAAGATCTAAAGATATACCTTCAAGCACTCACCGCCCCGGCAACGGCGCCAGAAAAGAGCTTGATGTCTACTACGCAACCTTCTTCTTGTAGACTCGTGTTGGGCCTCCAAGCGCAGAGTTTTGTAGGACAGTAGGAAATTTCCCTCAAGTGGATGACCTAAGGTTTATCAATCCGTGGGAGGCGTAGGATGAAGATGGTCTCTCTCAAACAACCCTGCAACCAAATAACAAAGAGTCTCTTGTGTCCCCAACACACCCAATACAATGGTAAATTGTATAGGTGCACAAGTTCGGCGAAGAGATGGTGATACAAGTGTAATATGGATGGTAGATATAGGTTTTTGTAATCTGAAAATATAAAACAGCAAGGTAGCAAGTAACAAAAGTGAGCAAAAACGGTATTGCAATGCTTGGAAACAAGATCTAGGGTTCATACTTTCACTAGTGCAAGTTCTCTCAACAATGATAACATAATTGGATCACATAACAATCCCTCAACGTGCAACAAAGAATCACTCCAAAGTTTCTATCGGAGAACGTAGGACGAAAACGTGCATCGACCCCTATGCATAGATTACCCCAATGTCACCTCGGGAATCCATGAGTTGAGTGCCAAAACATACATCAAGTGAATCAATAGAACATCCCGTTGTCACCACAGATATCCCATCGCAAGACATACATCAAGTGTTCTCAAATCCTATACTCAATCCAACATAACAAAACCTCAAAGAGCAAGACTCAATTCATCACAAGAAGGTAGAGGGGGAGAAACACCATATGATCCAACTATAATAACAAAGCTCGCGGTACATCATGATCGTGCCAAATCAAGAACACGAGAGAGAGAGAGAGATCAAACACATAGCTACTGGTACATACCCTCAGCCCCGAGGGTGAACTACTCCCTCCTTGTCATGGAGACCGTCGGGATGATGAAGATGGCCACCAGTGATGGTTTCCCCTCCGGCAGGGTACCGGAACGGGCTCCCGATTGGTTTTTCGTGGCTACAGAGGCTTGCGGCGGCGGAACTTCCGATCTAGGTTTCTTTCTGGAGGTTCTGGGATTTATAAGAATTTTTGGCGTCGGTTTCACGTTAGGGGGGGGTCCACGGGGCAGCGCCAAGGCAGGGGGGCGCGCCCTCCACCCTTGTCGCGGCCTCGGGACTCCTCTGGTCTATCTCCGATGCCCTGTTGGTCTCTTCTGGTCCATAAAAAATCATCGTAAAGTTTCAGCTCGTTTGGACTCCGTTTGGTATTCCTTTTCTGTAAAACTCAAAAACAAGGAAAAAAACAGAAACTGGCACTGGGCTCTAGGTTAATAGGTTAGTCCCAAAAATAATATAAAATAGCATATAAATGCATATAAAACATCCAAAACAGATAATATAATAGCATGGAACAATTAAAAATTATAGATACGTTGGAGACGTATCAAGCATCCCCAAGCTTAATTCCTGCTCGTCCTCGAGTAGGTGAATGATAAAAACAGAATTTTTGATGTGGAATGCTACCTAACATATTTATCCATGTAATTTTCTTTATTGTGGCAAGAATATTCAGATCCATAAGATTCAAAACGAAAGTTTAATATTGACATAAAAATAATAATACTTCAAGCATACTAATAAAGCAATCATGTCTTCTCAAAATAACATGGCCAAAGAAAGTTATCCCTACAGAATCATATAGTCTGGCTATGCTCCATCTTCATCACACAAAGTATTAAATCATGCACAACCCCGATGACAAGCCAAGCAATTGTTTCATACTTTTGATGTTCTCAAACTTTTTCAACTTTCACGCAATACATGAGCGTGAGCCATGGATATAGCACTATACGTGGAATAGAATATGGTGGTTGTGGAGAAGACAAAAAGGAGATAGTCTCCCATCAACTAGGCGTATCAACGGGCTATGGAGATGCCCATCAATAGATATCAATGTGAGTGAGTAGGGATTGCCATGCAACGGATGCACTAGAGCTATAAGTGTATGAAAGCTCAAAAAGAAACTAAGTGGGTGTGCATCCAACTCGCTTGCTCACGAAGACCTAGGGCAATTTGAGGAAGCCCATCATTGGAATATACAAGCCAAGTTCTATAACAAAAAATTCCCACTAGTATATGAAAGTGACAACATAGGAGACTCTCTATCATGAAGATCATGGTGCTACTTTGAAGCACAATTGTGGAAAAAGGATAGTAGCATTGCCCCTTCTCTCTTTTCTCTCATTTTTTTTATTTTGGGCTCTTTGGCCTCTTTTTTTTCTTTTTTTTTAGTTTTCGTCCGGAGTCTCATCCTGACTTGTGGGGGAATCATAGTCTCCATCATCCTTTCCTCACATGGGACAATGCTCTAATAATGATGATCATCACACTTTTATTTACTTACAACTCAAGAATTACAACTCGATACTTAGAACAAAATATGACTCTATATGAATGCCTCCGGCGGTGTACCGGGATGTGCAATGATCTAGCTTAGCAAATAACATCAAAAAATGGACAAGCCATGTAAACATCATGCTAGCTACTTTACGATCATGCAAAGCAATATGACAATGATGGAGCGTGTCATAATAAACGGAACGGTGGAAAGTTGCATGGCAATATATCTCGGAATGGCTATGGAAATGCCATAATAGGTAGCTATGGTGGCTGTTTTGAGGAAGGTATAAGGTGGGTGTAAGGCACCGGCGAAAGTTGCGCGGTACTAGAGAGGCTAGCAATGGTGGAAGGGTGAGAGTGCGTATAATCCATGGACTCAACATTAGTCATAAAGAACTCACATACTTATTGCAAATGTCTATTAGTCATTGAAACAAAGTACTACGCGCATGCTCCTAGGGGGGTATATTTTTAGGAAAAGACCATCGCTCGTCCCCGACCGCCACTCATAAGGAAGACAATCAATAAATAAATCATGCTCCGACTTCATCACATAATGGTTCACCATACGTGCCTTCTACGGGAATCACAAACTTTAACACAAGTATTTCTACCAATCCACAATTACTCACTAGCATGACTCTAATATCACCATCTTTATATCTCAAAACAATCATAAGGAATCAAACTTCACATAGTATTCAATGCACTTTATATGAAAGTTTTTATTATATCCCTCTTGGATGCCCATCATATTAGGACTAAATTCATAACCTAAGCAAATTACCATATATTTAAGACTCTCAAAATAATATAAGTGAAGCATGAGAGTTCATCAATTTCTTCAAAATAAAACCACCGCCGTGCTCTAAAAACATAAAAGTGAAGCACTAGAGCAACTACCTAGCTCAAAAGATATAAATGAAGCACATAGGGTATTCTAATAAATTCACGATTAATGTGTGTACCTCTCAAAAGGTGTGTCCAGCAAGGATGATTTTGGGCAAACTAAAAAGAAAAGACTCATATCATACAAGACGCTCCAAGCAAAACACATATCATGTGGTTAATAAAAATATAGCCTCAAGTAAATTTACCGATGGATTGAAGACGAAAGAGGGGATGCCATCCGGGGCATCCCCAGGCTTAGATGCTTGGTTGTCCTCGAATATTACCTTGGGGTGCCTTGGTTATCCCCAAGCTTAGGCTCTTGCCACTCCTTATTCCATAGTCCATCAAATCTTTACCCAAAACTTGAAAACTTCACAACACAAAACTCAACAGAAAACTCGTGAGGTCCGTTAGTATAATAAAACAAATCATTCACTTCGGTACTGTCAAGACAAGATTCATAATTTTTCTCACATGATGCCTACTATACCCTATCATTTCTACCATTTATATTAAGCAATATAAGCCATAGAAACTAGAAAACAAGCAAACTATGCATCAAAAACAGAATCTGTCAAAAACAGAACAGTCTGTGAAGATCTGAATTGAAATCATACTTATGTAACTCCAAAACTTCTGAAAATTAGTAAAACGTAGAAAATTTGTATATAAATCATCTGTAAAAGATTCTCTCATGCTATTGTCAATCTTGTGCTAATATCAAGTACTAAATTCCGACCGATTGTCACTCTGTTGTCTGCTCCCTCTATGCCTCTAAGCATGACACATTTAGATAGATGGTTCTACACACATTTATTTCACAGAAATTAAATTGATCATTGGGATCCCTATCATCCCAACTTAAATTGCAAGAAGGATAGCTGAGAGGCTCATATGGGCACAATGCTTGCGGAAAATTGTTCATAGCTATTCCGTGAAGTAGTACCATCACAAAAGAAAGAAAATTGTGAACTAGTATATTTGATTGGGGACATGGAGTAGCATTCAGTTAACGGTACATACAAAATGTAATAGAAATTACTAGACGGATGGCGTGCTCCGCTGCGCCCGCGCCGGGCTACCGCTATAGATGTGATTTGCATTGCCTATTTTGTGTGTTGTGCATGATGAAGGTGGATAATAGAGATGGACACAAGATTTTTGGTAAACATAGTGGTGTTCACTATAGTGCTTTCCTTCCTTCTTTTAACATAAGTCAAGGTGATTTCACAAAAAAAAACATAAGTAAGGTGTTTCATGTGCTGACAGATTGTTCTGATGTCAGCATATAAGAGCTAATTATCAGCTATACATGATGATGAATACCATCTTATTCTTTCATTGGGAATGATGAATACCATCTGAGTATAGCACATGACCAAACAATCTGTAAGTACAACACTTGACAAAACAATATGCATTGTCGCATGACCACTTCTACAAATATTTCATCTCCATCTAGCAAAACTTATGCAATCCAAGCAAAAAGCGCCAAGAATAGCAAACGGAAAAACGGATTCTCAACTCTTAAGTCTACACGATTAGCCATACAATCATTTAAGGTGCAACTATAATGTAATCACTGAAACAACCTACTCAGAATACTGATTAAAACAACCAAGTTGGTGCAAACAAAATCGGCACCATTCTCTGTTTTTTTCTGAGCCGAAATCGGCACCATTCTGACGATAATGAACATGTTTTGGCACAGGAGAACTAAAAAAAGAAGAGAAACAATTCAAAACTGTCTGAAAGGGAGAGGACACGTGAAGTGAGTATTGACTCAGTGTTATGGCTTATAGTCCTCGCTCATTGGACAGGAGACGCCGTGGTCACATCAATTCACTGATTTAATTCGTGCGCGATCAACCCATCGGAGGGCACTACCTTCTCTTGGCAGGTGGGCAGCGGCCATGGCAATTATAGTAGATGACCTGCCGAGCAAGGTACTGGGGTGGAGGTGGTGAGAGACAGACGACAAAGATGACGCAAGGGCGACCCTGGCTGGAAGGCTGCGACGTGACCAGGAGAAGACAGATAAGGAGTTGGACGTGTGATGGGGTTCGAAGGAGGTGGCGGCAACGGTGGCGAAAAATATTGGGGCAGTTGGATTGGCATTGTAGTTGGAAAGAGTAATGTTCATAAGCATAGAAATTTTACTACTCTCCACATAAGCAAAATTCTTCTCATTCGGAATAGTGGGAGTATCATAAGAAACTCGAATATTATAAATTGTTTCCACATTAATAGAGTAATGTTCAGAAAAAGGATATTCATAATTATGACAAGTTTTATAAATATAATCATCACTACTTTTTATAACATAGGTGTCATCACAATAATCATCATAAGTAGCAACTTTGTTCTCATCATAATCAATTGAAACCTCTTCCAAGATAGTGGAATCATTACTAAATAAAGTCATGACCTCTCCAAATCCACTTTTATCATTATAATAAGATTCAATACCCTCCAAAATAGTGGGATAATTATTATCTAAAGTTGACACTCTTCCAAACCCACTTTCACAAATATTGCAATCATCATAAATAGGAGGCATGCTATCATCGCAATAAATTTGCACATCAAAACTTGGGGGACTAAAAATATCATCTTCATTAAGCATAGCATCCCCAAGCTTGGGACAAACATTAATTGCAGCAAATAAATTCTCAAACATGTCATTCTCATCAAACATAGCATCCCCAAGCTTGGGCCTTTGCATATCATAAGCATAATCACTCTCATCATGAATAGTATGAATAGCACCAATAGTAAAGCAATTATTATCATCACAACTTTCTAAGTTGGTGCCAAAAATATTTTTAAGATTATAAGAAGGATCATTATTTTCCCAATCATAATCATCACAATGAGTAATAGGCATAACAAAATCATCCTCAATAGTTTCTTCGGACATTGTACCATAAGACAAAGAATCAATATCATCATCAAGTATATCATCTTCCACATTTATTTTTGATTTATTCTCATGAGGCATAACAATAATAGGAGCAACATCATTTGGGAGAGATACCTTTTTACCTTTGCTTCTCCATCTTTTCTTTTTCTTCTCCACGTCATGTGTGGGTTTAATCAACTTTTTCTAGCTCCTTATTGATGAGATTGGTTGCATAGTGTAACACCCCCGGTGGTTAGCCACAGTAATCCCATTTCCATAAAGCCAAGTCAGCATGATTATCAGTGCATGATCATCATTAACATCATATTGCATTTCAACTCCTAACCTCAAATTCAAAATTAAATGAGAGTGGAAAATAAAAGTTGTCCAACATAGAAACTAAATTGTTCATTAAATAGCAAGTAAATCAGAGACAATTCTAAAATTGAAACCGACATCATTGGAGTTGGGTAAGTGACTCAAACATCTTCAAACAGCGACTAAAAACAATATTTAATAACCCTTTATTAAATCTAATTTAAGTATGAAATGATGTTTTGCCCAAACTAATTTTAGGTGTTAGGAAATAAAGCACTGGTATTTATGGACCAGGTCACATGTTTTACAAAATTCAATTTGAGCCCTAACTATTTACAAAACAGGGGTATGGATAAATAAAAAGAGAAAAGAAAAGTAAAAAGGAAAAGCCCCCCCCCCCCCGACCAACTGGGCGTGGCCCAGCTGGCCACCAGGCCACCACCCCGGCCGCCAGCCGCCCCCCCCCCCTTTTTAACCACCCCCCGGTCCACCCCAAACCCTAACCTACCCCACTCCCCCCCCCTCTCCCTTCCCCGATCCAAACTGGATCGGATCGGGAGCTCCCGCCCGACGCGCCCCTCGCCGCCTCGCTCTCGCGCCGACGCCGTCGCTAACCGCCGCCGCCGCCGCCTTCGTCCCCGCCTCCACGCCGGCGCTCCTCGTCGAGGCCACCTCACCGTCCCCGTTCCCCCCCTCCCGATCCAGGAGTGGATTCGGGGCGCGTCGCCACAGACGCCGCGCCCGAGCCGCCCGACACCGTCGTCGTTCGCCTCGTCCGGCGCCCCCGTCGCCTCTCCTCGCGCCCTGTCGTCCTCCTCACCCTACCACCACACCGTCGCCCGGCCACCTCTCCCCCCCCCCCTCGATGTGACCCCGCCGCTGCGCCCCCCCCCTCTCCTCTCTTCCACCACGCCGCTCGACGCTCCTCGCGCACCGTCGAGCCGCGCCTCAGCCGCTTCGCTGCTCACCCTTCATTCCCCCATGCGCGCCGTCGGGCCCTGCACCGCTCCTGCCGCGCCTCCCCTCCTCCGGCCGCAGCCGCGCCCCGCGCGCCCCCGCTTGCCCGCGGGCCCCTCCGCCGCCTCCCCTTCTCGCTCGTCGCGCATTCTCCCTTCCTCCCTCCCTCTTTCTTTTCCCTGCTCACCGCCCTCCCACTCCTCGCTTTCCCCCTGCTCTCCCGCCGTCGCCGCTCCCCTCTCCCTCTCTCACGTCACCCCCCCTTCCTTCCGCCCCTTTTCCCTTGCCTGTCCCTGCCCCCCTGTGCCGCTGCAGACGGGGCCCAGCCCCAAAAACGTTTAAAAAAATGAAAAAAAATAAAAATAATTAATTATTAATTAGTTAATTAATTAAGTTAATTAATCCTGATTAGGGTTAATCTAATTAAGTAGTTAGTGTTAATTAAACAGTAATTTAATTAGTTAATCACTAATTAACCTAACAGCCTATGACAGGTGGGACCCCCCTGGTCCTGACGTCATGCTGACGTCAGCAAGACACTGTTTCGGATAATGTTATTTAAATAATTAATTAAATTCCAGAAATTAATAAAAACTTTAGAAAATCATATAAAAATACTCGTACTCAGATGATACTTTGTACATGAAAGTTGCTCGGAACGACGAGACGAATCTTGAATACGCGGTCCTTTCCGCCCGTCACGCGTCCCTAACTATCCGAACTTGCAACCGTTCCCCTCTTATCCTCTGTCCGATAATTCCAAAGACCCGGAAATATCGTCAGATATTCTCCCGCTCCGTCTGTTACGTGTGATGCTGCGTTAGACTACCTACCGACTACCCAGCACCGTGTATCGTATTTGTCATGCTCAGTTTGCTATATATTTATACTGTTTTCCTCCCCCTCTTCTCTCTCGATAGCCCCCGACCCTGACGTCGTCCCCGAGACCGCCAGCTCCCGGATCCCGAAGACACCATAGACGACCTTGCCCTTGCCGCCGAGCCAACCAGGCAAGCCCCTCCCTTGAGCATACCGAATCGCCCATTCTAAATTCCTCATCGCTTGCATTAGAATTACTGCTGCTGCTTGCTTTACCTATTCTGATGCATAGCCTGTTCATTGAACCTACTGTTGTTATATTTACCTGCATATCCTAAACTGCTTAGTTTAGGCTGGGTAGAGACCTTCAGTGACCCACTTATCCCGCCCTGCCGCGCTGGATCGTCAGAAGACCCGATCAACGGATTGAGGACCAGGCCCCGACACCGCACATCACCCCCCTTAGTTGTAACGACACTGCACATCGCGTTACTATCGAGTGCCGAGGGTGAAACCTCTTGTATCACTTCTGATGTTAACTTTGTAAGTAGCTATTCGGTCGTGGTCATCGAGGGTGATTCCTCCTTCAACGCTTCCGATAACGACGCTGTCCTACAACACCTCAAGTGTGGACCCAGTGAGGGTGATTCCTCCTATTCACCTTGACGGATACATCGAGTGGGAATTCAATGAGGGTGATACCTCGGATTCCCTGATGTTTATGGACCACACGGATACTTGGACCTACAATGTTCTTGGAAAGGCGGTTCGACCCTGAGGGGTTACCCCGCGTGTGATTTGAGGCGGGTTGCCAGTGTGGTGCCCCGAGTGGTGAATACGAGGCGCGGGCCGGCATTCTTAACCCTTGCCGCAAGTCCCTCGACGGGGCGACGGGTGCACATCTTTCGTGAGTCTCTGCTCGTTACCCGCAAGCCCCTAGTCCTAGCGATTTGGATATTTGATCCGAGCAGGCCTCTGGTCTGATAGCACTAACCATCACGTGGGCATAGTATGGGCGTTCTGCATCGTAGCATCAGCCGAAAGCTCGTGTCAGACGTCTAGTTCAAGCCTTGCGGCCGGGACGGACCGGCGCCCCCCCCTGGTGCCTGGCTTCCCCCTGCACGCAACGACTCGGAGTGCACAGAGCGATGGCCCAAGACCTCTGAGCGCTTGGATGTAGACCGACGGGGACCTCTCTTGCTAGCTGTAGGTAGGGGTTGCGATGTGTCGTTTGGCCGAGCCGGGCATGACCAGGAAGTGTTGTCCGGCCGAAGTTAATCGAGCGTTGGGTAAGTTGGTGCACCCCTGTAGGGAAAACATTTCTATCGATAGCCGGTCCTACGGTAAAGGACACTCGGGAGTTGTATCCTGATTGATACAATTTAGAACTGGTACCTGTGATGAGACCTGTATATTATGGCTCTGGGATTGCTTTCTCAGGGACGTCGAGAAGGGATCTCAGACGAGGTTGAATGAATGTATGCTCTGGATTGCTTCCCTCAGGGAGTCAGAAAGGATCTCGGGGTGAGGTTGATATTATTATCTGCTACATTATATGGTATGTTCTACTCTCTTCTACTGCTGCAAACCGCTGAAGATGCTAGTCTTCGATAGGACTAGGCCTTCTCTCTATTCTGGCATTTCTGCAGCCCAGTCCACATATACAGCCTCCCCCCTTGAAAAATGTTGCATATGTAGTGTAGATCCTTGCTTGCTGAGTACTTCTGAGTACTCACGGTTGCTTTGTTTTCCTTTTTCTCCCCATTCAGTTTGACGTGACCAGAGGACGGAGCCCCCTGAGACAGTGCCGACCCCGACTCGTTACTACTACTACCCAGAGGATGGATACTACTACGAGTTAACTGACGACCAGGAGTAGTGATCGGAGGGTCCCAGGCAGGAGGCCTACGCCTTTCGATCGTAGTTTTTATTTTGCCCCGCTTTCTAAAGGCCTTTCTGTTTCTCTTTTATATCTGTCTCTCATGATATCTGATGCTTCCGCTGACGCTTGTACGCAAGCTTGTATTCGAGCCCTCGAGGCCCCTGGCTTGTATATAAAGCTTGTATACTTATTTATGTTTTAGAGTTGTGTTGTGATCTCTCCCGTGAGTCCTTAGGCTTGATCTTGTGCATTTGCGTGTATGATTATTGCACGTCGGGCCCGGAGTCACAAGTTGGTATCAGAGCCGACTGATGTAGGAACCCCCTTTCAACTCCTTGGCCGAAGTTGAGTCTAGAAACCGAAAAAACTGTTTTTTACTACTTGGCTGTGGTGGCTTACGGGCCCACGTCGCCAATTGGGTGGTTTAGGATCTTTTACTCCTCGACCTTTACTCTGGACTCTGATCTCTCTTCCTTCGGTTACAAAAGTTTACTAACTCCAGCATTAGGTTCGTCGTGATCACATCCAACCGGAGATTCTGGAATCATCCCCCTTGCTTCAAGATGGTGGGCCAGTTCTGCTTACAGGATCCTCTTATCGAGGGCACCCTTGTTGTCACTTGCAGATTCCTCGCTCCAACAGTTTTCTCCCGACGTTATGTAGCCCTTTGCTATGTCTCGTTGTGAACTTCCTTACCGGCTGCCTGCGCGCCGCTATTGTCTAGCCTTCTCCTTTCAGCAGTCGTAATGCCGGTTTGTAACCGAGACTATGTGTGGATTTGAATGTCTGGTGTGCGTATGAGAAGTATCTATTGCCTTCCTTCTGTCGTGCGTGTTACTTCATGAAATTTCCATACACATGCAGTTTTACCTGCTAAACTGCCCTGTTGATTTGGCAGGATGGCTGACGATCCTCCACTCCACCCTATATTGCCGCAAATGATGTCAGCAGTTTGAACTCAACCGTCAGCAGTTTGAACTCCACCGTCAGTTTATGACCGGAGTATTGACTCAGTTCCCAACTCGGAATGCTCAACAACAGAATGCTCCAATAACTCTGCCAGAATTTGTGCGCCTCAATCCGTCCGTTTTCCGCAACTCCACCAATCCTATGGATGCTGATGATTGGCTTCGTGACATCCTGTTTGAGATGGAGTCAGCTAATGTTGCCCCTGCCAGTTATGTCACCTTTGCGACATTCCACTTAAAGGGTCCGGCTGCCCAATGGTGGGAAAGCCACAAGGGTATGTTGCCTGTAGAGACTGTAATCACTTGGCAGGAATTTCAGTCAGCTTTTCGTGCACGGTACATTCCTCAAGGTCTGATAGATCAGAAGAAGCAGCAGTTTCGCAAACTCACACAGGGCACAATGACTGTGGATGAATATCAGAGGAAATTTCTCGAGTTATCCCGCTATGCTGAGGATGACGTTAACACTGACGCCCGCAAGCAGGATAAATTCCGTGAAGGACTCCGTACTGACATAAAACTCGCACTTGCAGTCCTTGATTGTACAGACTTCGAAATGCTTGTCAGCAAATCTTTCCAAATTGAAACAGCTCTGACTGAATGCCAGGAGTCGCTCAAGCGCACTCATGAAGCTGGCTCATCCTCGGGTCAGCCTGTTCAGAAACGTCGAGTGTGGATCCCGCACAATGTTCATCACCGACCTGCTCCAACACCGAGGCCGTCTTATGTTGCACCCCGCCTGCCTCCGCCGCCGAGACAGCTAGTGACTCAGGGCGGACAGTCCCCTGCTGTAGCTCCTCCCCATAATGATCAGAATTGCTTCAAGTGTGGTCAACCAGGGCACCGTGCTACCAATTGCCGTCCGAACCAAAATCGAGATGCCCGAGCTCGTCAGCCCAGGAATCCCAATGCCAAACCTTCTGCTGTTATACTGGGCCATGCTAACCATGTCAATACAGAAGAGGCTCAGAAAGAACCAACCATTGTGATGGGTACCCTCCCGATTAATTCAGTTGCAGCTTCTGTCCTTTTCGACTCAGGAGCATCACATTCCTTTGTGTCTCAACAATTTGCTCAGCGGCATGAGCTACATCTAGAGCTGTTACCCACACCGTTAGAGATTATCACCCCCCGTTCCAGGTGGCAAACCAAGATGGTAAGTCACAACAATCAGATAAAAATTGAAGGGTTGATGTTCTCTGCTTCCCTTATTGCTCTTGGACCTTCCGACATAGACATCATTCTCGGTATGGACTGGTTGACTGCCCATAATGCTTTGATTGATTGCGCTACTAAGACAGTCCAGCTCACTCACCCTTCTGGCCAGACAGTCAAATACTCAGCCCGAATAGCTCAGGATGCTGAGAGCCAGATGTATGTTCTGAATGCATTGAATGCTTCACCGCTTGAAGGCATCGAGAACGTTCCCGTTGTACGCGATTTTCAAGATGTCTTTCCAGAAGAACTTCCAGGAATTCCCCCTGCCAGAGCTGTTGAGTTTGTCATTGACTTGAAACCAGGCACAACTCCTATTGCGAAGCGCCCTTATAAGATGCCTCCGCATCATCTTCTCGAACTTAAGGAAGAAATCGACACGTCACTTAAGAAAGGTTTCATCCGCCCCAGTTCCTCTGCTTGGGGAGCACCTTCACTCTTCGTTAAGAAGAAGGATGGAACTAACCGATTGGTTCAGGATTATCGACCAATCAACCAAGCAACAATTCAGAACAAGTATCCGCTTCCTCGGATCAATGATTTGTATGATCAACTTGTTGGTTCCTCAGTATTCTCTAAGCTTGATTTGAGATTGGGTTATCATCAGATCCGTGTTCGTGAAGAGGATATTCCGAAGACTGCTTTTGTTACTCGCTATGGCTCTTATGAGTACACTGTCATGTCATTTGGCTTAACAAATGCTCCAGCCACATTCTCCCGTCTGATGAATTACATCTTCATGGATTACCTCGACAAGTTCGTCGTGGTATATCTAGATGATATTCTGGTTTATTCAAAGAATAAGGAAGAACATGCTGAACACCTCCGTCTTGTACTGGAAAGGCTCCGAGAACACCAACTGTATGCCAAATATTCTAAATGTGAATTCTGGCTGTCTGAAGTGACATATCTCGGCCATGTGATTTCGAAAGATGGCATTGCCGTTAACCCAGAACGAGTTCAGGCTATTCTTGACTGGACTCCTCCGAAGAACGTCAAGCAAGTGAGAAGTTTTCTCGGTCTTGCAAGTTATTGCCGTCGTTTTGTTGAGAATTTTTCTAAGATTGCTAAGCCGTTGACTGATCTGCTTCACAAGGGCGTTAAGTTTGAATGGACAGAAAAATGTCAGGAAAGTTTTCAAACACTCAAGGACAAGCTAACTTCTGCTCCAGTTCTTGCTCCTCCAGATTCTCGCAAAGACTTTGTGATCTATTGTGACGCATCCCGTGAAGGATTAGGCTGTATCCTAATGCAAGAGCGTAAAGTGATTGCCTATGGCTCTCGTCAGTTGCGACCGCATGAAGAGAATTATCCGGTACATGATCTAGAACTAGCTGCTGTCATCTATGCACTGCAGTTGTGGCGACATTATCTCCTCGGTAATCGTTGCGAGATCTACACGGATCATAAAAGTTTGAAGTACTTGTTCACTCAGCCATCTCTGAATCTCCGTCAGCAAAGATGGATGGAGACCATTGCGGACTATGACTTGGGTATTTCTTATACCCCTGGCAAGGCTAATGTAATGGCTGATGCGTTGAGCCGTAAATCCTATTGCTGCGAACTTGAGGTTCAGCTAGAGCAACCACTTCTGTATGAAGAGCTTCGAAAGCTAAATCTCGAGATAGTTCCCCAAGGATACCTAAAAACCTTGGTTGTTGAACCAGACCTTGAGAAAGCTGTTAAGAATGCGCAAGCTAAAGATGCTGAAATTGATCTGATGAAGAAAGACCTTCACCTTGTAAAGTACAGGGATTTCTCGCTGTCTGAAGGTGGAACCTTGTATTTCAGAGACCGCATTGTAGTACCTCGCTTTGAGCTTATGACTGACAAAGTCATGAAGGAGGCACATGATACCCCGCTGTCTATTCATCCGGGTAGCACCAAGATGTATCGAGATCTCCGTCAAAGGTACTGGTGGTCTAGAATGAAGCAAGACATTGCTCGATATGTTGCTGAATGTGATGTGTGTCGACGCGTTAAAGCAGAACATCAGAAGCCTGCTGGAATTCTGCAACCACTTTCTATTCCTTTATGGAAATGGGATAAGGTTCAGATGGATTTCATTACAGGACTTCCCAGGTCACAGAAGGGTCACGATGCTATTCTTGTCGTTGTCGACCAACTCTCCAAAGTTGCACACTTTCTGCCTGTCAAGGAGACGATCACTGCTAGTCAGTTAGCAGAGTTATATATCTCCAGAATTGTTTCACTCCACGGTATTCCGAAAGAGATCAGTTCAGACCGTGGCAGCATATTCACTGGTCATTTCTGGGAAAGTTTCCAAAAGGCTATGGGAACTCATATTACCTGGAGTTCAGCTTATCATCCTCAATCCCAAGGCCAAGTTGAACGAGTTAATCAAGTGCTTGAAGATATGCTACGAGCTTGTGTTATATCGTTTGGCAAGAAGTGGGAAGAATCTCTTCCATATGCCGAGTTCTCCTATAACAACAGCTATCAAGCCAGCTTGAAAATGGCCCCCTTTGAAGTTCTCTATGGACGTAAGTGTCGAACCCCTCTGAATTGGTCAGAAACTGGGGAACGACCGCTCGTGGGTCCAGATATTATTCAACACGCCGAAAGAACAGCCGAATTGTCCGGGAAAATCTCAAGGCGCTCAGGCCGCAGAAGAGCAACTATGATCGCAACGATGGGGGTTTGACTTATCAACCTGGTGATCAGGCTTATCTTCGTGTCACTCCTATGAAGGGCACTCACCGTTTTGGAATCAAGGGCAAGTTAGCTCCACGCTACATTGGTCCTTTCCGCATTATTGCTAGACGTGGGTCAATGGCATATAAATTGGAATTGCCGCCGCGATTCTCTCATATCCACGACGTCTTCCATGGTCGCAACTTCGTAAATGCTTCAAGGAATCTCCGCACCGATCTGTGGATCACGAGATGTGCTTGAATTGCAAGATGATCTATCTTATAAGGAGCATCCGATCCGAATTCTCGATGAAGCTGAACGTCGAACCCGTCAGAAGGTTACCAAGTTCCTCAAGTGCATGGTCAAATCATACTGAAAATGAAGCCACTGGGAACGCGAGGATAATCTTCGTGCGGAATACCCCGAACTTTTTCTTCTACTTCTTAATTCTCGGGACGAAAATTCTTGTTATTAGAGGAGATTTGTAACACCCCCGGTGGTTAGCCACAGTAATCCCACTTCCCATAAAGCCAAGTCAGCAGTGATTATCAGTGCATGATCATCATTAACAATCATATTGCATTTCAACTCCTAACCTCAATTCAAATTAAATGAGAGTGGAAAATAAAGTTGTCCAACATAGAAACTAAATTGTTCATTAATAGCAAATAAATCAGAGACATTCTAAAATTGAAACCGACACCATTGGAGTTGGGTAAGTGACTCAAACATCTTCAAACACGCGACTAAAACATATTTAATAACCCTTTATTAATCTAATTTAAAGTATGAAATGATGTTTTGCCCAAACAATTTTAGGTGTTAGGAAATAAAGCACTGGTATTTATGGACAGAGGTCACATGTTTTACAAAATTCAATTTGAGCCCTAACTATTTACAAAATAGGGGTAGGATAAATAAAAAAGAGAAAGAAAAGTAAAAAGGAAAAGCCCCCCCCCGGACCAACTGGGCGTGGCCCAGCTGGCCACCAGCCACCACCCAGGCCGCCCACCGCCCCCCCCCCTTTTTAACCCCCCCGTCCACCCCAAACCCTAACCTACCCCACTCCCCCCCCCTCTCCTTCTCCCCGATCCAAACTGGATCGGGATCGGGAGCTCCCGACCGACAGCGCGCCCCGTCGCCGCCTCGCTCTCACGCCGACGCCGTCGCTAACCGCCGCCGCCGCCCCACCTCTTCGTCCCCGCGCCCCACCCGCCTCCTCGTCACACCTCACTCACCGTCCCTTCCCCCCCTCCTTCCAATGTATCGCCCTTCCCACAACGACGCCCCGCCCGACCTACCGTCGTCGTGTCGCCTCGTCGGCGCCGCCCGTCGCCTCTCCGTCGACCCTGTCGCCTCCCTCACCCACCACCACACACCGTCGCCGGCCAGCCTCTCCCCCCCCCCTCGATGTGAGCCCCGGCCGCTGCGCCCCCCCCTCTCCTCTCTTCCACCACGCCGCTCGACGCTCGCGCACTCGCGAGCCGCGGCCTCACCGCGTCGCGCTCACCCGTCATTCCCCATGCGCGCCGTCGGGGCCCTGCACCGCTCCTGGCCGCGCCTCCCCTCCGGCCGCAGCCACGCCCCGCGCGCGCTGCCCGCGGCCCCGCCGCCGCCGCCCCTGCGCGCGCTCGCGCATCGCCGTCCGCGCCCGCGTCTGGTGCCCGCGCACGCGCCCTGCCCAGCGCCGCGCTGGTGCCCCCTGCTTGCCCGCCGCGCCGCGCCCGCAGCGCCCGCGCGCACGCACCCCCCCCGATCGGCCCCCTGTGCCGCTGACCGGTGGGCCCTGCCCCCCTGTGCCGCTGACAGACGGGGCCCAGCCCCAAAAACGTTTAAAAAAAAATTGAAAATAAAAATAAAAATAATTAAATTAATTAATTAATTAATTAATTAGTTAATTAATTAAGTTAATTAATCCTGATTAGGTTAATCTAATTAAGTAGTTAGTGTTAATTAAACAGTAATTTAATTAGTTAATCACTAATTAACCTAACAGCCTATGACAGGTGGGACCCACTGGTCCTGACGTCATGCTGACGTCATGCTGACGTCAGCAAGACACTGTTTCGGATAATGTTAATTTAAATAATTAATTAAATTTCAGAAATTAATAAAAACTTTAGAAAATCATATAAAATAATCCGTAGCTCAGATGAAAATACTTTGTACATGAAAGTTGCTCGGAACGACGAGACGAATCTGAATACGCGGTCCGTTCGCCCGTCACGCGTCCCTAACTATCCGAACTTGCAACCGTTCCCCTCTTATCCTCTGTCCGATAATTCCAAAGACCCGGGAAATATCGTCAGATATTCTCCCGCTCCGTCTGTTACGTGTGATGCTGCGTTAGACTACCCCTAGCACCGTGTATCGTATTTGTCATGCTCATGTTTGCTATATATTTATACTGTTTCCTCCCCCTCTTCTCTCTCGATAGCCCCCGACCTTGACGCCGTCCCCGAGACCGACGCAGCTCCGGATCCCGAAGACACCATAGACGACCTTGCCCTTGCCGCCGAGCAACCAGGCAAGCCCCTCCCTTGAGCATACCGATATCGCCCATTCTAAATTCCTCATGCTTGCATTAGAATTACTGCTGCTGTTGCTTTACCTATTCTGATGCATAGCCTGTTCATTGTAACCTACTGTTGATATTTACCTGCATATCCTAAACTGCTTAGTTTAGGCTGGGTAGAGACCTATCAGTGACCCCACTTATCCCGACTGCCGCGCTGGATCGTCAGAAGACCCGATCAACGGGATTGAGGACCAGGCCCCGACACCGCACATCACCCCCCTTAGTTGTAACGACACTGCAGCGTTACTATCGAGTGCCGAGGGTGAAACCTCTTGTAGCACTTCTGATGTTAACTCTGTAGAGTAGCTATTCGGTCGTGGTCATCGAGGGTGATTCCTCCTTCACCGCTTCCGATAACGACGCTGTCCTACAACACCTCAAGTGTGGACCCAGTGAGGGTGATTCCTCCTAGTTCACCTTGACGGATACATCGAGTGGGAATTCAATGAGGGTGATACCTCGGATTCCCTGATGTTATGGACACACGGATACTTGGACCTTACATTGTTACTTGGAAAGGCGGGTCGACCCTGAGGGGTACCCGCGTGTGATGTGAAGGCGGGTTGCCAGTGTGGTGCCCGAGTGGTGAATACGAGGCGCGGCCGGGCATTCTTAACCCTTGCCGCAAGTCCTCGAGACGGGGCGACGGGGTCACATCTTTCGTGAGTCTCTGCTCGTTACCGCAAGCACCTAGTCCTAGCGATTTGGATATTTGATCCGAGCAGGCCTCTGGTCTGATAGCACTAACCATCACGTGGGCATAGTATGGGCGTTCTGCATCGTAGCATCAGCCGAAAGCTCTGTCAGACGTCTAGTTCAGCCTTGCGGCCGGGACGGACCGGCGCCCCCCTGGTGCCTGGCTTCCCCCTGCACGCAACGACTCGGAGTGCACAGGGCGATGGCCCAAGACCTCTGAGCGCTTAGGATGTAGACCGACGGGGACCTCTCTGCTGAGCTGTAGGTAGGGTTGCGATGTGTCGTTTGGCCGAGGCCGGGCATGACCCAGGAAAGTGTGTCCGGCCGAAGTTAATCGAGCGTGTTGGGTAAGTTGGTGCACCCCTGCAGGGAAGAACATTTCTATCGATAGCCGGTCCTACGGTAAAGGACACTCGGAGTTGTATCCTGATTGATACAATTTAGAACTGGATACCTGTGATGAGACCTGTATATATGGCTCTGGGATTGCTTCTCGCAGGGAGTCGAGAAGGGATCTCAGGACGAGGTTGATGAATGTATGGCTCTGGGATTGCTTTCTCGCAGGGAGTCGAGAAAGGATCTCTGGGTGAGGTTGATACTATTACTGCTACATTATATGGTATTGTTCTACTCTCTTCTACTGCTGCAAGACCGCTGAAGATGCTAGTCTTCGATAGGACTAGGCCTTCTCTCTATTCTGGCATTTCTGCAGCCCAGTCCACATATACAGCCTCCCCTTGAAAATGTTGCATATGTAGTGTAGATCCTTGCTTGCTGAGTACTTCTGAGTACTCACGGTTGCTTTGTTTTCCTTTTTCTCCCCATATCAGTTTGACGTGACCAGAGGACGGAGCCCCCTGAGACAGATGCCCCGACGATCGTTACTACTACTACCCAGAGGATGGATACTACTACGAGTTGACTGACGACTAGGAGTAGGATCGGAGGGTCCCAGGCAGGAGGCCTACGCCTTTCGATCGTAGTGTTTTATTTTGCCCCGCCTTTCTAAAGGCCTTTCTGTTTCTCTTTTATATCTGTACTCAGATATCTGATGCTTCCGCTGACGCTTGTACGCAAGCTTATGTATTCGAGCCCTCGAGGCCCCTGGCTTGTAATATAAAGCTTGTATGACTTTATTTATGTTTTAGAGTTGTGTTGTGATATCTTCCCGTGAGTCCTTAGGCTTGATCGTGTGCATTTGCGTGTATGATTAGTGCACGGTCGGGCCCGGGGAGTCACACATAGGGAGCTCATTCTCATAACATGTTTCATCACGAGGGACAATAGGAGGGAAAGTGGAGAGCTTTACCCTTTCATTAGTATTTCTTTTATATTCTATTGGTTCTCCCATCTTTCTATAGTTGGCAATATAAGCATTTTCTTTGCAATTTACCATGCAAAACATATATAATTCTTTAAGAGTAGTTTCAACATGGTCGGTGAATATGAACGCTTCAAACCAACTATTTTTGTGTGACAATTCTTCACACCCCGAAAATAAACAAAGTTCATTATAAAGTTCAAGGGTGATCTAGTTATTGCTATATTTGGATACGATTCGGTCATGAAAAAGTGTGCATTGGAAATTAAGATGACCAACTCTATTGCAAAGTTCACAAGTAATGGGATGAAGAGAGCATAATTTTGTAGCAAATTTATCTATCACCTTAAGCCACCGATTGAATTCATCATGTTTATGCTTCTTACAATATTTATCATCCCTATAAGCCATGTCTTCACAAACTCTATTCATTCCACAAAAATTGACATGCTTATAAGAAACTTCTTTATCATGACTAGTGCAATCATCATTAGTATCATGAATATTCATAGCAAGCAAACTAACAACATTGCAGTCATGTTTATCATTCAAAGATTTAGTGCCAAACAATTTATGGACTTCTTCTTCTAACACTTGAGAACAATTTTCCTTTCCATCATTTTCACGAAAGACATTAAAAAGATGAAGCATATGAGGCAACCTCAAATCCTTTTTTTTGTAGTTTTCTTTTATGAACTAAACTAGTGATAAAACAAGAAACTAAAAGATTCAATTGCAAGATCTAAAGATATACCTTCAAGCACTCACCTTCCCGGCAACGGCGCCAGAAAAGAGCTTGATGTCTACTACGCAACCTTCTTCTTGTAGACTCGTGTTGGGCCTCCAAGCGCCGAGTTTTCTAGGACAGTAGCAAATTTCCCTCAAGTGGATGACCTAAGGTTTATCAATCCATGGGAGGCGTAGGATGTCTCTCTCAAACAACCCTGCAACCAAATAACAAAGAGTCTCTTGTGTCCCCAACACACCCAATACAATGGTAAATTGTATAGGTGCACTAGTTTGGCGAAGAGATGGTGATACAAGTGTAATATGGATGGTAGATATAGGTTTTTGTAATCTGAAAATATAAAAATAGAAAGTTAGCAAGTAACAAAAGTGAGCAAAAATGGTATTGCAATGCTTGGAAACAAGGCCTAGGGTTCATAGTTTCACTAGTGCAAGTTCTCTCAACAATGATAACATAATTGGATCACATAACAATCCCTCAACGTGCAACAAAGAATCACTCCAAAGTTTCTATCGGAGAACGTAGGACGAAAACGTGCATCGACCCCTATGCATAGATTACCCCAATGTCACCTCGGGAATCCGCGAGTTGAGTGCCAAAACACACATCAAGTGAATCAATAGAACATCCCATTGTCACCACAGATATCCCATCGCAAGACATACATCAAGTGTTCTCAAATCCAATACTCAATCCAACATACCGAAACCTCAAAGAGCAAGACTCAATTCATCACAAGAAGGTAGAGGGGGAGAAACACCATATGATCCAACTATAATAACAAAGCTCGCGGTACATCAAAATCGTGCCAAATCAAGAACACGAGAGAGAGAGATCAAACACATAGCTACTGGTACATACCCTCAGGCCCGAGGGTGAACTACTCCCTCCTCGTCATGGAGACCGCCGGGATGATGAAGATGGCCACTGGTGATGGTTTCCCCTCCGGCAGGGTTCCGGAACGGGCTCCCGATTGGTTTTTCGTGGCTACAGAGGCTTGCAGCGGTGGAACTTCCGATCTAGGTGTCTTTCTGGAGGTTCTAGGATTTATAGGAATTTTTGACGTCGATTTCACGTCAGGGGGGGTCCACGGGGCAGCGGCAAGGCAGGGGGGTGCGCCCTAGGGGGGGCGCCCGCCACCCTTGTGGCTGCCTCGGGACTCCTCTGGTCTATCTCTGATGCCCTGTGGGTCTCTTCTGGTCCATAAAAAATCATCGTAAAGTTTCAGCTTGTTTGGACTCCGTTTGGTACTCCTTTTCTGTAAAACTCAAAAACAAGAAAAAAACAGAAACTGGCATTGGGCTCTAGGTTATTAGGTTAGTCCCAAAAATAATATAAAATAGCATATAAAACATCCAAAACAGATAATATAATATCATGTAACAATAAAAAATTATAGATATGTTGGAGACGTATCAGGTCCTTTTCCGGCAATCCGACGGAGGGGGATTCGATCACGAAGGGCATCTACATCAACCGTATTGCCCCTCCAATGAAACGTGAGTAGTTTACCACGGACCTACGGGTCCATAGCTAGTAACTAGATGGCTTATTTTCTCTCTTTGATTCTCAATACCATGTTCTCCTCGATGTTCTTGGAGATCCATCCGATGTAATATTCTTTTGCGGTGTGTTTGTCGAGATCCGATGAATTGTGGATTTATGATCAGATTATCTATGAATATTATTTTAATCTTTTCTGAATTCTTTTATGCATGATCTCATATCTTTGTATTTCTCTTCGAATTATCGGTTTGGTTTGGCCAACTAGATTGGTATTTCTTGCAATGGGAGAGGTGCTTAGTTTTGGGTTCAATCTTGCGGTGTCCTCACCCAGTGACATAATAGGGGTAGCGAGGCACGTATTGTATTGTTGCCATCGAGGATAAAAAGATGGGGTTTTCATCATATTGCTTGAGTTTATCCCTCTACATCATGTCATCTTACTTAAGGCGTTACTCCGTTCTTTATGAACTTAATACTCTAGATGCATGCCGGATAGCGGTCGATGTGTGGAGTAATAGTAGTAGATGTAGAATCGTTTCGGTCTACTTGACACGGACGTGATGCCTATATGCGTAATCATTGCCTTGCTGTAATTTATTTAATTTTCTTTTGTTTTATGTTTTGGCAATATTATATACCTATCTCTATCAGATCTCACCTTTGCAATTGACCGTGAAGGGATTGACAACCCCTTTATCGCGTTGGGTGCAAGTGTTTGATTGTTTGTGCAGGTGCGTAGATTGGGGACTTGCTTGTACCTCCTACTGGATTGATACCTTGGTTCTCTAACTAAGGGAAATACTTATCTCTACTTTGCTGCATCACCCTTTCCTCTTCAAGGGAAAAACCAACGCAAGCTCAAGAAGTAGCAGGAAGAATTTCTGGCACCGTTGCTGGGGACGTCTACATCAAGCCTACCAAGTACCCATCATAAACTCTCATCTCTTGCATTACATTATCCGCCATTTGCCTCTCGTTTTCCTCTCCCCCACTTCTAAAATGATTTTCAGAAAAATACAAAAAGATTTACCTTTTTATCTGCCTTCTTTCCATTTGCCCTTATGTCTTACTTGGTTTGTTTGCTCGTTTGCTTGGCATAATTGTGTATTTTATTGAAAATTAGTAAGCAAAGAGTTTATGGATCCTCATCCACTTGCTAATCTTTTTAAGAGATCCAATTATGATGAACCTATTGCTATAGAGTTGAGTGCACTAGATTATCTTTATGAAGTTTTGCTTGAAATTCGTGAATCTGAAAATTGTGATGAAGTGTTAAAAGAAGAAATTTATGAAGTGATTCACGATAGCTCCTTGGATGAAAATCATGATTGCAATAGTTCTACTATAAATTCTATTAATGTTAGTTGTGCTAATGATATGCAAAACCCTAAGCTTGGGGATGCTAATTTTGCTATGTCCACTACTTGTTGCAATGATCATGATTGGGGTGATTTTTCTTATGATCTTGAAAATTTATTTAAGCCTCATGATGAATATGTTTGCAATAATATTGAAAGTGTGTCCGGCCAGAGTGATCGAGCGTGTTGGGTAAAGTGGTGCACCCCTGCAGGGAAGTATATCTATTCGAATAGCCGTGTCCACAATAATAGGATGACATGGAGTTGTATCCCGATCTACAAAACTAGAACTGGATACTGGAGATGATAATTGGATATGATGGCTCGAGGATTGCTTTCTCGCTGGGAGTCGAGAAAGGATCTCTGGGTGTTAAAACTACAACATGCTTGCTACTTATAATATGCTAATCTGCACCTTCTAGTGCTGCAAGATGCTACAAGATGCTAGTCTTCGATAGGCTAGTCTTTCCCCTCTATTCTGGCATTCTGCAGTTTAGTCCAAAGATATAGCCCCATTCCTTTGATACTGATGCATACTTAGTATAGATCTGATCTAAGTGTTGCGAGTACTTTGGATGAGTACTCACGATTGCTTTGCTACCTCTTTTCTCCTCTACCCGATTGCTGCGATCAGATGACGGATCCTAGGAGCCAGACGACACCACCAATGACTACTACTAGCCCGACGGAGCCTTCTTCTACGTGGAGACCGCCGATGACTGCTACTTCTAGAGCTTGCATTGGTTTTTTCCTCGAAGAGGAAAGGGTGATGCAGCAAAGTAGAGATAAGTATTTCCCTCAGTTAGAGAACCAAGGTATCAATCCAGTAGGAGACAACGCACAAATCACCGAATACCTACACAAACAATCAAACAACTTACACCCAACGCGATAAAGGGGTTGTCAATCCCTTCACGGTTACTTGCAAAAGTGAGATCTAATAGAGATAGACAACGTAATGAATTATGTTTGTTCATATTCACATAGAAGTTATATTGTCACGGATCCTTCAACATGTGGTGCTTGCTCAATATCTTTGCTAGCCAAAAATCCGCACTAAGTAGAGATACTACTTGTGCATCCAAAAACCTTAAACCCAAACTCATGTTTTGAGAGTCCACCATACCTACCTATGGATTGAGTAAGATCCTTCAAGTAAGTTGTCATCGGTGCAAAAAGGGCAATAAAAATTGCTCCTAAATGTGTTTGATCCTTTAGTGTAAGGGAAAATAAGCGTTGTACAAAATTGTATGGCAAAGTAATAAAAGTGACGGACTGCATAATAAAGGTTGCGATCATAAGGGGCAATATAACATGATGTTCTTTTGCATTAAGAGATTGTGCATACAAAACCAAAAAGCGCAAGACAACCTCTGCTTCCCTCTGCGAAGGGCCTATCTTTTACTTTTATGTATTTACTTTTTATGCAAGAGTCAAAGTATTTTACCCTATTCCTTTTTATTTTCTCTTTGGCAAGCATCATGTCGTGGGGAAAGATCTAGGCACATATACCCAGTTGGATATGATTGAGCATGAGTTATTATTGTTGACATCGCCCTTGAGGTGACTAAGTTGGGAGGCGAAACTATAAGCCCCTCTCTTTCTATGTGTCCGGTTGAAACTTTTTGCTCACATATATGTTATGAGTGTTAGTAATCATAGAAGATTAAATGATGATTGAGTATGTGGACTTGCCAAAAGGCTCTGATATGAAACCCTCCCTGAAAATATGATGAATTGGAGTTGCAAAGTTGAATGACAACATAGTTTGTTGGTTTTCAATAAAGTTTATGCTTTTTACTTCGATGTTGTGATGAACTGTTACTTGTTCATGAGAAGTTATATGATAAAGCTTTATGATAAAATTTGTTGCTGTTATAATAATAAGCATGATGCTACTATGTCCGTGTTTTATTTTTATCGACACCTCTCTCTCTCTCTAAACATGTGGACATGATTTTCGATATCGGCTTTCGCTTGAGGACAAGCGAGGTCTAAGCTTGGGGGAGTTGATACGTCCATTTTGCATCATGTTTTCCTAGTGTTATTTATAATGTTTTTACGCATAATAACACTTTATGGAGTAATTCTAATGCCTTTTATCTCATAATATACAAGGTTTACACAAAGAGGGAGAATGCCGGTAGCTGGAATTCTGGACCTGAAAAAGCTATGTCAGAGATACCTATTCTGCACATCTCCAAATGAGCTAAAATTTTAAGGAGAATTATTTTGGAATATATATCAAATATTGGAGAAAAGAACTACCAGAGGGGGCTGCCAGGTGCCCACAAGACACCAGGGCGTGCCCTGGTGGGTGGTGGGCAACCCAGCCCACCTCCGATGCCCATCTTCGGGTAGAAAAAACAAGAAGAGGACTTTTGGGATGGACCGCCGCCGTCTCGAGGCGGAACTTGGGCAGGAGCACTTTTGCCCTCCTGCGGAGCGATTCCTCCGGGGGAACTTCCCTCCCGGAGGGGGAAATAGAAGCCATCGTCATCACCAACAACCCTCTCATCTTTGGGAGGCCAATCTTCATCAACATCTTCAATAGCACCATCTCATCTCAAATCCTATTTCATCTCTTGTGTTCAATCTTTGTAACGGAACCTCAGATTGGTACCTGTGGGTGACTAGTAGTGTTGATTACATCTTGTAGTTGATGCTATATGGTTTATTTGGTGAAAGATTATGTGTTCAGATCCATTATGCTATTCAATATCCCTCTGATCTTGAGCATGAATATTATTTGTGAGTAGTTACCTTTGTTTTTTGGGCCACGAGAGAAGTCATGTTGCAAGTAATCATGTGAATTTGATATTCGTTCAATATTTTGATGATATGTATGTTGTGATTCCCTTAGTGGTGTTATGTGAACGTCGACTACATGACACTTCACCATCTTTGGGCCTAAGGGAATGCATTGTGGAGTAGTTATTAGATGATGGGTTGCTAGAGTGACAGAAGCTTAAATCCTAGTTTATGCGCTATTTCGTAAGGGACTGATTTGGATCCATATGTTTTATGCTATGGTTAGATTTTATCTTAATACGTTTCTCGTAGTTGCGGATGCTTGCGAGGGGGTTAATCATAAGTGGGAGGCTTGTTCAAGTAAGAACATCACCCAAGCACTGGTCCACCCACATATCAAATTATCAAAGTAGCGAATGTGAATCAAACCAACATGTTGAAAGTGACTAGATGAAATTCCCGTGTGCCCTCAAGAACACTTTGCTTATTATAAGAGACCGTTATAGCATGTCCTTTGCTATAAAAAGGATTGGGCTACCTTGCTGCACTTTATTTACCGTTACCATTAATTGCTTGTTACAAATTATCTTGCTATCAAACTACCTGTTACCAACAATTTCAGTGCTTGCAGAAATTACCTTGCCGAAAACCACTTGTCAATTCCTTCTGCTCCTCATTGGGTTCGACACTCTTACTTATCGAAAGGACTACGATTGATCCCCTATACTTGTGGGTCATCAGTGCGGTCAACTTCAGGACCACATTGGGCTAAACCACGCGTCATTTGGCCACCGGAGCGGCGAGAACCAGGTGCCACCGCCGTGCTATTGGTTGCCGGAGCAACGCCGGCGCGCGCGCGTGTAAAACCGGCCACTTCCCGCTGCCATGTGGGCCCCATTAATTAGCTTATTCCTAATTGTAGTTTAGTGCTGAACCTCGCCCCTAACACCCTATGACAGATGGACCCCACTCTGCCAATTAAACTGGCTAAAACAATTTAAAAAAACCACTGAGTCTATTACAACTAGGCCCCACTGCACAGTAAACCCAGTTGACCAGTCAACCTTGGACTGGGTCAACTGGGCCCCCTAGCCCCACCTGTCATTCTCACTATGTAAAATGTTGTGTACACTTCTGTGTACCCATAGCATTTTCACCTTTATTTTTCTATTTAGATTAAATTCCAGCAAATGTTTAAATCTTTGAAAATTAATACAAATAATCCGTAACTCGAATGAAAATAATTTATATATGCAAGTTGCTCAGAAAAATACAACGAATCTGAATATGCAATCGGTTCATCTATCACATGCCTCTAGCATGATGAACATGGAACCTTCCTCTCTCTTTCATCTGTCTAGAAAATACCAAACGCCGGGAAAACATCCCCAGATGTTTTCGCTCTCCGTCTGCAACGTCTAGTACTGTGTTAGATCACCCCTAGCACTGCATATTGTCTTGTCATGCATCGTGATGCATCTGTTTGCATTATATTTATTGTTTCTTCCCCCTCTTCTCTCCGGTAGACATCGAGACTGACGCTGCTGCCGAGATCGACTACACCCCTGATGACCAGACCTTTTTCGCAGAGTTTCCAGGCAAGCAAAACCCCCTTGATCATTCCTATATCGCCCATTCCTTTCTCTCTCATGCTTGCATTATATTTTGCTACTGTAATTGATTGCTCCTATTCTGATGCATAGCCTGCTTTTGTAACTTGCTTTTGTACCTTACTTGTTTATCCTATCTGCTTAGTATAGGTTGGTCAGTGATCCACCAGTGACCCCTCACCTTGTCCCAGTTGCCCCGCTTGATGAACGATGACTCGATCAACGTGATCGACATCCAGAGCCCAACACATCACATCACAGCCCCTTAGTTGTATGACATTGCAGGGTTACTATCGAGTACCGAGGGTGATACCTCGTATAGCACTTCAGATGAGATCCCTGTAGTGTAGTTAATCGATCGTGGTCTACGGAGGGTGATTCCTTCTTCACCTCTCCCGATAACGACTCTGTCGTGGAACACATCAAGAGTGAACCCTCGAGGGTGATTCCTCTAAGTTCACCTTGACGATTACATCAAGTGGAATCCATCGAGGGTGATTCCTCGGATTCCCCCTTTGTGTTTTGGACACAAGATTACTTTGACTTTACCTCCAGAACCATGTTAGAGACGGGTCGGCCCCGAGGGGTACCATGAGAGTTACTGTTATTGTAGGACTGGAGGGACAGGCGGTACCACCCCGGTAGAGGAGGACCTGAATTCTAGATAGTCTCTTGCGAGTCGGGTTGACCTGGAGGGTACCCGCGAGTTGATGTGAAGTCAGGTTGACCTAGAGGGTACCCGTGAGATTTCTACGTGGCACGACTGGGCATTTCGGCCCTTTGCCGTAAGTCCACGAGATGGGGCGACGGGGTCACATGATCGTTAGTCTCTGCTCATTACCCCGCGCTCCTGAGATACTAACAAGATTGGGTATTTGATCTGAGTTGGTCTTTGACCTATACACACTAACCACCACGCGGGAACAGTTATGGGCACTCGGCATCATATGTATCAGTCGAAGCTCTTCGAATGCCAGTGACTGAGCGGTGCGCACCCGGGTGGCTCGCGTAAGCACCTACCTTGTAGAAGGAGGTTGCCAGGACTGATCTTGGCCACCCTCGCAACGTGCAGGAGTGCAAAGGGCGATGGCCCCAAGAACCCTGCGCGCTTAGGATGTAGACCAGTGTTCTGGCCTCTCTGTTGAGCCTAGGTAGGGCTACGACGTGTTGATCTTCGGAGGCCGGGCATGACCCAGGAAAGTGTGTCCGGCCAGAGTGATCGAGCGTGTCGGGTAATGTGGTGCACCCCTGCAGGGAAGTATATCTATTCGAATAGCCGTGTCCACAATAACAGGACGACTTGGAGTTGTATCCTGATCTATACAACTAGAACTGGATACTGGAGATGATAATTGGATATGATGGCTCGGGGATTGCTTTCTCGTTGGGAGTCGGGAAAGGATCTCTGGGTATTAAAACTACAACTTGCTTGCTACTTATAATATGCTAATCTGCACCTTCTAATGCTGCAAGATTCTACAAGATGCTAGTCTTCGATAGGCTAGTCTTTCCCCTCTATTCAGGCATTCTGCAGTTCAGTCCAAAGATATAGCCCCATTCCTTTGATACTGATGCATACTTAGTATAGATCTGATGTAAGTGTTGCGAGTACTTTGGATGAGTACTCATGATTGCTTTGCTACCTCTTTTCCCCTCTACCTGATTACTGCGATCAGATGACGGATCCTAGGAGCCAGACGACATCACCAACGACTACTACTAGCCCGACGGAGCCTGCATCTACGTGGAGACTCCTGATGACTGCTACTTCTTGAGCTTGCGTTGGTTTTTCCCTTGAAAGGAAAGGGTGATGCAGCAAAGTAGAGATAAGTATTTCCCTCAGTTTGAGAACCAAGGTATCAATCCAGTAGGAGAGAATGCACAAATCACCGAATAACTGCACAAACAATCAAACAACTTGCACCCAACGCGATAAAGGGGTTGTCAATCCCTTCACGGTTACTTGCAAAAGTGAGATCTAATAGAGATAGACAACGTAATGAATTATGTTTGTTCATATTCACATAGAAGTTATATTGTCACGGATCCTTCAACATGTGGTGCTTGCTCAATATCTTTGTTAGCCAAAAATCCGCACTAAGTAGAGATACTACTTGTGCATCCAAAAACCTTAAACCCAAACTCATGTTTTGAGAGTCCACCATACCTACCTATGGATTGTGTAAGATCCTTCAAGTAAGTTGTCATCGGTGCCAAAAGGGCAATAAAAATTGCTCCTAAATGTGTTTGATCCTTTAGTGTGAGGGAAAATAAGCGTTGTACAAAATTGTGTGGCAAAGTAATAAAAGTGACGGACTGCATAATAAAGGTTGCGATCATAAGGGGCAATATAACGTGATGTTCTTTTGCATTAAGAGATTGTGCATACAAAACCAAAAAGCGCATGACAACTTCTGCTTCCCTCTGCGAAGGGCCTATCTTTTACTTTTATGTATTTACTTTTTATGCAAGAGTCAAAGTATTTTCCCCTATTCCTTTTTATTTTCTCTTTGGCAAGCATCATGTCGTGGGGAAAGATCTAGGCACATATACCTAGTTGGATATGATTGAGCATGAGTTATTATTGTTGACATCGCCCTTGAGGTGACTAAGTTGGGAGACGAAACTATAAGCCCCTATCTTTCTATGTGTCCGGTTGAAGCTTTTTGCTCATATATATGTTATGAGTGTTAGCAATCATAGAAGATTAAATGATGGTTGAGTATGTGGACTTGCCAAAAGGCTCCGATATGAAACCCTCCCTGAAAATATGATGAATTGGAGTTGCAAAGTTGAATGACAATATAGTTTGTTGGTTTTCAATAAAGTTTATGCTTTTTACTTCGATGTTGTGATGAATTGTTACTTGTTCATGAGAAGTTATATGATAAAGCTTTATGATAAAATTTGTTGCTGTTATAATAATAAGCATGAAGCTACTATGTCCGTGTTTTGTTTTTATCGACACCTCTCTCTCTAAACATGTGGACATGATTTTCGATATCGGCTTTCGCTTGAGGACAAGCGAGGTCTAAGCTTGGGGGAGTTGATACGTCCATTTTGCATCATGTTTTCCTAGTGTTATTTATAATGTTTTTATGCATAATAACACTTTATGGAGTAATTCTAATGCCTTTTCTCTCATAATATGCAGGGTTTACACAAAGAGGGAGAATGCCGGTAGCTGGAATTCTGGACCTGAAAAAGCTATGTCAAAGATACCTATTCTCCACATCTCCAAATGAGCTAAAATTTTACGGAGAATTATTTTGGAGAATATAACAAATATTAGAGAAAAGAACTACTAGAGGGGGCTGCCAGGTGCCCACAAGACACCAGGGCGCACCCTGGTGGGTGGTGGGCAGCCCAGCCCACCTCCGATGCCCATCTTCGGGTAGAAAAAACAAGAAGAGGACTTTCGGGACGGACCGCCGCCGTCTCGAGGCGAAACTTGGGCAGGTGCACTTTTGCCCTCCTGCGGAGCGATTCCTCCGGGGGAACTTCCCTCCCGGAGGGGGAAATAGAAGCCATCGTCATCACCAACAACCCTCTCATCTTTGGGAGGCCAATCTTCATCAACATCTTCAATAGCACCATCTCATCTCAAATCCTATTTCATCTCTTGTGTTCAATCTTTGTAACGAAACCTCAGATTGGTACCTGTGGGTGACTAGTAGTGTTGATTACATCTTGTAGTTGATGATATATGGTTTATTTGGTGGAAGATTATATGTTCAGATCCATTATGCTATTCAATATCCCTCTGATCTTGAGCATGAATATTATTTGTGAGTAGTTACCTTTGTTCTTAGGGCCACGAGAGAAGTCATCTTGCAAGTAATCATGTGAATTTGATATTCGTTCAATATTTTGATGATATGTATGTTGTGATTCCCTTAGTGGTGTTATGTGAACGTCGACTACATGACACTTCACCATCTTTGGGCCTAAGGGAATGCATTGTGGAGTAGTTATTAGATGATGGGTTGCTAGAGTGACAGAAGCTTAAATCCTAGTTTATGCGCTATTTCGTAAGGGACTGATTTGGATCCATATGTTTTATGCTATGGTTAGATTTTATCTTAATACTTTTCTCGTAGTTGCGGATGCTTGCGAGGGGGTTAATCATAAGTGGGAGGCTTGTTCAAGTAAGAACAACACCCAAGCGCCGGTCCACCCGCATATCAAATTATCAAAGTAGCGAATGCGAATCAAACCAACATGTTGAAAGTGACTAGATGAAATTCCCGTGTGCCCTCAAGAACGCTTTGCTAATTATAAGAGACAGTTATAGCATGTCCTTTGCTATAAAAAGGATTGGGCTACCTTGCTGCACTTTATTTACCATTACCGTTACTTGCTTGTT
The DNA here is from genome assembly GCA_011799875.1 of Thinopyrum elongatum. NCBI lineage: Eukaryota > Viridiplantae > Streptophyta > Magnoliopsida > Poales > Poaceae > Thinopyrum > Thinopyrum elongatum. The sequence goes on from CM022298.1 coordinate 4,967,231, forward strand.
ACAAATTATCTTGCTATCAAACTACCTGTTACCAACAATTTCAGTGCTTGCAGAAATTACCTTGCCAAAAACCACTTGTCAATTCCTTCTGCTCCTCATTGGGTTCGACACTCTTACTTATCAAAAGGACTACGATTGATCCCCTATACTTGTGGGTCATCAGTGCGGTCAACTTCAGGACCACATTGGACTAAACCCCGCGTCATTTGGCCACCGGAGCGGCGAGAACCAGGTGCCACCGCCGTGCTGTTGGTTACCGGAGCAACGCCGGCGTGCGCGTGTAAAACCGGCCACTTCCCACTGCCATGTGGGCCCCATTAATTAGCTTAGGCCTAATTGTAGTTTAGTGCTGAACCTCGCCCCTAACACCCTATGATAGATGGACCCCACTCTGCTAATTAAACTGGCTAAAACAATTTTAAAAAACCACTGAGTCTATTACAACTAGGCCCCACTGCACAGTAAACCCAGTTGACCAGTCAACCTTGGACTGGGTCAACTGGGCCCCCTAGCCCCACCTGTCATTCTCACTATGTAAAATGTTGTGTACACTTCTGTGTACCCATAGCATTTTCACCTTTATTTTTCTATTTAGATTAAATTCCAGCAAATGTTTAAATCTTTGAAAATTAATATAAATAATCCATAACTCGGATGAAAATAATTTATATATGAAAGTTGCTCAGAAAAATACAACGAATCTGAATATGCAATCGGTGCATCTGTCACATGCCTCTAGCATGATGAACATGGAACCTTCCCCACTATTTCATCTGTCCAGAAAATACCAAACGCCGGGAAAACATCCCCAGATGTTTTCGCTCTCCGTCTGCAACGTCTAGTACTATGTTAGATCACCCCTAGCACTGCATATTGTCTTGTCATGCATCGTGATGCATCTTTTTGCATTATACTTATTGTTTCTTCCCCCTCTTCTCTCCGGTAGACATCGAGACTGACGCTGCTGCCGAGATCGACTACACCCCTGATGACCAGACCTTTTTCGCAGAGTTTCCAGGCAAGCAAAACCCCCCTTGATCATTCATATATCGCCCATTCCTTTCTCTCTCATGCTTGCATTAGATTTTGCTACTGTAATTGATTGCTCCTATTCTGATGCATAGCCTGCTTTTGTAACTTGCTTTTGTACCTTACTTGTTTATCCTATCTGCTTAGTGTAGGTTGGTCAGTGATCCACCAGTGACCCCTCACCTTGTCCCAGTTGCCCCGCTTGATGACCGATGACTCGATCAACGTGATCGACATCTAGAGCCCAACACATCACATCACACCCCTTTAGTTATATGACATTGTAGGGTTACTATCGAGTGCCGAGGGTGATACCACGTATAGCACTTCAGATGAGATCCCTATAGTGTAGTTAATCGATCGTGGTCTACGGAGGGTGATTCCTCCTTCACCACTCCCGATAACGACTCTGTCGTGGAACACATCAAGAGTGAACTCTCGAGGGTGATTCCTCTAAGTTCACCTTGATGATTACATCAAGTGGAATCCATCGAGGGTGATTCCTCGGATTCCCCCTTGGCGTTTTGGACACACGATTACTTTGACTTTACCTCCAGAACCATGTTAGAGACGGGTCGGCCCCGAGGGGTACCATGAGAGTTACTGTTATTGTAGGACTGGAGGGACAGGCGGTACCACCCCGGTAGAGGAGGACCTGAATTCCAGACAGTCTCTTGCGAGTCGGGTTGACCTGGAGGGTACCCACGAGTTGATGTGAAGTCAGGTTGACCTGGAGGGTACCCGCGAGTTTTCTACGTGGCACGACCGGGCATTCCGGGCCCTTGCCGTAAGTCCACGAGATGGGGCGACGGGGTCACATGATCGTGAGTCTCTGCTCATTACCCCGCGCTCCCGAGACACTAACGAGATTGGGTATTTGATCTGAGTTGGTCTTTGACCTATACACACTAACCACCACGTGGGAACAGTTATGGGCACTCGGCGTCATATGTATCAGTTGAAGCTCTTCGGACGCTAGTGACTGAGCGGTGCGCGCCCGGGTGGCTCGCGTAAGCACCTACCTTGTAGAAGGAGGTTGCCAGGACTGATCTCGGCCACCCTCGCAACATGCAGGAGTGCAAAGGGCGATGGCCCCAAGAACCCTATGCGCTTAGGATGTAGACCAGTGTGCTGGCCTCTCTGTTGAGCCTAGGTAGGGCTACGACGTGTTGATCTTCGGAGGCCAGGCATGACCCAGGAAAGTGTGTCCGGCCAGAGTGATCGAGCGTGTTGGGTAATGTGGTGCACCTCTGCAGGGAATTATATCTATTCGAATAGCCGTGTCCACAATAACAGGACGACTTGGAGTTGTATCCCGATCTATACAACTAGAACTGGATACTGGAGATGATAATTGGATATGATGGCTCGGGGATTGCTTTCTCGTTGGGAGTCAGGAAAGGATCTCTGGGTATTAAAACTACAACTTGCTTGCTACTTATAATATGCTAATCTGCACCTTCTAATGCTGCAAGATTCTACAAGATGCTAGTCTTCGATAGGCTAGTATTTCCCCTCTATTCTGGCATTCTGCAGTTCAGTCCAAAGATATAGCCCCATTCCTTTGATACTGATGCATACTTAGTATAGATCTGATGTAAGTGTTGCGAGTACTTTGGATGAGTACTCACGATTGCTTTGCTACCTCTTTTTCCCTCTACCCGATTGCTGCGATCAGATGACGGATCCTAGGAGCCAGACGACACCACCAACGACTACTACTAGCCCGACGGAGCCTGCTTCTACCTGGAGACCGCCGATGAATGCTACTTCTTGAGCTTGCATTGGTTTTTCCTTTGAAGAGGAAAGGGTGATGCAGCAAAGTAGAGATAAGTATTTCCCTCAGTTTGAGAACCAAGGTATCAATCTAGTAGGAGACAACGCACAAATCACTGAATACCTGCACAAACAATCAAACAACTTGCACCCAACGCGATAAAGGGGTTGTCAATCCCTTCATGGTTACTTGCAAAAGTGAGATCTAATAGGGATAGACAAACGATAAAGTAAATATTTTTGGTAATTTTGGTTTATAGATCGGAAAGTAAAAGATTGCAAAATAGTAGATCGGAAACTAATATGATGGAAAATAGACCCGGGGGCCATAGGTTTCACTAGAGGCTTCTCTCAAGATAGCAAATAATACGGTGGGTGAACAAATTACTGCTGAGCAATTGATAGAAAAGCGCAAAGTTATGACGATATCTACGACAATGATCATGAATATAGGCATCACGTCCGTGTCTAGTAGACCGAAATGATTCTGCATCTACTACTATTACTCCACACATCGACCGACTCCTGCCTGTATCTAGAGTATTAAGCTCATGAAGAACAGAGTAACGCATTAAGTAAGATGACATGATGTAAAGGAATTAACTCAAGCAATATGATGAAAACCCCATCTTTTTATCCTCGATGGCAACAATACAGTACGTGCCTTGCTGCCCCTACTGTCACTGAGAAAGGACACTGCAAGATTGAACCCAAAGCCAAGCACTTCTCCCATTGCAAGAATAACCAATCTAGTTGGCCAAACCAAACCGATAGTTCGAAGAGAATTACAAAGATATCAAATCATGCATATAAGAATTCGGAGAAGATTCAAATAATATTCATAGATAAGCTGATCATAAATCCACAATTCATCGGATCTCGGCAAACACACCGCAAAAAAGTATTACATCGAATAGATCTCCAAGAACATCGAGGAGAACATGGTATTGAGAATCAAAAAAAGAGAAGAAGCCATCTAGATACTAGCTATGGACCCGTAGGTCTGAGGTAAACTACTCACGCTTCATCGGAAGGGCAATAGAGTTGATGTAGAAGCCCTCCGTGATCGAATCCCCCTCCGGCAGGGTGCCGGAAAAGGTCCCTAGATGAGATCTCACGGGTACAAAAGATTGCGGCGGTGGAAAAGTATTTTCATGGATGCCTCTGGTGGTTTGGGGATATATGGGAATATATATGCAAAATAATTAGGTCAGGAGGGTCAACGGGGGCCCACAACGGTGGGGGCGCACCCTCCGGCCTTGTGGCCGCCTCGTGGCTCCTCCGACTTCATCTCCAAGTCTCCTGGTTGTCTTCTGGTCCAAGAAAAATCATCGCGAAGGTTTCATTCCGTTTGGACTCCGTTTGGTATTCCTTTTCTGCGAAATTCAAAAACAAGGAAAAAACAGGAACTGGCACTGGGCTCTATGTTAATAGGTTAGTCCCAAAAATAATACAAAATAGCATATTAATGCATATAAAACATACAAAATAGATAATATAATAGCATGGAACAATAAAAAATTATAGATACGCTGGAGACGTATCAACGGTTTGGTAGAACCATCAGATGAGAGTGGCCTCGATGGCGGACCACTCCGGGTCTGCCCTTCATGTAGTCGCCGTCGATGGAGCCATCGATGTGCTCGGTGAGGTAGTACTCGCGGAAGACAAGGCTGAAGTAGGTCTTCCACGCGTAGTACGAGGAGCTGGAGGAGTCGATGCGTACGGGAACGCTTGCCTCGATGTTGAGATCACGGATGGCGGCGGTGAAGGGTGCGGGACCGGCGAAGGGGTTGGAGCTGTTAGTGGTGGTGGATCCCTGGGAGTCCATGACGGGGCGGCGGCTTAGGGTTGGGTGGCGGCGGCTGCGGCTGGAGAGGAGGTTAGGCGGCGCGGCAGGGGAGGTGCGGCGCGGCTGGAGAGGACGTTAGGCGGCGCGGCAGGGGAGGTGCGGCGCGGCTAGGGTTAGGCGGCGCGGCAGGGGAGGTGCGGGCGGAAGCGGGAGGTGGGTGGTAGCGCTACACGGGGCGGCGGCGGTGTCGGTTGGGAGGGACGCGGCGGCGGTGTTGCGGCGGCTTAAGGTTAGGGTAGGATCGAGAGGTATGATACCATGTAGAGGAGAGGTTTGGCTATGCAACTCACGATAGTATTGATTAGGTGCATATGCACGTATATATGGTGTATAATGTGGGCTTCAACCTCTACTATACAAAGACTAGGAGGTGGGTCAGGATATACAATATACATGCAAAACCATATGTTAATTATCTAGAAGGGTCTAGAGGCAATAGAGATAGGATTGTAATATAGTAGTTTAAACTAGTTTCCTTGGCTGTCAAGATCTCTCCGGTAAACCGGTCTCAGTACGTAATTTAGGACAGTATAACCGAGGCTAAACCAAGACCTCTCAGCGATTTGTGTTTTTGGCCGTCCGTTTTCGTGATCTGGATGTTTCTGACCGTGAGATCTAATTTGTGCACCACGTTTCCCGTCTCGTGGGCCTGCTGTCCTAAGGGACTCTACTCCGGCGGAAAAAACCGCGTGTTCTGGTTAACCGGGCCTATTGTCAGCCCAATTGGTACCCACTGCTCTCGTCCCCCGCAAGCGTATACGTGAGAAAGGCCGCCCCTCACAAAAAAAAAGAAAGGCTTAACCGACGAGCGGCGAGAGAGGAGCGGATCCGTCGCTCCGAAAGAGAGAGAGAGAGAGAGAGAGACGAGCCGACGCGGACGGTCGCCGAGAGTGGCGGCCTCCCTTGGAGCTGACCACTACGCCGGATCCAGCCTGCACCACTGACCTTTCATTGTGCGGCCTCGACTCCGTGCGCCGCCAAGACGTCAGTTGCCTCCAGATTGCCTCTGCTCTGAACAAGGTATCCCAGCAGGTATGAGATCCTCCTCGCCCCTTTGCCCAAGTCGCTACCCAGCGACCGGGTCATCGTCGCCAACATACACGCGCAGGCGTCGAGGGTTCGGCCTTCGGCGATGGTGTTCCGTTCGAGCGACGTACGCTACGGTCAGAACTGGGCTGCCTCGGCGGGCGAAGCCATGCCTGGCCCGTGCATCGCACGGGGGACGCCATGGTACCTCGCCCCCCTCCCCATCCTCCCTAATTCGGCAATAGCTTCTCCTGCGCCATGGTTGACGCTGAGGTCGCCATACTGTCTTCCAGGGCCTGCTATCTTCTCTGTTCTCTCTTCTTTCAATTCATTTTCCATCCAATTTTGGCTTCATCTCTATAGATGCTGATTTTTCTACCCCAAATGAATGCAGGTGTTCGATGAATTATCAGATCCATGGATGATTGCAAAATCCATTCTGAGAGTGGCATTGATGAAAGGTGTTCAATTCTTTTGCTCTGTGTGTCTAATTTTGTGCTGGCATCCTGATTGACGTTCATTAGATTAACACTTCCATTTGTCTTGCCTGTTACGTGCAAATGCTGTGGAAATTTAAGAACATGACCTTGTGTTGTCCACAGGAAAAACGTCACTGTTAAGTTCTACATCACGGGGAACAGATGGATTAGGCACATCCGAGCGCTAATCACACCTGAACTTCTTCAGGAGTTCATCTCGCTTTGGCTGCTGGTTTGGGAGGTGCAGCTATCTACCTCGGAAAAAGATCAGATTCGCTGGCAGTGGACAGAGACTGGGGGTTTACTCAGCCAGATCGGCGTACAAGGCTCTCTTCATGGGCTCCTACGCAAGAACTAACTTCAATGCTATTTGGAAGGACAAGTCCGAGAACAAAGTAAAGTTTTTCATTCGGCTGATGCTTTATGATCACCTCCTAACAGCCGACAGATTGCTCGGTTGTGGCTGGGTTGGGACTGCTATTTGCCCCATGTGTAGTATTCATGAGGAGTACGTGAACCATCTTTTCCTCTCCTATAGTTTCGGCAAACAGATTTGGCGTGGGGTGGCCTCCTGGTCGGGTTTTCAGGTGCTCGAACCAGTCACACTTCAGGATGCAGTTTGCGCAAGCTGGTGGCGACGAAGCAGGAAGGAAATTCAGGAAGAGGAACACAAGAACGTTGATAGACATTGTCTCATATTGCTTCTGGCATATTTGGAAGGACAGGAATGGACGCATCTTCCATCAGCATTACCGGAATGGGAAAAAAATGTTCTCCCGGTTCAGTTTTTTCGTCCCTTTTTTTGTGGTAAAAAAGTTTGTCGAAACTTATCAACATGTGATCTAGTTTTGAAGAACTCGGCGCAAGGAATCCAATGGTGGAAATGGTTTGAAAGTTGAACGCTGGGTTTAAGAGATAAAATGTTTTGAATAAAGGAATCTAAAAAAAAAATGAGAACTTCCGGGTTGCGACAAAATGGCGCCCATGTAAGGCGCCAGTTGTCATTACCTGGGGTGGTGAGAGTGGCCTTTTCAAAGAGTACTCCTTAATTAGTGATTTCACGCTTTTCTAACCTGGTTTAGGAAACTTTTAGAAGGTTATGGGTCAGTTTATTCTATTTGTAAATTGTTTGATTTTTTTTTTAAAACACTCAAATCCGGCTCTGTCGTATTTATAAGTTGTGGAGAATACCTAGGAGGTATGCTTAGAGCATCTATAGAAGGATACACAAAATCTGACCCCTCAAACGCCCGCGAATGTCCCCGAGCGTGTCTATGAACAGTGAATGGTCACATCTCAAATAATCGTTTTCACAACCGGACACCTGAATTACGAAACCGCGAATCCCTTACAATTACATGCACGTGAAACCTAATATTAAGCGGAGCCCCTCTGACTCAGCCGTGCCCATGTCCGGTGGCTGGCTGCTCTCCTCGGAGTGTTCGTGGGGTCGTTAGCGAGGTAGAGTACACTAGTAGAAAACAGGGCTTCGGTCCAGGCCAGATAAGCCCATTAATCCCGGTTCAGTCACGAACCGGGACCCATGGGGGCATTGGTCCCGGTTCAGTCATGAACCGGGACCCATGGGGGCATAGGTCCCAGTTCGTGAGGCCAGGGGGCCGGCCGGGCCTCGTGGGGCATTGGTCCCGGTTCGTCTGGCCCTTCTGGTCCCGGTTCCAGACACAAACTGGGACCAATGGGCCTCGCTCCTGTCCCACAACCTTTAGTCCCGGTTCGTGGCTGGAACCGGGACCAAATGTGGTCATTTAGTCCCAGTTCCAGCCACAAACCGGGACCAATGAGATGCCTATATATACCCCCTTGCCCGCTAGCAGAGCAGTGGAGTGCTCTGTTTTTTTGGCCGGCCGTGGGAGAGCTTTGTGGTGCTCTAGCTCACCTCCTATGCACATGAGGTGTTCGATGAAATGCCCGAGCCACACTTAAGCTTTCTCCTCTCGAAGCTCCTTGTCCAAAGTCCATTTTCCTCTAGATTTGTCTAGGTTTGGCAGTCCGTCCTGTCCCGTCCCCGTCCTCACCGCCGTCGATCGCCTGCGCCGATCTCGTCGCCGGCACCACCGTGGTGAGCCTCTTGATCTTATCTTCTTTCACCGTAATTACGCCGGGACTGCCGACGGAGCTGCAATTTAAACACCCGAAAGTAAGTACTACTAGCTAGTTCCGCGCATCTCCCATTAATTCTAGCTAATTTCATCAATACCATTTAGCATGCTTGATTATCAGTTTGATTGAACTCTATTTCTCGTAAAGTGCTTGTGGCAGGAAGCCGGGAATGATTTTTATGGATACTACGTTTGCGAGTTCATCTACAACTCGACGACCTCTAAGCGGGGCTACTCTGAAAAACAATGTGATGTACGTAAACAAAAGAATTCATAATTTTATTTTATTACCATCATTTGTGTTGAGTTTTATTCATATATATGTATTGACCCACTTCTTTAAATTAGATGTGGCAGATGCGGGATGAACTCCTACCACATGATTGCATACGAGCTATTCAAGAGGAATTGGCGGGATTCTTTCTTGACCATGTCATATATAAAGCCGGAGAATACCATGTGGAATTTGACATTAGATGTTAGGGATTGTAAAAGATCTTATGTTGTATATATGTAGCTAGTAGCGTCGGATGGATATACGAAAACTCGTTGTTCGACCAATCTCTCGGAGAAAGAGTGGTCGATCACTTCTCTCCGTATATGTTCATGACGATCTTGTGTACTTAATGGTTCCTTCATTTGCTTACTAGCTAGCGTGTCGAGTTCTCTCTATACGTATAGTAGCTAGCTAGCGTCGACCAAGCACGGAGATAAGAGAGGTCAATTCTCTCTATTAGCTAGCTAACACAATATATGAAACCTCTAAATTAACCCTCCAAAACCCCCTAACCCCCCCCCCCTCCCTTTCAAAAACAAAAACAAAAACCCCAGCTCCTGCCATATGCTGACGCGTGGATGCCTTTTGGTCCCGGTTGGTATTACCAACCGGGACTAAAGATCCTCCTGCCTGGGCGCCCCGCAGCGGCCACGTGGAGCCCTTTCTGTCCCGGTTCGTAAGCGAACAGGGACTAAAGGTTTTGGGCTTTAGTCCCGACCCTTTAGTCCCGGTTCCAGAACCGGGGCTAATGGGCCTCTGGAACCGGGATAAATGGCCCATTTTCTACTAGTGGTAGGATATGGGACACCCACAGGCTCACGTCTGGCGGCCGGCTGCTCTCCTCGTAGTGTTGGTGCGGTCGCCGATGTCTACCATGTCCTACTCTTCCTCATCGGAGCTTGTCGCTAGTTGATGTGAGGTCGAAAACGGATTCGTCGTGGTCGGAGGCCGAGACCGTGCACCACGACACGGCTACGGCGCCCGGTGTTACATGCCATCTGTATCGGCACCGGAGAGTGCTACTCCTCCTTGCCGGCGTCTGCCGCGCCCTCATGCACCTCCACCTTGCACGGCGGGCACGCCATGACATGCCTTCAGCAGACAGGGCATGGATGGCCTCGTCGTCGGCGCGCCAACGAAGGGGTTGCGTGTTAGCCACGGTGTTCGGATGCTAGACGGGGCGCATCACCTCTGGCGAGGCAACGACGACGCGCCTCGCACCAGATCCATGTTCCATTTGGTCGGGCGCGATGGATTCCCAGCAAATCAAGTCCGACCGCTGTCGGGCATTCTGTTTGCGGGCACGACGGAGCGAAATGCGGATTCGGATGAGGTCCCAGTTCGCATATCAGCTAACGGAGGACTCGGATCGGCTGCCTTCCATGTTGGAGAAGGCCGGACATGAGCTTGTGGGTGGAGTGGACTGGAGGGGAGTGGCTAGGGTTTGGTCCGGGGCAAGAATTGGGACAAATCTTTGTGGTGTCGGGTGGGCCAGCGTGGGTCGGCAACAACGTGGCGGAGTCGCTCGGATCTCCACATATCCGTCTCAGATTTGGGTTGGATATGAGGGGTGTCGGTCAGCTCGAACGTTTAAGGCCGTTTTAAGGCTCCCGTCAGAGTCGTTCTTTTCTGACCGGTCATTGACCGGGCTATCCACATGGACGTTTTTAGGGGATTTGAGGCGGCCGGTTGTAGATGCTCTTAGGCCTCCAAATTAGAAAATTTCGTTCTTCTGAATCATTGGACGGCTAGTAACAATTTTTACTTGTATATCCACTGAAAAGATTTTGTGCAACGGAGCCAAAGAACGAAGCCGCGGGTTATCTCTATCATGTCGTTTGTCCGTAGTGCGTTGCTACGGACAAAGATTTAAACAACTTTGCCTTCCACTATTCAAAAGTTAAAAGAGCACCAGCTGATTAATCTCCGCCTAAAAGCCAGATAGAAATCAGAAGTACTAACAAAGATCAATCGTGCATTATTCCGGATTTTGACGGATGTCAAAAAGCTCAGAGTATAGACATCATCTATACATAATACTCCTTGCAGAGTGCATAGCAAGAAGAAAAAGAGGCCGAACGAAACAAACCGGCGTCACGCAGCGAATGGTGGAAAACCTCGGTCCAGCATGTGGAACCCCCGGCAATTCGCCGACGGCCGCCCATCCAGCGTGGCGTTGCACCGAAGCATCCTCTCCCCGTCCAGCCTCACCCGCAGAGCCACCGACGGCATGCCGCCGTTGCGAACGCGCTCGTCGTACAGCTGGTCCGGCAGCCCGAGCCCACCGCCGGTGGCCACGAAGGGCTCCTCCACGACGCTTCTCCCCGGGATGCAGAACCCGCCGAAGTGGTCGGCGCGCGCGAGGGGCACGCCGTCCAGGTCCACCACCGCGCTCCCCTGCGTGAAGCACCGCTGGCGGGGGAGGGGGTTCTTGGCCCGGAGGACGATGTGGAAGGAAGGCTGCACGGCCGCCGGGTCGCCGCTCCGAACGTCGAGGCCCTCGAAGCTGGTGATGTACACGGTGAAGTCTGGCGGAGTAGTGCCCCCATAACAGACGGCGAAGCCAAAAAGCCCGACGAGCAGTGCCGAACCGAGGAGCAGGAGCAGCGCCCCCTCCAGCCATGGATGCGACTCCATGCACCCTGCGTCCTCCATGGATCTTCCTATAACTAACTAACTACCGACATTGATGGATTTACCTAGGTATATATATGAACGGCCGGCAAAGATTGATGTCCCTAGCGGATGCGATATACGCGGCGTAATAAAAGATAATAAAACGTACGATAACCGAACCAGCAGCACATCTCGTGTCAGCGTATAACTTATCTTGAAGAGAGAGACCTTCAAAAATACTTCTCAGTATCATAATGCAACACGTTTTTGCAACTTATATTATGGTGCACTGGTAGTATATTTTCAAGAGAGAGAAAGAGGGAGAGATGGGTCAGGGCGGGGTCGACCTAGAAGAACCGTACCATGCCGTCCTCGGTGCCGACGTTGAAGCGGCGGCACCGTTCTTGGGCGACGCACCACCACCACCGGAAGGCCGCCCTCTCACTTGCCGCGAGCAAGTTTGCGCGACCCTCTTTACTCTCGCTGTGATTGCGGCCACGATCTGGGCCGAATACCTGGTGTACGTCAGCGCCCCGTCGATCTCCGTCCACCTCACAGGCCTGGACGGCATCAACCTTGCCAGGCCGGCGTGCGTTGTCTCGCCGGCGTTCAACCTCACGCTGCAGATGAACAGGACGTGCGCCGACCGCGCCGACGTCGCCGTGTCCTACGCTGGCGCCACGCTTGCCTGGGCGCGCGTGGCGCCGCAGGACTGCGCGGCGGAGCGGACAGGGAGGGACGTGGCTGTGGTGGCGCGCGGTGCGGGGGTGGGGCTCTCGAGGCCGGTTCGGGAGCGCATGGCCGCGGAGCAGCGGCGCTCCGGGGCGGTCGATCTGGACGTCGAAGTGGTGATCTACAACGACGGGCCAGATCCCTTCTTCCACCCGTTCGCCCCCGACAACCGTGACAAGGTGATGCTCTGTAAACTGAGGACGGATGGACGGCAGCCGTCGGAGACGCCGTCTTGTCCTTGGTATTCATTGATGCCAGTAACCGTGTTTGATTAGATAGCATGGAATATTTACGTGCCAAATAATCCTTCAGTTACGTGAGTTTCTCTCGAGCGTCGTCTAAACACCTGCATGTACTATTATTTGTGATGAACTTGTTGAGTACTATAATGATTATTAGGAAAGATGATCATGTACTCAAGATGTTCCGGCTCGTCTTGTACTCAAGATGATCATGTACTCGTGTGTGTATATATATATATATATATATATATATATATATATATATATATATATGCCCACGAGGCTCAAACAATACAACAACCATTCCATCAAACACCTCTCTTCCTTCTACAATGGTATCAGTCTTATCTCGATCCTAAACCCTAGTCGCCGCCGCTTCCACCCGCGCGCCGCCTCCGGGGGTAGTCGGCCTCCATGACCGCCGTTGGGGGCCACGCCGCCCGTACCTAGGGTTCGTCCGCCGGTCCTGTTGACCGGCTGCCCTAAAGAGTCTTTTTCCTAAGCCCTTGCTCCGGGTTTTTCTCTCTCCCGCCGGTCATCTTTATCTTTTTGGTTTTCCGATCTAAGCTTGATCGGTTTGCGTCGCCCGCTGCCACCGTCGACCCCGTGCGCTTCTACTCCAACACCGGCTCGACCGGCCGGCTTCTTCATCGACCCGGCGACCCCTCCTGGCCACCATCCGCGCGTTTGCCAGCCCGTCGCCCTCCTCCGGCCGTCGCCGCTCTACTCCGACACCGGCGCGACACTCGGCCTCTTCTTCGACCCGGCGGCCATCGTTCACGCCTCTGCCCGCCCGTCGCTTTAAGTCGAGCATCACCGCCCTGTCCCCGAGTTCAGCGCGCCCCTCCATGGATCGAGCAACGGGCTGCCACTGCGTCGGGCCGCAGCGCCGCCGCCCCGTGGTTCTCCACGTGGCTGCACCGATCCACACCGCCGCTGCGTCGCCCCTTCGAGCCGTAGCGCCGCGGCACGTGGTCCCTGCCGCCACCCTGTGGCCGTTCCCGTGCTTGCACCAACCCGCGCGCTGCCGCTGCGTAGCCCTCGAGCCGTAGTGCCGCGGCCCGCGGTCTACCGCCGCCACGAGGCCGCCTGCTCCAGGCCGCCCCCGAGGCTGCACCGACCCTCGCGATGCCGCCGCGTCGCCCCATCGGGCCGTAGCGAGCGTGGCACGCAGTCCCTGCAACCGCTCTGAGGTCTTCCCTGCCTTCGCCCTGACCTGCCTGCCGCTGCTGTGTTGCCCCTTCGGGCCGTAGCGCTGCGGCCCCGCGGTCCACCGCCGTTCCCGTGCGTCGACTTCAAGTGGTATGCGCCGCGCCAACTTCCTTGGCGCGGGAACGCCACTGTCCGCGCCGGTCTTTGTCACGCTGTTGGGTTCTTTCTCGCCTCCTTCGAGCATCGTCGCCGCGCTTCCTACCTAGCCGCCGCCGCCGCCACCTCCTCAGGCCGCCGCCGCCGCTCTTCTTTCGCGGCTCCATGGCGACTTCCTCGACACCGGCTACCCCGACTCGACATCGTACACAGCGTTCTTCGCACGGCTACCTCGACCACGGCTACACCATCCACGCTCTCGGCTACTTCGACAAACGGCACAAAGGGCTACCGCCTTGCTTGAGCAACCTCGTCGGTTTCCACTCCAGCCACGCCTTCCGCGATGCATCGATCATTACGCCTTCTTCTCCAGTCTCACCGTCTGCGTCGCTACCGTTGTGACTGCGGGGGGATGTTGAGTATATTGATTATTAGGAATGACGAGATAGACTAGGATATGTTCCGGCTTGTCTTGTACTCCTATATATATGCCCACGAGGCTCAAGCAATACAACAACTATTCCACCAAACCCCTCTCTCCCTTCTAACAGAACTAGCAAACACACGCCATGCCTTGTCGATCCTTTTGTTGATGGAATTTATGTTGATGTTTTGTGTGTGGTGAAAAAAAGTTTATGTTTTGATCCTTTGATTGGTTGATTTGTTACTGTACATCATATTTCCAAACAAAAAAAATGTGACAGCCTGTGAACCCAACAAACCAGATACTATGGCTCCTACCATCCTATGTATTGCTTTTTCTGGGTTCATACAACGGCTTATGCCTTGAAAAGGATCATCAAAAAGTATCAATCTTGAACTTGCACCTCAAACAGAAAAGACATGGAATCCTTCTGTTCAAATAACACAGCAGACACATGTACTTCTATCTTTACAACTCCTCTCTGCCTATAACTAAGGCCATGTCTTATTGTGGAGTTGGGAAAAAAAGGGAAGCGGGACAAGACTTATAGAACTTGCCACTGAAATATATTTTGCTTCTTGCAAGAAATACTGTTATAATATTTCTCTATATGAATGGGTATAGGGATGTTTAATTAAGCTTTAATCTTTCACAGAACGAATACAATCATATAGATAATAGATGGGGATCTCAACATATGATAGATGGGATGCTCAAGTAAGCTTTGCTCTTTCATGCGTGCAGCTTCCTCACAAAACAAACAGAGAAGATTTTGCACTCCAACTAAGTCGTGTAATCAAGTGCTTATTTGCGATGAACTAGCAAACATGCATGTGCTCTGCAACGGGACAAAAAAAGTATACAACCCTCCGGTCATTGTGATGCATCACTGAGAAATTCTCTCTCTATTTCTCTCTCAATCTTTCTTAAAAATAGAAACTTCATATACAAAGTGGTACACTACAATCATAGGAGCATGCAAAAAAACTGACCTCAATGCATTGCATATTTTGTTGGTGCCGATTGCAGTCTCTTTTTCCCACTAAGAAAAATAGCGCGCTACAGCTTCTCGATGTGAGCTCTTTTAGGGTACCCTGGTACTCCCTAAGGGTCCCGTGGACTACCAACTAAATCCAGCCGTTGATATTAAAGGGTATTATAGACCTTTTACAAGTTATATGTTGGTGTTTCTTTTTTTTTGACGGAAATATATGTTGGTGTTTCGTTTAACCTAAACCTGCTCAATTTCTGGAATCCGTCTGTTCCACATAGATCCAATCATCCGACGGCCTCTTTGTTCTGAATTGGCTACCACCGTTACGACGAATCAGCCGGCGCCGTTGCGACTGAATCGGCCACCATTGCTTGTTACTGATTACTAATTTCCTATTTTCAATCAAGGGTATTGCAACGATAGAATCAAGAGTATTTGATGCAGCAGACCTGATTAAGAAATCATTATCTTGGATTGTTCTTGGCTGCATGATTTGGTGTTTCTCCACACCAACGAAGCAAAGAAAAGAGAATAATCAAGTTGAATGATGCTATTTCCAAAATCAGGTCGCTCCAGATCTGCCTGATAATGGATGTATCGTAATTCGCTCCCATGCAGATAACTTGCCACACTTATTGGATCGGTGCATGCATTCAAGATAGATCTTTGATTGCAATGTTTTGTTGGTACCTTACCAAGCTGACCGCTTGGTCATGCAAGATAGATCTAACTGAGTGGTTAGTTAAGCTAGTATGTGACATTTGGTACTCAGAGCCATCCTCCTACTCTGCCACCACCACTGATCCATACAATTCCACCACCAAATTCGGCTCTGGTTGCTTGATCGGTGAGACCTGTGCGAAGGGTGCGAATTCACTCAGTGAATTTGCGCAAAGTTTCTCCGGAACACCCCAGCGGGGTAGCTAGGATCGCAACCAGATCAGAGTTCCGCCTATCTCAAGTATTTGACAAAATGCCGACCAATAAGCTTTTGTGACCAGACGCGGTGCTTCATGTCAGGGTGAGAAGCGTACACCAGCAAGTAATCATGGAGATGCTACACCAAGTAGTCCAACGCTATGGTGCTTGGTATGTGGTGTGTGTGTACGAGATGGTCGTCGACGGGAGATATTGTGTTGAAGTGTACATGCAGTTCCGTTGCCAATGGGATGCTGCTCGAGCTCGCAAGGCCCTGGATGGTCGCCCTCTCTATGATGGCTGTTGTTTCCTCAACCTGGAACATGTGCCTCCGATCTACACAAAATTCACCACGCCAGACGACAATATTGTCCTGGCGTACTTCTATGACGACACTCCATACGCTGAGCGGGCAGCGCCTCTGGTTGTGACCGAGTGCCACGACAAGGTGCCCGTCCCTAGCAACAACCTGCAGATCGTTTCTGAGACCAGCATGGCGATGACGACGCAGAGCAATGGAGTGGAACCCGCTAGCAACACCATGGTTGAGTACCACGACAAGGTGGTCGCCCTGGCGAAGTGCTTGAGGTCAGCTCTGAGTCCGGTGTCGCGACACTTGTTCTGTAAGGAAATCAACTCTGTTATTTGATAATTTTCATTTTGTAAACTTTGTGAAAATTCTAAAAAAATCGTCATTTTTTAAATACGTGAACTTTTTTCAAATTTGATAACTTTTTTTCAGATATGTAGACTTCTTTTAATTCATGAACGTTTTTCTTAAATGCGTCAACTTTTTTTAAATTCATTATTTTTTCAAATTCCTGAACTTTTTAAATCAGTGAATATTTTTAAAATTTATTAAAAATAAAAAATCATAATTTTTTGAAATTGCGAACAATTTCTTGAATATGCGAATTTTGTTTTGAATAAACAGTTTTTACATGCACGGACAGTTATTGAAAATGCGAGACATGTTTTTATCTGCGAACAACATTTTTTGTATTTGTCTTAAAAAATCATGTTTTTTGTATTTCATGAACTTTCTTTTAAAATTCTAGAATAAGTTTTAAATTTTTGAACATTTTTCAAATCCTTGAGCTTCTTATAATAATTGAACAGAAAGCAAAACCAGCCAGTTTTCTACTTGGGCAGCAGAGTAGGCTTAGCAAATAACGAGCAAAAAAAAACAATCAATGAGTGAGCGAGTAGGCGAACGAGCTTGGCGAATATTAGGCGAGTGTGCGAGTAGGCGAACGAGCTTGGCGAATATTAGGCGAGTGTGCGAGTAGGCGAACGAGCTTGCCCAAGATTATTAGGCCGGCTAGTAAATCTACTACACCTATAAAAACACGAGAGGGAACAGATCCAAATAACAAGAACCGTCTATCTACTAGATTCAAGGGTCTAAAATATCTTGGTGTTTAACGCAACAAGCCACGTGATTAAGCCACGCCCGCACCATGGATACTAATCCACCTGCCGCTTCAGAAAAAACCGCCATGCCCGCACCACGACCTGGCTCCCGCTCCCCCTCCTGCCAACGGAGACGTCAGAATGGGCGGGCCTCCGCCGCCGTCCAGGATGTATCTCACGTTGACCTCCCCTGCCCCGACTGCGCCCCCGCCTCCCTCCCCATCGATGTGCTCCCTTTGCCCCTGGTCGCTCCCACAAAGCACGACGCCCGCCGCCGGCGTAACCTCCCTTCGCCCCGCTCGACGTCGGCCTACCCGTCTGCCTCTCCTATGGCGCATGACACCCGCCGCCGGACCCGCCCTTCCACCATCTCATGTCTCACCAGAGCAACCTCCCTTCGCACTGCTCGCCATCGGCCTGGCCTTCCCGTGCGCCTCTCCTACGATGCTGGCCTCCGGCCCCGCCCTTGGCCATCTCCTGTGGATCACGGCGCCCGCCTGCCGGGCCCCGCCCTGCTGCATGCCCTGTGGCGCGCGTCACCTGTCCGTCGGCCATGCCCATCCGCCTCTCATGTGGCGCATGGCTGTTGCTGCTGCTCGACGTCATAGGGTGGCCCTGCCACGCCTTCATCACATACCTCATCGGTAAATTCCTTTACTTTGAGCTTTTTCTGTTTGATTTGATACGTTGTGCGCCACATTCTAAATACTGAAGGCTATGGCTGGAATTCCCGTTCATTTCATATGTTGAAATTTAGCGTTTTAGTTCAAAGTTCAAAAACTGGATTCTGTGCATAGTTATTCTCATGTCCCTCATGAACTCTGCGTGTGTGCTTCTTCTCATGTTGAAATCATGTGTGATACTAGGTCATTGCATTTTCAATCGCCTTGCATTTTCTTCAGGATTTGGTGCAGGTGCATTTTCACATAATTTGTAACATTCGTTGCAAATGAATAACCAACCAGGCGCATATCCATTTCAGTCTAAGCGTGCCCTGTTTCCGGACCTAATGAACGCCGGTGATAATCAGCGTCGTCTCAGGCAAAACCACAAATCTGACATTTCAGTCTGAATTTATCTAACACTATGGGAATAGGGTAAATGATAACCAAAAGTTAGAAATCTGACATTCTGATTGATCATACTATCTGTAATCCATTATTTTTTGCTTTAAGGGGTTAGTTTGTCGATCATCATGATCAACTGAAACTGATTAAACTGGTAGGTCTCGACCTCAATTGGCGTGAGTGCTCTTTGAAAGATTGGGATTTACCCTTCTAATGTTCCACCTTTGGTTGTGGTTCAGGAAGAAGAAGCTAGGTGGTGCACAGGATCGCGACGAGCGTACACTAGTAGAAAATAGGGCTTTCGTCACAGCCGGATCGGAGCATTAGTCACGGTTGCATTATGAACCGGGACTAATGTGAGCATTAGTCCCGGTTTGAGCGGCTAGGGCGCTGGGCAGGCATTAGTCCCGGTTCAAATGGGACCTTTAGTCCCGGTTTGAGCCACGAACCGGGACTAAAGGATGCGATGCCCTTTAGTCCCGGTTCGTGGCTCGAACCGAGACTAAAGGTTACTAAAGGGGTTGAGGCTTTAGTCCCAGTTGGTGGCTCAAACCGGGACTAAAGGTTAGACCTTTAGTCCCGGTTGGCACCTTTAGTCCCGGTTGGAGCCACGAACCGGGACTAAAGGGGTTTTGAAATTTGTTTTTTGTTTTTTCATTTGTTCTTTGTGTTTAGTTTCTGTTCTAAATTGCTTATATCTTTTAGGATATTTGATGTTTTTGAATGATTCTTTTTGCATTAGATTCAAAATTTTGTCTAGTTTCTGTTTGTGCCATTAGTTTTCAAATTTGAATGATTTAAATATGAATTTGTTCAAATTTGCTTCAAACTCTAGATTGTGAATAATTTGAGTTTAAAAATAGTTTTTAATTTAATTCTTTTTGCTCCTAGTCACATGTTAGATTGTTGTCACAGTAAGATTTATTTGATTATTTTTAGAATAATTTAGATTACAATTTTAATTAAAACAGTACTGTTTTGCTTATATGGTGCTAGCAGATGTAGTCGACGGTAGGATTGGATAGACACCATCCCGGACTAAAGAGGTTCAAATGTATCGCCATTTCAGTTTTGTAAAAAACAAAAGAAAATGATAAAAACTTCAAAAATTAAAATCCTTCGAGATGTAGTTATGTTACTACATCTACTAGTTAGGAAAATTAAAAAACTTAAATTTGGACATGTTTTGCAAAAAAAGTGTTATGAAAAAGTAAAACGGCCATATCGTTTGCATACGATGTCGAAAAAACCCGCATAATATATCAAAAAAATCAGCACGAAAATCCGCATCCGATTTCGACCGCCATAGGTGGTTTGGAAATTTTAGAATCCTTAAATTCTTAAAGGAAAAAAAGTTATGCTCAAATTTCAGTTTTTTTGAATTTTGGTTAAATCTGGTCAAACTGTGGTCAAGCTGTGGTCAAACTATGGTCAAACTACTTATTCAAGAAATATTAGTGTTACTAAATAATTATTTTAGTTTTTTTGAATTTTGGTCAAACTGTGGTCAAACTATGGTCAAATCTGGTCAAACTGTGGTCAAACTACTTATTCAAGAAATATTATTGTTACTAAATAATTATTGTTTTTTAGAATAATAGTTTCAAACTCAAACGGTGCTTAATGCTCAAGTTCAACTCCTAAGGGTTAATAGGATTGACAGCTTATTAGTATTGTCAGGAAAATAACAAGTGTAGACTTGGAAACTAGGAGGAATAGAACTCAAAAGTTAAGCGTGCTCAGGCTGGAGTAGTGAGAGGATGGGTGACCGGCCGAAAAGTTAGACGATTTGGAATGAGTGCTGATTAGAGATTAAATTCTGAAGGAGGGAGGGGTGATTAGACATTAAATTGTCAAATAATTCAGAGATTTGAAAATAAAAAAAAATTCAATTTTTTTTTAAATTCCTTTAGTCCCGGTTGGTAAGGTCCTCCAGCCCCGCTCCAGCCGGCGGCCACGTGGAGTCCCTTTAGTCCCGGTTCGTAAGCGAACCGGGACTAAAGGTTAGAGGCTTTAGTCCCGACCTTTTTGTCCCGGTTCCAGAACCGGGACTAAAGGCCCTCTGGAACCGGGACAAAAGCCCTGTTTTCTTCTAGTGGTAACTGGCTTGAGGCTTTTCTGAATTCCTTTGTTCTACCAAAAGTACTTGTGTTAGTATATTCTCGACACGTTTGGAATAGATTGTCACGAAAATTTATCTATTGTCTGACCTAATTCATTTAGATTCAGTTTAATTATATGGTTTGTTCATTTTCTGCATTGATTTTATCATGTTATAAAATTGTCATACCAATAGTTCTTAACACTGCATATGTTTTCCTACTACAAGTGCCACTTGTTGTAAAATGCTGCAAAGAGACGGTGCATGGATGCATAGTTTAACTCTCATGAGTAGTTGAGTACTTGTAAAAGAAGAATTGTACAATGTTGAAAGATGTTATTTGCATCTGCAAAGAGGGATCATATCTTTCGAGTGATTCCGTAAGAATCAAGTCACTCCTTGACTAACTCGAACATGAATCGTTTGCAGTTTTTTTATCATGGTTGGATATGTGGTGTAGGAGGAGCAGCAACCAACGGCAAACGCGCCAGCGAGCCCCAAGGGCGGTGGCCCCTGCAACATGAAGAAGACTATCCGGACAAAGGGGAGATACATAGATAGGCGACGCAAGGAAACATGTAGTTCTGCGTTTCAGAGTTATCTCTTTCAGCACTAGGGATTAAATTAATGGTCTACAGCTAGTCTGGCGTGCTTGCCTAAATTGTACTTTGTTAGTTGCTAGAGCCATGCTAGCTTCATATGTTGTTCTTGCAGCCTGCACTAACTAATTCTATTTAAAGCAAATGTTGTTCTCTCCTTCCAATTATTGTTATTCATATATTCTTTTTTTTTTCCTGTTGTCATTCAGAGTACAAATATGCATCTTCAAATTGTTCCTGGGTGATCGTAGGGTGATTTTTTTTTGCTACTATGTTTCCCAACAAGTTCGGTAATGATGACTTTGTGGCCGAGCATGAGGTGCTCCAGCCCCTGCCTCCCACTGCGACTGCTCACTACAAGGTAACTTCTCTTCTCGCCTGCTTGTGACGGATAGACGGATGACGTGATGTGTGATCGATTTGATGTCACCAGTAAGCGTGCTGATGGTCCTCTATCGACGGATGTCCAGGTTGCTATGGTGGAGGAGAAGCCCAAGAACTAGCCCCTGCCCCCTCCCCCGACGGCCACTGCTGTTGTCATTTATGAGGTAGAGGCAATGCATCTCCTCCTCCCTCTCTCCCTTGGTCACCGCTCATCTGTTTCATATCAAGCAACTCTATTGTTGCGTACGTGCTTATGTATTTTGGTGTGGTGGACCAGCTGATTCCTGTGATGGAGGATGATGGCGAGCAGGAGAACCTATCCACGCCGGCCACTGCTTGCTACAAGGTATGCGACCAGGTATGGATCGACCATGGGCAAATGTTCCTTATGTGGATTCAGTTCTTGCTTTATTTTTGGCTACTACAATGCATCCGTGAGCCTGCAGTCAGTCAAGTTGGTTCATGATCAGGTAGTAGGGTACCCGTGGTTCATCATCTAGTTGTACTAGTTTATGGGTGGATTCATCACGTAGCAGTAGAGGTGTACGCTAGACTGTTGGTACGAATGATGGATACTCTATTTTGCCAACTGAACTGAACCCATGGATGACTGATGCTTTATGTTGTACATGAATGATGCTCTGCTTCTTTTGGCAATGCATTGCTTACTCTGCTCAGTTCTCACAACTGATCATGGATCAAGTTTTGGTACGTAATGCATGGATGATGCTCTGTTCTCACAATGGATCATAGATATTTTTTGAGCACATGCTTCAAATTTCTATCATGATATCTAAGAAAATATGCATGTGTTAAATGTCACGAATATTGTTAAATGTTATAATTTTATACAAAATGCTTTTACCTCTTCATATTAACGCGTACAATTTTAAACAATTATATGGTTCTCTTAGTTGTTCCATTTTCTTAGTTATAATTGTAATGTCTAAATTATTCTATGTTTATTAATTACATGAAAACCAACATTTTGTAACAAATGCTACACTAATTATTTTTTCCCTGTCCATAAACTTTATTATTGTTATGCTATATTTTGTAATTACATGAAAACCAACATTTTGTAACAATCCTACACTAATTATTGTTCTTAGTTATAAGTATGATGTTGTTCTGGTCACAATGCACATTTAATTTCTTAAATATCATGGTAGAGATTTGAAACATGCGCTAAAAAAGTATCATTGTAGCAGGTTCTAGTGCATATATGAACCTAGAACCAACGCAAAAGCACATTAGAATCATAGCAAAATAAATCATGGAATAATCGCCTTGGTTGCCGCTCTCTGAGCTATTTTACATCACCCTTAAATTAGTAAGCCATCTATGTCTCCCAATCTAGTACTGCATCTTTAGTTCCACGGAGTACTACGTCAATAAGCCAAATTTGAGGGTATTATTAATCATTGCATTGATCGTTTATGATTATTTCATTTGGGGGTATTCTGGTATTTAATTATTCATTTTCTCAAAAATCGGACTAGTGATCATGTACTTAACCATTCAAGAAAGGATTATTAATCAGATAACAAGAAGACCGAAGGCAGTTTTTTAGATAAACCAAAGGCGGATTAATGAAACATAAAAATACTTCCTCCACACAACATATGTACATGTCGTAGATATGACCAACATATCCCCTTTTTTTTTTGAAAAGGAGGTCATCCCCCGGCCTCTGCATCGGAAAGATGCATACGGCCACTTTATTAGAGCAAGTTCAACAAAACAAATAGTCTGGTCTGCAAAGTACGGCTCACAGAAGGAGCGAAACAAATAAAACAAGAGCAACTCAAAGCCACAACCGGCCGGACGAAAGGAAGCTAAGGACCTATCCTATAATGCGACCGCCATCCAAACCGGTTGAATATAGCCCGTGCTACCATCTCCCACCGGTTGCACCCAGTAGCCAGCTGCTCTCTGGAGTCCGTAGGAGTGAGTAACGACCACGTACGGATCCATGCCGTAGCCCCGAAGATAACCTGCAAGAAGTTAATAATAGATAATCTGTTAAAAATCATATCATTCCTGCAGTTTCATATAGCCCAAAGAAGTGCGCATATTCCAATCCGAATACTTGACGCAATATGAGGAGGCACTCCATTTATCCACGTCCCAAACAACGCGTCAATGCTAACAGGAGGAGTAATATTAAAGGCTATATGGACAGACCTCCAAAGTAACTTCGCGAGAGGGCAATCAAGAAATAGGTGTTGAATTGTTTCATCGTGAACACAAAAGCAACATCGTGAACTACCTACCCATCTCCGCTTTATTAAGTTATCTTTGGTAAGGATCACTTGCTTATGAACAAACCACATAAAAATTTTAATATGCAAGGGAACCTTAACTTTCCATATGTGTAACGATCTTGGGATTGGGCCAGAATTAATGAGATTTAAGTACATCGATTTAACCGTAAACACTCCATTACTTGTTAACTTCCAGTTCGACGTATCTTCCTGACCTGAGAGTTGAACATCCATCAACTTCCTCACTAGGTGTAACCAGGAATTCCATCGTTCCCCTACCAGGGACCTCCTGAACTGGATATTCAAAGGTACCGTCTGCAAAACCGTTGCTACGTAATCATCCTTACGTTGAGCAATATGATACAGGGAAGGATATTGGAGAGCTAGCGGTGTGTCGCCTAACCAAGTATCCTCCCAAAACCTTGTTGTTGTTCCGTCCCCAACAATGAATTTCACCCTATGGAAGAAGGTTTCTTTCACTCTCATGAGACCCTTCCAAAATGGTGAATCATTAGGTCTTATGGTCACCTGAGCGAGAGTTCTGGAGTACAAGTATTTGTTTCTTAGGATTTGTGCCCACATACCCTCGGATTCCTGTGATAACCTATAGAGCCATTTATTGAGTAGGCATTTGTTTTTAATCTCGAGGTTCTCGATCCCAAGACCCCCCCCTGGTCTTTTGGTCGACAAATAATATCCCATCTTGCCAGACGATACTTTGTCTTAACCTCGTCAGACTGCCAAAAAAAATGGGATCGATAGAAATCTAGTCTCTTACGTACCCCTATAGGCACCTCAAAGAAAGATAGAAGGAACATTGGCATACTCGTAAGCACCGAATTGATCAATACTAGCCTTCCTCCATATGACATAAGCTTACCCTTCCAGCAGCTTAGTTTCTTCTCGAAACGATCCTCGATACACTTCCACTCCTTATTAGTTAGTTTCCTATGATGGATTGGAATGCCTAGATAGCTGAACGGTAATGACCCTAGTTCACAACCGAACAGTTGCTTGTAGCTGTCTTGATCATCTTTGGCCCTACCGAAGCAGAACAACTCACTCTTGTGGAAGTTGATCTTAAGACCAGACAGTTGTTCAAATACGCATAACACTAGTTTCATATTCCTCGCCTTTGCAAGGTCATGCACCATGAAGATAATAGTGTCGTCCGCATATTGTAAGATAGAAACGCCCCCATCCACCAAATGGGGAACAAGACCACCTACCAAGCCTCTCTCCTTGGCCCGACCTATGAGAACTGCCAACATGTCTGCCACAATGTTGAACAGAATCGGAGACATTGGGTCTCCTTGTCTCAGGCCTTTATGCGTTTGAAAATAATGACCAATGTCATCATTCACCTTTATCCCAACACTACCTTTTTGGACAAAAGAATCCACCTGATTCCTCCATGCCCCATTAAAGCCCTTCATGCGCATGGCTTGCTGCAAAAATGGCCAGTTGACCTTGTCATATGCCTTCTCAAAATCTACTTTGAATATCACCCCATCGAGTTTCTTCGAATGGATTTCATGTAGAGTTTCGTGTAAGACAACAACCCCTTCTAGGATGTGTCTTCCAGGCATAAAGGCGGTCTGACTTGGTTGCACTACCGAATGGGCAATCCGTGTCAGTCTATTAGTGGACACTTTCGTAAATATCTTGAAACTAACATTCAAGAGACAGATGGGTCTGAATTGCTCGATGCGAATTGCTTCCTCTTTCTTTGGCAGCAGCGTTATCGTGCCAAAATTTAAGTGGAACAGTTGCAGATGCCCATTAAAGAAATCATGAAACATAGGCATAAGATCATCTTTCACAATATGCCAACATTTCTTATAGAATTCTGCTAGAAACCCATCTGGTCCCGGAGCTTTATTGGGTTTCATTTGAGCGATCGCCTCAAAAACCTCCTTCTCAGTAAAAGGTGCAGATAGAATCTCATTTTAATCTGACCTTAACTGAGGAATATCCTCGATTACATGCTCGTCAAGGGCCACCGCGTTGTCCACCGGAGGCCCAAAAAGTTGTTTGTAATAGTTGGATATATATAACTTGAGATTCTCGTGACCCACCACCGTTCCCTCATCTTGCTCAAGCTGGATAATTTTCTTTCTCCTATGTTTGCCATTTGCAATCATATGAAAGAATTGAGTGTTGTCATCCCCTTGGACGACTTTCAGAACCTTAGCGCGTAAGGCCCATTTCATTTCCTCTTCCCTAAGCAAAACCCGCAGTTTCAACTCAGCTTCGGACTTAACAGCTTGCTCTGTCTCGTCCAGCAGATTTGTTTCCGCTCTCAAGTCCAGCGTCTGAATCAACTGGATAAGCCGATCTTTCTCTTGTTTATAAATCCCACTCTCATTTCTGGCCCAACCCCTCAAAAATTGTCTCAGGAGCCGAATTTTGTTCTGCCAGCGCTCCATACTGGATCTACCCGCGACGGGCCTCGCCCATTCTCTCGCGACCATTTCTAAAAAATCTTCTTTTTCGAACCAACTTAGTTCGAAAGAGAAGTTATTCTTATTGCCAATATGTGTTGCTTCTCCCGAGTCAACTAACAGGGGCGTGTGGTCAGAAATTCCCCTCTGCATCGCGTGCACCGATACCAGAGGGTATTTCTGTTCCCATTCCACACTTGCGAGAACCCTGTCAAGCTTCTCATACGTAGGAGTAGGAAGAGAATTTGCCCAAGTAAACTGTCTACCTGTGAGCTCTATCTCTCTGAGGTTGAGGCTTTCAATGATCATATTGAACATAAAGGACCACCGCCCGTCAAAATCATCATTATTCTTTTCTTCTTTCCTCCTAATGATGTTGAAGTCACCTCCCACTAGTATTGGTAGCCTGTCATCCCCACAAATCCTAACCAGATCTGCTAGAAAATCAGGTTTAAATTCGGGTTGGGCTGCGCCATATACCGCCACTAAGGCCCATCGCAATCCATCCAATTTAGACCTTACCAGGAATTTAACCGTATAGTCTCCTCTTACTACGTTTAGAACCTCGAGAGTTTCACACTTCAGCCCCAATAGAATCCCACCCGACCGTCCTCTAGGTGGTTGGCAATGCCAGTCAAAATCAATTCCACTAGTAAGCGAACCGAGGAATTGTGAAGTGAAGTTATCTCTACCAGTTTCAAGAAGTGCGATGAAATCTAGTTTATCTTCTATGGCTGATTCTGCCAGGAATCGTTTCTTAGCCAAGTCTGCTAGACCTCTGCTATTCCAAAAGATCCCTTTCATACTTCATCATGGAATTTTTTCTTGAGCTTCACTCTCGCACTTCTACGGACCGCCGACACTGGATAAATCTTCCTCTTCCAGGAATGTTTAGGTTTATCCAGTATCAACTCCTCGTCACCACTATTTTTGATCGGTTGTACCCCCGCCACTAGAGGCGATAGGCCAACAGGTCCCTTGGACTCCTCATCTCCCGCCTCTCCTTCGGCATCCGAAGTAGGCAACATTCCGTCACAGAATTTCTCTAGGGAAGAAATGCCCATGTTATTAACCTCACTATCAGACATAGGTTTGACAGCCGCGTGCATGCCAAAGTCGGCAAAAAGAAAAGAGTAAGGGAAGAGCGGCAACCGTAATGTCCATGTATAGGTCGGCCTACTAATCTTCCCGACCGCTCACTTCGTCAGGCTCGCTGACCCGCACGCTCACTTGCTGATTTGTTTTTGGGGCATGCTATGCGTCCGCTAGCGGATCCATTTTCAAGATTTGTCGCCTGTTAGCCCTTAGATCAGGCGTCATTAGCAGCCGAGCCCCATCCTCACCATTGCATCAAAGGTAGTGTTGCAGAACTTTTTTCAACATAGATCATGTTGGAGAAACATTTGCAACAAAGGTTGTGTTGCAATTTTTTTTTGTCTTCACCTTTTGCCGACATACATGATTTTGCGGGAGTACTTCTACAACGTGGCTTTTTGAAACGAAAGAGAATGTCGCGGCAGCACCGCCAACGTTGTCCTACCCGTTTACAACAAGAGTCGTGTTGAAAACCTTCATTGCAATAGATGCCTAGCTGCAAAAACCATCTCTAGGTATCGTCATGCATGTCGTTGCCCACAGCAGCTTGCCGTCGTCTTGCAGCATGGACAACAATAGTTTTCTTGCAACACTGACAAATCCGCGGCTGCAAAAACTGATGAGACCACGGGATCAACATGCATCCACCATGGAGGAGCGCTTCCTCTTCTTCACGCATTGGGTAGGGAAGGGGTTAAGGAGGAATGCGGTATCACCCAGGGAGGAGCATCCATGGAGATCCAATGATGATTCAACCGGGAGTCAAAAGATGGAGATCTGGGACCGATGTAGCCCGAATTTGAAAGTAGCCATGGGGAATTTGTGAGTTGTGGCCGTCGTTTTCGTGTGCATAAGGATAGGCTAGGACATGCATCTAGCCTGAGTTGCAATGTGCGTGGACCACAACCACGTGTTGTCCGTGGGAGGTAGCGGCCAAAACCTTGAGTTCGGCCGAGTGAAGGGAATCATTTCACTTTCTTTTTTCGCTCTTTATTTTCTTGGTTTGGTCTGATGTCGACATAAAAACTAACCAGATTTATTTTTGTTTAAATTATTTTAGAAAATTCAAGGATTTTTAAAATGTTTGTGAATGTCAAAAATATTTGAGAATTGAAAAATGTTTATGAAATACAAACAAATCATGAATTCAAAAAATATTCGTGTTTTCAAAAATTGTTTGCAAATACATTTTTTTCTCGCATATTCAATAGATTGTTCACATATTCAAAAAATATGTGCCTATTCAAGAAACTGTTCATAAATTCAAATTGTTCTGATTAATTTCTAAAAAATATATGAATTAAAAGAATATTCACTGATTTATGAAAGAGTTCACATATTTGAAAAAAGTTTGGAAACTTGATAAAAAATTCAGCAATTTAAGAAAATTCACAAATTTGAAAAACATTATTGAATTTGACGAAGGTACACGGAATAAAAAATCACATTTTTTTACGAATTTGAAAATTAAAACAAGAAAGAAAGAAACCAAACAATAAGAATTAAACTTAAAAATGAAAAAGTAACAAAAAAGGAAAAAAATAAAGTGCAAAAAAACATAACAAAAAATTGAACAAAAGGAGGAAAGAAAAACAAAAGAGGAAAACTTTTCAAAAGTGTTTGGAAGCCTACGTGGGCCAGCTGCGACTTTTGTACGATTACCACTTAGTACATAACATGATAAATTCCTTACTCTATGACTTTCCCATGATCGCCACTTATCTCATAAAAGAAGAAATTCCTTACTCTGCGACTTTCCCGCGACGGCCATGTGGGGGAGGAGTCCCTCCCCCACTCCAATTCAGCCCTCTCAAGCTAGGGTGGGAGGAACCCCGAGTGTTATTGGTCCGTAGGGCCCAATAACTCTCCACCACTTGGCCTCTGATATGTCTTCAACGTATCTACTTTTCCAAACAGTATTGCTCTTGTTTTGGACTCTAATTTGCATGATTTGAATGGAACTAACCCGGACTGTCAGCGGGGACCTATGTGGGCCACCAATGTCGGTGCTATATCCGACATATTTCGAGGTACAGGTCCAAAGCTAGGCATCTTGGAGCTACCCAGGTTCGGTTTCTCTCGAAGAGATAATACCCTACATCCTGCTTTTGATTTGGGGGATAGTAAAGAGTATAGGTATCTACCACGAGATTGTTGATCTAAGTCGTAATGTAATCATCCATTGACTAGCCTGGCCACGGCTTATATAATGTACCAGAGGCCTAGGATTTAGAGGAGTCATCATCTTATGTGCCAAGTCTTTGTGGAATCTTCCTTGTATACGTCATGGGCTGCTCGAAGTGGCCCATTAGTGAACCTCCATGGGGGTCCTCGGCCCGACCCACCTGGTCGGGAGACGACGTGCTGAGTACACCCTAGTCCAGGACTCCATCAATCGTCCTCTAATGACTTCAATTCTTTCGAGTTGAACAAAATCCAAATGACTTTAGCTCATCAAATCTTTTGGTCAGTGAAGAAATTGCCACATCTATCATGACTAGAAATTAATTTACTCTAAATGACACCTCAGCTGCGCTTGCACTTCTTCATCATTTTGATCATTTTCATTCAATTCATCGAAGTGTCTTTTACTACTAACACGACGTTTTGCAGGAAATGTAGGTTCTATGTTCATTTAAGATGCAATAGTTTTTGCAATCTGCATACTAGATGTAAATCCATCATTTATGTACTTCTTAAAAATGATGGATTTGCATACTAGATGTAAATCCATCATTTCTGTACTTCTTAAAAATGAAATTCTCTCTTGAATTAGCTGAAGTGTAGCATCAATGCACACAAACATAGACTGTAACTTCTTACTAATTAAGTTCACAACAAATGAAATATCATAGCAAATTACCATGCCAAGTAAAAATTCAAATTTTCCAAGTGCATTAACCAAAGATTTTGCATCACTCTTAGTTTTGGGGTCATCATCCGAAGTTCTTTTCAATTCTAAAAGTTGAACGCAATTGAGGAGCTTGGAATCTAATATCTTTAACAATTTTTATTCAACTCTCCCAACACGTAATAGACAAAATATTTCACAGTCAACTCTGAAACATTATCACGCAATAATTTCCATCTCTTGGTAGAACTTGAAAATAAAACATAAATTCGCTGCACAACTCCAAACAACTAGCTTTGCCGCAAGAATTTTCCATATCACAAAGTGTAAGATTCAAACAATGACAAGCGCATGTCATGTATATTGCTCTTGGATTTATTTCAAGCAATCGACTTTGAACCCTTTGGTATTTTCCCATCATGTTAGAACCATTATCATACCCTTGTCCTCTAACATCATTAACATTCAAATCAAGAGATTTAGTCGCATCTATTAACTCGTTGAAAAGACCTCGTCCTGATGTATCATTCACCTTCAAGAAATCTAGAAAAAAACTCCTCGACTTTTGTAATGGTACTTGACATGTCAACACACCTCACAATTAAAGTCATTTGTTCTTCATGGCTTACATCCGGGGTACAGTCCAGAATTACAGAGAAATATTTAACATCCTTAATTATTCTCAAGATAGAACTCTTAACACTATCAGCAAGAAGAGCAATTAACTCATTTTGGATCTTATGTCCAAGATAATGATGATGAATTTCACTATTCTGGATGCGCCTAATATGGTCTTGCATTATGGAATCAAATTCTGCAATCATTTCAACTACCCACAGGAAATTACCATTATCATCTTGATAAAGTTTCTCGTTTGTTCCTCAAAAAGCCAGATTATGTTTAGCAAGAAATTTCACGGCAGCAATAATTATTACTGACACTTGTCTCCACCTCTCTTTCTCTTTTGCGATTTCAAGCTGCACATCCTTATCAATAGTTTGATTGTTACGTAGTTTCAATCTTAGTTCATTCCACGTGTTCATATTAGTGCGGTGCTCGATACTATTCTCATGATGTTTAAGTCGCTCACTTAGGTGTTTCTAGTCACATAGTCCCTCAGATGCCAACATACTTTTACTAGCTTGAGATTTAAACAACTTGCAACAGAAACAATAAACTTTCTTCACATGTTGAGAGTACACTAACAATTTTCTACCACTTACCTCACCATTTCTTAACTTTCTTGAGTAGTATGCATGTGAAAATGTCTAGAACTAGATGTATTATCCGACTCAAACATAAGATTATAGTCCCTTCTAGGCGCCTTTTCAACATTTGTCTAGACTTATTGTCAAGATTCCCCCAATTCCGAGGACTAGTTTCTTGTTCATTAGTAATTGGGTTTTCAGTATTGGGGTCATTTTCATGCTCACCCAAATTTCTGCCCTGATTGTGATCATTTGTAGAATCTAAGGCTTCTACAGGCTATTGATCTAATTTATTAGAACTCTCGGCAATAACATTCCTAGGAAGAAATTTGTGCATAGCACCCTTTTGATTATCAATGAACTTTTCTGTTGCCTTTTTCTTTCTTCTTTTCTCAGAACTAGACAAATGATTTTTAGGCAACATTTTTACAGGAAAGGAGTGGGAACACCTGAATGTTTTGGAGTTAGAATGGAAGAAATCCAACTATCTAGTCCCAAGCATATCGGATCTTGCTATGGTCCTCGTATCATCAAATGAGCAGCCTGTACAATAAGAGAAGACCGGTCAGGGAATCGCTAGAAAACCAAAAAAACAGTACAAAGATGAAGCGGAAAAGGACTCGGAAATTACAAGGCCGTTGTGAGCTGTTAACCCAAGAAAATTGCAATTTGCAAAGAGACTGGCCCGATGAAGTGTGGACTGATGCCGCCTGCTCGATGGAAATACTTATAGGGAAATTCACAGGGAAATGAGATGGAGAAATTAATAGTGGGTCAAAGAAATCAGCTACACCGGAAATATCCATTAATTTGCTAGCCATGATGTGTGCTTTGGAAGTAGGCGCGCTGGAGCGGGATGAGGAACGAGAAGACAGAGGAATAAGGGTGTCTAGCGAGAAGAAACGGCGGCGGCGGCGGCGTCCTCACGATTCAGGTACGTTTTTTTTAGACACTTCAGGTACGTAACCTTGTAAGCTAGATTAGGCTATGGGCTTTAAGAATTATGGCCGTTTTCTATTACTCTGGTATCTTGCTGGGCTTATAGTATATATACAGTGTATATATGCACAGGGTCGGGGCCCCCATCAGGCTGGGCCCTAGGGCGTCGCCCTTATCGCCCCTACCCAGGGCTGGCCCTGAGTGCACCTTGTGCAATATCTCCTATGATGGTGGATATTGATTGCATTTTACGACCAAGAGGCATCGCATCAACTCGAATTCGTCCTGCAGTTTGTCGCATCTGATACGCATCATTTCTATGCAACCAATGTCGTAGTTGGGTGACACCGGATTGTACTGTAGTTGGTGTGCGTAAAACAATGTTATCATCCGTGAGGAGGGCAGCAGTAGCCTTTCTCTGCTCATGTGATAGGCGTTGTCGTTTTAATATATCGGCCCTATTTTGTGCATACTGCTCCCTGTCCCTTTGCATCCTTATCTCTTTAGGGTCTGCATAGATGAGAAAGCTAATTAGCATCAACAAATAGTGATGTATGTACTTAGTTGATCGTCATTACCAATGGATATGGACACAGTTGTTTGTGTTTCATTTTCCTGGACACTGATACCGGGAGAAGCATCAGACATTTTTTTTCTGACTACAGGCTTGACATTGTGTCTTTAATATCTCGTCTCGATTTTGTGAATGAGACCTTTTACAGTAAATAAAAGTAACATGAGCCGTTCATTTTATCCTTTCAATGGATTAGATTAAACAATACTGCCGATCAATCTGTGTAGTATTTTTTTGGTAAAAAGGTGTATTAGTTTTTGCTAAAAGGTTGTAGCGTTTTTCGTTGGGTGGGCAAAATTGGAATAACGACGTAACAATCTGTTGAGTATATGTGTTATGTGCATATTGTATATTGGACCCGCCTCCTAGTTCCTTATATAGTTGAGGTCCGTGGCTCATCTTTGTACATCATATGTACGTGCCTATGCACAAAGATCAATACATCGTGCAATCATAATCTCATACATGGTATCAGTTTCCTAGGTTTCTTTCTCGCTTCCGCCGCCGCCGCCGCACGTCTCCTCCGCGCTGCCGCCGCCGCCACCCAGCCGCCGCCGCCGCCCGCGCACCTCCCCGCGCCGGCCGCCGCCACTCGCGCGCCCTCCGCACCGGCCGCCGCTCTTGCTTCTGCCGCCGCCGCCGCCGCCGCGCGTCTCCTCCGCGCCGCCGCCGCCGCTGCCCGCGCGCCTCCCTGCACCGGCCGCCGCCGCCGCCACCCAGCCGCCGCCTCTCGCGCGCCCTCCGCGCCGGCCGCCGCTCTTGCCCGATCGCTCCCGAGCCGCTCACCGCTTCGCCGCTCGCTACCCGCCCGCGCGCCCGCTAACCTGATCCTGTTGCGATCCGTCGGCGTCTCGTGTCCTCGCGTGCTTGTGTTCTAGGCGAGAACATATCTGGCGATGGTTTGCTATACGTGCATAGCTAGCTAGCTTTGACTCCATCAAAAGCATCCACCTGCCTGTGTGCCTGGTTGATAGCTCCGTGAAGAATCGATCAGCTACCGTGTTAGCTTTCGTCTACGTACGTGCAGTCTGGGTGCACCAGCGATGGCGTCCACCGGCCCGTCTGCCGCCGCCTCTGCCGTCCCGCCACCGGCGCCCTCTGGCGCGGCTCCGCTGCCGGCGCCCTACGGCGCGGCCCCGCCGCCGTACGGGGCGGCCGCCACCTACGGCGCGTCCGGTGTCGCCCCGCCAGCCCGCCCCGACTTGCCGCACGGCTCGGCTCCGCTGCCCCTGCTGGCGTACGTCACCGCCCCACCGCCGGCGCTCTCCGGCCAGTCCGTTGTCGCCCCGCCGCCGGCGCTCTCCGGCCAGTCCGTTGTCGCCCCGCCGCCGGCGCCGACTCTGCCCGTCGACCCCTTGCTGTCGCGCGGGGCGTTCGACGCGTCCGTTCCCACGTACGGGGCTCCGCCTGCGTACAGGGCTCCGTCTGCGTACGGGGCTCCGCCCGTGTACGGGTCTCCCGGGTACTGGTGGGGGTCGTCAGTGGGCCAGCACTCGTCCGCTGGAGAGTACCCACTGCCGCTGCCGAGCGGTGGCTACGGCCTCCCCAAGGCGTCTCCGTTCCCCTCGCCGGCCCTGCCGCCGGCGCCCTGGGACCCGGTGCTCCTTCCCGCGCTACATGTCGCTCCTACGCCGAACAACTACACTGGAGGTGATGATTGGTACATGGACACCGGGGCTACGGCTCACATGTTTGCTCATCCTGGTAATCTTGCCTCCTTCACTCCCGTCACCACCGACCGCCGCATCATTGTCGGCGACGGTTCCACACTCCCTATCACACATGTCGGGCACACTTCTTTTCCTTTTAATTAAATGCCTATTACTTTGCCTAACATACTTGTGTCACCTCATCTTATTAAGAACCTTGTTTCCGTTCGTCGTTTAACTCGTGAAAATCCTGTTACTGTTGAATTTGACGAGCTTGGGTTTTGTGTCAAGGACGCTCGAACCAGGATGGTACTTCACCGATGTGACAGTCTCGACGAGCTCTATCCGGTGCATTCGCCGTCCACCTCCACCACCGCACCGGTTGCTCTCTCCGCCGGCGTCGATCTCTGGCACGCTCGTTTGGGTCATCCCAACCCCGTCACACTTCGTCATATTCTTAAGAGTTTCAGTTTCAGTTTCAGTTGCCATAAGATAGAAGATCACACCTGTCATGCCTGTCGTGTCGGCAAACATGTTCGCCTCCCGTTTAATAACTCCACCACCATAGCTTCTTTTCCTTTTCAGTTGATTCATAGCGATGTGTAGACCTCTCCGGTTCCTAGTAATTCGGGCTATTTATATTATCTGGTTATCCTTGATGATTATTCTCATTATGTGTAGACTTTTCCTTTGCGCAGAAAGTCGGATGCACTCTCCACTTTGACGGCTTTTTACTCCTATGTCAGCACGCAGTTTGGGCGTCCCATCCTTGCTCTTCAGACTGACAATGGAAAAGAGTTCGACAACCTTGCTTTCGGCACTTTTCTGTCGCACCACGGCACCGTTTTTCGCCTCACATGCCCGTATACTTCCCAGCAGAACGGTCGATCCGAACGCGTCCTTCGCACTCTGAATGACTGCGTTCGCACGCTCCTGTTCCATGCTAACGTGCCGCCTCATTTCTGGCCGGACGCACTCGCTACTGCTTCTCTTCTTCTTAACCTTCGCCCTTGCCGCCCACGGTGGAACTATGCACCTCACCATCTTCTCTTCGGTACGCTCCCATCTTATGATGGATTGCGTATTTTCGGGTGCCTTTGCTATCCTAGCACTGCCGACTCCGCTCCTCACAAACTCGCACCTCGTTCTGTCGCTTGCATCTTCATCGGCTACCCCTCCAACTCCAAGGGATATCGGTGCTACGATCGCGTCTCCCACCGTGTGTTCACTTCCCGGCACGTTTACTTTGATGAGCATGTGTTTCCGTTCCACCAGGTACCCCCGGCTGTTCCTCCCACCACCGGTGACGCGGGCTCCTCGACGCCTCTCCCAGGGCGCTCGCGCGCCTCTCTTGGCCCGCCCCTGGCTTTGAGGCACGCCCCCCGCATGCGGCGCCCCCGGCACCCGCGGCCCCTTCGGCGCCCCCGGCCCCCTCGGAGCCCGCGGCCCCCTTGGCCCCCCTTGGCGCCCGCGGCCCCCTCGGCGCCCCCGGCCCCCGCGGCGCCCGTGGCCGGTCCGGTCACCCGCGCCCGTACGGGCGTTTTTCGCCCGAGCTCGCGCTACGCCTCGGATGACTACGTGCATGCGGCGTCCACCTCTGAGCCGTCGCCATTGCCGTCCTCCGTTTGAGCCGCTCTTCGTGACCCGCTCTGGATGGCTGCGATGCAAGAGGAGTTTGACGCCCAGTTGCGCAACCGGACGTGGCAGCTTGTTCCCCGTCCCCGGCACGCCAACGTGATTACCAGGAAGTGGGTCTTTAAACACAAGCTCCGTCCTGATGGTACCCTTGATCGCTACAAAGCGCGCTGGGTCGTTCGTGGCTTCCGACAGCGTGCTGGCATCGACTTCACTGACACCTTCGCTCCGGTCGTCAAGCCAGGCACGATACGCATGGTTCTCCACCTTGCGGTCTCCCGTGCTTGGCCGGTGCACCAGATGGACGTCTCCAACGCCTTCCTCCATGGTCATGTCGAGGAGCAGGTCTTCTGCCAGCAGCCCACCGGGTTTGTTGACCCGGCGCTTCCCGACCACGTGTGCCTGCTTTCGCGGTCCTTGTACGGACTCAAGCAGGCTCCGCGCGCTTGGTACCAGCGCATCGCGGCGTTTCTCCACCAGCTTGGGTTCCGCTATACCCGCTCGGACGCCTTGCTCTTCGTCTATCATCAGGACTCTGACACGGCTTACTTGCTACTCTATGTCGACGACATCACCCTGACGACATGTACGGCTGGTCTCCTCAGTCAGCTCACGGCTCGTCTTCGCGCTGAGTTCGCCATCAAGGACTTGGGTCCTTTGCACTACTTCCTCGGTGTCGAGGTGGTGCGCCGTCCGGATGGCTTCTTCCTTCATCAGCGGAAGTACGCTCACGAGCTCCTGGAGCGCGCCGGCATGCTTAACTGCAAGCCCGCCGCTACGCCTGTTGATACGAAGGCCAAGCTTTCTGCCACGGATGGTTCTCCTGCTTCGGATGCTGCTTTCTATCGGTCTATCGTTGGTGCTCTCCAGTACCTCACTCTGACTCGACCGGAGATCCAGTATGCCATGCAGCAGGTGTGTCTTCATATGCATTCTCCTCGAGACGTTCACAGCACAATGACGACACCGAGATTTGTTAACGAGGTTCGGCGAACTCGCCTACTCCCCGGGGCAATGACTACGGGCGCTCCTCCCCGAGATACCGCAACACCGGCCACCCGGGCGCCGGCACAAACCGCCAGCACACCCTTGCGAGCCTGTCGCTATCTAGTCGTCATGGGTTACAACGTGGGGTGCCTCCTCATATATAAGAGGCCAAGGGTACAACATGTCCGACTCCGACACTACACGTATCCTACCTACACTACAACACCAAGTCCAAACGTAACCCAACTCGTACACAATATTCGACACAAACACAACAAACTCCACCTTGGCGAATATTGTCCACCATCTTGAATTTGTCCATGTGTCAAACTTCCATGTACTCCGGACTTGTGTTGTCATCTTCGTAGCTTACCGAGAGCTACTCGACGAGTCTGCCCCCGACCGCCGCCGCCGTGGAACCCCGCTGCTACTCCCGCAACTCCAGTCTCCGTGACTCCACCTGCAATAGTGCTCCCTTGCAACTTGTAAAGATGCGAAGCCGTCCTCTCTCCAATCATCACGGTCACCTCATCTTCCATGATTCTCATGGTCTTCCTATCCTGATCACAACGGAATACCATACCACCATCATGAAGAACACCAAGCGAAATTAGATTCCTCCTCAGCCCCAGCACATGCCTGACTCCCCGAAGCATCCGCTCAACTCCGTCAAACATCTTGATTTTGATGTCACCTACTCCAGCAACACGATAACCTGTGTCATCGCCCACATAGGCTAAACCAAACTCACCAGACTTGTACGAAGAGAACCACTCCCTGTTGGGTGTCGCATGAAAAGAGCAAGCTGAATCCAACATCCACGCTTCACCTTTGGTTGACCGCCTGTCTGATACTATGAGAACATTACTACTGATGTCTGAGTCATCACCATGAGTTGCCTTATTAGCACTTGCCCCACCATTGAGTTCTGGACAGTCCTTTCTCATATGTCCCGACTGCTTACACTTGTGACACTGTATATTCTTTTTCTTTTTCTTGTTCTTCCCAGCCTCATATCCCTTCCGCCACTCCTCACCCTTGACTAGCAAACCTTCACCATGAGAGACTTCCACCGCGTTCTTCTTTCTCATATCATAAGATAGCAATGCCGCAGTAATATCCTCATTCTTGACGGTCTCCTTGCCGTGCGTCAAAGTAGTGATCAAATGGTCATAGGATGATGGCAATGAACACAGAAGCAGAATTGCCCTATGCTCGTCGTCAACCGTCGCACCCAAGTGTGCTAGGTCAGTCATGACTTGATTAAAGGCGTTCATATACTCCACAAGATCTGACCCCTCCTGCATCCTCATCCCATACAACTTTTGCTTTGGATACACCTTGGTCGTCGCAGTCTTGGACATAAACTGACTTTCCAGCTTCTCCCAGATCTTTTTCGGCGAATTCTCATCCATCACATGATAAATAACCTGGTCCGACAGACACGACCGTATAGTCCCGGCTGCTTTCAACTGTAACTCCTCCCAGTCATCAGCCTCCATCTTAGCTGGCTTGGCTTCCTGCAACAACGCCTTCAAGCATCCCTGTTGTGCCAACAAATCTTTCACCCTTGTCTACCATAACCGAAAGCTTCCAGTTCCGTCGAACTTCTCCACCTTAAACCTGGTACCCGATGGCGCCATGGTTCTTTGTACGGCAGTTGGTCTCACCACATGTATGACCACCAGAGCCCTGGCCCATCTCCATGTCCCGTGCATACCGCACGCCTCGCCGCTATTACCGCGTCGAGCTTCTGCTGTCCCGGTCGAGTCTCAAGGGTCGCGAACCCACACCACTCAACCCCCACCGTAGAGTACCACCGATCATCAACGACCGATGACGAGTTTCACGCTTCCATCAGACCACTGGGCTCCAGTCCGAACTGCATGTCACTCGCTTTTTCCCGCCGCTGAATAGGCTTTGACTCTCTGTGCACTTACGCCCATGGGCAAAAACAGATCCGGACAACTTCCTAGTATCTCCTATAGAAAAACCTTTGAGTCTCTCCCCGTCTCCAAATTCGTAAACACATCATCACCACGTGCTCATGTTGCCGTCCCTAGACATCGCCTTCTGTGCGATTGTGGTGACAGTCTTCCCAGGGGGTGTTCGACCTACCATGGTGTGAATTGCACTGGAAAGAAACTTCTTCCAGCAAATGCTCACTCTGCCATTAAAACACGCATTAAGAGATTCAGACAGGAAAATATACCTTTGTCATGAATCATATGACATCCGATGGCACTATATGTTTAAGTTTATGACTTGGAGAGGCAAGTTCAGAAACAACTTAAGTTTTCCATGCAGAGGACATTTTTTTTATAGAAAAGGAGGAAGACCCCCGGCCTCTGCATCTGGACGATGCATGCAGCCACTTTATTAATTATTCACACAAGACCTTAAAAAGTAATACAACAGTAAGACTAAAGCCACCGTCTAGGCAACATCTGTCGCTACTCCTATCCAGTTGATAAAGGGATGCTGATAGTCTGGGCCTAATACCAAACAGACCTCGCAGCCAATCCTAACATCTAAGACCTGAGGACCCAACCAGGACGCCTGCCGGGTATGGGGCACCCACCGGTCCGGCGCACACTCAGAGGCCGCCGCCGCCACCTGCCACCAATCCATCTTCAGAGTTGTACTGCTGCATCGACCTTGCCCGGTCTAGCTGCCGTCGACGCCACCATGACGCCAGACAGCGTCACCCGCCTGCGCGAGTCCATCATCGCACATCAGATGCCTA
Source organism: Thinopyrum elongatum (assembly GCA_011799875.1). Lineage (NCBI taxonomy): Eukaryota > Viridiplantae > Streptophyta > Magnoliopsida > Poales > Poaceae > Thinopyrum > Thinopyrum elongatum. The sequence goes on from CM022298.1 coordinate 5,006,983, forward strand.
ATCTCCAGGGCGCCATGCCATCGAGATCTGTCACCATTAATGTGTATGATGAAGCACCGCTCCACCAAAGATGTCGTCCACTGGTCCCTCGAGCCCGCGTACACCTCCAAGAAAGACGCCCCAAGGGGGAAACGACACAATCGCGCCGCCGTCTTCTGATCTATCGATCTAGGGTTTTCCCCGGAGGTAGCAGATAGTAGTCTAGAACTTCTCCACTGCGATGCCTTCAAGAAGGGAACGACGCTGTAGAGCGCCGCCACCGCCGGCTTTGGCATCTAGCCAAGAGCAGGTTTTCACCCAGATCTGTTCGAAGAACTCCATCCAGCTTCTTGTGCACGGACCGCCGCCTTCTCTGTCAGAGACTAGACCAAAAGGATCCAGCCACCGCCGCCAGATCCATGCAGCCAGCACCGGGAGATGACGACAGTCTCCCTGTACCAGAGCTAGCACGAACCTGAGCAGATCGAGTCGGAGACGATGATACCCCTGGAGCTCCGGTAGACCAGCGAGCTGCCGGCACCACGCCGGCCACGCTGGGCTGCCGCCACCCCCCGCGCCATCCGGTAGTCACCAGAGCCGGGATGGGCCAGAAGCAGTCGGACCAACGGGCGCGCCGCCACCCAGCCATGGGGTCGCCGCCCCGGCTACCGGCGCCCCCTGTGCAGCCGGCCGATTCCCATCGGCACCACCACAGGTGCCGCCGCGCCGCGCCACCGTGGGCCGAAGTGGGGGCCGCACCTCCGCGGATCTGGGCGCCTGCGCCACCCATGGATCCGGGGAGAGGGGAGAGGCCCTCTGCCACCGCGTCGCACGCACGGGCTTAGCCCGGCGCCGACCACCTGCGACGGCGGAGGGGAGGACGAGGCACGGGAGGAGTCGCTGGCGACGGTGGTTGGATCCCCCCGAGTCGCCCGCGAGGGGGGCCACGCGAGGGGGACGCCATGCAGAGGACATACGCGGAGGTTAGTGTCGAGCTGCAAGATCTGTGATGGAGGAGGAGAAGAGGGAGGGAGAAAGTGGGATAATTCCCGGTGGCACTGTGTTCCAGCCGTACAGGGGACATGCGCTCCGGAAGGAACCGGGAGCGGAGTACAGATTTGCAATTAAGAATGATTGACTAAATTACTCAATCACCCCTTACAGAATAGAAACCGAATAAGATAAATCTACAATGCTTGCTAAATCAATGGTTGGATGTTAAGTATACTACACGTTTTTTCCAGTTGTATGAGAGTGGATTTTTAGTACCCGGGTGTCCAGGCACCCCCTTATCAGCACCGTAGGTCCAGATTTCAGCGTCTAGGGATATGTGTACCACGTACCGTAGCGAGCTTTTGATTAGCAGAGCGTATCGGTTGGTAACCAGTACTCCCTCCGTTCCATAATATTGTGCATATAGATTTTCTAAGAAGTCAAACTTAACAAACTTTGACCAAGTTTATGAAGAAAAATATAAATATCTACAATATCAAGTATATTAAATATGAAAATTTAACTCGTGATGTATCCGATGATATGCATTTGATATTCTAGATTTCTCTCTATTTATGACAAAAGTTCGCAAAGTTTGACTTTTAAAAAAATCTATAGACACTGTATTATGAAACGGAGGAGTGAGTAGCATGCATGTAGTCCTCGGTGCCGTCGTCGAGATGGAACCTCACCTATCACCTATCTGTCATCATTGCATGCGCGTAGTTTACGGCCGCACTATTCTTCTGTCAGGAATCTTTCTTCTGAAGAGAGCAGGCTGTGCCTCCCATGTTTTTTTTTGCGAATATGCAAAGCTTGCGGACCATTCATTGATAGAAGAAAGCAGAATGAGTACAGAGAAGGATACAACAGATGACACGAACGCAAGAAGGCGTGAACATGGCACCCAGAGCATAGGCAAGGGATGCTCGGCCCAAAAAGGAGAAAAACACTGCCTAACCCACAAAGCCAAGAACTAGGGATGCAAGCCGAACTAGTACGACACCCAACATCTCAAAAGCCAAACATCGGGGATGCCTAGAGCAAATATGATGGCGCCTTCAAGAAGGGGAATGACGTCGTGACGTCGCCGCCATCCGATCCGAAGAACCGGACCTGAGGTTTCCCTCGTTGCTCGAATAGGGGCACAGATAAAGATCATGGCAACGCCTCCAAGAAGGGACACGACACCCGCGAGTGTCGCCGCTGCCAGCATCGGCAAGCCAAGCAGGGATTTCACCCTGGCCTAAGTCCGAGCAATCCCATTTGTCGGCAAAGCATGATTCGAAGATGATGAAGTCAGGCCACTAGTCAAGACCGCCACCCCAGGAGGAGTGGGGCTGCATCTGCTGTCGGAGGGTGGCGTAGGGTATCGCCAAAAAAACGCGAGCTTTGGATCTGGCTCAAGGACGAGGCGCCAAGGTGGACAGGGTCAGGACGGCGGAGCAGAGAGCCGACGTGGAGGAGGGGAGCCTACCGGCGACACTGACAAGCTGGGAACCAGAGAACGTAGCTCCGAGCTGCCAGGGACGGAGCCGCCGAAACACAGACGGGCAATGGAGCTGGAGGGGACGCAGCACACAAAACGCCGGGGGCAGAGCTGCGCCGGCAGAGACTCCAGCGAGCCGTGGACGCTGGAGGACGCAGGTCCAGGGCCGTCGGGACCGGAGCAGCGCCGAAGAGGAATCCGCCACGAGGCCTCAAGCACCCGCGAAGGAAACCACCATGACCACAGGAACATCTTGCCTAAGCCGCCACCGTAGCTCGGAGGACGACGCCGTCGGAGCTCGGCCTACACCGAAGCAGGGCCAGTCTCGGCCATCCGGGCCGAAGCGCCTATGCATGCACCCAAGCGCCTGAATCCAGCCAGCAGTAGCAAGAGAGAGAGAGAGCTGCACCAGGAGGCCAAGGGGCGGGCGAGGAAGGAGCAAGCGCGGGCCATGGTTGCGCCGCCGAGCCGGACGAGCAGGGGATGACGCAGCAGCAGGAAGAAGAGCAGCTCGCGTCGCGCAGAACGGAGTTGGGAGGAGGGGAGGGGCTGCGCGGCGCACGCCAGGGCCGAGACCGCCCCACCGCCACCATCCCCGAGCGGCGCGGCTTCGCCAGCGGCCCTCCGGTGGCTGCGATGCGGTGGGAGGCGGCGGGGTGGGGGACCTCGGGGCGGCGGCTAGGGTTTCCCCTGAGTCGCCCGACGCTAGCGACGCGGGGACGGGGGGCAACACAATGATGTTGTGTTTACAGTGTTATTATCCCTCCCCAAGTCTCCATACAGCCATGCTATGAAATTGTACATGATTTTCCTCCCTATTTTAGCTCCATGTACTGCTAGCCCCTGAATAACCTAACAATATATTACTCCTTGTGTAAACCTTTGTCCCATGGTGCTTATTAGTCGCTGCACTAAATCGGGTCTTTCGTCAGGTTACATAACTTAATTATTTCTGCAAGATTTATCGGAGAGTATATGAAAACTGACGCCAGGTTGAAGATTCCTATTGCCCCGTGATGGTGTGACCAGTCTTGGAGATCCGCATGCACCTTTGGGTTGTCCTTTCACGGCCTGGACTGCTGCCAGGGCTACCTACTGCCATATCTACTCTGCGTGCTACAGCCTAGGACCAGCTCTATTTGTCTCTGCAAATTGCGTGCTTAAGAGCATCCTCGGCCGTTCGGTCCCCCAAGGACGTTTTTCAGGCGAAAATAGCGCCTCTTGAGGCGTCGCCGACGAAATTTCAGCGATTCCCAGCCGCAAACGCACGGCAGAAGGCCAAAACCAATTTGAAACGCCCAAACTCAGCAAAATTCTGTCATTTTGGACAACATTTGGGCGATTAACATTGATATTTTGGTGACCAAAAAAACATAGATAAAAAACATTAAAACTACGCCTATTCCATACCGAGCAGCTTGTAGAAGGCGGTGTAGTCGTCACCGCCGCCGTCGTGGTCGTCGCCACCGTCGTTACTCGGCGCTCCGTCCTTCGGGGCATCCTGGCTGCAGCCCTGCCCTGGATCGCCGCTGCGGACCGGCTGGCTCGGCGCAGTGACCTCGTCGGCGCTGTCGGAGATCACGACGACGCCACCCTCGTCGCGGCCGTGGCGCCGCGCGGCGATTTCTTGAGGACGGTGACGGAGAGAGGGCGAGAAAGGTGGTCGACGCTGGAGCGGTGCAGGCGAGAGAGAGACATGACTTTGGCGAGTGTGCGGTGAGCGGCGACGAAGGTCGGCTTTTATAGCGGCGAGAGGGTGGCAGCGGTGTTGACGCGTGGCGGGAAAGGGCGGGACGCACGACGGTGGCTCGCCATTACTGCACCGCCCGTCATCACTGGAAGACTGGCCGGCGAAGCATTGACATTGAATCGCGCGGGAGCCGAGGCGAGGCGATGAGGACGATGAAGCGGAGTCGCTCTCGGCGGGTCCCGTTTGGGGAGGTGGTGGGTGTGGGGTGGGTGGGGTGGGGGGGGGTGGGGGGGGGTGGTGGTGGGTTGGGGGGGGGGGGGGGGGAATCTGTCGCGGTTTGTTTTCGCGCCATTTTTCTTTCCCCCGGCACCCCCGGTCGCCCCCAGCGCGCAGGGTTCGGCCTAGGTCCGCCGGCGCCAATTTCGGCCCAAACCGGCGAATTTTGTGCTCATGGGGGCGCGACTGGGCGGTTTTTTACGCCGGCGATAAAAAAGGTGTCCTGGGGGGGCTCTTGGGGGGACGGGTGGAGATGCTCTAATAACCTGACACTGGAAGTGGGCTGCTGCTGGGTACTACCTCCGTCCTGGTTTATTGGTCCCCTTTGTATTTAGTGTCCAATTTTGATCATATATTTAACTAACAAAATGTCAATGCATGTCACCAAAAATTATACCCTTGGAAACTATGTTCAAAAACAAATCCAATAATATAATTTTTGGTGACATACATTAACATTTTGTTAGTTAAATTTGTGATCAAAATTTGACACAAAATAAGGATGGCGGTAGTACTCCACAGCACGAATCTTAAAATCGCTGGACGTGCCGGATAACAGGGAGCCTAGACACCCGGGTGCTGTCGCACCTTTTCGCTTGTGAACTAAGGATTTGAAGAGGCAACTACAGAGGGAACAGTTCATCAGCCAAGAAAAACAGAAGCGGTCAGTAGGCTTATAGTTACCCAAGGAGTGAGTGTTGCTTATATCCTGAAATGGGGTGTGTGCCCCCGATTGATTTGGAGAAGCCATACCGTTGTGTTCCTAGACTGAATATTGCATTGTTAGAAATCTGTCAAAAAGGATGAACGAAAGCATATATTAGCTAGAAATCTGTCAAAAAGGTTGCATTGTTAGAAATCTGTCAAAAAGATTGCAGTTTGGTTTGGCTTAACAATGACTGATTTCTTTGCTAAATATTTTTAAGAATAAACTGATTGTTAATCTTAGGCGTACTACTCTAGTGGCACTCATCTGGTCATAAGATTCCACTTCCATGAATAGATTTAACCGAAGTAATCTGAGTTCTTAGTAAGTCGTGACGTGACTTATGTTTTTGATGAAGTGGTGCTGTGACTTGGCTTCATTTTGCATTAAGTTCATTTGTTTCTCAAGGAAATAAGTGTACGTTTGGTATTCAAAATTTGTCTACAAAAGAGTGTACTTCTATCGTTCCAGTGCATTTTAAAATAGAAAAAATGCTTCTTTCTCAGCACATGCTAACCAACACCAATAACATTCAACACATGGTCTCCTCACATTCTACATGCACTTAGCTCATTGGGGTAGAGTAATTAAAGAGGAGAGAGATGGTGGCTTGCACCTTCCTACTGCATATTTTTACTTCGCTCCATAATATGTCATAATTCGTGGACGGAGGGAGTAGGCTTTGAACACGCCAGAAGGTGAGCCCACGATCATAATTAGCTTCCAAACATACCCTGGAATAGTTCTCTACTGTGACCTATTTTTAATTGCCCAAACAAATTTTTTGGGCTGCGAGGCAATAGTGCAGCGAATCTTGGAAAGAGTTTTAATTGCTTGCAATTAATGTAGTTGCAATTTAAGAGATCCATTTTAGCGAAAGTTAGTAATGATTTGACAAGGCCATTATATGAAAGTGACGACGCTAATAATTGGCTCTGCGCCTTCTTTTCAGGAATGGGCGAAAATTTATACGCCTTATTCTCTGGCTCGGGGGAGTAACTTCAGTGAATTAATTGAGTAAAAGAAACCTGAATGGTAGCTTGGTCAAAAATGGCCTCACAAGTTGCTTAAGCTTTTTCCCCTAAAAAAAAAAGTTGCTTAAGCTTTTTCAAAAGAGTAACCTTTGTGATATAGTAGTGACATGATTGAAAGTTGACACTTGCTCCTAGAAATACTGACCTGCGTTTGTGCTAATAAATGCAATATTAGAATAACGGTAACAATTTTGGGAAACACAAATACTCAATTGCCAACACATGGTATCTTTTCTCTCCATGTTCTGTTTGCTAGATCTACTAAGGTTGTTCCAGGTGAAGGGTAAGCACTTCGTTTAGTTGATGGAGATATTATTTTGTGTGTATCAGATGATCTCTTCCTATTGGTAGCTCCATGTAGTAGCATTCTCCAATGTATTGGTTCAGCCGGGTTTGTCATATAACTTCTTTAAGTGAATCTGGAGATAGTGACCTCACTAAGACCACATTCACCATAACTGACATGAAGATGGTAGCAACCTCTCATGTTTGCAACCTTAAGATTATCCTTATTAGCTATGGTACAGTGCACATCCTATGTGATTATTTGTGGATAAGACTTCTTTCCTGTCATAAAATTTGATTCCATTTTTCTCTTCAATCCAAAGAGCCAAGGTGCACAAAATCTTAGTGAAAACTGCTCAGAGAACCATATGGAATATTCTTCTCCTCTAAATTAGTTATGACTGACATTGTGTGGTAGACATTTGACAGTTCATAGAATATATTTTTATGTTATAATGGGGTTGATCTATTTGTTTTTCTCAATACAAAATTATTGGCCAGAGTGCATACGCTGGAAGCCTTTGCTCAACCACTACATCTAAAACATAGAAGGGGAAACCTTACCTTCATGTCTTAAGCCTAGCAATATTTTCTATCCAACACACACCCTGTATTAATGGCAACCAAAAAAACCTTTTAAACCACCAAAAGAACCATGTGGTACACTGAATCAAGTATTCTTTAAGACTGGTCACAGCATTTATTAAGTTTTAGAATATTTATTTTAAATGTCACAAACATTTTTTTGAATAGTATGGAACATTTTCAAGAATTATATGAACATTCTTTTTTACATTTTAGACACATTTTGTAAACATGTCACGAACATATTTTTGAAATACGTGAACATGTTTAAATGTCACAAACATTGTTTGAATGATATGATAATTTTTTTTCTAAATTACGCAGACATTTTTGTAAATTGTATAAACATTTTTTTCATAAATGTCATGCATATATTTTTGAAACACATGATCATTTTTTTAAGATAATGATGTTTTTTTGAATGCTATCAGCATCTTTTTCTAAAAGTTGCACCAAATTTTTTGGTATACTGCATGCACATTTTTTAAATGTGTGATGCACACATTTAAGTTTTAAGAAAATTAATTTTTAAATATAAGTATGTAGAATATTTGAAAAATATATAAACAAGTGTAAAAAATGAAAAGGAATAAAATATGAAACGAATAACAAATGAAGGCAACTAAAATAAGATGACATACCAATCCTGGGCTGGCCCACTAATAGGTTCTCTTGAGGCAAGGCGAGATTTTGGCGTCATCGTAGTCGCAGATCTTGGCGTTCACCCGGCCACATGGGCAGGCAAGATCACGTCAAAGAGCTCCAAAGATTGGGTGGTCACTGGCTTCGTCGTTGTAGGCAGCGTGACAAGCTTACTTCTCAGTTACTCGCGATTGTGAGTGTTTCTTCATTTTTTTTACAACACTCTTCCATGTGAGCCTAATGCATGGGATACAATGACCTGACAATTCGATTCCAGGCTGATCTATGTTGCTATGTGGAGGGAGGGCACCGCTGGTAGCCTCGTGAGAGTCGTGTCGTCCGTGGCCCTCCCTACTCAAGTGCCTGGTGTGGGTTAGCTACGGCTTCCTCCTCCACCCGGCAAATGTGGCGATGATCGTCGTCAACCTCACCGGCGCCGCATTCCACACTGGGTACATCTCTGTCTATGTCGTCTACTCTGACGTTCCAAAGAGACTTTGGGCGGTGATCATGCTCCTGCTAGCTGTCGGCGCCGGCGGGGCCATCGCCGCCATCGACCTTCACGGCAGCCATGACATGGAGGTGCCCGATGTCGTCGGCTGGTCCGCTGTTGCCACAACATGTGTGATGTATGGCATGCCGTTCCTAGTGCTCGCGGTGAGTATTTCGACGTTGCCCGGTGGTACTAATGTGCATCTACAAACATAGTAGATAATAGGGTCAACCCCTTTGATGTTGTCTGTTGTTTCAGTGTCAGGTATGGGTCAACAGCAGTAAGGCGGCCGTGCCAAATTTGGTGGTGTTTGCAGCCACCGATTGCCACCTTCCTCAACACGAGCGTTTGGGTGTGCTACGGGGCGGCGGTGGAAGGCAATAACATTTCACAATTTTATACAATTTGTTATGTTAAAATGTCACAATTTTATACAAAATATTTTTACTTCTTTATGTTAACATGTACAGTCTTAAACAATTATATGATTCTCTTAGTTCCATTTTCTTAGTTATAACTTTAATGTTTAAATTATGATATATTTTGTAATTACTTGAAACCAACATTTTGTAACAAATGATACACTAATCATTTTGCACGTTTCCACAAACTTTCTTTGTTGTATGTGTGTGTGTGTCACAATGCACATTTTATGGTAGAGATTTGAAATATGTGCTTAAAAAATATCGTGGTAATAGGTTCTAGTTCATGATTAGCTAAGAATATTTATGAAAACTTCTCGACTACAAGTGGAACCGTTGACATTGATTTTTTTACCGGTGTATTTTTCTCAAATATGTCTTGCAAGTTACAGCGGTTCACTAATAAGTTGTCAAAATTAGCATGCCAAAATAATATGGATTAATTGTGTATTCTACAACGTCTGCATACATGTGATTTTTTTCATATGCCAAACAAACATAGGTATGTCCTCCTATCCTATGTAGTATGGACGACGTGACCGGGCAAGAGCCAGATTAATCAAAGTAAGATTAATCAAACATAGAAATACGTCTTCCACATAACACACATACATGTCGTAGACATGACCTAGATATTCCCATGTACTTGCCAGAGTTGGCATAAAGAGAAGAAAAATAGAAGAGCGGCAATCCATACTATCTCATGCGCCTACTAATTTTCCTGTTCACTCCCTTCGCCAGGCTCTCTCACCCGCTCGCTCACTCGTTGATTTTTTTGTGAGCTTGCTACACGTCAGCCACAAGACCTTTTTAAAAGATCCGTCACATCGGCAGCCCTTAGATTTGGCGTAATCAGTGTGCCCCAACCCCATCCTCACCATTGCAACAAAGGTAGTGTTGCAGAACCCTTTGTAACAGAGCTCAGGTTGGAGAAACATTTGCAACACAAGCTATGTTGCAGATACATTTTTATTTCTTCACCTTTTTCAAACAGAGATGATTTTGCGGAAGGACTTTGGCAACAAGGACATCAGCAGTACACAAACTTGCAGCGCTGTAACAGAATCATACATAAACTTAAAAACCCCATAAAACTAGTACAACAACTTACGTAACGGCACGCTTAGGTACAAATTATCTCACGGTAACTCATCTTTTGACGACTCGAAATAAAAACTCATCATTTGACACATTTTTTTGCATGTCATAGATGATGATCGTTAATGCTCCCGGAGCTTCCAGACCTGCAGCTGCCGCCCATGCTGCCGGAGCTGGGCACGGAGATCGTCGACATCTCCGACGACGAGTAGCTAGGTGGTCGACGTAGTACGTAGGTTTATTTCATTTGCATGTCTTTGTATGGATTTAAGAATCTAATATGAGATATCCGGATACAACTCGTAAAATTTGAGACATGCCCGGTCACTGCCCGCGGAGACGTCCGGACGCGTCCGCGGGTGTTTGAGGGGCCATATTTGACATATCCGGCTGTGGATGCTCTAAAGCCTATCTCACCTATTGTATGGCAAGCAATGTCTGCTGTTTTGGTCACTGCGCGTGTGTCATGATCGTACATACTTTCTTTTAACACAGTACAGACGCAAGCACCCATACATACACGCATATACTCACCCCTATGAACGCACACACGCACACCCTACCCCTATGAGCATCTTCGAGAGACTGAGCCGACATATCATCTTGAGATTTACGAAGTCGCCGTAGGCACCTCGCCGTCGACGGAACGTCTCCTCCCACTGAAACCGCATCACCGAAAATCCTGAAGTCGCCGTCGACGGAATAATGCGAGCACCAGGACTTGAACCCTGGTGGGCTAAGGATACCACTGTCCCTCTAACCATCCAACCACAGGTTGGTTTGCATGATCGTACATACTTAGCAGGTCGCGGGTTCGAAAACCCTACAGCGCACACCAATTTTGTTTTTTTCTTTCCTTGTCCCACTGACAGGTGGGTTCCCACACACAGATGGGAAAGAGTGCGCACGTGTTCCTGCCATGGTAACGTTGGCTCGGATGTAGAAATAACGGAAGAGAAACGCCGACTGTCAAATTTGACAGAAATGTATTAATACGTGCCGTTACTTAAGTTGTTGTACTAGTTTTATGGGGGTTTTAAGTTTACCACCCTGAAAGTTTATGTACTACCGATGTAATTAACTCTTTTTGCAACGAAAGATGATGTTGCGGCAGCAACACCAATATTGCCCTACCCGTTTACGACGGAAGCCTAGCTGGAAAAACTATCTCCAGCTCGTGTCCTGCCCGTTAATGTCACAGCAGCTCGTCATTGTCTTGCAGCACGGACAATACCCATCGCCTTGCAACATTGAGACCGTGGGAGCAACATTTATCCACCATGGAGGTGCACGTTCTCTTCTTTGCTCTTAGAGTGGGGAAGGGTGGAGGAGGAACGCGGGATTACCGGGGAAGGAGCATCCATGGAGATCCGGCGGCGATGCAGCCGGGAATCAAAAGATGGAGATACAAGAGCGACGTAGCCGGAAATCGAAAGAAGACATGTGGAATTTGGTTGTGAGCTGTGGCCGGCGTTTTTGTGTGGATAAGGATAGGCTTGGGCGTGCATTTGGTGTGAGTTGCAATGTGCGTGGGCCACAACCACGTGCCGGCCGTGTGAGGTGGTAGCCAAAACACGTGAGATCGGCCGAGTAAAGTGAATCATTTCCCTTCCTTTTTCCCTCGTTCTTTGCTTCGTCCAGTCCACTGTCCATGCTGAATACTAGCCCGTTTTACTTTTGTTCGAATTATTTTAGAAAGCTCAAAAAAAATTAAAATCTTTCTGAACTTCAAAGATATTTGAGATTTAAAAAAAATTGTATATGAAATAAAGAAAAAAAATAGAATTCAATTTTTTTGTGTATTGAAAAAATTGTTTGCAAAACATTTTTCTCGCATATTCAAAAAGTTGTTCACGAATTCAAGAAAATGTCCATGAATATAAAAAATGTTCGCATATCAAGAAAGTAGTCGGGAATATGAATCATGTATTTTAAAAAAGACTTATGAATTTAAAGAATATTTGAAAAACATTTAAGAAAAACTTCACTCATGTTATAAAAGTCCACACATTTGAAAGAAGTACACGGTCAAAAAAAGTTCATGGTTTTTAAAAATTGTTGAAATTTTCTAATACAAAGTTGAAAAAAATGAAAAAAAGTAATAAATAGTAAAAATACAAATTAACATAAAAATAATGAATATAATGAATAAAAATATAAAACAAACTGAATAAAAAGCAAAGAAAAAGAAAACGTAGAAAACATTTCAGAAGTGGGTGGATGGCTACGTGGGCCAATTCATCAAACAACAACTGCAGCGTTAATTCATCAAATTGGTGTCGCTCGGACAAATGTGCCACAAAGCGAACCCGACATGGATTGGCCCACGTAGCTCAAGTTTTGGGAAGAATTTTCAAGTTTGTGTACGTATTTTTTGCCAGTTTTTTCCCTCAATCTTTCTGTTCTATTCTTCATGATTTTCCTTTTTTCTTGCGTTCGTTTTTTTCATAAAATTTGGTACCTCAATTTTTAAAAACGAAAGCTTGACGTCAAAATTTCATAAATGTTCAAAGTTCCAAAATGGTTCAGAAATGTCAAACAATGTTTCTCATTCCAAGCATGTTCATGTTTCGAAGAAAAACAAATTAATAAATAAAATGTTTTCATTTCAAAAATAGTCCAGTTCTCTCATAAATTTAGAAAATGTTCTGATTTTTCAAAAAATGTTTCATATTTGAAAAAAAAAATATTTTAAAAAATGTTTTCAAATGTCAGGAAGACGCCTTTTTTTCTTAAATATTTCCCATTTCTCCAAAAATGGTACGAAAGGTACAAAAAGTTCATAAAAATGTCTGGATGTTTTGGAAACAATTGTGTTTTATTAAAAAATGTGTATTAATTCTAAAAAAAATGTGTTTGCCTATGATTTTTTTAGAAAATATTCAAAATGTTCATGGTTTCATAAACATTTTTGTTTATAAAGAATGTTCAAACTTTTCAAAAAGATGTTCGGACATTCAAAAATAATTTTCATTTTTCCAAAATCATCACGTGTTTCCAAAAATGTTCTCAAATTTTGAGAAAATGCTAAATTTATCAAAACTATTTTTCCTTGTTTGAAATAAGATGAAAATGAAAAATGTACTAAAATTATATCAAGTTGAAAAAAACACTTGAAAAGAAACCAACAAGGAAACAAAATTGTTTGTAAGTTACTTCTTTTAGGTACTGTCTCAAGGGTAGCCCTGATTGGATGCCCTTGCATGATTTAACACCATAAGTGTTAAATAGGAGGAGGTCGCCTTTTGCGAGTGATTATTCCTTTTTTTTTGCGAACTTTAAAAGGGAGTGCAACACGATGTTTCTAGGAGGTCACCTATCCTAATACTACTCTCGTCCAAGCACGCTTAACTTCAGAGTTCTAGGCCCAGTTCTTTTGCCAGAATCTGGGGATTCTCCCAGAATCCGACCCCTACCCAGCTTCTCCCAGAATCTTTGAGCCTCATTTGTTTTACAATCCTACCTAGTTAGGGTCTAATTAGATAGGATTGTAAAACAAATGGGGCTCAAAAATTCTGGGGGAAGATGGGTAGAGGTCGGATTCTGGGAGAATCCCCAGATTCTGGCAAAAGAACTGGGCCCTAATGGGATCCGATGCTTTAGTTTTGGTATGATCTCATCTACTGAGTGGTGATTCCTATTTGACACTCGCGAGCATCAGAGTATTGTGGCTTCGCTGAATCGCGGACTCCCGAAGCCACAATTTGGTCCCGCCCTCGGTCCACTTGTTGTTTCCTTTTTTTTCATTTATGTTTTTCTGTTTCTATTTTTATGTATTTCCTCTTTTCCTTTCTTATTTCTTAATTTGTTTTTTATTTTCATTTCCCTTTCCGTGTATTATACGAAGTTTATCTTGTCTTACAAAAATGTTCATCGTGTAGGGTAACGCAGCAGAAAACAAAATTTTTCGACCTACGCACCAGCCCTGGACCACTATGGAGACTGCATACAAGGTTTGATCATTTTCGTTACCGACTCGTAGCGCAGCGGAAGTAGAGTCGATGACGATCGGCGGTGCAGATCCCCGCAGCTAGGATTTTACAACCTCCCAACCGCGAGGATGTACTCCCTCATCTGCCCCTCGGACAGCCCTCCGGGAGGCGGTCGAACAGTCCCCCGGACGGTGTCGCGGACAGCCCTTCGGGAGGACCTTCGAAACTCGGACGGTCACTCGGACAGCCCTTCGGGAGGACTCACAGAACTCGGACCGTCACTTGGACAGCCTTTCGGGAGGCACTCTCAAACAGCCCCTCGGGCACTAAGATCGAAACTACGACCTCTCTACAGAGTTGCACACATACGGTGTCACCTATCCGGCAGGGCTTCGCCGTCCAGAACTAGTTCCTGCCGGAACCCAGACAGCCTTTCGGCTCTACGAAACTCTTTTCGTGGGAGGGAGAGAGAAGCCAGATAACATCTTGGCATGTGTATGAGAGCAAGGGATGGGGAGAATGGCAGCCCCTTCTCCTCCTTTTATAGGCCAAGGCAAGGGGTGGGGTGGGATGTTGAAATACCAAAATACCCAAGCTTCATGTCACACATGAAAGGGCATAATGGTAACACAAGGGGGGCACCAAGGGGACACCACCATGGCAGCCCTTGGGCCGGCCCACACCTTGTCTCCCCATGGGGGCGGGCCCCCCCAACAAGCCACCAACATGTCTCCATGAAACATGCATGCTCCCTAGACAAAAAGCCACCAAACATGCAACCCCCGATTCGTGGGATCTTGTCCCCTCGCGCTGAGACAAGATGTTTTCCGCGAAACTTTTTCTGAAAAATTCCAGAAGGTCCCAGAACATTTCCGGCACCCTCTAAAATTATTCTGGGCATGATCCGAAACATTTTCGGTGCGGTGGTTTTCATCAGCGGAAAGCATTAACAGCGGTTACGGCAGTTTCGGAACATTTCCGGTTTTTCTCTCCGAAAATTCCCAGAAGTTCCCAGACCAATTCTGGCATCCTCTGAAAATTTCCAGGTGGTGCCGAAACCCTTTTTGACCAAATAATATATTCCGAAACAACTTTTCGGTTTTACCGAAACTCTTTCGGTGTTCTCTCTCTCGGAACTATTCCGTTGTGTCCGAAACATTTTCGGTGACTTTCTCTCAGACTCCCTGTCTAGCGTTCAACAGATAGATGACCCTTAAGCGTGTGACCCTATAGGTTCGGTGAAGTATAGACATGACACGGAACCCCTTCCGATCAATGATCAACATCGGAGCCGTGGACACCCATATTGACCCCTATACCCACACGAATGAATATTCGAGTGAACCTCCAGTTGCCGTGTGCTATTCCTGTTGCTTCGCGATATGTTACAAATACCCGAGGTGAGACATGTTGGCATTCCCGTGGATCAACAACTTGTCCACTATGCTAGTTATCTCGTTACCGGTATTGTTCTCTTTTCTCGTTACCGTGTTCCGGCATCCCCGTGATCAAATCACAAAGTGTCTGGCCAGACGATGATGGATACCGTAACACCGAGAGGGCCCAGAGATATCTCTCCATCGTCGGAGGAGCAAATCCCAATCTTGAGCAATCAAGTTACTTGACATACTTTCCCATGAACCCGTAAGCCGCCGTAATAGCCATCCATTTACGGATGACGTTTAACAAACCCCAAAGTTCATGAATCAAGCATGAAGAAACTCGATACTCTCATGGTCTGAGGAATCATGCAAACGTTAACTATCTCTGTGTTATTAACCATTAACTCATGACGAATGTATCTCATAGCATAACATCAATTCGGGTCGATTCAACACAAATGTTCTTCTAACATTGTGCCCTCAAAGTTGCTGGCATAGACATGCCCATGATCAGGAAAACAGAACCATCATGCAACACTTGAGCCAGTCATAGAGGCTTGACTAGGAATACATTTTACCGTTTATTATTCCACACGTGCATATGAGTCTTCCTCCGAGCCTCGTGGTTATTGCAGACTCGAGAACCATAGCAGTTATAGCATGGAACATAAACATAATAATGAGCATGGAGATAAATAATAACATTTATTATTGCCTCTAGGGCATATCTCCTACAGACTCCCACTTGCACTAGAGTCAATAATCTAGTTAATGCTAATGCACTTTACACCTGTGGCACACTGGTGTAAATATGCTTCGCTTGTGGTATAGCCTGATGTCCAACGGATATGACGACTTCAGCTCCGTGTGTATCTTTGCATATCCTCGCGTTTTCACGCTTTCACAAAATTCATATTTTGTGTGGACTTGGTTTTGTATGTATGTGAATCACAGGTCGAACCTGGATTCCTCAGATTGAGTCATGGAGCAACTACCTGCAGTAGTGTCCCATTGACAAAAGCCATCTTGGAACCATACTAAGTTCATGAATGAACTATATGATTCAACATCTTCTTTGTCGCTTTTAAAAGCGGCAACATACTTCGCCTCTGTTATAGAATTCGCCATAGTAACTTGTTTGGAACAATTTCCAACTACCGTGCCACCATATTGTGTGTTACACAAAACCCTCAATTTAAATCGAAAATCGCTTGGAGCATGGATGAAGACTGTATCGATGTAACCTTTTACAACGAACTCTTCATGATCTCCGCTTGCGAGAAAACATGCCATCAGTGCTACTATAGTACTCAATGACCCTTTTTCACTGTTGTCCCATGATCAGTACTTTTGATCACTTTGGTATCTATACTCGCAACAACTTTGGGAGTATTGGACATATCTGGTTGTTTTACATACCATGGAATACATGATTAATCCAAACACAAGAGTGTGTGGAATCTCCATCATGTATTTTGCTCATCAGTGTTTTGGGACACCGAGTCATGCAAAAACACTTTCCATGTGACTTCGGCAAGAATCACTCCTTGACGTTTTTAATGCTAAAAGGTTTTAGCATTTTGTCAATATGTATCTTTGCTAAGCCCCATTAGGTAAATCTATCTCCATAGATTATCATGCCTAATATAAAGGCTTTTTAGCCCAAGCACTTTATCGAAAACTATTTTCAAACGAAGTCCTAATTCGTGTCAAGAAATTTATTTCCAATTACCAATGTGTCAAGCACACAAGGTTTTTAGAAATATTATTATGCTCCCACTTACTTTCTTGAATTACAAGTATCTTCGTTACCCATTGATGAAGTCAAACCCCTTTGACCATTTCATCAAAACACGAAGATTCCGACTCCATTTTGCTCTCTTCTGTCCATCGCTGGAACTCTGAAGTTTGCATACCTACTAGCATCCTCTGGATCGACAAATTACTTTGGACTGTATCACATACAAGTCCTAGGTTTTATTTCCATCAGATGGAAATCCTTTTGTCATCCATGTTTCATATCTTATGATTGAAATATGTATTAATTGCTAGTTCAACCCGAACCGACTTTAAGCATCGCTACGGTGAGACAATCTCATCGTAGTCAACTCTTTGAACTTGTTATTTCAACAAGTCGAGCTTTATGGATAAAACATTTTTATCCGTATCAGTTTTAAGTTCCATAAATATTCGTTAGACTCTAAGTCTTCCGAAAGGTGTATCAAGGTTTTAATCTTGAATCACTTATGTGGAAACTAAATCAGGTTGCATTGGCATTTAGCCAATTCCGGAGTCAGGGCCCATCAACGCTTCCTTGTGTATCGTAGGTATATTGTTGTCTAACAACAATATCTCGTTTGCGCACCTGAGAGGTTTGCACGAGCCTTGCCTACGTGGTTCAGCTGCAAGTTCGACCGAAGTCCATACATTTTATTGTAGAGACTTCCGTATCAGTCGCAGTAGGAAACTCTGGAATTACTTCCAATGTCTCTTTCTTTTGACCTGATGACGGAGATACTGGTTATCTCGTCGAGTTGCATTATTCTCCCACTCACCTTTTTGAAAGAACCATTTTCTTCAAAAAGCATACTGTTCTTTGTGGCAAACCTATTTGCCTTGGTATAGTGAGGGAGGAATACCCAATGACTTGGGATAACCTACAAAGTAGCACTTGTCTGATTTGGAATAGGTTTGTAACCTTTTACACAAGCCCCATATTCCAAATGTTAAGAAAAGATATAACATGGTTGGGCGTACCATACCATGGTGTCATTTCAACAGACCTGATGGAGCTCTTTTCAGTGTAAAAGCTGCAGTCTCTAAAGCATCACTTTAAAAGGGATAATGGCAAATTTATTTATGTCATCTTTGATCTTACCATGTCATAAATGGTTCGATTACATCTTCACGGACTTTCCACTCACAGTGGTGTTCCGGGAGGTGTAAGTTATGAAACTCTTTTCACAACTCATCAGACATTCGCTAAACTTGTAACTCAAATATTTCTTTCTGCAATCGAATTGTAGAAACATAATTTTCTTGTTACAATAACTTCTACTTCATATTTGAAAACCTTTCGAATGATTTCAAAAGATCCAGACTTACGTCTCATCAAGTAAATATCCATATATCTACTTGAGTCATTTCTGAAGATAGATAAATCCACTACTTGCAACCTTTATTGAACTACACACATCAAAATGTATGATCACCAATAAGTTTGTTGCTCGTTCCTTATGGCCTGTGAACGGTATTTCAGTCACCTCACTTTCGGAGGAAAGTTGCAAGTGTCAGATGATTCAAAATCAAACGACTTCAAAATCCATCATAATGGAATTTTCCATGCGGGCTTCTCCAATGTGACCAAATGTAGTGCCACACTTGTGTGGTATTCTTTTAGTCTTACGACATTTAGCGTCAGTGTTATGGATGTATCATATTACCATCAATATTCATAACATACGTCCCATCTAGGATGGAAGCATGGCCCTTCATGTTATTCATAATACTGAACAACAATTGTTGCTTTTATGAACAACTCTTTTGCAACAAACATTATGCAATGGGCTAGAGTGTTTAAAACTCTAAAATGAATTTATGAAAGTAAATCCAGAGGTAATATATTATTATCATTATTCATAACATACATCTCATTCTCAATGAAAGTATGGCCCTTATGTTATTCATAACATCGAACATCAAAAGTTCTCTTATGAACAACCTTCTTGCAAGATACCTTATGCAATGGGCTAGAATTTGTGAAACTCTAAATGAATTATGAAAATAAATACAGACGGTAATACACCGATGGAAGGTATAGTAACATTTACTATGTTCCCTGTGTATACCTAAAACTCATTTCTGGCTGGTCTTTCAGGCCATAGTAGTTCTTACATCGAGTTGCAACAGAATGCAATCGAGCGGGTATCTTTGTGATTAACTCACAATACCCAAAAATTAGTGATTAACATGTTTAACCATAATTCCGAAGAACTATATCTTTGACCAGCCTTCTATACATCAAAAACTTGTATGACATTCATACATGAGCTGGATATTCCAGTCTTCTTTCCTTTTTGCCATTATACTTCTAACAGTTTAACTTTTAGTATTTCTCCTACTCTCAGAAGAAGCACCGAACTTAAGAGTGGCGTTAGCCCCGGACTTCCTAGGTGTGTAAGTCACACTAACATCCTTCGGACACTTCCTTTCTCTTTAAGTTGTTGTTTTATTCACCTTTCATCATATGACAGGCGTTCTTCTGGATCCCTCTCTTATCAGTCTAATGCATAGTAAACTCCTTTACTAATAGTTTGCAAACAAACATTGCTTTGGATATCTCATATCTTCTAGCCTTTGTCTGTCTCTGAAAATGATTTTCAGATTCCATGAATATCACATAACTATCCAAACTTTCGAAGTTTGGGTCTCATGGAAGTAAACATATTGCACTTGACTGAAACGGAATTCTAGCTTTTGGATCGAAGGATGAGAGTCACATGATCCATAGCATAAGCGAGAGAATACCAAAGTATGCGATAGGACAAAGTCCTTCTCGGCACTCTTGAGGACAATCCTCACATTACGTTACCAACCGTAAAGTTTTAACCAGATATTTAACAGCTATTCAATTTTAACAGGGAAGGTGGAAATGCGAGCCATTATTCTACAACTATTATGCAAAATACACTTAGACAGTGTTCAAAATTAATTGCACTGAGAATTTAAACAAGTTAATTCATCAGTGCGCTCCCACTCAAATCAATATCTCTCATAATTGATTGTGAGTGATTCAAGATCCGCATTTCAATTCGACACCATTGACGGGTTCATCACTGATGACGTGAATTTCAATCGGTAGGCCAACTTGCCAATCACATCTCTATGTGACTCTTGTCCATCTTTCGATGCGTGTGTTCCGAGCTCAGGACTGTCCTGCCTGAACGTCAAGACAACCAAGTGATCACGCAGTGAGGTCTGACCTTCACCCGCCTTACACCTCTCTAATCGTTCGTGCTCATGTGTACATGGCGCACCCCGAAAAGATACGTGTTGTAGACGGTGCTACACTTGGGAGAACACTAACTACTTGATATTTTTGTGAGAGATCACCCTAATAAAAGCGACTACCGCGCAATCAAGAAGGGTGCATCATAAGGGATAAACATCTCAGGCAATTCATAATAGCATGATATGGTATAGCCCTTTCTGACGGAGAAGTCTTGTATTTCTTCGTCTTCAGCATTCGCGTCGGTGTTCACCTTCGCGAAGATTGCCACCACCTTGTCGATGCACCAGATAGTATTGCTATCTCTATAGCTAATAAAATAATGCATTACACAAGGTCGACACGCAGGTCATTTAAAGTGCAATCATATGGCTCCAGCCATCATGCCAAATCATGACACGCAGGTCATGTTAATCAATTTACATCATATAGTCATCTCATACATAATCAAATTATTATGAGCACTGCTATACCACATCACATGCACATGCAAACCCTCCTGCAAAACCAAGTTAGACGCCTCTAATCGGTTCATGCAAAAACTTGTTTTAGGTGGCTTCTAAGGTTTCGAAACAAACCGAAGCTACCAACGTCCATCATCAAGTATGATAATTCAAGCGCTAGATTAACAACGCGGGGTGTATGAAACACGAGATAATTAAATCTCGAGCCCCATACTGAACTTCGTCATACGCATGACCCCCGTGCAGATCATATCTGCATTGCCCTTTCATCTGCGAAACATCCATCTTTCTTTAACTAAAGTGGAACCCAAAGAACTGTTAGCACTTCGTTGATCTGTCAATCAGCATACTCAGGAGCAGCATGAAAGGATCGCGGATTGCCAGAACTTTGTGAGATTCCACAATGCTGTCAAGATCAGGACTACGCAAATTCAAGGGAAGCAACAAGAACATCGGGTAACAGATTTCATCTGCTACCCGCACAAATAATTTTCAGTAATAGAACTCATCTACTACCTAATTATATTGTGCAACACCCATACATCTCTATGTATTCTAGATCGCAACCTGCATCTACGCATAGCACGGCTCATGATGCCACTGTAGGGTAACGCAGCAGAAAACAAAATTTTTCGACCTACGCACCAGCCCTGGACCACTATGGAGACTGCATACAAGGTTTGATCATTTTCGTTACCGACTCGTAGCGCAGCGGAAGTAGAGTCGATGACGATCGGCGGTGCAGATCCCCGCAGCTAGGATTTTACAACCTCCCAACCGCGAGGATGTACTCCCTCATCTGCCCCTCGGACAGCCCTCCAGGAGGCGGTCGAACAGTCCCCCGGACGGTGTCGCGGACAGCCCTTCGGGAGGACCTTCGAAACTCGGACGGTCACTCGGACAGCCCTTCGGGAGGACTCACAGAACTCGGACCGTCACTTGGACAGCCTTTCGGGAGGCACTCTCAAACAGCCCCTCGGGCACTAAGATCGAAACTACGACCTCTCTACAGAGTTGCACACATACGGTGTCACCTATCCGGCAGGGCTTCGCCGTCCAGAACTAGTTCCTGCCGGAACCCAGACAGCCTTTCGGCTCTACGAAACTCTTTTCGTGGGAGGGAGAGAGAAGCCAGATAACATCTTGGCATGTGTATGAGAGCAAGGGATGGGGAGAATGGCAGCCCCTTCTCCTCCTTTTATAGGCCAAGGCAAGGGGTGGGGTGGGATGTTGAAATACCAAAATACCCAAGCTTCATGTCACACATGAAATGGCATAATGGTAACACAAGGGGGGCACCAAGGGGACACCACCATGGCAGCCCTTGGGCCGGCCCACACCTTGTCTCCCCATGGGGGGGGCCCCCCCCAACAAGCCACCAACATGTCTCCATGAAACATGCATGCTCCCTAGACAAAAAGCCACCAAACATGCAACCCCCGATTCGTGGGATCTTGTCCCCTCGCGCTGAGACAAGATGTTTTCCGCGAAACTTTTTCTGAAAAATTCCAGAAGGTCCCAGAACATTTCCGGCACCCTCTAAAATTATTCTGGGCATGATCCGAAACATTTTCGGTGCGGTGGTTTTCATCAGCAGAAAGCATTAACAGCGGTTACGGCAGTTTCGGAACATTTCCGGTTTTTCTCTCCGAAAATTCCCAGAAGTTCCCAGACCAATTCTGGCATCCTCTGAAAATTTCCAGGCGGTGCCGAAACCCTTTTTTGACCAAATAATATATTCCGAAACAACTTTTCGGTTTTACCGAAACTCTTTCGGTGTTCTCTCTCTCGGAACTCTTCCGTTGTCTCCGAAACATTTTCGGTGACTTTCTCTCAGACTCCCTGTCTAGCGTTCAACAGATAGATGACCCTTAAGCGTGTGACCCTATAGGTTCGGTGAAGTATAGACATGACCGGAACACTTTCCGATCAATGATCAGCATCGGAGCCGTGGACACCCATATTGACCCCTATACCCACACGAATGAATATTCGAGTGAATCTCCAGTTGCCGTGTGCTATTCCTGTTGCTTCGCGATATGTTACAAATACCCGAGGTGAGACATGTAGGCATTCCCGTGGATCAACAACTTGTCCACTATGCTAGTTACCTCGTTACCGGTATTGTTCTCTTTTCTCGTTACCGTGTTCCGGCATCCCCGTGATCAAATCACATAGTGTCTGGCCAGACGATGATGGATACCGTAACACCGAGAGGGCCCAGAGATATCTCTCCATCGTCGGAGGAGCAAATCCCAATCTTGAGCTATCAAGTTACTTGACATACTTTCCCATGAACCCGTAAGCCGCCGTAATAGCCATCCATTTACGGATGACGTTTAACAAACCCCAAAGTTCATGAAGAAACTCGATACTCTCATGGTCTGAGGAATCATGCAAACATTAACCATCTCTGTGTTATTAACCATTAACTTGTGACGAATGAATCTCATAGCATAACATCAATCGGGTCGATTCAACACAAATGTTCTTCTAACATTGTGCCCTCAAAGTTGCTGGCATAGACATGCCCATGATTGGGAAAACATAATCATCATGCAACACTTGAGCTAGTCTTAGAGGCATGACTAGGAATACATTTTACCGTTTATTATTCCACACGTGCACATGGGTTTTCCCCAGAGCCTTTATGGATATACGGGCTCGGGAACCACAGCAGTTATAGCATGGAACATAAACATAATAATGAGCATGGAGATAAATAATAACATTTATTATTGCCTCTAGGGCATATCTCCTACAGACTCCCACTTGCACTAGAGTCAATAATCTAGTTAATGCTAATGCACTTTACACCTGTGGCACACCGGTGTAAATATGCTTCACATGTGGTATAGCCTGATGTCCAACGGATCTGACGACTTCAGCTCCGTGTGTATCTTCGCGTATCCTCGCGTTTTTACGCTTTCACAAAATTCATATTTTGTGTGGACTTGGCTTTGTATGTATGTGAATCACAGGTCGAACCTGGATTCCTCAGACTGAGTTATGGAGCAACTACCTGCAGTAGTGTCCCATTGACAAAAGCCATCTTGGAACCATACCAAGTTCATGAATGAACTATATGATTCAACATTTTCTTTGTCGCTTCGAAAGCGGTAACATACTTAGCCTCTATTATAGAATTCGCCACAGTAATTTGTTTGGAAACCTTTTCCAACTAACTGTGCCACCACATTGTGTGTTACACAAAACCCTTAACTTAAATCGAAAATCGCTTCGAGCATGGCTGAAGACTGTATCGATGTAACCTTTTACAACGAACTCTTCATGATCTCCGCTTGCGAGAAAACATGTCATCAGTGCTACTATAGTACTCAATGACCCTTTTTCACTGTTGTCCCATGATCAGTACTTTTGATCACTTTGGTATCTATACTCGCAACAACTTTGGGAGTATTGGACATATCTGGTTGTTTTTACATACCATGGAATACATGATTAATCCAAACACAAGAGTGTATGAAATCTCCATCATGTATTTTGCTCATCAGTGTTTTGGGACACCGAGTCTTGCAAAAACTCTTTCCATGTGACTTCGGCAAGAATCACTCCTTGACATTTTTAATGCTAAAAGGTTTTAGCATCTTGTCAATATGTATCTTTGCTCAGCCCTATTAGGTAAATCTATCTCCATAGATCATCATGCCTAATATAAAGGCTATTTAGCCCAAGCACTTCATTGAAAAACTATTTCCAAATGAAGTCCTAATTCGTGTCAAGAAATTTAATTCCAATTACCAATGTGTCAAGCACACAAGGTTTTTAGAAATATTATTATGCTCCCACTTACTTTCTTGAATTATAAGCATCTTCGTTATCCATTGATGAAGTCAAAACTCCTTTGACCATTTCATCAAAACATGAAGATTCCAACTCCACTTTGCTCTCTTATGTCCATCGCTGGAACTCTGAAGTTTGCACCCTTACTAGCATCCTCTGGATTGACAAAATACCTTGGACTGTAACACATGCAAGTCCTTGGTTTCATTTCCATCAGATGGAAATCCTTTTGTCTTCCATTGTTTTATATCTCATGATATGAAATATGTATTAATTGCTAGTTCAACCCGAACCGACTTTAAGCATCGCTACGGTGAAGCAACCTCATCGTAGTCAACTCCTTGAACTTGTATATTGCAACAAGTCGAGCTTTATGGATAAAACATTTTTATTCGTATCAGTTATAGTTCCATAAATATTCGTCAGACTCTAAGTCTTCCGAAAGGTGTATCAAGGTTTTAATCTTGAATCACTTATATGGAAACTATCTCGGATTGTATTGGCATTTAGCCAATTCCGGAGTCAGGGCCCATCAACGCTTCCTTGTGTATCGTAGGTATACTGTTGTCTAACAACAATATCTCGTTTGCGCACCTGAGAGGTTTGCACGAGCCTTGCCTACGTGGTTCAACTGCAAGTTCGACCGAAGTCCATACATTTTATTGTAGAGACTTCCGTATCAGTCGCAGTAGGAAACTCTGGAATTACTTCCAAGGTCTCTTTCCTTTGACCTGATGACGAAGATACTGTTTATCTTGTCGAGTTGCACTATTCTCCCACTCACCTTTTGAAAGAACCATTTTCTTCAAAAAGCATACCGTTCTTTGTGGCAAACCTATTTGCCTTCGTATAGTGAGGGAGAAATACCCAATTACTTGGGATAACCTACAAAGTAGCACTTGTCTGATTTGGAATAGGTTTGTAACCTTTTACACAAGCCCCATATTCCAAATGTTAAGAAAAGATATAGCATGGTTGGGCGTACCATACCATGGCGTCATTTCAACAGACCTGATGGAGCTCTTTTCAGTGTAAAATCCGCAGTCTCTAAAGCATCACTTTAAAAGGGATAATGGCAAATTTATTTATGTCATCTTTGATCTTACCATGTCATAAATGGTTCGATTACATCTTCACGGACTTTCCACTCATAGTGGTGTTCCGGGAGGTGTAAGTTATGAAACTCTTTTCACAACTCATCAGACATTCGCTAAACTTGTAACTCAAATATTTCTTTCTGCAATCGAATTGTAGAAACATAATTTTCTTGTTACAATAACTTCTACTTCATATTTGAAAACCTTTCGAATGATTTCAAAAGATCCAGACTTACGTCTCATCAAGTAAATATCCATATATCTACTTGAGTCATTTCTGAAGATAGATAAATCCACTACTTGCAACCTTTATTGAACTACACACATCAAAATGTATGATCACCAATAAGTTTGTTGCTCGTTCCTTATGGCCTGTGAACGGTATTTCAGTCACTTCACTTTCGGAGGAAAGTTGCAAGTGTCAGATGATTCAAAATCAAACGACTTCAAAATCCATCATAATGGAATTTTCCATCCGGGCTTCTCCAATGTGACCAAATGTAGTGCCACACTTGTGTGGTATTCTTTTAGTCTTACGACATTTAGCGTCAGTGTTATGGATGTATCATATTACCATCAATATTCATAACATACGTCCCATCTAGGATGGAAGCATGGCCCTTCATGTTATTCATAATACTGAACAACAATTGTTGCTTTTATGAACAACTCTTTTGCAACAAACATTATGCAATGGGCTAGAGTGTTTAAAACTCTAAAATGAATTTATGAAAGTAAATCCAGAGGTAATATATTATTATCATTATTCATAACATACATCTCATTCTCAATGAAAGTATGGCCCTTATGTTATTCATAACATCGAACATCAAAAGTTCTCTTATGAACAACCTTCTTGCAAGATACCTTATGCAATGGGCTAGAGTTTGTGAAACTCTAAATGAATTATGAAAATAAATACAGACGGTAATACACCGATGGAAGGTATAGTAACATTTACTATGTTCCCTGTGTATACCAAAACCTCATTCCTGGCTAGTCTTTCAGGCCATAGTAGTTTTTACATCGAGTTGCAACAGAATGCAATCGAGCGGGTATATTTGTGATTAACTCACAATACCCAAAAATTAGTGATTAACAATTTAATCATAATTCCCAAGAACTATATCTTTGACCAGCCTTCTATACATCAAAAACTTGTATGACATTCATACATGAGCTGGATATTCCAGTCTTCTTTCTTATTGCCTTTATACTTCTAACAGTTTAACTTTCAGTATTTCTCCTACTCTCAGAAGAAGCACCCAGCTTAAGAGTGGCGTTAGCCCTAGACTTCCTAGGCGTGAAAGTTTCACTAACACCCTTCGGACACTTCCTTTCTCTTTAAGTTGTTGTTTTATTCACCTTTCATCATATGACAGGCGTTCTTCTGGATCCCTCTCTTATCAGTCTAATGCATAGTAAACTCCTTTACTAATAGTTTGCATACAAACATTTCTTTGGATATCTCATATCTTTTAGCCTTTGTCTGTCTCTGAAAATGATTTTCAGATTCCATGAATATCACATAACTATCCAAACTTTCGAAGTTCGGGTCTCATGGAAGCAAATGTATTGCACTTGACTGAAACGAAATTCTAACTTTTGGATCGAAGGACGAGAGTCACGTGATCCATAGCATAAGCGAAAGAATACCGAAAGTATGCGATAGGACAAAGTCCTTCTCGGCACTCTTGAGGACAATCCTCACATTACGTTACCAACCGTAAAGTTTTAACCAGATATTTAGCAGCTATTCAATTTTAACAGGGAAGGTGGAAATGCGAGCCATTATTCTACAACTATTATGCAAAAAACACTTAGACAGTGTTCAAAATTAATTGCACTGAGAATTAAACAAGTTAATTCATCAGTGCGCTCCCACTCAAATCAATATCTCTCATAATTGATTGTGAGTGATTCAAGATCCGCATATCAATTCAACGCCATTGACGGGTTCATCACTGATGACGTGAATTTCAATCGGTAGGCCAACTTGCCAATCACATCTCTATGTGACTCTTGTCCATCTTTCGATGCGTGTGTTCCGAGCTCAGGACTGTCCTGCCTGAACGTCAAGACAACCAAGTGATCACGCAGTGAGGTCTGACCTTCACCCGCCTTACACCTCTCTAATCGTTCGTGCTCATGTGTACATGGCGCACCCCGAAAAGATACGTGTTGTAGACGGTGCTACACTTGGGAGAACACTAACTACTTGATATTTTTGTGAGAGATCACCCTAATAAAAGCGACTACCGCGCAATCAAGAAGGGTGCATCATAAGGGATAAACATCTCAGGCAATTCATAATAGCATGATATGGTATAGCCCTTTCTGACGGAGAAGTCTATAATTTCTTCGTCTCCGGCATTCACGTCGGTGTTCACCTTCGCGAAGATTGCCACCACCTTGTCGATGCACCAGATAATATTGCTATCTTTATAGCTAATAAAATAATGCATTACACAAGGTTGACACACAGGTCATTTAAAGTGCAATCATATGGCTCCAGCCATCATGCCGAATCATGACACGCAGGTCATGTTAATAAATTTACATTATATAGTCATCTCATACATAATCAAATTATTATGAGCACTGCTATACCACATCACATTCACATGCAAACCCTCCTGCAAAACCAAGTTAGACGCCTCTAATTGGTTCATGCAAAAACTTGTTTTTCGTGGCTTCTAAGGTTTCGAAACAAACCGAAGCTACCAACGTCCATCATCAAGTATGATAATTCAAGTCGCTAGATTAACATTCCAGGGTGTATGAAAACTGAGATAATAAAATCTTGAGCCCCATACTAAACTTTGTCATACGCATGACCCCCGTGCAGATCATATCTGCATTGCCCTTTCGTCTGCGAAATTTCATCTTTCTTTTTAGCTACGATGGAATTCAATGAACTGTTAGCACTTCGTTGATCAATCAGGATCGCGGATTGCCAGAACATTGAAACTCCACCATGCTGTTATCAAGATCAGAAATATGCAAATTCCAGGGAAGCAACAAGAATATCGGGTAACAGATTTCATCTGCTACCCGCACAAATAATTTTCAGTAATAGAACTCATCTACTACCTAATTATATTGTGCAACACCCATACATCACTATGTATTCTAGATCGTAACCTGCATCTACGCATAGCATGGCTCTTGATGCCACTGTAGGGTAACGCAGCAGAAAACAAAAAATTTCCGACCTACGCACCAGCCCAGGACCACTATGGAGACTGCATACAAGGTTTGATCTTTTCGTTGCCGACTCGTAGCGCAGCGGAAGTAGAGTCGATGACGATCGGCGGTGCAGATCCCCGCAGCTAGGATTTACAACCTCCCAACCGCGAGGATGTATACCCTCATCTTCCCTTCGGACAGCCCTCCGGGAGGCGGTCGAACAGTCCGCCGGACGGTGTCGCGGACAGCCCTTCGGGAGGACCTTCGAAAATCGAACGGTCACTCGGACAGCCCTTCGGGAGGACTCACAGAACTTGGACCGTCACTTGGACAGCCCTTCGGGAGGCACTCACGAACAGCCCCTCGGGCACTAAGATCGAAACTACGACCTCTCTACAGAGCTGCACACATACGGTGTCATCTAACCGGCAGGGCTTCACCGTCCAGAACTAGTTCCCACCGGAACCCAGACAGCCTTTCGGCTCTACGAAACTCTTTTCGTGGGAGGGAGAGAGAAGCCAGATCATTGCATGGCATTAGTATGTGAGAAGGGATGAAGGATTGAGCAGCCCCCTCTCCTCCTTATATAGGAAAACCAAGGGGTAGGATGGGCATTCAAGAAATACCAAAATACCCATGAAGGAAACTCTTTCCAAGGGCATAAGAGAGAAACCAAAGGACATGTGGAGCTCCAAGGAGGAGCTCCACATGTGGCCGGCCACCCCCTAGGGGTCCCCCCCCCAAGGGGGCTCTCATCCATCCACATCACCTTCTAGAAGCCTTTAGCAAAAAGCCCTAAAAGGTGGCTTTCCAAAAAATTCCAAAAAGCACTTTCACTATTCATGACGATATTTTTCAGCGTCCGTTCGAACTGAAAATATTTATGTGGGCTTAGAACATTTCCAGTACCCACTAAAATAATTTTCAACGCGTTTTGGAACAATTCCAGTTTAGTGATTTCATCTGCGAAACGCATCTGAAGCGGTTCCGGCAGCCCCGGAACATTTCCGGTTTTTTCTTCCAGAAAATTCCCAGAAGTTTCCAGAATGATTCTGGCATCCTCCAAGAATTATCAGGCATGTGCCGAAACCATTTTGACTTAATGGTATCCCCTGAAACAACTTTTCAGTTTCACCGGAACTCATCCGGTGACCTCTCTCTGCGGAACTTTTCCGCTATCCGAAACTTTTCGGTGTCCGAAACTTTTTCGGTGATTTTCTCTCAGACTCCCTGTCTAGTATTCAGCAGATAGATGACCCTTAAGCGTGTGACCCTATAGGTTCGGTGAAGTATAGACATGACACGGAACCCCTTCCGATCAATGATCAACATCGGAGCCGTGGACACCCATATTGACCCCTATACCCACACGAATGAATATTCGAGTGAACCTCCAGTTGCCGTGTGCTATTCCTGTTGCTTCGCAATATGTTACAAATACCCGAGGTGAGACATGTTGGCATTCCCATGAATCAACAACTTGTCCACTATGCTAGTTACCTCGTTACCGGTATTGTTCTCTTTTCTCGTTACCGTGTTCCGGCATCCCCGTGATCAAATCACAAAGTGTCTGGCCAGACGATGATGGATACCGTAACACCGAGAGGGCCCAGAGATATCTCTCCATCGCCGGAGGAGCAAATCCCAATCTTGAGCTATCAAGTTACTTGACATACTTTCCCATGAACCCGTAAGCCGCCGTAATAGCCACCCATTTACGGATGACGTTTAACAAACCCCAAAGTTCATGAAGCAAGCATGAAGAAACTCGATACTCTCATGGTCTGAGGAATCATGCAAACGTTAACCATCTCTGTGTTATTAACCATTAACTTGTGACGAATGTATCTCATAGCATAACATCAATCGGGTCGATTCAACACAAATGTTCTTCTAACATTGTGCCCTCAAAGTTGCTGGCATAGACATGCCCATGATCAGGAAAACAGAACCATCATGCAACACTTGAGCCAGTCATAGAGGCTTGACTAGGAATACATTTTACCGTTTATTATTCCACACGTGCATATGAGTCTTCCTCCGAGCCTCGTGGTTATTGCAGACTCGAGAACCATAGCAGTTATAGCATGGAACATAAACATAATAATGAGCATGGAGATAAATAATAACATTTATTATTGCCTCTAGGGCATATCTCCTACAGACTCCCACTTGCACTAGAGTCAATAATCTAGTTAATGCTAATGCACTTTACACCTGTGGCACACTGATGTAAATATGCTTCGCTTGTGGTATAGCCTGATGTCCAACGGATATGACGACTTCAGCTCCGTGTGTATCTTTGCATATCCTCGCGTTTTCACGCTTTCACAAAATTCATATTTTGTGTGGACTTGGTTTTGTATGTATGTGAATCACAGGTCGAACCTGGATTCTTCAGATTGAGTCATGGAGCAACTACCTGCAGTAGTGTCCCATTGACAAAAGCCATCTTGGAACCATACTAAGTTCATGAATGAACTATATGATTCAACATCTTCTTTGTCGCTTTTAAAAGCGGCAACATACTTCGCCTCTGTTATAGAATTCGCCATAGTAACTTGTTTGGAACAATTTCCAACTACCGTGCCACCATATTGTGTGTTACACAAAACCCTCAATTTAAATCGAAAATCGCTTGGAGCATGGATGAAGACTGTATCGATGTAACCTTTTACAACGAACTCTTCATGATCTCCGCTTGCGAGAAAACATGCCATCAGTGCTACTATAGTACTCAATGACCCTTTTTCACTGTTGTCCCATGATCAGTACTTTTGATCACTTTGGTATCTATACTCGCAACAACTTTGGGAGTATTGGACATATCTGGTTGTTTTACATACCATGGAATACATGATTAATCCAAACACAAGAGTGTGTGGAATCTCCATCATGTATTTTGCTCATCAGTGTTTTGGGACACCGAGTCATGCAAAAACACTTTCCATGTGACTTCGGCAAGAATCACTCCTTGACGTTTTTAATGCTAAAAGGTTTTAGCATTTTGTCAATATGTATCTTTGCTAAGCCCCATTAGGTAAATCTATCTCCATAGATTATCATGCCTAATATAAAGGCTTTTTAGCCCAAGCACTTTATCGAAAACTATTTTCAAACGAAGTCCTAATTCGTGTCAAGAAATTTATTTCCAATTACCAATGTGTCAAGCACACAAGGTTTTTAGAAATATTATTATGCTCCCACTTACTTTCTTGAATTACAAGTATCTTCGTTACCCATTGATGAAGTCAAACCCCTTTGACCATTTCATCAAAACACGAAGATTCCGACTCCATTTTGCTCTCTTCTGTCCATCGCTGGAACTCTGAAGTTTGCATACCTACTAGCATCCTCTGGATCGACAAATTACTTTGGACTGTATCACATACAAGTCCTAGGTTTTATTTCCATCAGATGGAAATCCTTTTGTCATCCATGTTTCATATCTTATGATTGAAATATGTATTAATTGCTAGTTCAACCCGAACCGACTTTAAGCATCGCTACGGTGAGACAATCTCATCGTAGTCAACTCTTTGAACTTGTTATTGCAACAAGTCGAGCTTTATGGATAAAACATTTTTATCCGTATCAATTTTAAGTTCCATAAATATTCGTTAGACTCTAAGTCTTCCGAAAGGTGTATCAAGGTTTTAATCTTGAATCACTTATGTGGAAACTAACTCAGGTTGCATTGGCATTTAGCCAATCCCGGAGTCAGGGCCCATCAACGCTTCCTTGTGTATCGTAGGTATATTGTTGTCTAACAACAATATCTCGTTTGCGCACCTGAGAGGTTTGCACGAGCCTTGCCTACGTGGTTCAGCTGCAAGTTCGACCGAAGTCCATACATTTTATTGTAGAGACTTTCGTATCAGTCGCAGTAGGAAACTCCGGAATTACTTCCAATGTCTCTTTCTTTTGACCTGATGACGGAGATACTGGTTATCTCGTCGAGTTGCATTATTCTCCCACTCACCTTTTTGAAAGAACCATTTTCTTCAAAAAGCATACCGTTCTTTGTGGCAAACCTATTTGCCTCGGTATAGTGAGGGAGGAATACCCAATGACTTGGGATAACCTACAAAGTAGCACTTGTCTGATTTGGAATAGGTTTGTAACCTTTTACACAAGCCCCATATTCCAAATGTTAAGAAAAGATATAACATGGTTGGGCGTACCATACCATGGTGTCATTTCAACAGACCTGATGGAGCTCTTTTCAGTGTAAAAGCCGCAGTCTCTAAAGCATCACTTTAAAAAGGGATAATGGCAAATTTATTTATGTCATCTTTGATCTTACCATGTCATAAATGGTTCGATTACATCTTCACGGACTTTCCACTCATAGTGGTGTTCCGGGAGGTGTAAGTTATGAAACTCTTTTCACAACTCATCAGACATTCGCTAAACTTGTAACTCAAATATTTCTTTCTGCAATCGAATTGTAGAAACATAATTTTCTTGTTACAATAACTTCTACTTCATATTTGAAAACCTTTCGAATGATTTCAAAAGATCCAGACTTACGTCTCATCAAGTAAATATCCATATATCTACTAGAGTCATTTCTGAAGATAGATAAATCCACTACTTGCAACCTTTATTGAACTACACACATCAAAATGTATGATCACCAATAAGTTTGTTGCTCGTTCCTTATGGCCTGTGAACGGTATTTCAGTCACTTCACTTTCGGAGGAAAGTTGCAAGTGTCAGATGATTCAAAATCAAACGACTTCAAAATCCATCATAATGGAATTTTCCATGCGGGCTTCTCCAATGTGACCAAATGTAGTGCCACACTTGTGTGGTATTCTTTTAGTCTTACGACATTTAGCGTC
The DNA here is from genome assembly GCA_011799875.1 of Thinopyrum elongatum. Lineage (NCBI taxonomy): Eukaryota > Viridiplantae > Streptophyta > Magnoliopsida > Poales > Poaceae > Thinopyrum > Thinopyrum elongatum. The sequence continues at coordinate 5,040,398 of CM022298.1, forward strand.
AGTGTTATGGATGTATCTTATTACCATCAATATTCATAACATACGTCCCATCTAGGATGGAAGCATGGCCCTTCATGTTATTCATAATACTGAACAACAATTGTTGCTTTTATGAACAACTCTTTTGCAACAAACATTATGCAATGGGCTAGAGTGTTTAAAACTCTAAGATGAATTTATGAAAGTAAATCCAGAGGTAATATATTGTTATCATTATTCATAACATACATCTCATTCTCAATGAAAGTATGGCCCTTATGTTATTCATAACATCGAACATCAAAAGTTCTCTTATGAACAACCTTCTTGCAAGATACCTTATGCAATGGGCTAGAGTTTGTGAAACTCTAAATGAATTATGAAAATAAATACAGACGGTAATACACCGATGGAAGGTATAGTAACATTTACTATGTTCCCTGTGTATACCTAAAACTCATTTCTGGCTGGTCTTTCAGGCCATAGTAGTTCTTACATCGAGTTGCAACAGAATGCAATCGAGCGGGTATCTTTGTGATTAACTCACAATACCCAAAAATTAGTGATTAACATGTTTAACCATAATTCCCAAGAACTATATCTTTGACCAGCCTTCTATACATCAAAAACTTGTATGACATTCATACATGAGCTGGATATTCCAGTCTTCTTTCCTTTTTGCCATTTGTACTTCTAACAGTTTAACTTTTAGTATTTCTCCTACTCTCAGAAGAAGCACCGAACTTAAGAGTGGCGTTAGCCCCGGACTTCCTAGGTGTGTAAGTCACACTAACATCCTTCGGACACTTCCTTTCTCTTTAAGTTGTTGTTTTATTCACCTTTCATCATATGACAGGCGTTCTTCTGGATCCCTCTCTTATCAGTCTAATGCATAGTAAACTCCTTTACTAATAGTTTGCAAACAAACATTGCTTTGGATATCTCATATCTTTTAGCCTTTGTCTGTCTCTGAAAATGATTTTCAGATTCCATGAATATCACATAACTATCCAAACTTTCGAAGTTTGGGTCTCATGGAAGTAAACATATTGCACTTGACTGAAACGGAATTCTAGCTTTTGGATCGAAGGATGAGAGTCACATGATCCATAGCATAAGCGAGAGAATACCAAAGTATGCGATAGGACAAAGTCCTTCTCGGCACTCTTGAGGACAATCCTCACATTACGTTACCAACCGTAAAGTTTTAACCAGATATTTAACAGCTATTCAATTTTAACAGGGAAGGTGGAAATGCGAGCCATTATTCTACAACTATTATGCAAAATACACTTAGACAGTGTTCAAAATTAATTGCACTGAGAATTTAAACAAGTTAATTCATCAGTGCGCTCCCACTCAAATCAATATCTCTCATAATTGATTGTGAGTGATTCAAGATCCGCATTTCAATTCGACACCATTGACGGGTTCATCACTGATGACGTGAATTTCAATCGGTAGGCCAACTTGCCAATCACATCTCTATGTGACTCTTGTCCATCTTTCGATGCGTGTGTTCCGAGCTCAGGACTGTCCTGCCTGAACGTCAAGACAACCAAGTGATCACGCAGTGAGGTCTGACCTTCACCCGCCTTACACCTCTCTAATCGTTCGTGCTCATGTGTACATGGCGCACCCCGAAAAGATACGTGTTGTAGACGGTGCTACACTTGGGAGAACACTAACTACTTGATATTTTTGTGAGAGATCACCCTAATAAAAGCGACTACCGCGCAATCAAGAAGGGTGCATCATAAGGGATAAACATCTCAGGCAATTCATAATAGCATGATATGGTATAGCCCTTTCTGACGGAGAAGTCTTGTATTTCTTCATCTTCAGCATTCGCGTCGGTGTTCACCTTCGCGAAGATTGCCACCACCTTGTCGATGCACCAGATAATATTGCTATCTCTATAGCTAATAAAATAATGCATTACACAAGGTCGACACGCAGGTCATTTAAAGTGCAATCATATGGCTCCAGCCATCATGCCAAATCATGACACGCAGGTCATGTTAATCAATTTACATCATATAGTCATCTCATACATAATCAAATTATTATGAGCACTGCTATACCACATCACATGCACATGCAAACCCTCCTGCAAAACCAAGTTAGACGCCTCTAATCGGTTCATGCAAAAACTTGTTTTAGGTGGCTTCTAAGGTTTCGAAACAAACCGAAGCTACCAACGTCCATCATCAAGTATGATAATTCAAGCGCTAGATTAACAACGCGGGGTGTATGAAACACGAGATAATTAAATCTCGAGCCCCATACTGAACTTCGTCATACGCATGACCCCCGTGCAGATCATATCTGCATTGCCCTTTCATCTGTGAAACATCCATCTTTCTTTGACTAAAGTGGAACCCAAAGAACTGTTAGCACTTCGTTGATCTGTCAATCAGCATACTCAGGAGCAGCATGAAAGGATCGCGGATTGCCAGAACTTTGTGAGATTCCACAATGCTGTCAAGATCAGGACTACGCAAATTCAAGGGAAGCAACAAGAACATCGGGTAACAGATTTCATCTGCTACCCGCACAAATAATTTTCAGTAATAGAACTCATCTACTACCTAATTATATTGTGCAACACCCATACATCTCTATGTATTCTAGATCGCAACCTGCATCTACGCATAGCACGGCTCATGATGCCACTGTAGGGTAACGCAGCAGAAAACAAAATTTTTCGACCTACGCACCAGCCCTGGACCACTATGGAGACTGCATACAAGGTTTGATCATTTTCGTTACCGACTCGTAGCGCAGCGGAAGTAGAGTCGATGACGATCGGCGGTGCAGATCCCCGCAGCTAGGATTTTACAACCTCCCAACCGCGAGGATGTACTCCCTCATCTGCCCCTCGGACAGCCCTCCGGGAGGCGGTCGAACAGTCCCCCGGACGGTGTCGCGGACAGCCCTTCGGGAGGACCTTCGAAACTCGGACGGTCACTCGGATAGCCCTTCGGGAGGACTCACAGAACTCGGACCGTCACTTGGACAGCCTTTCGGGAGGCACTCTCAAACAGCCCCTCGGGCACTAAGATCGAAACTACGACCTCTCTACAGAGTTGCACACATACGGTGTCACCTATCCGGCAGGGCTTCGCCGTCCAGAACTAGTTCCTGCCGGAACCCAGACAGCCTTTCGGCTCTACGAAACTCTTTTCGTGGGAGGGAGAGAGAAGCCAGATAACATCTTGGCATGTGTATGAGAGCAAGGGATGGGGAGAATGGCAGCCCCTTCTCCTCCTTTTATAGGCCAAGGCAAGGGGTGGGGTGGGATGTTGAAATACCAAAATACCCAAGCTTCATGTCACACATGAAAGGGCATAATGGTAACACAAGGGGGGCACCAAGGGGACACCACCATGGCAGCCCTTGGGCCAGCCCACACCTTGTCTCCCCATGGGGGCGGGGCCCCCAACAAGCCACCAACATGTCTCCATGAAACATGCATGCTCCCTAGACAAAAAGCCACCAAACATGCAACCCCCGATTCGTGGGATCTTGTCCCCTCGCGCTGAGACAAGATGTTTTCCGCGAAACTTTTTCTGAAAAATTCCAGAAGGTCCCAGAACATTTCCGGCACCCTCTAAAATTATTCTGGGCATGATCCGAAACATTTTCGGTGCGGTGGTTTTCATCAGCGGAAAGCATTAACAGCGGTTACGGCAGTTTCGGAACATTTCCGGTTTTTCTCTCCGAAAATTCCCAGAAGTTCCCAGACCAATTCTGGCATCCTCTGAAAATTTCCAGGCGGTGCCGAAACCCTTTTTGACCAAATAATATATTCCGAAACAACTTTTCGGTTTTACCGAAACTCTTTCGGTGTTCTCTCTCTCGGAACTCTTCCGTTGTGTCCGAAACATTTTCGGTGACTTTCTCTCAGACTCCCTGTCTAGCGTTCAACAGATAGATGACCCTTAAGCGTGTGACCCTATAGGTTCGGTGAAGTATAGACATGACACGGAACCCCTTCCGATCAATGATCAACATCGGAGCCATGGACACCCATATTGACCCCTATACCCACACGAATGAATATTCGAGTGAACCTCCAGTTGCCGTGTGCTATTCCTGTTGCTTCGCGATATGTTACAAATACCCGAGGTGAGACATGTTGGCATTCCCGTGGATCAACAACTTGTCCACTATGCTAGTTACCTCGTTACCGGTATTGTTCTCTTTTCTCGTTCCCGTGTTCCGGCATCCCCGTGATCAAATCACAAAGTGTCTGGCCAGACGATGATGGATACCGTAACACCGAGAGGGCCCAGAGATATCTCTCCATCGTCGGAGGAGAAAATCCCAATCTTGAGCTATCAAGTTACTTGACACACTTTTCCATGAACCCGTAAGCCGCCGTAATAGCCACCCATTTACGGATGACGTTTAACAAACCCCAAAGTTCATGAAGCAAGCATGAAGAAACTCGATACTCTCATGGTCTGAGGAATCATGCAAACGTTAACCATCTCTGTGTTATTAACCATTAACTTGTGACGAATGTATCTCATAGCATAACATCAATCGGGTCGATTCAACACAAATGTTCTTCTAACATTGTGCCCTCAAAGTTGCTGGCATAGACATGCCCATGATCAGGAAAACAGAACCATCATGCAACACTTGAGCCAGTCATAGAGGCTTGACTAGGAATACATTTTACCGTTTATTATTCCACACGTGCATATGAGTCTTCCTCCGAGCCTCATGGTTATTGCAGACTCGAGAACCATAGCAGTTATAGCATGGAACATAAACATAATAATGAGCATGGAGATAAATAATAACATTTATTATTGCCTCTAGGGCATATCTCCTACACATCGTATATTAAGAAAATGTTCACGATATACTGCAAAAAGTTCATCGTGCATTATTACATTTTGTCATAATATATTAAATATTGTTCAACAAATATACCAATGGTCATAGGCAGAGTGGGCCGGCCCCTGTGTTTTTGAAATTTGTTCATCATAGATTACACAAATGTTCAATGTGTATTTAAGAATTTCGCAAAGTAAAATACAAAATGTTTGATACATATTCGAAAATTGTTCAACTTATATATTCATTTTTTAAATGTTGATTGTTTATTTTAAAGAAAAATCAACATATAATACAAAAAAATCATTATATATTTTTGAAATGTTCATCGTATATTAAGAAAATGTTCAACGTATATTACAAAATGTTCAATGTATACTTTTCAAAATGTTCAAATTAAGAACTGACCAAAAAAAGGGTCCGATATAGTAAACTGGATGCTACATTATGGACCACTATAGTAAAACCGACAAAAAAGGATAATAAATGAAGAAAAGTCGTTCGCAGGCAAAGTGGGCTGGCCCAGTAGGAGTAGGCGTCACACAGGGGCCGGATGTTCCGTCAAATTGTCATGGTTTCGCAGAAGGACTGGATGAGCAAGCCCAGGTTTTTTGGCCGATTCTCCCATAATCCTGAGAATAGAACCTCCACCCAGTTTCTCCCAGAATCTTGAGCCTATATTTTATTTACATTCCTAGTTGTTTACATTCTAACTAGCTGGATTGTCAAAAAATAAATATGCGTTCAAGATTCTGGGAGAAGCTGGGGCGAGGTCTGATTCTCAAGATTCTAGGCGAATCGATCAAAAGAACTGGGCCTAGTGGTAGACAGACTGGGTGCTGGTTCCACTATTGCAACCTGGTTTAGAAAACTTTTAGAAGGTTCTGGGATGGTTTATTCTATTTGTAAAAATGTTGAGAAATTCAAAAAAGTAGATTTTTGAAATGTTCAGAAATTTAAAAAGTCGATAGTATTTTTCATAATCTGTGCATAACTCAAAAACATATTCAATCTCCAAGAATGTCAAAGTTTAATAAATATTCATGTTTGAAAAATACTTCATGAAAGTTTGATTTTTTCACATTTTTAAAACAATGTTCACAACCTTTTAATAGAATTCACGTTTTTCAAACATGTTGTCATATTTTATTTCCCATATCTTTCCAAAACTTTCCTAAAATTTTCAAAATGTTCTTGTTTTCATGAAATGTTACTGAAACTTAAAAGAACCTTCGCTCTTACAAATTGCAATATTAAAATGTTCTCAGAATTTGAAGAAATGTTCCTGAATTTTCAAAAAATATTCCTCAATATTTTTTTCACTTTTTAAATAAATAAATAAAATTAAAAAAATACTTCCTAATTAAATAATATTAATGAAATACAAAATGTTTAGAAATAAAAAATGAGAATTATAGAAAATGTTCATGAATTTCAGGAAGTGTTTAAATTTTTAAATTTATAACGAATTTTACAAATATTCACAATTGTTCTCATGAAATTCAAAACCGCAAGAAGAAAACATGAAAAAAAAGGATTGAGGGAAGGTTCTACAAGCAGTGGGGAATGCACAAATGTTGTGCAGTACCATGCAAGGGTGCACATCCCCTTGACCAATACGCGGAGTAGAATTCACCATCGATGGGATAGTAGTAGGCGGGAGGGTTTGAGAAGAGAGAACTGTTTATTTGGCACTTTCGTAACGTGGGTTTTCCTATTTGACCATACAAAGTTTTTACTTGACTATTTGACAGTCGGTGTAAACTTTTGGTTCCTACGTGACACTTACGTACATTTGGCTACGAACTGTTTTAGATGCGACCTGAAAATAACGGTGCAGCATTAAGAACTCCGAACGCCTTTGAATGTACTATATATAACAGTACATGCATATGAACGTGGAGCCAAAGTTTGAGTTGGATTCTCCAGATGCATGCATGCAGACACCGCGACCAGGCCTTGAGAACCCGTTTCTGAAGATGGGCCGAAAAGATGCGGTTCAAATTCATCCCACTGGCTGATCCGGGGAGTTCTAGAGGATCATGCATGGCCGTTGAAGCAATGCAGAAGAGGCAGCGGGAAGGCTCCATGGCCGGAGCTTGGCGAGGCCGACCCCATCCCGGACATTTTCACCATCTTCACGTTGGTGGGCCGGCACGGAGGGCCGCGTGGTTCTCCGGCTCCCCGAGTGTGATCTCCGGCAAATGCGAGGCCGGGGGGCTGCGTCAGGCTGTATCAAACTGAACGTAGATGCATCCTTCAATATTGATTCAGGAGAAGAACGACGGTCACAATTTTGCATGACTCAAGTGGAAACTTTGTGGCGGGTTGCTGTGAATACGAACGCTTTGCTGTTGGGGTTTAGGCTAGCGCATCAACTGCGAAGTGTGGGTTTAAACCCTGACTTCAAGAGTCGATAGAAGATATGAAGAGATAAATAACTATCTGTAAAGAGTACATCAGGTAAGCAGCGAGGTCAGCCTTTATAGTCGGTTTTTACTCTTATAAGAAGCTGAGCTCCTTCGTTATTTTTTTAACAAGCCAAGCTTCAAAGCAAAGTACCACTACGTGACCTTCTCTAGTGCAGGTGCGTGTGCGTGTAAACTGCGCTGCACGCAGCTGTACCCGCGCAGCCTCAGGTGGCGTTGATCCACTCCCCCAGGAGATTCACAACATGCTTGCGAGGACGGCGAACGCAAAGACATGGGCTTCTCTCAAAACCAAGCAACAACGACGACCGCTAGCCCACACGGGTGATCACGTCTTCCTCAATGACGAGAAGACAGTGATCACGCGCACGCACGACGACGAGAACCGTGGTGAGGTCTGGTTACTCGACACGGCCGTCACGAATCACATGCAGAGATCGGTCGATTGACGCTTAGAGTTGCCCCTAATCTAATGAAAAAAAAAATACTACATACATGTGTTGTCATCATGCACGCAGGTATACTATATACTATATCTACATCATGCATGCACAAAATTCATTCATTACACAACATTATTTTGATTATATTTTTTAACCATGTAGGCTCAGTTTACGAGACTGGTGCCGTTGTTATTTGCTTGTTTTATAATCTACGATGAACAGATAACCATACAATTAAGCAAAAATGGATCAAGCAAACACTAAAAACGGAAAAAGCGGTTTGGGGCAAATGAGACAATCCACGGTAGTGCCAAATGCAGCTGTAACTCCACACACCATAGGTGCAGGACAATGATATTTCTACGTACACGTAGTCTTGCAAAAACATTTACGTAGTAGTTTAATCTGATTTTAGTTACCCAAAATCACTGTTCAAGATATTTTCCGATATGCCGATAAATCAGCCGATTTATCGCTTATCGCTGTCTGACTGATAAGATAAATTGACCGATAAATCGGTCGATATGGCGATAAATCGGCCGATATGCTGATAAACTAGCCGATTTACCCCTTATCTTGGGTCGACCGATAAGTTCCCGATAAGCGATATCCCCAACATTGGTCAAAATCAAAGAGTAATGCTAGAGCTACAGGGAAACAACTCCCTCCATCTAGTAATACAAGGCCACTTCATTTTTCATGTCAAACTTTAACTTAAAATTTTTTTTTTTGGTTATATGCCATAAAAAAATATTATCGAAAAGTTCGTTGAAATGTGCAATGACATACTTTCCTTGGCATATAACTAACATTTTATTGATAAAATTGATGGTCGGACTGGTCAGGTGGAGGATTAGGATTGAACTAGGGGAGGAATGGGCCCACCCCATGAAATTCAGGGGGAGGAGAGAATTATTTAGAAGTTTTGAAAAAATGAGTGTAAATCACCCATATGTCTAGTATTATCGAAAATCAAGACAGTAGTTACCAATCTAAATAACCGGAGTGGCTAGGTGTACGTCGACCAAAAAACGTTTGGGGTCAGTCGATCTGTTTCGAACCGTTGGATGCAACATGAATGGCGAGATCATCCTCTTCAACCTCCTAATGCCCTCCTATTCATCTCTTTCCTACAACCACCCCACGTACCATAGGCCCAACCGCCTGCCTTCGCCGCCCGCGGCTGGCGGCGCTCCCGCACCTGCCTCGCCGCACCGTCCTCCCCTCAACCCCCGCCCACCGTCGTGCCGCCACCACCCCCGTCCATTCATCTAACCCCGGCGAGGAACACATTTTTCATGGCGAACCTGTACCCCCACACCCCTAAGATAGATCACCAGCGAACCTAACACCCTACCACCCTAAGATAGATTATCGGCGCTGCTCCTTCCTTCCTTCACTCCAGCGAGCCTGCCTCTTTTTCCAAAAATCGACTGACCCAAATTGTAAATTCAGGCGACTTATGTATACCTATTGGTTTAAATAAATCACTACGTAGCAACTTTTGAAGATTGTTTCCCTTTCGTTCTTCTAAGCGCATGCTGGCACATTGCACCCTTTCATGAACAGTATATTCCAAAAATAAATACAAAAATAAAGAAATTGTAAAAATCATAACTTTTGTGATATCAAATGTACGAAAACCTGTTAGCTGCTTCCAAAATTTCATCAAGAAATAACATTCTAGGAAATCTAGACAAATTTCGCCCTTGCCGGCGGCGAAGGCGACGCTTATGACTCCGTTGGTGCTCCTTTAGAATGCTATATTGCCTTTAAATTGCCTGCACTGCCCGCAAACTAGGCCACCGAACTCAATTCAAAAAGGAAAAAAAAAAACTTGGCCATGGAACCCTCAAAGACCTCACCCCTTCATCTTCTCCTCTTCCTCATTCCTCTGCTACCTCTTCTTTACTTCCTCTACCTGTGGCAGGACCCCAGGAAGCAGCCTCGCGCCCATGGCCTCAAGGCGTACCCCATCCTTGGCACGCTGCCTCATTTGCTCAAGAACCAAGACCGCTTCCTCGAGTGGTACACTGGCATCATGCAGAGCAGCCCAACGCATACCATGTTCTTCAAGGTGTTTGGTCTCGCCCGCGAAGCCATCACGGCCGACCCGGCGAGCGTCCAGCACATACTAAAGACTAACTTTGAGATTTACCCCAAGGTCAAGCCCACGATCTCCTTGCTCGAGGACTTCCTCAGCCACGGCATCTTCAACTCGGACGGCGGGCAGTGGCTGTGGCAGCGCAAGGCCGCTAGCTATGAGTTCAACAAACGCTCGCTGAGGAACTTTGTGGTCGATGTCGTCCGTTTCGAGGTCGTCGAGCGGCTCAAATGTCCAAATGAGTTGAAATTTGCAGCGAACATCACGCATCACATTATTACCACACAAAAAAATTGGATTTTTTTGAATTTTTCTAGTATTTATTTTTATTTTTTCCGTCAGCGCGGGTGCAGCTGAGCCCGGGAGCAGAAACGCCGTGTCCTATTTATTCTATCTTCTATCTATCTATCTATCTTCTAGGAGTATCATACACTACAGGGATTTGCTAACTTACCATCGTTATGAATATAAGCTATACTATCGAACGATCCAATAGTAGATAGATCGAAGTAGTACTACAAGTACAAGGCTGCGGTTTTGTTTCTCTTTATACAAAATCAGACGTATTTCTTTCCTAATTGTTGCATGCATGCACATATGACAAAAAAGATGATGTCAGGATTGGTTTCATTGAAATTCAAAATTTAAAATGTTTTGTAGCTCAAACCGTCGCTCCGATTATAGATCCATTTTCACGTGAAAAAAAAACGACGAGATCTTTGGAACAAGATCCCATGTTGGCATGTTTCGGGGACTTATTTTAAGGTCAAAAGCTACCACATCTAGACTATGTAAACTATCCTGCAGTACGTAACTTATCATGATGTTTACACTAAAGTTACCAGGGGTATGTTTTGATAATTATTTTGCCTGGGTAAAAAATTACCACGATATCTGGAAGTTAATTATATGGTCTGCAGACACAGTAAAGGCCTGCTTATGAAACATAACTTTGTGGCTCGTATCAGGCTAGGCCAGTTTAGGCGTGTCGGGCTGCGCCGACCCCAAGCTGCCCCATTGGCACCTATGGTCATGTCCGTTGCGCATAAAATATCATGCTATTTGCGTAGAAATTATCTGGGGTATGTTTTTCAACAACATCTTTTCCTCAGGTCAAAGTTACCATGGTGTTTATACTTAGGTTATAACTATGTGGTGGAATATTACCATGCCATTTACACAAAAGTTATCGGAGTTATGTTAAAAATAACCTAGTCAAAATTATAGTAATGTTTGTACGTGATGTGCGTATATTATCATGTTATTTGCACATAAGTTACCGGGTATGGTTTTCAACAACTTTTATCCCGGTGGCAAAAAGTTACAGCAGTGTCTATATCTAAGTTATCAAGTCTGCGGTGTATATATTACCATAATATTTACATAGAACTTACTGTGGTATGTTTATAACCACTTTTATCCGGAGAGAAAAATTTACCGCATTGTTTGTACGTGAGTTATCAGGTCTGTTGTGTGTATTATCATGCTATCTATACACAAGTTATCGGGTGTGTATTTGAACAACTTTTTTCACTTGGTAAATGTTACCTTGGTGTCGATACATAAGTTATCAGGTCTACGGTGCCTATATTATCATGCTGTTTACACAGAAGTTATCAGGGTATGTTTTCAGCAACTTCTATCCGTAGGAAAAAAGTTACTGTGGTTGAGGTGTTTGTACGTGAGTTATCAGCTCTGTTATACGTATATTATCGTGCTATCAATACAAAAGTTATCGTGGTGTGTAATTCAACAACTTTTTTCACCTGGTAAAAGTTACCATGGTGTCTATACCTAAGATATCAGGTTTGCGTTGCGTATTACCATAATGTTACACAGTTACCATGGGGTATTGTTTTCAACAACTATTTTCCCCGGGTCAAGTAGGTTACCATGGTGTTTGTACGTTAGTTATCACCTCTGTTGTACGTATATTATCACGCTATTTACAGAGATGTTATCGGGTGTACATTTTTCAACAACTTCTCTCCCCTGAGTTAAAAGTCATCATAGTGTTTGTACATAACTTATGAGGTTTGTGATGCGTATATTACCATGATATTTATACATTAATTATCAGAGGTATGTTTTTTCAATAACTTTTCTCTCTATGTTGACTGTTAATTGTTGTTAGTTGGGCCAACTTGCTTACTAAGCGACCATGGTTCAAATCCCATGTTAGGCGTTTTGTCGCTCAAAAATATATTCATTTACGAGTCCCTCACCATCACAAATTTCAACTTCTCTAAGAAACCCGGTGTTCCCGAGATAACCGGACGTGAAACGTGACACAAATCTGACAAAGGACCAACCAATGGTCTCGCCGAGAAAAATGTGGAAACGAACAGAAAAAAAAAAGCACATGCCAACATTTGGACAATGCCACGGAGTGACCATGGTCTGATCAATGGTAAGTTTTGCTTGATACAACTAAGATTATAGTTTAGATTTGTACGAATTCTTGTGCTAGCCTAGTAGGTAGTGTAGCTAGAACTCACGATGCTAGTGCTGAGTTTGATTCTCAGCATTGCATCATTTTTTGGCTGAAAAACAAGCTGTGCGCGACACACCTTTGGGCCCACCATGAAAACTGTGAACCCGTGTGGATAGGAAATAATCTACGCCTACCCAGCGCAGTCCGCCGCGCAAAACGCGCGCATTGTTTCACATCCTTCGGATCCAGATCGAATGGTCCCTGGGTTGTTCGGATCTAAAACGAAATTGAGGTGGTTCGAAAAATAGCTTTCTCATATACTAAATGCATAATACGAAAGAAAATAGAGAGATATGTTAGAAATTCCCACAAAAAGTAGAAATATCCGGCCATTAATTTGTGGACCCGTATAATTAAGTAACTTTTGATGGTTCAGATTAAAAAGCTATTCTCGTGAGCCAACGTCTAATCCTAAATCCATTTAAGGCCCATAGGTACAGCCCAATAAGAAACCTTCCTACGTGCAAGACTTGGTGGTAAGGTGTGGACGTCTAAAACTATAAACCATTGATACCAGTTATCGAGTAGGAGATCAATCATAAAACTACCAGAAAAGTGATCATGGCTCGTGGAGGCACTTTACTATCAAAAGTAAGTGGTTCATTGACCCTGTGACAGGTCGTTGGGATGAAGAGTTGGTTCCTCAAACATTCTGGCAAGTTGATGTGGTGCGGATCCTTGCGATTTCGTTGCCTGAATTTGATATGTCGGACTTCGTAGCATGGAACTTGTGTAAAGATGGGAGATTCTCAGTGAGGCCGGCATACATTGCGGAGTGGCACAACCAATATGCACATAAAATACATTCGGACCCTCACAAAATTCACCAATATCAGGGACGATCAGGAGCTTAAGGTTTCCTGCCAAGGTTAAAATTTTCCTCTGGCAAACTTTGTTAGGATCGCTACCATGTTGGGTGATTTTTGCTAACAGATATATAAAAGTCAGTGGGCTATGTCCTACGTGCGGTACAGGAGCGGAGGATACCAAGCACCTGTTATTTACTTGCGCAAAAGCTAAAGAGGTATGGCTGTTACTGGGTTTAGACTTTGCTATTGATAAAGCATGTGTTGTGGATCATGAGGGAGAAATTGTATTAGAATATTTATTGCTACAACTAGCTGAAGAATGTGTGATCCTTGGTCTGGGAAATTCAACGGAAGAAACTGCTATTGGTTCCTGGTATTTATGGCGGGAGAGGAGAAAGTTAGTGCTTATTGAAAAGGTCCAAGAACCTAAGTTCGTAGCAATGACAATCAGAGCTTTGGTTCCTAACTATACTATGGCGAGTTATGCAAAGGCGACGATCAAGCGACATGGCTATGAAAGACCAAGGAGCAACTATGTGAAGCTAAACGTAGATGGAGCTTTTGACCAAGACTTACTCAAGGGCTCGTATCTGCGCGGCAGGAAACGGGGAAATTGATTGATGCGGAGATGCGCTTCTGGCCTAGGCACTGGCCTTACAGTTTGGTATCAATTTGGCAACTACAGTCGGTTGTAACCACATAGAGGTGAACTCCGGCAACATCGAGGTGATAGAGACAATGAAGAAATGGAGGTCGTTCTTTTCGGTCTATATATGGCAGTTTTTGACGATATATATCACATTGCGTGTGATTTCCCATAAATTATTTTTTTAGCATGCTCCTAGAGAGACTAATTGTGTTCCCATGCTTTAGCCAAACTCGCTAGAAGTAAGGTGCGTGCGGGGTGGATGGAAGATCCACCTGTAGAGATTGTTGATACTCTTGTAAAAAATAATATGATGATCACCTTGCAACAAAGAGTATTTTGATGTCAAAAAAAAGATCAACCATAATAAAACATCGAGTGGGACTTCCAAGTCTAGTAGTTCGAGTACCGTATGTTTTCCTACCCCAGAAAAATGTCATACCTTTGCTACCTTCCCAGATAAAAAAGTTCGCCAACTAGCTAAGCATACGGTCCACCTGTTCCAAGTTCCAAGTTTTTTCTAGATTGAAAAGGAATATTATCAAATGAACGTTACTCCTCAAAGAAAAACATTTATCAAATTAACGCTACTTCGCTAATCCGTAAATCCGCGAGTTACTAACTTCTTACTGAGTGCGATTTCTTGCTTCTGGGGTATTTTGAAAGCAAAATCCCTAAAATCTGATTTTGAAGCTTCAAAAGATTATGAAAAACAATACACATGTACATAGAGATGTAGAAATCTTCATGATACAATATGTTCCGGTGCGATTTCTTGCTCCTGGGCTTTTTAAAATTATGGACTTTTACAATTAATAGTGCATGTGCCAGAAATACACATAAATTTGTGTGTAGCTAACACCATAACCTATTTCAGCACGAATATTTATGTAAACATAGTCATACATCACTATATATGTCATTATTGTTTTCTGATTTATTTTAGAACATGAAAGTCTCAATTTGGCATTTCTCAAAAATTCTGGATCCAAAAGCAATTTCTTCTTACTCCATTTTCGTTTTTGGGGATTGAACGAAAAGTAGCTAGCTTGACAAGCTAAAATATAATCCAGGCTACAAATGACACAAAGTTAATATGCAACATTAATATTATCCTGATCGTTGGATATATAATTAATAACTAGGATTTAGCAAGAGATCACAACTCATATATACAAACAATCCTGTTTGAAAGCTATCCATTGGTGGGGTCCAAACAGAATACAGAGGTGAAAAATAATCCCAAAATCTTATCAATATAGTTTGTTCCATACTAGACAATTTTCTCAAGAATGTTCCTATCCTAACTTCACAAGGACGTGTTAGGAGAAACACAGCCTAGGCTGAACTGTACTTTGGGGGTAGTTGGAGAAAGTTAAGGAAAAAATCGTAGAGGAGGGAGTATATAAATAAATTATTTTAATAATTTCTATATCTCAAGATTGATGGTGATCTAGAAAGACCCCGATCAAACTAGCTTAACTTTGTTAAACAGATACAATCGGAGTAGTGAAAATAACATTTGTAATTAATGTTAAAGAATAATTTATTGTTAAGAAATATTTTATAATTCTGTTGGTGCCGCTTAAAATAGTTAATATTATTTTTAAAGATCATATGCACAGATTTGGGGGTCCTTATTATTTTAAAAGATCATAGTGCATCTCTTGTGGTTATTACTTCGATGTAATATAATTATATTATTTCAACCATAGTCGACAGATTTTCATAACAATGTATAAACCCTTTTTGACTATTGCCCCAGCGGGCCTTAATTATTTTTTGAACCACAAAATATAGAGTTTTATAATTGTATAACTAATAAAAAATGATCGATAATTTCAATTTTAACCGCACGTGGTGACCTAACTTGACATGGAAACAACCATAAAAGTTCAGATTTTTTTTCAAAACTATGACCTATTTTATAGCAAATTTGAAAACTAAAGGGCTGAACGAAAAAAAACCAGAAATATGACCGCGTCGGCCTCTGGCTGGCCGAAGAGGGGCCTCTCGGCCTGCAGTTGGCCGAAGCGAGGACGGTCGGCCACCAGTGGGCCGATGAGCGGCCCATCAGCTCCCACGCGACCGAAAGGTGGCCTGTCGGCCACCAGGCGACCGAGGAGGGCCCGTCGGCCTCCAGGAGACCGAAGAGCTCCTGGATAAGGCCGACGTGTAGGAGATATGCCCTAGAGGCAATAATAAATGTTATTGATTATCTCCCTGTTCATAATTAGGTTTATGTTCCATGCTATAACTGCTATGGTTCTCGAGTCTGCAATAACCACGAGGCTCGGAGGAAGACTCATATGCACGTGTGGGATAATAAACGGTAAAATGTATTCCTAGTCTGGCCTCTAAGACTAGCTCAAGTGTTGCATGATGGTTCTGTTTTCCCGATCATGGGCATGTCTATGCCGGCAACTTTGAGGGCACAATGTTGAAAGAACATTTGTGTTGAACCGACCCGAATTGATGTTATGCTATGAGAATACTTTCGTCACAAGTTAATGGTTAATAACACAGAGATGGTTAATGTTTGCATGATTCCTCAGACCATGAGAGTATCGACTTTCTTCATGCTTGATTCATGAACTTTGGGGTTTGTTAAACGTCATCCGTAACTGGATGGCTATTACGGCGGCTTACGGGTTCATGGGAAAGTATGTCAAGTAACTTGATAGCTCAAGATTGGGATTTGCTCCTCCGACGATGGAGAGATATCTCTGGGCCCTCTCGGTGTTACGGTATCCATCATCGTCTGTCCAGACACATTGTGATTTGATCACGGGGATACCGGAACACGGAACGAGAAAAGAGAACAATACCGGTAACGAGGTAACTGGCATAGTGGACAAGTTGTTGATCCACGGGGATGCAAGTAAATCTCACCTCGGGTATTTGTAACATATCGCGAAGCAACAGGAATAGCATACGGCAACTGGAGGTTCACTCGAATATTCATTCGTGTGGGTATAGGGGTCAATATGGGTGTCCACGGCTCCGATGTTGATCATTGATCGGAAGGGGTTCCAGGTCATGTCTATACTTCACCGAACCTATAGGGTCACACGCTTAAGGGTCATCTATCTGCTGAATACTAGACAGGGAGTCTGAGAGAAAGTTTCCGGGAAAAGTTTTCGGAGACAGCGAAATGTTCCGAAGAAAGAGGTCTCCGGATGAGTTCCGTGAAACTGAAAAGTTGTTTCAGAGGATACCATTAAGTCAAATTGGTTTCGGCACATGCCTGATAATTCTTGGAGGGTGCCAGAATCATTCTGGAAACTTCTGGGAATTTTCTGGAAGAAAAACCGGAAATGTTCCGGAGCTGCCGGAACCACTTCAGATGCTTTTCGCAGATGAAAATCACTAAATCAGAATTGTTCTGGAACGCGTTGAAAATTATTTTAGTGGGTACTGGAAATGTTCTAAGCCCACATAAATATTTTTGGTTCGAACGGACGCTGAAAAATGTCGTCGTGAATAGTGAAAGTGCTTTTTGGGTGGCTTCTTGGAGAAGCCACCTTGAGGGTCCTTTGGTATTTTTTCCCTTGGCTTCTTGGAGAAGCCACCCTTGGGCTTGGCCTATAAATAGGGGTGGAGGGGGCTGCCTAAAGACTCACTCTTTCTCACATATACATGCCATTGCAATGATCTGGCTTCTTCTCTCCCTCCCCGCGAAATAGTTTCGTAGAGCCGAAAGGCTGTCTGGGTTCCGGTGGGAACTAGTTCTGGACGGCGAAGCCCTGCCGGATAGATGACACCGTATGTGTGCAACTCTGTAGAGACGTCGTAGTTTCGATCTTAGTGCCCGAGGGGCTGTTCGAGAGTGCCTCCCGAAGGGCTGTCCAAGTGACGGTCCGAGTTCTGTGAGTCCTCCCGAAGGGCTGTTCGAGTGACCGTCTGAGTTTCGAACGTCCTCCCGAAGGGCTGTCCGCGACACCGTCCGGGGGACTGTCCGACCGCCTCCCGGAGGGCTGTCCGAGTGGCGGATGAGGGTATACATCCTCGCGGTTGGGAGGTTGTAAATCCTAGCTGCGGGGATCTGCACCGCCGATCGTCATCGACTCTACTTCCGCTGCGCTACGAGTCGGTAACGAAATGATCAAACCTTGTATGCAGTCTCCATAGTGGTCCTGGGATGGTGCGTAGGTCAATTTTTTTTTGTTTTCTGCTGCGTTACCCTACAGTGGCATCAGGAGCCGTGCTATGCGTAGATGCAGGTTGCGATCTAGAATACATAGAGATGTATGGGTGTTGCACAATATAATTAGGTAGTAGATGAGTTCTATTACTGAAAATTATTTGTGCGGGTAGCAGATGAAATCTGTTACCCGATGTTCCTGTTGCTTCCCTTGAATTTGCATAATCCTGATCTTGACGGCATGGTGGAATCTCACAAAGTTCTGGCAATCCACGATCCTTTCATGCTGCTCCTGAGTATGCTGATTGATAGATCAACGAAGTGCTAACAGTTCTTTGGGTTCCACCATAGTTAAAGAAAGATGGATGTTTCGCAGACGAAAGGGCAATGCAGATTTGATCTGCACGGGGGTCATTCGTATGACGAAGTTTAGTATGGGGTTCGAGATTTTATTATCTCGTGCTTCATACACCCCGCAAAGTTAATCTAGCGACTTGAATTATCATACTTGATGATGGACGGTGGTAGCTTCGGTTTATTTCGAAACCTTAGAAGCCGCGAAAAATAAGTTTTTGCATGAACCGATTAGAGGCATCTAACTTGGTTTTGCAGGAGGGTTTGCATGTGCATATGATGTGGTATAGCAGTGCTCATAATAATTTGATTATGTATGAGATGACTATATAATGTAAATTGATTAACATGACCTGCGTGTCATGATTCAGCATGATGGCTGGAGCCATATGATTGCACTTTAAATGACCTGCGTGTCAACCTTGTGTAATGCACTTATTTTATTAGCTATAGCGATAGCAATATTATCTGGTGCATCGACAAGGTGGTGGCAATCTTCACGAAGGTGAACACTAACGCGAATGCCGAAGACGAAGAAATACAAGACTTCTCCGTCAGAAAGGGCTATACCATATCATGCTATTATGAATTGCCTGAGATGTTTATCCCTTATGATGCACCCTTCTTGATTGCGCGGTAGTCGCTTTTATTAGGGTGATCTCTCACAAAAATATCAAGTAGTTAGTGTTCTCCCAAGTGTAGCACTGTCTACAACACGTATCTTTTCGGGGTGCGCCATGTACACATGAGCACGAACGATTAGAGAGGTGTAAGGCGGGTGAAGGTCAGACCGCACTGCGTGATCACTTGGTTGTCTTGACATTCAGGCAGGACAGTCCTGAGCTCGGAACACACGCATCGAAAGATGGACAAGAGTCACATAGAAATGTGATTGGCAAGTTGGCCTACCGATTGAAATTCACGTCATCAGTGATGAACCCGTCAATGGCGTTGAATTGATATGCGGATCTTGTATCACTCACAATCAATTATGAGAGATATTGATTTGAGTGGGAGTGCACTGTAGAATTAACATGTTTAATTCTCAGCGCAATCAATTATGAACACTGTCTAAGTGTGATTTGCATAATAGTTGTAGAATTATGGCTCGCGTTTCCACCTTCCCTGTTAAAATTGAATAGCTGTTAAATATCTGGTTAAATCTTTATGGTTGGTAACGTAATGTGACGATTGTCCTCAAGAGTGCCAAGAAGGATTTTGTCCTATCGCATACTTTCGGTATCCTCCCGCTAATGCTATGGATGATGAGACTCTCGTCCTTCGATCCAAAAGCTAGAATTCCGTTTCAGTCAAAGTGCAATATGTTTGCTTCCATGAGACCCAAACTTCGAAAGTTTTGGGATAGTTATGTGATATTCATGGAATCTGAAAATCCTTTTCAGAGATAGACAAAAGCTAAAAGATATAAGATATCCAAAGCAATGTTTGTTTGCAAACTATCAGTAAAGGTGTTTACTATGCATTAGACTGATAAAAGAGGGATCCAGTAGAACGCCTGTCATGTAAATGAAGGTGAATAAAACAACAACTTAAAGAGAAGGAAGTGTCTGAAGGGTGTTAGTAAAACTTTCACGCCTAGGAAGTCCGGGGCTAACGCCACTCTTAAGTTGTGTGCTTCTTCTGAGAGTAGGAGAAATACTAAAAGTTAAACTGTTAGAAGTATAAAGGCAAAAGGAAAGAAGACTGGAATATCCAGCTCATGTATGATTGTCATACAAGTTTTTGATGTATAGAAGGCTGGTCAAAGATATAGTTCTTGGGAATTATGATTAAATTGTTAATCACTAATTCTTGGGCATTGTGAGTTAATCACAAAGATACCCGCTCAATAGCATTCTGTTGCAACTCGATGTAAGAACTACTATGGCCTGAAAGACTAGCCAGGAATGAGGTTGAGATACACACATGAAACATAGTAAATGTTACTATACCTTCCGTCGGTGTATTACCTATGTATTTACTTTCATAATTCATTTTAGAGTTTCACACTCTAGCCCTTTGCATAAGGTATCTTGCAAGAAGGTTGTTCATAAGAGAACTTTTGATGTTCGGTGTTATGAATGACATAAGGGCCATACTTTCATTATGAATGAGATGTATGTTATGAATATTGATAATAATACATTACCTCAGTATTTACTTTCATAATTCATTTTAGAGTTTTACACACTCTAGCCCATTGCACAATGTTTGTTGCAAAAGGGTTGTTCATAGAAGAACAATTGTTGTTCAGTATTATGAATAACATGAGGGCCATACTTCCATCATCGATGGGACGTATGTTATGAATATTGATGGTAATATAATACATCCATAACACTGACGCTAAATGTCATAAGACTAAAAGAATACCACACAAGTGTGGCACTGCATTTGGTCACATTGGAGAAACCCGCATGGAAAATTTCATTATGATGGATTTTTAAGTCATTTGATTTTGAATCATCTGACACTTGCAACTTTCCTCCGAAAAGTGAAGTTACTGAAATACCGTTCACAGGCCATTAGGAACGAGTAACAAACTTATTGGTGATCATACATTTTGATGTGTGTAGTTCAATAAATGTTGCAAGTAGTGAATTTATCTATCTTCAGAAATGACTCAAGTAGATATAAGGATATTTACTTGATGAGACGTAAGTCTGGATCTTTTGAAATCATTCGAAAGGTTTTCAAAAATGAAGAAGAAGTTATTGTAACAAGAAAATTATGTTTCTATAATTCGATTGCAGAAAGGAATTTTTGAGTAATAAGTTTAGCGAATGTCTGATGAGTTGTGAAAGGGGTTTCATAACTTGCACCTCCCGGAACACCACTGCAAGTGGAAAGTCCGTGAAGATGTAATCGAACCATTTATGACATGGTAAGATCAAAGATGACATAAATAAATTTGCCATTATCCCTTTTAAAGTGATGCGTTAGAGACTGCGGCTTTTACACTGAAAAGAGCTCCATCGGGTCTGTTGAAATGACGACATGGTATGGTATGCACAACCATGTTATATCTTTTCTTAACATTTGGAATATGGGGCTTGCGTAAAAGGTTACAAACCTATTCCAAATTAGACAAGTGCTACTTTGTAGGTTATCCCAAGTAGTTGGGTATTCCGCCCTCACTATACCGAGGCAAATAGGTTTGCCACAAAGAACGGTATGCTTTTTGAAGAGAATAGTTCTTACAAAAGGTGAGTGGCAGAACAGTGCAACTCGACGAGATAACCAGTATCTTCGTCATCAGTTCAAAGGAAAGAGACCTTGGAACTAATTCCAGAGTTTCCTACTGCGACTGATACGGAAGTCTCTACAATAAAATGTATGGACTTCGGTCGAACTTGCAGCTGAACCACGTAGGCAAGGCTCGTGCAAACCTCTCAGGTGCGCAAACGAGATATTATTGTTAGACAACAGTATACCTACGATACACAAGGAAGCGTTGATGGGCCCTGACTCCGGGATTGGCTAAATGCCAATATAATCCGAGATAGTTTCCATAAAATGATTCAAGATTTAAATCTTGATAAACCCTCCGGAAGACTTAGAGTCCAACGGATTGTATTGGAACTAAAAACTGATATGGATAATTTTTTTTATCCATAAAGCTCGACTTGTTGCAATAACAAGTTCAAGGAGTTGACTACGATGAGGTTGTTTCATCGTAGCGATGCTTAAAGTCGGTTCGGGTTGAACTAGCAATTAATACATATTTCAATCATGAGATATGAAACATGGATGACAAAAGGATTTCCATCTAATGAAAATGAAACCTAGGACTCGTATGTGATACAGTCCAAAGTAATTTATCGATCCAGAGGATGCTAGTAGGTATGCAAACTTCAGAGTTCCATCGATGGACAGAAGAGAGCAAAGTGGAGTTGGATTCTTCGTGTTTTGATGAAATGGTCAAAGGGGTTTGACTTCATCAATGGGTAACGAAGATGCTTGTGATTCAAGAAAGTAAGTGGGAGCATGATAATATTTCTAAACACCTTGTGTGCTTGACACATTGTTCAATGGAAATAAAATTTCTTGACACGAATTAGGACTTCTTTTGAAAATAGTTTTTCGATGAAGTGCTTGGGCTAAATAGCCTCAATATTAGGCGTGATGATCTATGGATATAGATTTACCTAATAGGGCTTAAGCAATGAACACATATTGACAAGGTGCTAAAACCTTTTAGCATTTAAAACGCCAAGGAGTGATTCTTGCCGAAGTCACATGGAAAGGTTTTTGCAAGACTCAGTGTCCCAAAACACTGATGAGTAAAATACATGATGGAGATTCCACACACTCTTGTGTTTGGATTAATCATGTATTCCATGGTATCACTAGTAGAAAACAGGGCTTTGGTCCAGGCCTGCCCAGCCCATTAGTCCCGGTTCAGTCACGAACCGGGACCCATGGGGGCATACGTCCCAGTTCGTGCGCCCAGGGGGCCGGCCGGGCCTCATGGGGCATTGGTCCCGGTTCGTCTGGACCCTTTTGTCCCGGTTCCAGACACGAACCGGGACCAATGGGCCTCGCTCCTGGCCCACATCCATTGGTCCCGGTTCGTGGCTGGAACCGGGACAAAGGGTGGCCTTTAGTCCCGGTTCCAACCACGAACCGGGACCAATGTTGTGCCTATATATACCCCTCGCCCGCGAGCAGAGCACTCCACTGCTCTGTTTTTTTCTGGCCGGCGAGGGGAGGGGTTTGTGGTGCTCTATCTCACCTCCTATGCACATGACATGTTCGATGAAATGCCCGAGCAAAACTACTTAAGCTTTCTCCTCTCCAAACTCGACCTTCAAGCTCCATTTTCCTCAAGATTTGTCTAGGTTTAGCGGTCCGTCACGTCCCGTCCCTGTCTTCACCGCCGTCGATCGCCCGCGCCGATCTCGTCGCCGGCATAACCGTGGTGAGCCTCTTGTTCTTATCTTCTTTCTAAAAGAAAAAAATTCTTACTTGTATGATTTAGATAGATACTTGTCTAATTTTCTTACTTTTATTATTGTTTGTTATTATATAGTGCGATGGTTTTGGTATCCACCCCCGTCGGCCCTCGTCCTGTCTATGATTCGGATGTGGTATATATTATATTTTATAACTATTTGGTTCATTTATTGTTTATAACAATTATGCCGACCAACGTGACATAGATTTTTTTATCTAGGAGGTATGTGAACTGGAAATTCCAACCGACCCTATTGTCGAGAGGTTAAATTTAGTTGAAGAAGAAAACAATTACTTGAAGGAAAAATTGAAAAAAATTGAGGAGGAGAAGATGATATTGGAGTTGCATGTTGCGGATGTCGTCGATGATCACAAGACCAAGATGGATGCAATGCGCTTCAAGATTAGAAAGTATAGAAAATATGCCATTCATACCGAGGCTTGGTATCATTATGCCGTTGGATCAATTGTTACCTTGGTTGTGATTATGATCGCATTTGTTGTTGCATTGAAATGTTTTACATAGTTTCAATGTATGGTTTAATTAGATGCTCTGGAGAGCTATATGTTGTTCAATGAGAACTATGTATGTACTTTGGTTTTAATGTGATGATGAACTTCTATTAATTTGGTCACTTATCTATTCATGATGTTTTGTAATGGTTTTTGACACACTTAATTATATATAATGCACGCAGATGAACCGGCAATGGATGTACGGTGACAGGCGCACCTCCGAGTACATTAAGGGTGTGCATAATTTTCTCGAAGTGGCTGAGGCAAACAAGCAGAATGGTTTTATGTGTTGTCCATGCCCTATATGTGGGAATACGAAGTCTTACTCTGACCGGAAAATCCTTCACACCCACCTGCTTTATAAGGGTTTCATGCCACACTATAATGTTTGGACCAGGCACAGAGAAATTGGGGTTATGATGGAAGACAGCGAAGAAGAAGAGGACGATGACAACTATGTGCCCCCTGAATACGATGATGCTGCAACGGGGGAAGCTGAAGATCAAGAGGAACCAGACGATGTGCTCGATGATGATCTCCGCCGGGTCATTGTTGATGCAAGGAGACAGTGCGAAAGTGAAAAGGAGAAGCTGAAATTCGATCGCATGTTAGAGGATCACCAAAAAGGGTTGTACCCCAATTGCGAAGATGGCAACACAAAGCTCGGTACCGTACTGGAATTGCTGCAGTGGAAGGCAGAGAATGATGTGCCTGACAAAGGATTTGAGAAGCTACTGAAAATATCAAAGAAGAAGCTTCCAAAGGATAACGAATTGCCCGACAGTACGTACGCAGCAAAGAAGGTCATATGCCCTCTAGGATTGGAGGTGCAGAAGATACATGCATGCCCTAATGACTGCATCCTGTACCGCGGTGCGTACGAGGATTTGAACGCATGCCCGGTATGCGGTGCATTGCGGTATAAGATCAGACGAGATGACCCTGGTGATGTTGACGGTGAGCCCCCCAGGAAGAGGGTTCCTGCTAAGGTGATGTGGTATGAAACGTCTGTTCAGAAACAAAGAGCATGCCAAGTTGATGCGATGGAACAGAGAGGACCGTAAGAAAGACGGGAAGTTGAGAGCACCCGCTGACGGGTCGCAGTGGAGAAAAATCGAGAGAAAGTACCGGACTGAGTTTGCAGGTGACCCAAGGAATGTATGGTTTGGTTTAAGGGCGGATGGCATTAATCCTTTCGTGGAGCAGAGTAGCAATCATAGCACCTGGCCCGTGACTCTATGTATCTATAACCTTCCTCCTTGGCTGTGCATGAAGCGGAAGTTCATTATGATGCCAGTACTCATCCAAGGCCCTAAGCAACCCGGCAACGACATTGATGTGTACCTAAGGCCATTAGTTGAAGAACTTTTACAACTGTGGAATGGAAACGGTGTACGTGTGTGGGATGAGCACAGACAGGAGGAATTTGACCTGCATGCATTGCTGTTTGTAACCATCAATGATTGGCCTGCTCTCAGTAACCTTTCAGGACAGAGAAACAAGGGATACCACGCATGCACGCACTGTTTAGCTGACACCAAAAGTATATACCTGGACAAATGCAGGAAGAATGTGTACCTGGGGCATCGTCGATTTCTTCCGACCAACCATCAATGTCGAAAGAAAGGCAAGCATTTCAAAGGCGAGGCAGATCACCGGAAGAAGCCCGCCATGCGTACCGGTGATCACGTACTTGCTATGGTCAATGATTTACACGTAATCTTTGGAAAGGGTCCCGGCGGACTATCTGTTCCGAATGACGCTGAGGGACGCGCTCCCATGTGGAAAAAGAAATCTATATTTTGGGACCTACCCTACTGGAAAGACCTAGAGGTCCGCTCTTCAATCGACATGATGCACGTGACAAAGAACCTTTGCGTGAACCTGCTAGGCTTCATGGGCGTGTATGGAAAGACAAAAGATACACCGGAGGCACGGGAGGACCTGCAACGTTGGCACGAAAAAGACGGCATGCCTCCAAAGCAGTATGAAGGTCCTGCCAGCTATGCTCTTACCAAAGAAGAGAAGGAAATCTTCTTTGAATGCCTGCTCAGTATGAAGGTCCCGTCTGGCTTCTCGTCGAATATAAAGGGAATAATAAAGATGGCAGAGAAAAAGTTCTAGAACCTAAAGTCTCATGACTGCCACGTGATTATGATGCAACTGCTTCCGGTTGCATTGAGGGGGCTTCTACCGGAAAACGTTCGATTAGCCATTGTGAAGCTATGTGCATTCCTCAATGCAATCTCTCAGAAGGTGATCGATCCAGAAATCATACCAAGGCTAAGGAGTGATGTGGCGCAATGTCTTGTCAGTTTCGAGCTGGTGTTCCCACCATCCTTCTTCAATATCATGACGCACGTCCTAGTTCATCTAGTCGACGAGATTGTCGTTCTGGGCCCCGTATTTCTACACAATATGTTCCCCTTTGAGAGGTTCATGGGAGTCCTAAAGAAATATGTCCGTAACCGCGCTAGGCCAGAAGGAAGCATCTCCATGGGCCATCAAACAGAGGATGTCATTGGGTTTTGTGTTGACGTCATTCCTGACCTTAAGAAGATTGGTCTCCCTCAATCGCGGTATGAGGGGAGACTGACTGGAAAAGGCACGCTAGGAGGGGACTCAATAATATGCAGGGACGGGCATTCTTGGTCTCAAGCACACTACACAGTTCTACAGAACTCTACCTTGGTGACCCCGTATGTCGATGAACACAAGAACATTCTGCGCTCCAAACACCCGGAGCAGTGTGACGACTGGATTACATGTGAACACATCAGGACTTTCGGCAGTTGGTTGGAAACACGTCTCAGAGGTGACAACACTGTTTCTGATGAGCTGTACTCGTTGTCCAGGGGACCATCTTCGACTGTATTGACTTACAAAGGATACGAGATAAATGGGAATACATTTTACACGATCGCCCAAGATCAAAAGAGCACCAACCAAAACAGCGGTGTCCACTTTGATGCAGCAACCAAGAGGGGAAAGGACACATATTATGGTTACATAGTGGACATATGGGAACTTGATGACGGACATGATTTTAAGGTCCCTTTGTTTAAGTGCAAATGGGTCAATATGTCAGGAGGCGGGGTACAGGTAGACCCACAGTACGGAATGACAACAGTGGATCTGAACAATCTTGGGTACACAGACAAACCATTCGTCCTAGCCAATGATGTGGCGCAGGTTTTCTATGTGAAGGACATGTCTACCAAACCGAGAAAAAGAAAAGATAAGGAAGCGAATACATCATACGATGAGCCAAAGCGCCACATAGTTCTTTCAGGAAAAAAAGACATCGTGGGATTGGAGGGCAAGACAGACATGTCTGAAGATTATGAAAAGTTTCATGAAATTCCTCCCTTCAAATTCAAGGCTGACCCAAGCACCCTGTTAAGCGATGAAAAATATCCATGGTTACGGCGCAATAAGCAAAGGACACAAGCGAAGAAAAAGTGAAGACTTTCTCTCCACAACTATTATGATGATGCCTTTGATCTAGAATATCACTGCAGTTACATGTGAAGAAATGAAATGCCTTTTGTAACAGACGAGTTTCCGGAAACCCTGATACTTCGAAACAGATTGTCCGTTTTGTACACGAAGTGCATCCAGTTTTTGCCGTGACTCTCTCAACTTTTTAGCACATGCTATGTGGGTGAAATGATGATACCATGCCAATTTTCAACCTCTTCAGAGTTCATTTGAAGTGCTTTTCAATTTCAGGGTCATATAGCTCAAAAAAAATCAGTAAATGCATGAAAAATAACAAATGAAGTCAGAAAGGGTTGAAAATTGATGATGTGGCTTTGAATGGTGCATTTTGAACATACAAAAAGTCTGGAGTTCAAATAATTTCAAAAAAATGAAATCCCTTTGTAACAGACGAGTTTCCGTATGAAACCCTGATACTTCGAAAGAGATTGTCCGTTTTGTACACGAAGTGCATCCAGTTTTTGCCGTAACGCTCTCAACTTTTTAGCACATGCTATGTGGGTGAAATTATGATACCATGCCAAATTTCAACCTCTTCAGAGTTCATTTGTAGTGCTTTTCAATTTCAGGGTCATATAGCTCAAAAAAATCAGTAAATGCATGAAAAATAACAAATGAAGTCAGAAAGGGTTGAAAATTGATGATGTGGCTTTGAATGGTGCATTTTGAACACACAAAAAGTTTGGAGTGCAAATAAGTTCAAAAAAATGAAATCCCTTTGTAACAGACGAGTTTTCGTTTGAAACCCTGATACTTCGAAAGAGATTGCCCGTTTTGTACACGAAGTACATGCAGTTTTTGCCGTAACCCTCTCAACTTTTTAGCACATCCTATGGGGGTGAAATGATGATACCATGCCAACTTTCAACCTTTTCAGAGTTCATTTGTAGTGCTTTTCAATTTCAGGGTCATTTAGCGCAAAAAGAATGAACTAATAGCAAAAAGAATGAACTTAAAATAATCAATTAAAATATTTTGTTACGATCAACTAAAACAAAACTATAATATTCTTCAATAGCAAAAAGAATCAACTAAAAAGCTTTTATAAAACTCTAATAGCAAAAGGAATCAACTAAAAAACTTTTATAAATCTCTAGTATTTTTTAAACTAAAATTATATAAAATTTATGCAACTAAAATTACCAAATATTTTCTGTTCAAAACATTAATGGCAAAATGAATTTTCATAAAGAATTTTTTTGTTAGAAACTTTAATTGCAAACTAAAATAACAAAATCTGTTCTTGATTAAAACAGACATTTAAAATAACCTAAAATTACCAAATTTAATATAATGATAAAACACAATAATATTAAATAGCAGGAAACGATCACTCAAAAATCTATTTTTATAGTAAAGTTATTCACAAACTAGTGATTCACACAAATTTAAAAGAATTCAAATTTAAACTATTCAAATTTGAAAATTAATGGCACTAACAGAAAGTCTATAATTTTTGTGACCTAACAGCAAAAAGAATCATAGGAAAACTGCAAAAAAAAGAGCAAAAAAAAAATAAAGCAAAAAAGAAAACAGAAAAAAAGAAAACAGAAAAAAATGCCACCTACTGGGCCACCACGGCCTGAATACGACTAGAAACCCAGCTAATTGAGCCAGGATTCAGTCCCGCGGAAGGCCCGGCAGGCCCACAGGCATAGCAGTGTCAGATTAGGCCCATAGGCCTACAGTTCAGAGGAGTTCAATGGGGATGAGGCAGTCGAGCTTATAAACCGGTGCGGAGCGCTCTCAACTAGCGAGGTGGGACTAAACTCCCACCAGCACGCCGCTGTGCAAGCCCATTGGTCCCGGTTGGTGCCACGAACCGGGACCAATGCTCACCTTTGGTCCCGGTTCGTGGCACCAACCGGGACCAATGCCCCCCTTTAGTCCCGGTTGGTGCTACCAACTGGGACCAAAGGTCCCTGTTTCCCGCCCTTTGGGCTGCTGAAAAGAGACCTTTGGTCCCGGTTGGTGGCACGAACGGGACCAAGGTAGGCATTGGCCGGTTGGTGTTACGAACCGGGACCAAAGCTTCAGTATATAAGCCCACACTGAGCGGTTTTTCAGTGCAGTATCATTCAAGGTAGTCGGCCGAAAGAAACGAGCGCCGAGCCTTCGGACGCCCTGCGAGAGCCTCGCTTGGGGGCGGTTCGCGGGGCTACGAGCCTGCCGTTCGTCGCCGACGCACCCTCGCGCCTCGCCCTCGCCCGTGCCCCTACCTCGCCGTGCGCCGTCCTCGTCGCCGGCCTCGAGCCCGCCGCCCTTGTCGCACCCGCGCCCCCGAGCCCGCCGTCCTTGTCGCCGATCAAGCCATCGCTGCGCCCCCCCCCCCACGTGAGCCCCCCATTCCCTCCCCTGCTCCCCGTCGCCGCGTGCTCTGTTTTTTTTGCGGGCATGTATACGTGTACATGTTCATGTATATATTCATGTATATGTTTTTTTCTTGTATGAGATGTATATGTTCATGTATATATTCACGTGTATATGTTCATGTATGAGATGTATATGTGCACTTTTGTATACAAACTTTGTTGTTTTCACATGTACGAAAATCTAGAGTGAAAACGAAAACAAACATATAAGAAAAAACAAAGGAAAAAAATGAAGAACGAAAAGAAAACCGCCCGGCCCAGCCACCACCGCATTTTCATAAAGTTTTTCTACCGAGTCCACGTCGCACCGAGCACCCGCGGCGAAACAAGTCTTTTTTTGAAGGTAGTTTTTTAGTTAAATGAAAATGTTGGCATCGGCTCTATCATCACGTTGGCATCGGCTTCATCGTTTACTAAGTTAAAATGATGTTAATAGAAAGTTTTCTCTCAAAACATATCCCCGATAACTTCGACATTAGGGGGGGACGTCGATCAACCCCCTCTCGCCCGACCAAACTCTCGAGTCCACCCAACCCCCTCTCTCGAAAGTTACTAAGTTTGATCATATGTCAAAGTTTGAATTTTGACATATGCAACATTTGATCATATGTCAAAGTTTGAATTTTGACATATGCAACATTTGATCATATATCAAAGTTTGATCATATGTCAAAGTTTGAATTTTGACATATGCAACATTTGATCATATATCAAAGTTTGATCATATGTCAAAGTTTGAATTTTGACATATGCAACAATATTTGATCATATGTCAAGTTTGACTTTTGACATAGATTTATCAAGAATGCCCCCATTATGGATGTGCACAAGTTGATCCAATTTTTTTCCTGATCTCATCTATATATATATTCTTCTATATGTCACGTTGTCTGTCAAAGTATTGAAGAAATCCATGGCTTCATCATTTGCTAGAAGTAACAGGCGTATGATGCTACGAAGCTCTTCAAAGTTGCTTTGGAATGGAGTTCCTGATAGAATAATTCGCTTTTTGGTACGAATTTCAGCAAAGGCCTTCCAAATAGCGATATTCGGAAGGCTCTTGCTGAACTTTGTACCAAAAAGCTAATTATCCTATCGGGAACTCCGTTCCAAAACAACTTTGAAGAGCTTCGTACCATTATACGCCTGTCATTTCCGGCTAATGATGAAGTCAAGGTTTTCTTGAATTCTTTGACACTAGACAACGTGACATATAGAAGGGTAGATGAGATCAGGAAAAATATGGACCATTTTCTGCACATCCAGAATGGCGTCATTTTGTTAAATCCCTTGTCGGTCCGGACGTCGGACATTCATGAGAGAGGCGGTCCGACCCAAACCCTAGAAGCGTTGTCGAGGCCACCCCAAACCGTAGAAGCGTTGTCGAGGCCACCCCAAACCCTAGAAGCGTTGCCTAGGCCACCCCAAACCCTAGAAGCGTTGTCGAGGCCACCCCAAACCGTAGAAGCGTCGAGCTAGCTAGGTCTACGTTTGCACTAATATATCCATCTGTCATGTTTGTATATTAATTGCCATGTTGTAATATTTGCAGAAACTATGGAGCACCGAGACATCGAAGCAGAACAGTTGTTGGGGGACATAATCCTCGGCGGAGGTGATGTCTTGTCGTTTCTCAACGACACCGATGGTCTGGAAGGAGAGGGTGAAGCAGGCTCCGGTGATTGAACAATGGAGGTGGAAGGACATGATTATGATGGCTCCGGTGACGGAATGCCGGTGGAAGAAGGACACCGTGATGACTGCTCCGATGAGCGAACGGAGGAAGGAGATGTTGCAAAGTCCGGCGAGGTATATATATTAATTAAGCCTGTGCTGACTAGCTAATTGATGCATTAATTGTTTTGGTATGTACACATATTAACTCTCTTCTTTCTTCTTTTCTAGCCCTCCGGATCGAGCCAAACTTCGGTAATGAGACGAGGCCCGAAGAAAAGGTTGCGCCAGGATGAAATGTTCACGATCACAGCAATCAAGGGCGATGGCCAACCGATTGAACCCAGCCGGACCAAGGAAGCATTTTCTGCTCAGTGCGAGGTTCTTGTTAGGGACATGATCCCGATCAGCATCCACCAATGGAATAAGCCTAAGAGCGAAGACCCTCAATTGTCTTTTGTCAACGATAGACAGAAAGATGATCTTTGGACCGCGCTGAAGGCAAATTTCACCCTACCGCCAGAGGAGGATCTGGATAAGCCAGTTATAGAGCCATTGGTCAAGGCTCATGCTCTTAAGAAGATGGTAGATCTATTCAGGAGGTGGAAGAATGAGTTGAAATCAACGTTTGTTGACAAAGGGAAGACTCCAGAATTCACCGGCCGATTTGAGAAGATAAGAGATCACTGGCCCGCATTTGTGGCCCACAAGACATCGGAGAAGAGTAAGAAGATGTCAGCGACAAACAAGAAAAATGCTGCAAAGAAGGAGTATCACCATCGCACGGGGTCAGGTGGCTACCTCAAAGCCCGGCCGTTGTGGGACAAGGCTCAGAAGGACCTGCTTGATAAAGGGGTCGAACCAGAGACATTGAACTGGTCAGACCGTTCAAGGACTTGGTTCTTCGGGGTTGGGGGAACCTTGGACCCTGAAATAGGGAAGTGCCATTGGATGAAGGAGCAACTTGAAATACCCATCAAGAAGCTTCAGAAGTATATCGATGCAGCGCAGCAAGGGACGTTCGTTCCCGACAGAGAGAACGACGAGCTCACACAGGCCCTCGGGAATCCTGAGCACCCAGGACGAACACGAGGCACGGCAGGCTCCGTTGCGTGGAAGGTTGGGTTTCCCAGTGCAGGCGGTTACAAAACCCGGGAGAGGAGGAGGAAAGTGGAGCAGACCGAACTGCAGAAGCTGAATGCAAGGGTACGAGCGCTAGAGGAACAAGCACTACTAGTTCAGAGCCAGTGACCTGCCGGAGCTACCCCAGAAGCTATCCCTCCATCTCAGCGGAGAAGCAGCGTGGCTTCCACCGAGCTCCTTCAGCAGCCTGACTTCACGGCTCCCAGCTACCCCGTGGATGCTATCACGGAGGCTCAAGATTGCCACCTTATGGCGCAATGGCAGCACCTCAAAGTCAAGGCGGCTGTCGGCTCTATTGCACCTCCTCAACCCGGCGCAACTTTTCACTGCCTTCCGATTCCAGAAGGCTATGCTGTTGTGATGGTCGATGAAATAACGGAGGGATTTGAGGAGCTCGAGCTTGACCACCCTACCGGTGAAGGGGAGACTCAGCTGGGTCTTGCTCTGAAGACTCCATGTTTATGGCGGAAGGAGCTCATCAACCTTCCGAACTGGACGCCTCCGCCTCCTCCTCCGGCGAGTCAGGGCACTCCGCCTCCTCCTCCGCCTCCTCCTCTGGCGAGTGATCAGGGCACTCCGCCTCCTTCTCCGGCTGCTCCGGCACGTGGCGGCACTCCGTCTCCTTCTCCAGCTGCTCCGGTGCGTGGCGGCACTCCGCCTCCTTCCCCCCTGCGCCGGCGCGTCCGAGCAGCCCGCCTCCTCCTCCGCCTCATCAGCAACAACGGAAGACAGCCGCCGCCGCTCCGGCTGCACCGGCGCGTCGTAGCACTCCGCCTCCTTCTCCGCCTCGTAAGCAACGAAGGAAGACAGCCGCAGCCGCTCCGGCTGCTCCGGCGTCTAGCAGTACAGCCAGAGGCGGGAGGCAATACAGATTCGGTCCGACTCTCACGCCTCTAGAGAAGTTACCATACGAGATGACCGAGGAGGAAAACGCGCAGATCTGTCAAGCCCAAGTGAGGGACTTTTTGCAAAGAAAAATCCACCTCCGGAGGAGAAGATAGATCCGGTGAAATTGAAGCGCATTGTGAAGAACCTGAAGCGACCACCACCGCCTCCGCCGGATGACAACCATATCTGCGCTCTTAAAAAGGCAGTGGAAGGAGCGCGCCGGTCGGGAACTACTTCAAGTGACAAAAGGTTAAAAGAACGAAGAAGTGCGAACAAAATTCCCCAGCTCGGCGAACAGGCAAACCAATTGTGCCCCCCGCTCAAGGTGTCTAGCGATATCGTCGCAAATCTGCCGGGGATGCTGCCCGGTACCAATCCCGCTGATTACCTGAACGATGATATAGAGTTTGAAACAATGGAGGTGGACGAATTCAGATACGAGTACGGGAAGCCTCTCGTCAAATGTGGTCATCCTCCTCTAACAACGATGATGTGAAGATTCCATGAATGGTACATGGACACCTGCAAGTCTAGGAAGGATATTTTGACGCTGAGAGTTAAAGAGGAGCACGACCTCGTTGGAATTGATATGTTGTCTGTTCCATTTGAGGAGTTCTTCCAGTTTTTCAATCAAAAGGACCTCGATAAAATAATCATCACTTGCTACTGTCTGTAAGTACTATACTTCTGTAATTAAGTCTCTATATATAGCTCAGCTCTTTCATTGCATGTATATATAATTAACCTCACTATATTATGCAGATTGAAGATCGTCGAATGCAGAAATGCACAAATCTATGATATTGGGTTCATTAACACAAATCTCATAGATGAATGGACGATTACATATAATGCGAAAGAAACCGAGGCCAACTTGCTACAATCATTGCTTAAAAATCAAAACAAAGATAAAATACTCTTTCCTTACAACTTCAAGTGAGTGTTACTGTCTTCTGCATATTCGGTTTCCCTTATTACTCGAGGTTATAGTAATGTAATTGATGAGTTATGCATGCGTGCGCAGCTTCCACTTTATTCTCCTAGAGATTAAGCTTGAGCAGGGACTAGTAACCGTCTTAGACTCAAGACGAAAAGATCCCAAGGAGTATGCGGCCATGACTGAAATGCTCCAAAAGTAAGTTCAATCGATCATTATCGCACCATATCGGCAACTTTGTTCATTTCCTGATATCAAGTAATTATTTTCTTTGTCTCGCAGGGTTTGGAAAGTGTTCACCGCAGAAGCTCCGGGACTGCCGGGGGAGCTGCGATTTACACACCCGAAAGTAAGTACTACTAGCTAGTTCCGCGCATCTCCCATTGATTCTAGCTAGTTTCATCAATACCATTTATAATGCTTGATTATCAGTTTGATTGACCTCTATTTCTCGTAAAGTGGTTGTGGCAGGAAGGCGGGAATAATTTTTGTGGATACTACGTTTGCGAGTACATCTACAACGCGACGACCTCTAAGCGGGGCTACTCTGAAAAACAATATGAAGTGCGTAAGCAATAAAATTCACAATTTTTTTTATTACCATCATTTGTGTTGAGTTTGATTCATATATATGTATTGACCCCCTTCTTCAAATTAGATTTGGCAGATGCGGGATGAACTCCTACCACAAGATCGCATAAAAGCAATTCAAGAGGAATTGGCGGGATTCTTTCTTGACCACGTCATTAATCCAGCCGGAGAATACCATGCGGAACTTGACATCAGATGTTAGGGATTGTAAGAGATCTTATATTGTATATATGTAGCTAGTAGCGTCGGATAGATATACGAAAACTTGTTGTTCGACCAATCTCTCGGAGAAGGAGGAGGTCGATCACTTCTCTCTGTATATGTTCATGACGATCTTGTGTACTTAATGGTTTCCTTCATTTGCTTACTAGCTAGCGTGTCGAGTCCTCTCTATACGTATAGTACGTAGCGTCGACCCAAGCACGGAGATAAGAGAGGACACTTCTCTCTACTATTGCTAGCTAACACAATATATGAAACCCCTAAATTAACCCTACAAAACCCAAAAAACCCAACCCCCCCCCCCCCCCTTTCAAAAAAAAAACCCCAGCTCCTGAGCTGCTGACACGTGGATGATCTTTGGTCCCGGTTGGTTTTTACCAACCGGGACTAAAGGCCCTCCTGCCTGGGCTCGCCGCAGCGGCCACGTGGAGCCATATCTGTCCCGGTTCGTAAGCGAACCGGGACTAAAGGTGTTGGGCTTTAGTCCCGACCCTTTAGTCCCGGTTCCAGTACCGGGACAAATGGGCCTCTGGAACCGGGACAAATGGGCCTTTTTCTACTAGTGTATGTAAAACAACCAGATATGTCCGATACTCCCAAGGTGTTGCGAGTATAGATACCAAAGTGATCAAAGAACTGATCATGGGACGACAGTGAAAGATGTCATTTAGTACCAGAGTAGTACTGATGACATGTGTTCTCGCAAGCAGAGATTATGAAGTGCTCGTTGTAAGTAATTACATCGATACAGTCTTCATCAATGCTCCATGCGATTTTCGATTTAAGTTGAGGGTTTTGTGTTACACACAATATGGTGGCACAATTAGTTGGAAATTGTTTCAAACAGGTTACTGTGGCGAATTCTATAACAAATGGCTAAGTATGTTGACGCTTTGGAAGCGACAAAGAAGTTGTTGAATCATATAGTTCATTCATGAACTTAGTATGGTTCCAAGATGGCTTTGGTCAATGGGACACTATTGCAGATAGTTGCTCCATAGCTCAGTCTGAGGAATCAGGTTTCGACCAATGATTCACACATATGCAAAGCCAAGTCCACACAAAATATGAATTTTGTGAAAACGTAAAAACGCGAGGATATGCAAAGATACACACGGAGTTGAAGTCGTCAGATCCGTTGGACATCAGGATATACCACAAGCGAAGCATATTTACACCGGTGTGCCACAG
The DNA here is from genome assembly GCA_011799875.1 of Thinopyrum elongatum. Classification (NCBI taxonomy): domain Eukaryota; kingdom Viridiplantae; phylum Streptophyta; class Magnoliopsida; order Poales; family Poaceae; genus Thinopyrum; species Thinopyrum elongatum. The sequence continues at coordinate 5,076,642 of CM022298.1, forward strand.
GTGTAAAGTGCATTAGCATTAACTAGATTATTGACTCTAGTGCAAGTGGGAGTCTGTAGGAGATATGCCCTAGAGGCAATAATAAATGTTATTGATTATCTCCCTGTTCATAATTAGGTTTATGTTCCATGCTATAACTGCTATGGTTCTCGAGTCTGCAATAACCACGAGGCTCGGAGGAAGACTCATATGCACGTGTGGGATAATAAACGGTAAAATGTATTCCTAGTCTAGCCTCTAAGACTAGCTCAAGTGTTGCATGATGGTTCTGTTTTCCTGATCATGGGCATGTCTATGCCAGCAACTTTGAGGACACAATGTTGAAAGAACATTTGTGTTGAACCGACCCGAATTGATGTTATGCTATGAGAATACTTTCATCACAAGTTAATGGTTAATAACACAGAGATGGTTAATGTTTGCATGATTCCTCAGACCATGAGAGTATCGACTTTCTTCATGCTTGATTCATGAACTTTGGGGTTTGTTAAACGTCATCCGTAACTGGATGGCTATTACGGCGGCTTACGGGTTCATGGGAAAGTATGTCAAGTAACTTGATAGCTCAAGATTGGGATTTGCTCCTCCGACGATGGAGAGATATCTCTGGGCCCTCTCGGTGTTACGGTATCCATCATCGTCTGGCCAGACACATTGTGATTTGATCACGGGGATGCCGGAACACGGAACGAGAAAAGAGAACAATACAGGTAACGAGGTAACTGGCATAGTGGACAAGTTGTTGATCCACGGGGATGCAAGTAAATCTCACCTCGGGTATTTGTAACATATCGCGAAGCAACAGGAATAGCATACGGCAACTGGAGGTTCACTCGAATATTCATTCGTGTGGGTATAGGGGTCAATATGGGTGTCCACGGCTCCGATGTTGATCATTGATCAGAAGGGGTTCCAGGTCATGTCTATACTTCACCGAACCTATAGGGTCACATGCTTAAGGGTCATCTATCTGCTGAATACTAGACAAGGAGTCTGAGAGAAAGTTTCCGGGAAAAGTTTTCGGAGACAGCGAAATGTTCCGAAGAAAGAGGTCACCGGATGAGTTCCGGTGAAACTGAAAAGTTGTTTCAGAGGATACCATTAAGTCAAATTGGTTTCGGCACATGCCTGATAATTCTTGGAGCGTGCCAGAATCATTCTGGAAACTTCTGGGAATTTTCTAGAAGAAAAACCGGAAATGTTCCGGAGCTGCCGGAACCACTTCAGATGCTTTTCGCAGATGAAAATCACTAAATCGGAATTGTTCTGGAACGCGTTGAAAATTATTTTAGTGGGTACTGGAAATGTTCTAAGCCCACATAAATATTTTTGGTTCGAACGGACGCTGAAAAATGTCGTCGTGAATAGTGAAAGTGCTTTTTGGGTGGCTTCTTGGAGAAGCCACCTTGAGGGTCCTTTGGTATTTTTTCCCTTGGCTTCTTGGAGAAGCCACCCTTGGGCTTGGCCTATAAATAGGGGTGGAGGGGGCTGCCTAAAGACTCACTCTTTCTCACATATACATGCCATTGCAATGATCTGGCTTCTTCTCTCCCTCCCCGCAAAATAGTTTCGTAGAGCCGAAAGGCTGTCTGGGTTCCGGTGGGAACTAGTTCTGGATGGCGAAGCCCTGCCGGATAGATGACACCGTATGTGTGCAACTCTGTAGAGAGGTCGTAGTTTCGATCTTAGTGCCCGAGGGGCTGTTCGAGAGTGCCTCCCGAAGGGCTGTCCAAGTGACGGTCTGAGTTCTGTGAGTCGTCCCGAAGGGCTGTCCGAGTGACCGTCTGAGTTTCAAACGTCCTCCCGAAGGGCTGTCCGCGACACCGTCCGGGGGACTGTCCGACCGCCTCCCGGAGGGCTGTCCGAGTGGCGGATGAGGGTATACATCCTCGCGGTTGGGAGGTCGTAAATCCTAGCTGCGGGGATCTGCAGCGCCGATCGTCATCGACTCTACTTCCGCTGCGCTACGAGTCGGTAACGAAATGATCAAACCTTGTATGCAGTCTCCATAGTGGTCCTGGGCTGGTGCGTAGGTCGAAATTTTTTTGTTTTCTGCTGCGTTACCCTACACGACGCCGCTCCATTCTTCTTCCTCTGCTCGTTTTCACCTCCTCTCTCTCTCGTTGCTCTCTGTACTCTCCACCCCCACGCCGATCTCTTCCCTCGTCCACCCATTTTCCTATCCAACCCGCAGAAACAATAGATCATAGCATTCTCCGCCGGCCTATGGTATTTTTTTTTTGCTATGGGGTAGTTTTTTCTGCGTGAGGAGGAGCCATGGTGGGGTGGAGGAGGTGTGGCTGGTGAGGAGGTGGTGGGGTGGAGGAGGTGCGGGTGTGTAGGCGGTGGTGGTGAGGAGGAGGTGGTGGTGAGGAGGAGGAGGTGGAGCAACCAGACAATGTTTGCTATGCGCGGCTTATGGGCATAGGATGAAATATTGTCCCGACCTGAACAAAGACGGTGCTTCTACATCGACGACTGCGACAACAGTAGGAAGAGGCGGACGTGGTCGTGGCAGTCGAGGCCGAAGGGGCGGACGAGGAAGAAATAATTCAGAAGCTATATAATGTGTTGGACTATGTTTTAATTTGTAATATGTGCTGGACTATGTTTTAATTTGTAATATGTCTGGACTATGTTTTAATTTGTAATATGTCGGACTATGGTTTAATTTGTAATATTATTTGACTATGTTTTAATTTGTAATATGTGTTCCTCTCACCAGCGATCTGTTCCCAACTGCCTCTGTTGTGGAAATCAGACACCACGCGGTACGTGCTATGATTCTCACATGTTAAGTTTTTTCTTAACCTGAACATATACAATTGGTTCACTATTCGTGTTGTCTGTCATACAATGATGATCTAATTGGTTAACTCTCCGTGTACAGGGTGACTTGACATGCGAGGCGCTAGAGGAGGTTTCCGCTTTAATGCAACGCTTTGAGAGGGGAGATAATATTCCACCGCGAGAGAACGTCTCATGGTTGAGGCGACTTGATGAGAAGCTACGCGGGATTTACGCAGCTGTTACATGTAGACGATCTTCAGATGTTGCTATTCCTCGTCCAGCACATCGTCCGCCACGCCCCTCTCTGCAGCGTTCAGAACTTCGACCCTCTGTGCACCGTTCGGAACCACGACCCTCTGTGCAGCGTTCAGAACCACAACCTTCACAACCAGGGAGCTCTTCCTAGCAGCAGACACCTCCTTCACAACCAGGGAGCTCTTCCTGGCAGCTGACACCTCCTTCACAACCAGGGAGCTATTTCTGCCAGCAGCCACCTCCTTCACAACTAGGGGGCTCTTTCTGGCATAATCAGATGGACCTAGGTAACACTACTTTGTACATTCTTTTAAACATTGTAGGTTTGCAAATCAATTTTACATGTTTTACTTTACCGCAGGCGGCAGCCAGTCGCAACCGTTCATGCATTCAGTCCATTCACCGATACTTAGTGGTGCTGGTTCGTTCTTAGACGGCGACGGCGACGACGATGACCGAGCTGCAAATACCTATGAGTTCTCGCAGACAGTTCTTCACACTCCACCACCACCATGGACGCAGGAGACACAGACACTGACAGGCCAGGTTGTCTGTGGTCGTGGTCATCGTGAGACTCGTCCACCGACTGAGCGCTTATCGCCTTCCGGTCCTCGTCCGAGGAAACCCAAGATTCGTCGTTGTCCCCAGCAGTGATATGGTTATCTATGTATGAGTCATTATCTATGTATGAGACATGCTTGATGTATGTGTTACTATCGCACTTGCTTCTATCAGAGTTGGAGACATATATCGACCTATGTATGCGAGAAACATATTACTATTAATTCGCATTGTCATTCCAGTTACATTTCCAAAGAGACTGCAATAGTTCATTCAGATACAGGTACATCTGAATTAAACGGTAGGGCTGAACTTAAAAAAATGAAGCTTACAGACTACATGAATGCATTGTCGTCATCCTCCGTCGATGCGGCACTCTTTCCCTTCGACGATGCGGTACTCTTGCCCTTCGACGATGCGGTACTCTTGCCCTTGGTGCTCGGCATGAAGATATCGTCTTTGTCTTCGCTGTCGGCAGTCCATAAATATGTATGCTCTGCTGCAATCCTTAAGAAAGTTTCACTCTTCGTCTGCACTACCTTCTTCCACCTTCCATGCAACCTAAGAAGTTCTTTACGTACCTCCTCATAGGTCCTTTCAGGCCACCCAGACCTACGTAATGCGTGAGCCAACTCATTCAGTATGGTGTCACTACCGATGAGTTCGAACCATGGAACTATCCTATTGTTCATCCTGAAATTGGTGGCTAGTCTCAGAAGACATTTGCTCATCTTAGGGTGAAAACTACGATCAAAAGGATAGTCGGACATCGCGAGTACACTACACTGCACTACTTACCCACCTTACTGTCAAGGGGGTTTTATAGGTAGAGAGTAGAAAATGGCGGGAAAGGGATGGCGGGAAAATATTCCGGGAAAGGGATGGCGGGAAAGTATGGCGGGAAAATATGGCGGGAAAGGGATGCCGGAAAAATATGGAGGGAAAGAGTTGCGCGGAAGCATAAATAATATTTTTACAATGTTTATAAGACGGGCAATCGTTGTACATCATGATTAAGTCAAAATTCAAAAAAAAAAAACATTTCGGCCTACCGGAGGCCGACAGGCCACCCCTCGGCCAGCCAGAGGCCGACAGGCCTCTCTTCAGCCAGCCAGAGGCCAACAGGCCCCTCTTCGGCTTCCCGTAGGCCGACAGGCACCTCTTCGGCCCACCGCAGGCCGACGGGGTTATAGTATTGATTTTTTGAAGTTCAACCCTATAGATTTCATATTTGCTATAAATCCCGTCATAGTTTTGAAAAAAAAAAATCAAAAGTTCACGTTGTAATATCACATGTGTAGGACACAAATTGTGTATTAATACCAAGGAAAAAAGCGCACTATACAAAATAGCGCCACCTCTGAAAATATGCTGTTAGCGTGCTATAGCGCGCTATGCAGTGCTATTAGCGAGACATTGTGCACCGATCATGTCAGCGTGACAATTCTCTACACGCTATAGCGTGCTATCCGCAACGCTATTGCGCGCTATGTTTTCAGTGATTAATACTGATGGTATTTCTAGAAAATTCATAATAATGATTTGCACCAACATAAATTTGGAATAAATATATAGACCACACAAGTGATATATCATTTGGCAAAATATTTGTGGTGCTTTTAGAATATCGGTACTTGACATGGTGTAAAACAAGCTTGTGTGAAACAGAAAAATATATTCCTTTTTTTCAGATGAAAAAAAATATTTTCCTTGACGACTTTTTTCAACACATTAAAGATGAAGCCTCGTATTTGCAAGGGCCACTATGCTAGTTATATAATAGAAGCACAATACGGAGTTATTTGCAAGGGCCACATCATCACAAATATTTGACGGTTAAATATATTTGTGCCCAAGATTTAGCCCTAGATCTCAAAGAAAAGGAGCCACATATTGAAGCTGTCCGTCAGAAGTAATAATACTAACGTAACTAGAAGTTTTTTTTTTTGTTGAGAAAACGGAACTAGGAGTTGACCGACACTTTGCAAAAGAATTGACCAAAAAAGGTTGATGGTAGAAGTCCATGTCATGTACTAAGGTGGAACAAACTTTTTTTGCCAAAAAACAGATAGCCATCTGTTGTGTGGACACAAAATTAATGCTTTAGATCTAACTTTCAAGAAAGGCGTACATTGGCATCACTCATATTGGTTTAGCGGTCAACATGAAGCATCATACTGTCTTACCTCCTGCAAGTCTCAAGCCCTAGCGCCCAATCTCTTCTTCCCTTGCGATGCTCATAGAGAGAGCAGTCGGCCATCAGCCCCTTCTGTTCTTCCTGCTACCACTAAACAGTACATTCCCTCGCAACCAGCATCTTCCTTCCTCACCCACTTGCCGTCAACAGAAGAAATGTCTTCTCATTCACCGTTTTCCTTCGGTCGACTGTTTCTCAAATCAGATTGAGTCCACCATTCTCCATCCGCCAGGCATGCACAAGTCTGGATGATGATCAGATACATGATTACATTTTTTTTCCCGAAAAGGAGTATATACGGCCGACCTCTGCATCTGTCAATGCACAATCATATATTACTAATTATACAAACAATGCCAAAGTCATGTTAGTTTCTTTTGACAAGGAGGATTGCACGAATACATATTAGCACCAGTTTACCTTTATGAACATGTATGGAATTGTTTTGTGGAAGTATCATGTTAGCCAATGCAGTATGCAATATATATGGGTTATCTTCCTTCCCATATTATGATAATTAGAGAATAACTTTTGCGACATTGTAAAATCAAATATTATTCCCATCGTATTTCAGTAAGTACAAAGCCAGGATATCTACCAATCAGTACAAGTACCACAGAAAAAAACATGCTGTGAAAAAATAGCGCGGCCGTTAGAATCTGCTATGGCGACGCGCTATATCACGCTACAGAGAACGACTGTAGACTAAATTTATTTAGCAAGACATTACTAAGAATGCTATAGTGTGCTATTAGCGGTGCTATAGTGTGCTATTTTTCTCATTGACAAGTACTGTCAACACAGGACTTCAAAATACTACAGATTAAGGCTTAGTTCCATGGTTCTGTCCATCACACTTTTCCTAAAGTCCAAAACGATATGTTTTTCTAGACAACTTCTTGCTGAGGGCCAATGGCAATGCAAAGGCTTGTTCAACTTAGGTACCAGAAAAATGCAGATAGCATGCCAAGGGTTTGAAGCAATGTTGCTTTAAAGTTGTAGCCTAATTTTACAGCTACCGTTTACCTGGTTAGCAAAATGCTAAATAAGATGCACACTGCAGGTTGGTTAATTACTGCAGAAAAGCACCCTATGCAAGATTTTGTGATAAACGTCTAGTCTCAAACAACTTAGATGGTGCAGAGAGTTGTGCTGATTGTAGTGTGGTAATCTCATTTTATTTATTATCTGTAGCACTACCACTTTGGTCGAAGATCAACTCAAGTTTACTCTCCAAAGACTTTGGCAACTCGTAAACTCTAATGCATTTTTTCAACAAACAAGAGGTGAAGGTTGTAGCAGCTTTTGCTCTCAAATCGACAAATTGTTTACTTGAACATAAAATAATCCATGATTATACCTTCAAGGATTCATCTGTATCACTTCCTACTGATACACAATCCACCTTCAAGCTCCCCGAGTAAGAGCATAGACTGTTGTAGTCAGCTGATTAACTCTAGTGGTATTTCCTCAAAAACAAAAAAACTCTTGTGGTCAAGGTCTACATCTATATGATTTCCACAAACAAAATATGAGAACATTCCCAATAAGCTCAGCTCCACCCATCTTTAGCTTGACCGATGCACTATTGTCCACCATCATATTTGCTCCCTCGCAGTGCCCTTCACCACGCCGCCGCCGGAGGAGGCCGGCCGCCTGGCGGACGGCGGCGGCAGGGCATCTCCGGCCTCTTTCTGTTCTTCCCCTTGGTGGTCGCCTTCCGATCTGGCCGCTGCTTCCCGGTCTGACAGCTACCTGGTGATTCCGGCCTTCCGATCTGGATGAAGTCCATGGCCTAGAGTACGTGCGGGGCTGGTTCCTGGACGCATCCACACGACTCGTTCAGAGGTGCACATGCGTGTAGATGCTCGGCGGCCGTCCAGGCTGCCGGCTAGCTGCAGCACATGGTCATGGCTGCTTGGTCACCTAGGTCTTGGCGGGCAGCGGCATGTCCGGGTCTTCACGGCTAGGTGGAGTTGGCAGATCTGCTTTCTCGCTTCTGATTGCGTCACCGGGAATTGGATCCGGGACAGCGGCGGCCTCGCTGTGGATTGTGGTCACCATCAAAAGATTTTCTGAGAGTTCATCTCCAAAGATCCGGTGGTTGACTTCGGCGGCGAGATGCAAACTATGGACAAAGTCTTGATGCAGAGGGATGGTTGTGCGGCGGCGACGGTCACACCGCATGTAGCTGCTAGGATTGTGGAAAAGTGGTGGCGACAACACATGAATGACTTTGATGGTGGTGCTACTTGAACACCCGGTCTTGAGCTTCGGGGGTTGAAAGCCTAGGTCTGGCCCGAGTTGGGTATACCTGACAATGGCGATGTTTTTACGTCGTTACCTTGTTGAAGGCATTGTTCGGAATGCTCGGACTGATTCTTCATGGTGAAAACCTTAGATTGTAGCCTTGGGTGGCTCGATTCGGTGACGGTGACATTCGAGTGTTCCTCCCTTCCTGAAGGCGTTGCTATTGAAGAACCTCGTCGTCTGTGTGGTGTCATGAGATGGTCGGTGCAGATATGGTCATTGTTATAGTTTGTCGATCCAGGATCGGATTGCTTTGGGTATTTTTTTTCTTTTTTCCTCACCTATACGCATAGCTTTGGTTTTATATGACTTTGTTATTTGCCGGCGTGTTTTTGTGTGCGTGCGTTATGGTGAACAATGTGCACCACTTTGCAGACGATAAAGTCGGAGGAAATGTGAGTACTGTTTTTCTTCATCACACACAATTCATTTATTTAAGCTGTTTGCCTGACAACGCATATGATTCCCTGCGTAAAAAGGTGTACGGTGGCACAAGTTATCACACACGATTTGGACAATCAAACTATTTGCATGGTATCCCACACGGCTCTTTTTTTTCAATCATAGGTAAGCACGTGTTTTATTTTCATGACGCGTGTGTTGTCTTCATCGCACACAGTTCAACGCCAGGGCATATGATAGGAGGGACATAAGAGCAACTCCAACGCGCCAATCCAAACGGCAGTCCGCTCATAAATTTCAACCCAACTCCTGCGACCCATTTCATGTCTGCGCATAAATTTGAAAAGGTCCGCGGTCGTAGATCATGCCAGCGGCCATGCCATCGCCCAAAGTTCATGCCGGCACCATGCCAGCGCCGGCATACAATGCCAGCTCCAAAAAAAAAAACACCACACAGTTCCTATTGGCGCACTTGCCAGCGGTCGGCACCAATGCCAGCACACAAAAAGGGGCGAGAAATTCAACCACGCCTTCTCGGCCGTGATCATGCCAGCACACTTGCCCGACATACGAAAAAGGATGGCGGTCGCCACCATAGATCACTCGTCGTCAAACTTGAGCATGTCGACCCGCATCTTCTCGAACCACGGCCTCTTTCTCGGCGACACGGTGTTGAGGTCCACCTTCATGATCTCCAACCCCGTCATCATGCTAGCGAGAGCCACTTCTTTCGCCTTGGTCTTGGCATTGGCGGCCTCGATCTCTAGCATCTTGGTTTGCTTCTCCGCCTCCATCTCAAGCATCCTCGCTTGCTTCACAGCGTCCATCTCAAGCCGCCTCCTTTGGATCTTCATGTAGGCGTTTATTTGCTCTTCCTTGTCTTGCCGGCACTTTTCCTCCCTTGAGTCCTTCTTGGTCATCATGCCCTCCACGGTTGCGAGCTAGGCGATCGAGGCCGCATCCTGCTTGACCTCCTTCTTGGAGTTTGTCTTCCCCCGCGTCTGTGGTTTCTCGCCCTCCCCAACCTCCTCCACCGCTTTCTTCCCTCCACGCGCCATGAGGGCGGCATATTGCACCTTGAACTTCTCCTCCCCGTTGATGATCCTCTAACAATGAGAGAGGTTGAAGAACTTGTATTCATGTTGGACCTTGAATGCCTCCAAAGCTTGAAATGCCTATAAATGAATTGCATGCAAGTATATGGGCAAATGGATATGCAAATGGACATGCAAGCATAAACGGAATGAAAACAAAGAGGGGCGCATGCATGCATACCATGTCTTGCATGCCGATGCCGCTCACGAGGTGTGCCTTGAAGCTCTCAAGAGTGGCACAAAACTTGTTGCACTCTTGTTGGGTCACCTTCCATCGCTTCGAAATGGACATCCACCCACGCATACTTTGCATTTGGTACGGCGCAAACTTCTTGCACTCATAAAACTCACAGTGGACACGAGTCCAAAAGGTTGATGCCTTTTGTTCGGCACTGACCTTGGGGTCTTGCCCAATGTCCCTTCAACACTCATAAAGGAGCTTGTCCTCGGCCGCCGTGTATGCCTTCGTCCGCTTGCTCTTGCGCTTTGGCTTCGCCCCGGCGGCTTGGTTGGCGAGCTCGTCCTCGAACAAAGGCTCCCCATCGATGACCAACTCATCCTCTTCCTCGAGGCCGTAGTCCTCCGGAAACTCGTGGTCGAGTGGGAAACCGTCCAGGTCCAGGCCGACCTGATCTTGCATTAAGGCGTCGTGCATGCCAGCTTGATCATAGGTCGCCGGCATGAACGGCCCTCGGCCGTCCTGGCTTTGGGTCTCATCGGGATCGTAGCCAGCCACGGCAGCGCCGCCAGCGGACGCCGAACCACCCTCGAAGATGATGTTCTGCATGAACCGGTTGCCCGTCTCGTTGTCGCTGGACGCCGGCATTCTGTCGAACAGGTTGCGGGCGCCGGGGAGCACGTCGGCTGGCATCTCCGGCGCATGTTTCCTCGCCCCTCCGAATGACAAGGCACCGGCTACTGGTGTGGCATTGAGGTCGATGGCCGCAGGCGCGGGCGTGGAAGGTGCCACCACGCTCACCTCCAGCGAGCATTCCCTTGAGAGTCGGGAGGCTTGCGGGTAGACGTGGAAGCCGGGAATCGGGTGAGTCGCCGACGCGCAGGGCGACTCTGGCAGCACCATCCGAGGAAACGCGGACGAGCCGGTGTTGGCCGCGGCCACGGCAGAGTTGATGAGCCCGTGCTGGCCAGGGTTTAACCCTAGGTAGATCAGCGCTTCCCTCGTTGCCGCCGCGACGCGGGCGTTGGTGTCCTCCTGCTGCGCGGCGGCGGCGATGTAGGCGGCCGCCGCTGCTTCGTCCCTTCCGTCCGCCGCGTGCCTCCGGCACTTCCTCTTCGCCGACTCCGCGGCCCGCTCCTCGGGCGTCAGTTGCTTCTTCTTCTTGGGCGCAGCGGCAGTCTTGCGGGGGCGCAGGGCTTGCTTGTGCCGGAGGGGACAGAGGTGATGCCGGACGAGGCGAAGGAGGTGAGGCCGGCGGCGGCATCGAGGCTGTCGTCCATGGCGAGGGGCCGGGAGCGCGCGCGGGCAGGAGGGTTTTTGGGAAGTGGAGGGAAATGATGGAGGCTTTGCCACCGACTGGCGGGCCAGAGGGAGTAGTTGGCGTGCGGCAGGCGCGTCCGTCTCGTGTCCGCGCCGACGCAAATGAGGCTCAAAATTGGGCCAGGAATGGGTCTGCAGGTGGACGAAAAACGGATGCGCGTCCGTTTGGGTTGGCGCATTGGGCCGACTTTTCTGTCCGCCGCGACCCAAACGGACGCGCGCGGACGAAATGGGTCAGCGCGTTGGAGTCGCTCTAATTGCATGATTCTGCACTACCGGGAATCTTGGCGCACGTGCACAAATTGTAGATTAAGTCACGGTGGTACGATGTGTTTATCAGCATACAGAGCGAATGGATTTGAAAGCGAGAAGTCTTGCTTTCCCAAGCTCATATTATTAAATGACCTCGGATCGTACTACGGGTGGTGAAAGGAAAATATACTATTTCAGACCCGTACTCTTATCATCTGATAGTTAAGTCGTCGTGCGATCACCATTATTACCTAGTACACGTACCTGTATGTTCGAGCAGTGTTGGCCAGCTATTCACTAACAATGGACTTCTCGTACTACGTTAAATATTCTTATATGAAAATCCATTTGTTGTAGCATGATTATGTTTAGCGATGAACATTAGGGGGACACATATGGTCATCAATATATAGCAAATGATAATCCAATCATCTCGCATACTATGACCCAAGTATACTAGTATATTATTGAATTTTGCATCCTATCTAAGTCAACCTTCATTAATAACTTTGTCCTGAATACTAAGCATCACTCAATTATGCCAGTCTGGAACATCCAGTTGTCCAACAGAATAAAAAGCTACGCACATCCTTCAGTCGTATACCAAGCAAATGCTGCCATCCATACATACACCTAAAAATCAAAAGAAAGTGTTAGAACATGGTAGAACCGCTCATTCGCCCCCTCACTCCCGCCATCTCTCCCTTGATAACCAGTACCAATAATTACTCGCAAACAAACCCAGTACCAATAACAAAAGCAATCAAGAAAGTACACCTCAAGCTACATACAACAAGCGAAAGGAGTGCTTGCTTGGATTATTGGCAAGGCGGTGCAGAGAAAAGCGGCGATTGTGCCGCATCATTGTTGGCCTCCATGCCAAAAATGATATCTTCGAGTAGACAAAGCCATTCGAGGCTGTCACTATTGGCTACTTGGTTGTACGGCAACCAATGAGGCACGTTGTAGCCGATCGGACACGCGGAGGCGCGAGGAAGCCAAAGACCTGTGCCGTCGGCTTCTTTGAAGATGGATGTGGCCGGGCAGCGGGATCAAAAAGGTGAGGGAGGTGATCAACTAGGGGTGCAGAGCGGCACCCGATCCGCCCTGCTTCATAGGCAAAATTGGTTTAGGTTATTTATAATTACCCCACTCAGATTTAGTTCAATTTGAACTAATCCTCGATTTATGCGGGACTATGCGAGACACCCGCTTGCATCCCTACGATCAACGACGATGACCATGGCGAGAGCATCCGGGCGTGGGTGGTTTACCGGGTCCAGGTGAGTCAAGAGTTGAGGCGGCATGGTGTGGGGAGTAGGGATGTAGCCCGCAGCCAGCGACGAGGATAGGGCGGCGTTCGAGGGAGGGATGTAGCCGGCATTGAAGATTCCCTTAGTAGTAGTAGTTTGTGTGTGTCCCTAATGCCAGTTGGGTCTCTACCCATTTCAAATAAACCAGTTTGCTCTCTCTCTCTCTCCCTCTCCCTCTCTCTCTCTCTCTCTCTCTCTCTCTCTCTGACTTTGTGAGATGCATATCTCTCACCTTCGTCGTAAGTATTGATGGAAGATCATTGTAATAACCGCCTCTGTACTGCCACCCTATCCGCGTCAGAGGCAGTTATTTCCATGATTGAAACTGTCCAAGGCAGTGTCAATGGGGAACCGCCTGCATGTCGCATGCATTTGAGGCGGATTCGTTATCATAACCGCCTCCATGATGGCCTCCTACCCTCTACATACCCCTAAGCCCCCATGCCCGCCCCTCCTTCGAGTTATACGCCTCTGGGTGAGCAGGACAGCCACATACACAATAGCAATAATATGGCGGTTGCGGCAACAATGGTTATGGTAGTAACGCCCTCACAAACACCTAGTAGGAGGATTGGTCAGGTGATGATCTTGACATGGGAGCATTTGCACGTGGACGGATGCAACATCTACAAGGCGGTATATGCGCCAATGAGCCTGGAGAAAACCATCAAATAATATTAGAAAGTTGGAATGATCCATGGTAGTACCGAACTTCATATGGTAAAAAAGAGTGAATACAAACATTTCACCCCCTACTTTGGCATTTCAATGTAAACTAGCAGGGTGGCCCGCGCATTTCCGTGGCCAGATTTCTCATATATTTTTTGTAGGCTATATTTTTGAATTATTGGTATATTTGCTTGGTTTGGTGTGTTGGATTGTGCGCCAAGAAAATGTTTGAAATTACATTTTTTTGGTGGTAATTCTACATTGTATTCATTGCCTCGTTTAGCTCCCTCTTATTGAGCGATCTTTTTATATTGAATAGTTCTCTCAAGTGAACCAACCTATATTGGATGGTTAGGTGGACAGTGGTATCCACAGCCCACCAAGTTTTAATTCCTTGTGCTCGCATTTATCCTGGATTATTTCAGTATTTCCGGCGATACACTTTCAGTGGGAGGAGACGTTCCCGTCGACTACGAGGCGCCTATGGTGACTTCGTAAAATCTCAAGATGATATGCCGGCTCAGTCTTTCGGAGGTGCTCATAGGGGTAGGGTGTGCGTGCGGTCGTTCATAGGAGTGACTGTATGCGCGTATATATAAGCGCTTGTGTCTGTACTTATGTTAAAAAAAAGAATATAGTTCTCTCAAGCCTTTCTACACATGGACGGAGTCGCACGGTCGAGAGGCGAGGGATATTTTTTTGTGTGTACGAATCTATGTAGGCAAGAGACGAAGCCCCGCAAAATCAGATGGCCCCGCATAGTACGGATCCAACGGCCGCTAGGTGACGGGCCCAAATTTGGGCGGGCCGGTTGGCGCCTAGGATCGCTCGTTATTTAATGATAATAAACGTGGGAAAGCCAGACTTCTCTAATTTGTTAGTTATATCTAACGCATGCTATCACTAGCTCAATGCACGATCCCGCAAAAGAATAAGTAGCTCAATGTACTAGAAGTACTATTCTCGTACGTATACTAGGTATTAATGGTGAAGACTGGAAGACAACGATCACATGATCCCACCAAATGTATGGCTCTGAGAAGATTTCCAATTTCTTGTGGTCGTATATATACGTTAATTAATGATGATAAATGCAGGAAAGTTCGGACTTTAGTTAATCTAATACTATATGCTATCAGTAGATGAATTTACGATTACCCCTTAAAAAATACTCCATCCGTCCCATAATATAAGAGCCGTTTCGACACTAAAGGGAGTAGCTCAATGTACAATGGGCATCATTGCTACTCGGTAGCATGACATGCCAGCACCGCTCATCCTACCAAAAGTATGTCCCGTTTAATCCGTTTAAACCGACTAATGATCTAACAATTTAATAATTTATATATTTTCAGGGAAAATGAACAAATGGAACTAGTTAAAGCTAACTAAACAGGACTTACGGACGCGCCAATTACATCCGTATGTGTACGGTTGCTAGTCAGTGGTCGGCAGCGGGGCCCTTCTTTCTCCCCGGCAAGTGACTCGTAGCACGGTATGCGGAGACCTTGTGGGGACACGGGTTCTCACTTGGGTATGACGGTGGCCATGCAGATGGCTTGGCCGGTGGCACGCGTGGGCGGCGGAGTTGTAGCGATTTCGCGGTTGTCTGGGTGTGTAGTAGTAGCGACCCTGAGCGGATCTGGCCCGCGCCTGGCCCTCGTGGCGGCGGTAGGGAGCTCTTGGGCTTCCTTGGCACCCACGGGTTGTACTAGTGGCTTCGAGGGCATGGGTGGTCTTCCTCTGTGGTGGCGGTGGTACGGACGGCCATTGGCATGGCGCCGAGCTTCTTGAGGGGCATGGTGACTTGGTGATTGCGGCAAGGCTACGGCCTGAGGATGGTTGGCGCAGGGACGCCATGGGGGGTGATGGAGATGATGGTGACCGGTGCAACAAAGGCTACCAAAGTGGCTCGATGTGCCGGCTACTTGGGTGGCACCCCGTCAAGATCGAGATTGGCCAGATCTGACGGAGCGCTAGTCGCTACTCCCTCTAGTGCTGCTTGTTAGCTGTCAGTCAGTGGCTCGAGTTAGTTCTTGTTGTGCACGGCACGGTGTTTTGTTGTGGTGCAGCCCTGATGGCAATTTTGGCTTCCCTTCGTCCTTCAATTGTGGTAGGATCTCTTGGGTTGGGTGCGAGTCACCCTATGGCGTCGATGAGTTCAACTGGGATGCTGGGGCGACGTCATAGCATGGCAGGCTACCAAGTTGGCTCTCTTTGGGCTCCGTAGTGGGGTTGTGTCTACCCCTTTTGGTCATGTGGGCGGCAGGTGGCCCTCGCTTCTTTTTCTGCCATAAGAAGTTGAGGCGCCTAGATGTGAATCAGGTGAACTGGACTTAGATGCCTTGGGCATTCTGTAGATTAGTTTCAAAGTGAGTGCCTAAGTCTTTTGTGTTGACAACCACACAGGTGCCGATTTCCCCTTGAGGACGCCACTGAGGGTTTCTTCCCAATGCCAGGGCTCCAAGTGAAAATCAATGTTTGTTTGGTCCCGATAGCGGCAACTCTTTCTGCCATTACCCTCACGGGGCATTGTCACTCGGACCGCAGTGGTGTGTTTGTGTCATCCTTTGCTCTTGCTCGGCAGTGTCTTCATGTTGTTCTTTTGCCTATGTGCATCTTTCTTTGGTGTGATTTCTATTGGCAGGCTATTCTTCTATCTACTATTCACGAGGGCTTTCCTGACTACCTTGTCATTCGGCCATGTATTCTAGATGTTGCTTTATATATCAAGAGGGGCAAAAGCCTGCTTCAGGAATTTACTATGGAATGTTGTTCAAAGCCAATTTGTAGGAAATATTCCTGAATCCTACAAATCAAATCAGCCCTCGAAAATCCAATCTACCAAAATTCATATGAAAATATGTGGAATTAGGTAGACCCTCAAACTAAAATAGATACACCTATATATATATATATATATATATATATATATAAAATATATATATATCTTCAACCATGGGAAATTGAAACACATAGTTTGTAAAATATGTTGTTTGGTTGAAAAAAATGAGATCTTTTTTCTAAAAAACAAGTTAGGTGCATGACATTGATTTCATTCAAATATAGAAAAACAACATATGATTAGATTCGATGGAAAAAAACTTTGGTCTGATTACATGTAGAAAAGAACATGTGACGTATTCTTGTACATTTCAATCCTACAAACAAGACGTCTTGCTAACGCACTATACAACGTCCATCACAAATGCAAGGACGTCATCTATAGTGTGGGTTGATCTTTTGAGGAATGATGATCGTGGCTTCATATATTCCATTAAATAAATATCACTTGTGGCGTAAAAATCTTCAGTTCAATTTCACGTGGGGTCAAATGATTATTATGACATGTTGAAAAACAAAAAGAACACACACACACACACACACACACACACACATTGGCGACAAGATGTATCTTTTGCATGCTAGAAAAATGTTTTTTTACCATACTAGTCATATAAGAACATAAGAATAATCAAATGTATCATTGTTGTTAAATCTTCATAATTGCATATAAACCTGATTCGAGTATCACACGATGGAGCTTGATTATTAGTTGGACTACAAAAAATTTTGCTCCGGATTTAAGGATGTTATGTTGATAAATATATCAATCAAAATAGGGTCCACTCGATCGGTACACGAATTGGAAGAGTACGTGAGGAGCGTTGGTTGCTAAAATTTAAGGTTTGAGTAAAACAGCTAGTTGGTACAATTAGGTACAATGATAAACATCTATTGACTGCGACATGTTTCGATACGATATACGCTGATTTATCTAAAGAAAATAAACAATTTGTGCTAATGTTTTTCTTGATTATCGTTGTAATTTGAAAATATTCTGTTTATTGTAGTAGTATGAGAAATTCAAGCATTGTACTCCCGTCATTCCTTTATATAAGGTGTCTTTGTTTTTCCCAAAAATTCCACAATGTAAGGTGTATTTCTCTTCTCCTCCCAGTTTTCCGTGCATGCCCTTCCACCATCCAATACATGTCTTTCATAAAAAGTAGTACGTAGTCCCCAATAGGAAGGTAGTAAGAAAAGAATCTCTCTCCGTGATTCAAGGCGGAGCTGCGACCTGGGACAGTGGCGATGACGTTTTGCTGCAACCGCCGTTAGATTTTGCTACAACCGACGAGGATTCTTCCCACATCCATTCATGGCGGAACTGCGACCCGCGACAGTGGTGACAACATTTTGCTGCAACCTTCGTCAGTTTTTGCTACTACTGGGCGAGAAATTTATTACATCCATTTAATGGCGGAGAGCGGTGGCTGTACTTCGGGGGAAACCCGTGAGGCAAGCGTCACGCGAGCGGCGCAATGGGATGCCGCAACCATGGAGCATCGAGGCGGCGGGAGTTGCAACCAGTCGATGGGGGTATTGCAACCGGTTGATGGCGGAGCTTGAACCAAAATTGATGACCGGAGAGATTCGTCGGCGAGCACCGGGAGGGTAGCTCTGTGAGTCGGCAAGCGGCCAGTTGTCGTGGCCCTCACCAGAGCTGCGCACATGGACGGAGTCACGTGGTGGAGAAGCGAGGGGATTGTTTTTTCTTTTTTCGCGTACGAAGTTATGTAGGGAAGAGACAAAGCCGCGTAAGATCAGACGGCCCCATGTAGTACGGATTGGGAGGCCACCGCGGCGCTTCCGGGCCAAATTTGGTCCGTTCGGCCGGCGCCTAGCGTCGCCCATTATTTAATGATGACAAACGTGGAAAGCTAGACTTCTCTAATCTGATAGTTATATTGCATGCTATCAGTAGCTCAATGTACCATTCCCGAAAAAGAAATAAGTAGCCCCATGTACGAGAAGTACTGTTGCTAGTAGTCTGTAGCATGATAGGGAGCACTGCTCGTACGTGTACTAGGTATTAATGGTCCGGAAGACAACGATCACATGATCCCACCAAACGTACCGCTCTAAAGAAGGTACGTGAGGAGCGTTGGTTGCTAAAATTTAAGGTTTGAGTAAATGAGCTAGTTGGTACAATTAGGTACAATGAGAAACATCTATTGACTGCGACATGTTCTGGTACGATATACGTTGATTTATCTAAAGAAAATAAACAATTTGTGCTAATGCTTTTTCTTGATTATCATTCTAATTTGAAAATATTCTGTTTATTGTAGTAGTATGAGAAATTCAAGCATTGTACTCCTGTCATTCCTTTATATAAGGTGTCTTTGTTTTTCCCAAAATTTCCACAATGTAAGCACAAAAGAGTTAGGCACTGTCCATCACAAATGCAAGGACTTAATCTTTAGTGTGGGTAGATCATTCGAGAAATGCTGATTGTGGCTTCATATGATCCATTAAATAAATATCACTTGTGGCGTAAAAATCTTCAATTCAATTTCATGTGGGATCAAATGACTCTTATGACATGTCGAAAAAGATAAACACCACACACACACACACACACACACGCGCGCACGCACGCGCGTGCGCTGTGGTGATGATATGTGTCTTTTGCATGCTAGAAAAATGTTTTGACTATATTAGTCATATTACAATATAAGAATAATTAAACGTATCATTGTACACTCGAGGGGACACGAATTGGAAGAGTACGTGAGTAGTGTTGGTTCCTAAAATTTAAGGTTTGAGTGAAACAGCTAGTTGGTACAATTAGGTACAATGATAAACATCTATTGACTGTGATGTGTTTAGCTTCGATGTACGATGATTTATCTAAAGAAAATAAACAATTGGTGCTCATGTTTTTTCTTGATTATCATTCTAATTTGGAAATATTCTATTTATTGTTGTAGTATTAAAATTTTAAGCATTGTAGGAGTATCTCATAACAATAAGATGCGCAGACTCGGGTTGGGTGCGAGGGGTAGTTTTGCTAAGAAATAAGTTGCAAAATATAAAGTTGTAATCTAGTTATTATATATTGTTGTCTTTTTACACCTATTATTGTACACATATAAAGCTGATTATATATTATACTCACTCCTTCCATGTATATATATAGGGCCTAATGCATTTTTCGAGGCTAACTTTGACCACATGTTAGAGCAATAATATATGACATGCAAGTTAAGCAAAGCACACCATCAAATTCGTACGTACAAGAAGCTTATAATGATATAATTTTCACATTATAAATCTCATATATTATTAATCTTATCAATCGTCAACGACAACCTCAAAAAATGTATTAGGCCCTATATATATGGAAGGAGGGAGTATCATACCATGTGTTTTTCCTTCCATCTCCTAGGGTGATTACCATCAGGTAATTGTTGATACATGTGTCTAAAATAAAAAAGAAATCTTAATTACTCGCTTATAGGAGTTTGGATCACATGATAAACTATAGTCATAAAAAAGACCCTATGAGAGAAACTATTTGAATATTACGGATTAACTTCGTACATTTAAGTTTTGACACAAATGATTAAAGATGAGATCACCAAGCAATTGAATTTTGGATACAACACGAAGGAACACAAAAGAAAATATTTTTTTAAGCTCAGATTATAGAAAATAAGTATTATATAAATGTATTATATGTGTACATTGAAATATACAAGGGTCTGGTAAGTAGTTTTTATTTTTTGTACAGACTTCTCTTTGCCATCTACCTCGTGTTTTTAATATATAATATATATCATTATAAAAATTCCTATAGAATTCTTGGTTGACCTAGAAATTATAATATTTAGCCGTTTTACAAATAACAAATAGACTATATTAGAAATAGCAAATATAGTGGCTGAGAGAGGCGACACGTGGTCGATGCCGTCACCGCTGTATGTGGGACTTAAATGTTTTTAGATGTAGGACTTAGATGTTTTTTGTAGACATACCATTCCAAGGAGGGTCCATTTAATGGGGTACATGAAATTCAAAGACTATCCAAGGAGCTTTGCGTGCTAAAATTTAAGTTTTGGAGATGAGGAAGAGGAAGAAACAGGGGCATGCTCATGCGACAACGTTTCTGCAACATGTCGTCTGTTGCAAAAGGTTTTTTGCAACACGAGCTTGGTTGCAAAAATTACGGTAGAAAACGTTGATGTATTTCTACACCAGGCGTCCTGTGTGCAACCTAAAAAAAGGTCTTGCAAAAAGGACCCAGTTGCAGTTGCAAGGGTCATGTTGCAACGATGGAAATCGCCATGAGCAGATCCAACGGCAAAAGTACGCCTACAGTTTTCCCGCCTATATATACACACAATGCCAGGAGCCAGGGCAGACGGGAATTAAGAGCATCTTGCGAAAGCGTAATAAATCAGTTCATAATGAGCATCGTAGTGACCAAGTCATCGCCCATGGCGGTCACCGGCCCGCCAGAGCTTGGTACGGTAACCGGTGGCATTATCAACCTCTCCTCTTTCGACAAGTGTTTCGCTCCTGTTCCTGTCACGCTGCTCCTCGTCTTCGACCAGCCAATCGATGAACCTGCTGAGACAATCAAGAAGGCCCTGTCGGAGGCACTGGTGCTCTACCATCCTATGGCTGGCCGCCTCGTGGCCGGACACGACGGGGAGCCGATCCACATCTTGTGCACGGGAGAGGGCGTCTCGTTCGTGAGCGCGTCGGCTAGCTGTGCGCTGGACCAACTCACGAGGTCGCCACTGCTCCTCGGGGACCTCGCCGTCCGCTACCCTGCCGATTATTGCCGCCCCAGCGACACCATGCTGGTGATGCAGGTGACCGAGTTTGCCTGCGGCGGGTTCGTCGTGAGTGTGACGTGGAACCACGTCCTGGCCGACGCGGCCGGGATGGCGCAGTTCCTCCAGGCCGTCGGTGAGCTCGCCCGTGGGATGCCAACGCCGTCTGTCGTTCCGGTCCGGTCCGAAGCCGATGGCACAATCCCGCGCCTCCCGTCGCCTGTCGTCACCCTAATGAGGTCTCGGATGAGGGTTGGAATGGAGGAAATGGCATGCCTCGACGTCACCATCTCATGGAGCTTGATCAGCTGCATCAAAGCCGAGTGTGGCGGCGACTGCACGGTGTTCGACGCCGTTGCGGCGGTGCTCTGGCAGTGCCGCACCCGCGCGGTGATCACCGACCCTGACGCGCCAGCGCTCCTCGTCTTCTCGAGCAACATGCGCGGGCTAGTGCGTGCCAAGCGCGGCTACTACGGCAACTGCGTCAGGAGGCAGCCGGTGCAGGTGAAGAGCGGCACGGTGGCGAGCGGCGACATCAAGGACCTGGTGAAGCTCATAAGGCTTGCCAAGGAGATAATACCGGGTATGATCACGGACGGCCGCGACGAGACCACCGCGCCTGTGCCGGGGTGGATCAGCAGCAGGAGAACCCCCCTCCGAGGCACAACACGCTGGTTGTGACGAGCTTGCGGAACCTTGGGTTCGACGCGGTGGACTTTGGGCGTGGGAGACCGGCGCGGGTGATGCCACCACTGTCACCGGCAGAGCGGACGGCGCTGAACGTCTGCGTCCTGTGCCCGCCATGCAAGGGAAAGGACGGCGTCGACGTCGTGTCCCTCTGCGTCAAGCCGGAGCACGCCGATGCCTTCCTGCGGGAGTTGGCCGCCGTACACATGCACATGCACATGCACGTGCTCGCACGTTTATAGTGTATGCACGCAAGCATGCACATCCACCCATGCGATGAAGAATAAAATACCGTGAACAAGAACTACCACACATAGTCAATAAAAATCCCGTATGACAAATAAAAAACACTTCAAATTTTCTTACTTGTATCATTATCTTTTAATAAGTTATGTAGTTTTAAATAAGGGGATTTAATAAACATTTGAATATTTCTTCTTCTTCTTCCCTGGCTCATCTTACCACTCACAGGAAATATAGATCAAGCTTTGCAGGCGTTGCTCGGTGCAAGTCCCCATATGCGGTACTGTTCTAAATATGGACCTTAGCGGTCCATTTCTAGAATAAAAGCCCATACAAAGTCACCGTAAGTAAGCTTATGACTTCATCTCAGACAGACACTGTCATATGCCAAGGACTTTGCAAACCGAATATCACAACAATTCCACTACCAAAGAGGCAACATATATATGAATTGGGCATACAAGTGCCAAGATCCAAATTATAATACAACTAGAGACCAACATGGTCCAACATAACATAAACACAACAAAAGTCATCAATAGTATGGGTACAGACAATATCCAAAGTACCAAAGAGGCGAAAACATATGTCTAAGTCTTTACGGTTTAAGACTGGTTTTGGAAATATGTTTAATCCAGAGTTGCATATTTTGTCTGACCCATGTGATCTGCACCTGAGAACAACCGACTACAAGGGATGGACAAGTGAAATGCAACGACCGAGTGCAGTTCCCGAACTGGGAAATGAAGCATGGCATGCATCAAAGTGAATCGCACGACTTTTTTTGGTCTTTTTCTAATAGTTTTTATATATCCATCGGGACTGCAAGGACCAAATGAGTGAACTGCACATTTTGTTTTATGAGTGTCAAATGTTATATGTGAGTCAAATGTGTGCTGGAGCAAATCAAAAAAATAAATCTATATTACAGTTTTTTGGAGTGTTTCTTAAGATGGCAGTCCACAAAGTAGACATGTGGCAAACGTTGGAACCTTTTGGCAAGGTTTGCCGAGGAACTTGACAGAGATGACATATGGCAGTGGCAGCATCTGATACATTCCGGAACATTTTGTCCCTGTGCGCAGTGGCGAAGCTACCTTAGGCCATGGCCCGCCTAGCCCAGAAGGAATGCTGCACACTATGCAGCCAGCCCACGAACGTGGAAGGCTAACCCAACAACAGTTTCCATCGGGTTAACCTGAGCAATGCTACATCTACATAAGGGCTGTTACGTGATTAACGTAGGAGCTGAGATGGCAGTTGAAATCAGGGGGGGCGGAGAGATTAGTTATAGAGAGATTACGTAAGGCTTCGTAAAGCTTTACGTAGATGTAGCATTTTTGGGGTTAACCTATCTGGCCCGCCATACTATTTGTTTCAACCTCTGCCACTGCTGTGCGTGATGCTCGGCAAACTGCTGCCGAGTGCGAGCAGCAAGGCACTGGGCCAAGAAGACACGTCACGGCAACTATTAGCTCGGGAAAGCAGCCTTGTCCACGGTTTGTAGCTTTTCCTTCGTTGTCCCTTGAAGGCTAAGGACAAACTATTCCCTCCAAACTTCGTCAGTGAGCCCGTGAATTTGACACCCCTCTGTCCGTCGCTCCATTAGCCGGTGGCGGGAGGGGAATCCCGGTGCCTCCGTCCCGGTTGGTAGTTTTAGGTTAGGGTTTTTTAGTACTCGCAGATGCGGCGCTCGGGCGGATGGCCGCGCTTCTTCTTCGAGTTTTTATTCCGGGCTTTGATCCTCCTCGAGTTTGTCCATACGCATGTAGTCGACGGAGCTCAGTGTAGGTTCCTGTCGTCTTCTTGGGGCCGTAGGGTTAGAATTTCTTGTCATGTGGTGAGATTTGGATAGGTTTTTCATATTTATTCAAGGGTTCAACTACGACGAGTAAGGCTTTAAGGCGCTAGTCCTTATAAGGAACACATGCACAAGGACTTCCCTGCTGCCATCGGCAAGATCAAGTTGTCTACTCTAGTGGAGTGACGATAACGCCGTGCCTGCGGTTCGTTCTAGCGGCGGTAGTGGTTGTTTGGTGGTCTCGAAATCTCGATGTTGTTTTTATTATGTTTGAGGTGCTTTGTACTTCCGGTAAAGCCCATTTGATAATAGATCTGAATTCTTTTTGAGAAAAAAAAGAGCCTTGTCCACGGTTTGCCGAGCGACCTTCGATTTTAATCAAACACAGTGACTCGCGTCACACAAATCCGTACACGTGCACGTACCCAAATCGTGCGTGGGTGTGGCTAGTCCACCAGAAGTGCGTGCGCGCGAATAATTTCCACCAGAAGAAGAAGCGTGCGTGCATGCCTGGCTACCCCATAACCATTCCACGAGAGAAGACCTTCACCGTCGCTGGCCAAAATTGGTGTATAAATACCACCTCTTTGGGTACATCGAGTCTCCCACCAGGAACAAAGACACACACGCACAAACCATGGGCGTGGCCATGATCTGGGTGGCGGCGGCGGCGGCTTTGGCCTCGTCGTGGGCCGTCATCAGCACGTTGTCACGGTTCGTGTGGACGCCCCGCGCCATAACAAGGGTGTTCCGGGCGCAGGGCGTGGGCGGGCTGGACTACCGGTTCCTGGTCGGCAACATCGTCGAGATGAAGCGGCTCCTCGTGGAGAGCGCAGGCCTCGTGCTCGACGTCGGCTGCCATGACTACAGCGCCCTGGTGCAGCCCCACTTCCGCAAATGGATGGGCCTCTACGGTACGTCCACGCCTTAATTTCTTGGACCATTTTCTCACCTAAGTACGCAAATGGGTGATGGAGTGTGCGCGCGTTTAGGACGGACGTTCGTTTCGTGGCCCGGGGAGAGGCCGGAATTGTTCATTGGGGACGTGGACATGGTGAAGCAGGTGCTCTCTGACCGCTCGGGGCTGTTCCCAAAGAATCCCATCAACGACCAATTTGCGCGCTTGCTCGGCAAAGGGCTCATCCTCATCGACGGCAACGAGTGGAAGCGCCACCGCAAGGTCGTCCACCCAGTCTTCAATGTCGACAAGCTAAAGGTGTATAATGTTGTTTTTAGCAAACTAGCAGTTGCATTTAATAATAAAACCTATTAAAATTCTATTATACCAGTAGATACAAATCCGTTAATAATTCTTTTCTAACATGTTTATCTAAAATATTAGCGCGTGGTTGAATCAAGTCACCCAATGGAGACCATATAAAAATAAAATAAAAAAACCATCATCTATTTAGGAACGGAGGAAGTATTTCTTCGGTATGGGACATTTCTGACTCGGTGCTTGCAGATGTTGGCTGTAATGGTGTCTGATTGTGTTGGGTCGATGCTGTCCGACTGGGAAGCAAAGTTGGAGAAGAGTAGTGGCCATGTGGAGGTCGATATTAGTTGCCAGTTCGAGGAGGTTGCGGCCGACGTGATCTCACATGTTGCATTTGGGAGAAATCACAAAGAGGCAAAGCAAGTCTATCTGGCGCAGAAAGAGCTCCAATTTCTTGCCTTCTCTAGTTTATTCAACGTTTTGAACCTCATCCCGGGATTCAGGTACATACTCCGTATGTGACACATGTAACATGTGCAAAATCAACACGCAATTATTATACAATTTCACAAAGAACAGTTTGATGAGTGCATATTCATGTTTCTGAAATTAACCAGGTACCTTCCTACCAAAAATAACTTAAAGATGCATATGCTCAACAAAGAGGTGAGGAGCATACTCGTCAACATCATCAAAAATCGCCTTAACTGCAAGGACGCCATGGGATACGGGAACGACATGCTTGGGATAATCCTGAATACATGCGCGCCAGAGCACGTGCAAAACCCACCCATGAGCATGGAGGAGATCATAGAAGAGTGCAAGACCTTCTACTTAGCTGGCCATGAGACCACTGCACAGCTGCTCACCTGGACCACGTTCTTGTTAAGCACCCACTCAGAGTGGCAAGAGAAGCTCAGGGAGGAGGTGACGAAAGAGTGTGGCACGGAAATCCCTGCTGGCGACATGCTAAACAATATGAAGCTGGTCAACATGTTCATTCTAGAAACTCTCAGGCTATACGGCCCCGTCACCAACATCCAGAGAAAAACGGGCTCTAATATTGATCTCGGGGGCATCAGGGTACAGGAAGGCACAATTCTATCGACCCCGATCAAGACGATACACCGCGACAAGGAGCTCTGGGGTGAGGACGCTGAAGAGTTCAAGCCTCAGAGGTTCGAGAACGGGGTGAGCAGAGCAGCGAAGCACCCCTATGCGTTTCTGCCTTTCTCTATGGGGCCCAGGGCTTGCATTGGGCAGAACTTTACCATGATCGAGGCCAAGGTTGTGCTCGCAATGATCCTGCAGAGGTTCTCAGTCTCACTATCCCAAAAGTATGTCCATGCACCCATGCATGTATTCACGATACGACCGAGATATGGGCTTCAAGTGGTCCTCAAGAGCTTGCATGTGTAGAATTGTGCTTAGTATATTGGTAATAGTAAGTTGCTACATAATGTGGGCTGTACCACGCAACGTGCTTCTCAATCTGTGCTTCGCGACTAATATTTCGCGTATTTCATAATTTTCATTGTACTACACCCTCCCTTTACACTTTAATAAAGTTGATATTTACTGGTCTATTCTGGCTCAAAGATCACCATGGTACGTGATGGGGTCACCTACTAAGGGTAGGGCCATGGACATGACATCTAGGGCCCACCTAAGGCCCACACCATCATTGTAAGGTTCCTGAACTATACGTGCATTCGGATGCCCACATCTGTATATCCACTCGGATATGACTCATCCATTGGAATGGAGACAATTCACTCGGACGTTTAACCGCCAGTCGGCTACACTCACGGACATTCGGACATGGAAGGCGAGGAGGCCACGCGGAACCTGTAATGTTCGAGGAGCATAAAACCAGGCATCAAGCATAGTTAATTAAGACGGCATTTACCAGTAACGCCTATAGTTATTTCCTCCTTCAACTCCCTTGTAACGTAGCCTTAATGGGGGCGGCGCACTCTATATAAGCCACCCCTTAGCCCTGAGGCAAGGGTTCTCAACCCTACTGTAATCAGACACCCCAGAGAAAACATAGCCCCAAGGCTCGAGACGTAGGTTCTTTACCTCTCTATGAGGGCCCCGAACTCGTAAAATCCGAGTGTCACACCTTTGCCGTAGCTAGGTTCTACCCCTATTCATACCCCTAGCTAGTACTTATTGTCAGATTCGTTGCCTCGACAGTAGGTGCCCACCTTGGGGCTGCACGTCTAGCAATTTCCGGCCCTTGCAGTGTTAGGTTTAGGCCTACCCTCTATTCCTCCGCCTTATCGGTGGTGCCGCTCACAATGCGATTTGAGTTATACTGCTAATTTCAGAGTCCTGATCTGTATGCAGATAAGCTTCCAAGTTTAAACCAAATTGTTTCCAAATAGAGTCCAGATGTGATTAACAACCACAATATAATCCATCTTTAATTGAACACTATTTTGTTATGTCCCAGGACACACACATGTGAGTTGTGTGCCATAATTAATCTAACGACTAATTATGTAGATCATAGTCAAGGCTGTATTTGACCTCGATCTAGTTCCCTTCCAATTAATATTGTTCCCGGGTAATATTTCCAGTATAATATGTAGGAGATATGCCCTAGAGGCAATAATAAATGTTATTGATTATCTCCCTGTTCATAATTAGGTTTATGTTCCATGCTATAACTGCTATGGTTCTCGAGTCTACAATAACCACGAGGCTCGGAGGAAGACTCATATGCACGTGTGGAATAATAAACGGTAAAATGTATTCCTAGTCTAGCCTCTAAGACTAGCTCAAGTGTTGCATGATGGTTGTGTTTTCCTGATCATGGGCATGTCTATGCCAGCAACTTTGAGGGCACAATATTAGAGGAACATTTGTGTTGAATCGACCCGAATTGATGTTATGCTATGAGATTCATTCGTCACAAGTTAATGGTTAATAACACAGAGATGGTTAACGTTTGCATGATTCCTTAGACCATGAGAGTATCGAGTTTCTTCATGCTTGCTTCATGAACTTTGGGGTTTGTTAAACGTCATCCGTAAATGGGTGGCTATTACGGCGGCTTACGGGTTCATGGAAAAGTATGTCAAGTGACTTGATAGCTCAAGATTGGGATTTGCTCCTCCGACGATGGAGAGATATCTCTGGGCCCTCTCGGTGTTACGGTATCCATCATCGTCTGGCCAGACACTTTGTGATTTGATCACGGGGATGCCGGAACACGGTAACGAGAAAAGAGAACTATACAGGTAACGAGGTAACTGGCATAGTGGACAAGTTGTTGATCCACGGGAATGCCAACATGTCTCACCTCGGGTATTTGTAACATATCGCGAAGCAACAGGAATAGCACACGGCAACTGGAGGTTCACTCGAATATTCATTCGTGTGGGTATAGGGGTCAATATGGGTGTCCACGGCTCCGATGTTGATCATTGATCGGATGGGGTTCCGTGTCATGTCTATACTTCACCGAACCTATAGGGTTACACGCTTAAGGGTCATCTATCTGCTGAATACTAGACAGGGAGTCTGAGAGAAAATCACCGAAAAAAGTTTCGGACACCGAAAAAGTTTCGGACAGCGGAAAAGTTTCGCAGAGAGACGTCACCGGATGAGTTCCGGTGAAACTGAAAAGTTGTTTCAGAGGATACCATTAAGTCAAATTGGTTTCGGCACATGCCTGATAATTCTTGGAGGGTGCCAGAATCAGTCTAGAAACTTTTGGGAATTTTCTGGAAGAAAAACCGAAAATGTTCCGGAGCTGCCGGAACCGCTTCAGATGCTTTTCGCAGATGAAATCACTAAACTGGAATTGTTCCAGAACGCGTTGAAAATTATTTTAGTGGGTACTAGAAATGTTCTAAGCCCACATAAATATTTTCAGTTCGAACGGACGCTGAAAAATGTCGTCATGAATAGTGAAAGTGCTTTTTGGGTTACTTTTTGGAAAGCCATTATTTTGGGCTTTGTCCCAAGATATTTTTGGGGGTGACATGGATGGATGAGGCCCCCTTGGGGGGCCCCTACAAGGTGTTGGCCGGCCACAATGGGGCTCCTCCTTGGAGCCCCCACTTGTCTCTTGGTTTCACACTTGTGCCCTTGTGGAAGGACTCCATTCATGTGGTTTTTGGGTTTTTGTGAAAAACTACCCTACCCCTTGGGATTTCCTATAAATAGAGGTGGAGGGGCAGCCCTCCACACTCACTCCTTCTCACATACTTGTGCCATTGCAATGATCTGGCTTCTCTCTCCCTCCCAGCGAAATAGTTTCGTAGAGCCGAAAGGCTGTCTGGGTTCCGGTGGGAACTAGTTCTGGACGGCGAAGCCCTGCCGGATAGATGACACCGTATGTGTGCAACTCTGTAGAGAGGTCATAGTTTCGATCTTAGTGCCCGAGGGGCTGTTCGTGAGTGCCTCCCGAAGGGCTGTCAAAGTGACGGTCCGAGTTCTGTGAGTCCTCCCGAAGGGCTGTCCGAGTGACCATCCGAGTTTCGAAGGTCCGCCCGAAGGGCTGTCCGCGACACCGTCCAGGGGACTGTTCGACCGCCTCCCGGAGGGCTGTCCGAAGGGAAGACGAAGGAGTACATCCTCGCGGTTGGGAGGTTGTAAATCCTAGCTGCGGGGATCTGCACCGCCGATCGTCATCGACTCTACTTCCGCTGCGCTACGAGTCGGTAACGAAAATGATCAAACCTTGTATGCAGTCTCCATAGTGGTCCTGGGCTGGTGCGTAGGTCAGAAATTTTTTTTTTTCTGCTGCGTTACCCTACAGTGGCATCAAGAGCCAGGCTATGCGTAGATGCAGGTTGCGATCTAGAATATATAGAGATGTATGGGTGTTGCATAATATAATTAGGTAGTAGATGAGTTCTACTACTGAAAATTATTTGTGCGGGTAGCAGATGAAATCTATTACCCGATGTTCTTGTTGCTTCCCTGGAATTTACATATTTCTGATCTTGATAACAGTATGGTGGAGTTTCAAAGTTCTGGCAATCCGCGGTCCTGATTGATCAACGAAGTGCTAACAGTTCATTGAATTCCACCGTAGTTAAAAGGAAAGATGAAATTTCGCAGACGAAAGGGCAATGCAGATATGATCTGCACGGGGGTCATGCGTATGACGAAGTTTAGTATGGGGCTCGAGATTTTATTATCTCGGTTTTCATACACCCTGGAAAGTTAATCTAGCGACTTGAATTATCATACTTGATGATGGACGTTGGTAGCTTCGGTTTGTTTCGAAACCTTAGAAGCCACGTAAAACAAGTTTTTGCATGAACCGATTAGAGGCGTCTAACTTGGTTTTGCAGGAGGGTTTGCATGTGCATAAGATGTGATATAGCAGTGCTCATAATAATTTGATTATGTATGAGATGACTATATGATATAAATTAATTAACATGACCTGCGTGTCATGATTCGGCATGATGGCTGGAGCCATATGATTGCACTTTAAATGACCTGCGTGTCAACCTTGTTGTAATGCATTATTTTATTAGCTATAGAGATAGCAATATTATCTGGTGCATCGACAAGGTGGTGGCAATCTTCGCGAAGGTGAACAACGACGCGAATGCCGAAGACGAAGAAATACAAGACTTCTCCGTCAGAAAGGGCTATACCATATCATGCTAATTATGAATTGCCTGAGATGTTTATCCCTTATGATGCACCCTTCTTGATTGCGCGGTAGTCGCTTTTTATTAGGGTGATCTCTCACAAAAATATCAAGTAGTTAGTGTTCTCCCAAGTGTAGCACCGTCACGGCACCTAACTTTTCGGGGTGCGCCATGGATACATGGGTACGAACGATTAAGGATGTGTGAGGCGGATGAGGTCAGACCTCGCAGCGAGATCACTTGGTTGTCTTGACGTTCTAGCTTGAAAGTCCTGAGCTCGGAACACGCCCATCGAAAGATGAACAAGAGTCACATAGAGATGTGATCGGCAAGTTGGCCTACCGATTGAAATTCTCGTCATCAGTGATGCTTACATCAATGGCGTTGAATTGAAATGCGGATCCTGAATCACTCACAATCAATTATGAGAGATATTGATTTGAGTGGGAGCGCACTGTTGAATTAACTTGTTTAATTCTCAGTGCAATTAATTATGAACACTGTCTAAGTGTGGTTTGCTAATAGTTGTAGAATAATGGCTCGCGTTTCCACCTTCCCTATTAAAATTGAATAGCTATTAAATATCTGGTTAAAACTTTATGGTTGGTAACGTAATGTGAGGATTGTCCTCAATAGTGCCGAGAAGGACTTTGTCCTATCGCATACTTTCGGTATTCTCTCGCTTATGCTATGAATCATGTGACTCTCGTCCTTCGATCCAAAAGCTAGAATTCCGTTTTCAGTCAAGTGCAATACATTTGCTTCCATGAGACCCGAACTTCAAAAGTTTGGATAGTTATGTGATATTCATGGAATCTGAAAATCATTTTCAGAGACAGACAAAGGCTAAAAGATATGAGATATCCAAAGCAATGTTTGTTTGCAAACTATTAGTAAAGGAGTTTACTATGCATTAGACTGATAAGAGAGGGATCCAGAAGAACGCCTGTCATATGATGAAAGGTGAATAAAACAACAACTTAAAGAGAAAGGAAGTGTCTGAAGGGTGTTAGTGAAACTTTCACGCCTAGGAAGTCCGGGGCTAACGCCACTCTTAAGTTGAGTGTTTCTTCTGAGAGTAGGAGAAATACTAAAAGGTAAACTGTTAGAAGTATAAAGGCAATAAGATAGAAGACTGGAATATCCAGCTCATGTATGAATGTCATACAAGTTTTTGATGTATAGAAGGCTGGTCAAAGATATAGTTCTTGGGAATTATGGTTAAACATGTTAATCACTAATTCTTGGGTATTGTGAGTTAATCACAAAGATACCCGCTCGATTGCTTTCTGTTGCAACTCGATGTAAGAACTACTATGGCCTGAAAGACTTGCCAGGAATGAGGTTTAGGTATACACAGGGAACATAGTAAATGTTACTATACCTTCCATCGGTGTATTACCGTCTGTATTTATTTTCATAATTCATTTAGAGTTTCACAAACTCTAGCCCATTGCATAAGGTATCTTGCAAGAAGGTTGTTCATAAGAGAACTTTTGATGTTCGGTGTTATGAATAACATAAGGGCCATACTTTCATTATGAATGAGATGTATGCTATGAATGTTGATAATAATACATTACCTCAGTATTTACTTTCATAATTCATTTTAGAGTTTTACACACTCTAGCCCATTGCACAATGATTGTTGCAAAAGGGTTGTTCATAGAAGAACAATTGTTGTTCAGTATTATGAATAACATGAGGGCCATACTTCCATCATCGATGGGACGTATGTTATGAATATTGATGGTAATATGATACATCCATAACACTGACGCTAAATGTCATAAGACTAAAAGAATACCACACAAGTGTGGCACTGCATTTGGTCACATTGGAGAAACCCGCATGGAAAATTCCATTATGATGGATTTTTAGATCATTTGATTTTGAATCATCTGACACTTGCAACTTTCCTCCAAAAAGGTGAAGTGACTAAAATACCGTTCACAGGCCATAAGGAACGAGCAAAGAATTTATTGGTGATCATACATTTTGATGTATGTAGTTCAATAAATGTTGTTGCAAGTAGTGGATTTATCTATCTTCAGAAATGACTCAAGTAGATATATGGATATTTACTTGATGAGACGTAAGTCTGGATCTTTTGAAATCATTCGAAAGGTTTTCAAAAATGAAGTAGAAGTTATTGTAACAAGAAAATTATGTTTCTACAATTCGATTGCAGAAAGGAAAATTTGAGTTACAAGTTTAGCGAATGTCTGATGAGTTGTGAAAGGGGTTTCATAACTTGCACCTCCCGGAACACCACTGCAAGTGGAAAGTCAGTGAAGATGTAATCAAACCATTTATGACATGGTAAGATCAAAGATGACATAAATAAATTTGCCATTATCCCTTTTATAGAGTGATGCTTTAGAGACTATGGCTTTTACACTGAAAAGAGCTCCATCGGGTTTGTTGAAATGACGCCATGGTATGATACGCCCAACCATGTTATATCTTTTCTTAAACATTTGGAATATGGGGCTTGTGTAAAAAGTTACAAACCTATTCCAAATCAGACAAGTGCTACTTTGTAGGTTCTCTCAATATGTTGGGTATTCCTCCCTCACTATACCAAGGCAAATAGGTTTGCCACAAAGAACGGTATGCTTTTTGAAGAAAATGGTTCTTTCAAAAAGGTGAGTGGGAGAATAGTGCAACTCGACGAGATAAACAGTATCTTCGTCATCAGATCAAAGGAAAGAGACCTTGGAAGTAATTCCAGAGTTTCCTACTGCGACTGATACGGAAGTCTCTACAATAAAATGTATGGACTTCGGTCGAACTTGCAGCTGAACCACGTAGGCAAGGCTCGTGCAAACCTCTCAGGTGCGCAAACGAGATATTGTTGTTAGACAACAGTATACCTACGATACACAAAGAAGCATTGATGGGCCCTGACTCCGGAATTGGCTAAATGCCAATACAATCCGAGATAGTTTCCATATAAGTGATTCAAGATTAAAACCTTGATACACCTTTCGGAAGACTTAGAGTCTGACGAATATTTATGGAACTATAACTGATACGAATAAAAATGTTTTATCCATAAAGCTCGACTTGTTGCAATATACAAGTTCAAGGAGTTGACTACGATGAGGTTGCTTCACCGTAGCGATGCTTAAAGTCGGTTCGGGTTGAACTAGCAATTAATACATATTTCAATCATGAGATATGAAACAAGGATGACGAAAGGATTTCCATCTGATGGAAATAAAACCAAGGACTTGCAAGTGTTACAGTCCAAGGTATTTTTTCAGTCCAAAGGATGCTAGTAAGTATGCAAACTTCAGAGTTCCAGCGATGGACAGAAGAGAACAAAATGGAGTTGGAATCTTCGTGTTTTGATGATATGGTTAAAAGGGTTTTGACTTCATCAATGGGTAACGAAGATGCTTGTGATTCAAGAAAGTAAGTGGGAGCATAATAACATTTCTAAAAACCTTGTGTGCTTGACACATTGTTAATTGGAATTAAAATTCTTGACACGAATTAGGACTACATTTGAAAATTGTTTTTCAATGAAGTGCTTGGGCTAAATAGCCTTTATATTAGGCATGATGATCTATGGAGATAGATTTACCTGATGGGGCTGAGCAAAGATACATATTGACAAAATGCTAAAACCTTTTAGCATTAAAAACGTCAAGGAGTAATTCTTGCCAAAGTCACATGGAAAGAGTTTTTCCAAGACTCGGTGTCCCAAAACACTGATGAGCAAAATACGTGATGGAGATTCCACACACTCTTGTGTTTGGATTAATCATGTATTCCATGGTATGTAAAACAACCAGATATGTCCAATACTCCAAAATTGTTGCGAGTATAGATACCAAAGTGATCAAAAGTTTTGACCATGGGACAACAGTGAAAAAGGGTCATTGAGTACTATAGTAGCACTGATGACATGTTTTCTCGCAAGCGGAGATCATGAAGAGTTCGTTGTAAAAGGTTACATCGATACAGTCTTCATCCATGCTCCAAGCGATTTTCGATTTAAATTGAGGATTTTTGTGTAACACACAATATGGTGGCACGGTAGTTGGAAATTATTTCCAAACAAGTTACTGTGGCGAATTCTATAACAGAGGCGAAGTATGTTGCCGCTTTTAAAAGCGACAAAGAAGATGTTGAATCATATAGTTCATTCATGAACTTAGTATGGTTCCAAGATGGCTTTTGTCAATGGGACACTACTGCAGGTAGTTGCTCCATAACTCAGTCTGAGGAATCCAGGTTCGACCTGTGATTCACATACATACAAAACCAAGTCCACACAAAATATGAATTTTGTGAAAGCGTGAAAACGCGAGGATACGCAAAGATACACACGAAGCTGAAGTCGTCAGATCCGTTGGACATCAGGCTATACCGCATGCGAAGCATATTTACACCGGTGTGCCACAGGTGTGAAGTGCATTAGCATTAACTAGATTATTGACTCTAGTGCAAGTGGGAGTCTGTAGGAGATATGCCCTAGAGGCAATAATAAATGTTATTGATTATCTCCCTGTTCATAATTAGATTTATGTTCCATGCTATAACTGCTATGGTTCTCGAGTCTACAATAACCACGGGGCTCGGAGGAAGACTCATATGCACGTGTGGAATAATAAACGGTAAAATGTATTCCTAGTCTAGCCTCTAAGACTAGCTCAAGTGTTGCATGATGGTTGTGTTTTCCTGATCATGGGCATGTCTATGCCAGCAACTTTGAGGGCACAATGTTAGAGGAACATTTGTGTTGAATCGACCCGAATTGATGTTATGCTATGAGATTCATTCGTCACAAGTTAATGGTTAATAACACAGAGATGGTTAACGTTTACATGATTCCTTAGACCATGAGAGTATCGAGTTTCTTCATGCTTGCTTCATGAACTTTGGGGTTTGTTAAACGTCATCCGTAAATGGGTGGCTATTACGGCGGCTTACGGGTTCATGGAAAAGTATGTCAAGTGACTTGATAGCTCAAGATTGGGATTTGCTCCTCCGACGATGGAGAGATATCTCTGGGCCCTCTCGGTGTTACGGTATCCATCATCGTCTTGCCAGACACTTTGTGATTTGATCACGGGGATGCCGGAACACGGTAACGAGAAAAGAGAACTATACAGGTAACGAGGTAACTGGCATAGTGGACAAGTTGTTGATCCACGGGAATGCCAACATGTCTCACCTCGGGTATTTGTAACATATCGCGAAGCAACAGGAATAGCACACGGCAACTGGAGGTTCACTCGAATATTCATTCGTGTGGGTATAGGGGTCAATATGGGTGTCCACGGCTCCGATGTTGATCATTGATCGGAAGGGGTTCCGTGTCATGTCTATACTTCACCGAACCTATAGGGTTACACGCTTAAGGGTCATCTATCTGCTGAATACTAGACAGGGAGTCTGAGAGAAAATCACCGAAAAAAGTTTCGGACACCGAAAAAGTTTCGGACAGCGGAAAAGTTTCGCAGAGAGAGGTCACCGGATGAGTTCCGGTGAAACTGAAAAGTTGTTTCAGAGGATACCATTAAGTCAAATTGGTTTCGGCACATGTCTGATAATTCTTGGAGGGTGCCAGAATCATTCTGGAAACTTTTGCGAATTTTCTGGAAGAAAAACCGAAAATGTTCCGGAGCTGCCGGAACCGCTTCAGATGCTTTTCGCAGATGAAATCACTAAACTGGAATTGTTCCAGAACGCGTTGAAAATTATTTTAGTGGGTACTAGAAATGTTCTAAGCCCACATAAATATTTTCAGTTCGAACGGACGCTGAAAAATGTCGTCATGAATAGTGAAAGTGCTTTTTGGGTTACTTTTTGGAAAGCCATTATTTTGGGCTTTGTCCCAAGATATTTTTGGGGGTGACATGGATGGATGAGGCCCCCTTGGGGGGCCCCTACAAGGTGTTGGCCGGCCACAATGCGGCTCCTCCTTGGAGCCCCCACTTGTCTCTTGGTTTCACACTTGTGCCCTTGTGGAAGGACTCCATTCATGTGGTTTTTGGGTTTTTGTGAAAAACTACCCTACCCCTTGGGATTTCCTATAAATAGAGGTGGAGGGGCAGCCCTCCACACTCACTCCTTCTCACATACAAGTGCCATTGCAATGATCTGGCTTCTCTCTCCCTCCCAGCGAAATAGTTTCGTAGAGCCGAAAGGCTGTCTGGGTTCCGGTGGGAACTAGTTCTGGACGGCGAAGCCCTGCCGGATATATGACACCGTATGTGTGCAACTCTGTAGAGAGGTCGTAGTTTCGATCTTAGTGCCCGAGGGGCTGTTCGTGAGTGCCTCCCGAAGGGCTGTCCAAGTGACGGTCCGAGTTCTGTGAGTCCTCCCGAAGGGCTGTCCGAGTGACCGTCCGAGTTTCGAAGGTCCTCCCGAAGGGCTGTCCGCGACACCGTCCGGGGGACTGTTCGACCGCCTCCCGGAGGGCTGTCCGAAGGGAAGACGAAGGAGTACATCCTCGCGGTTGGGAGGTTGTAAATCCTAGCTGCGGGGATCTGCACCGCCGATCGTCATCGACTCTACTTCCGCTGCGCTACGAGTCGGTAACGAAAATGATCAAACCTTATATGCAGTCTCCATAGTGGTCCTGGGCTGGTGCGTAGGTCGGAAATTTTTTGTTTTCTGTTGCGTTACCCTACATAATAAACATGTATACTGTGTTCCAATATTAATTGACCAGCTTCCTCAAGCTAACGCCTAAGTGTGTAATCCAGCAAGAATTAATTCCAACATTGTCTTAACAATGTCGACTATCTTATAGACTTTAGTTCCATCAATAAGCAATTCCATCTATCAAAGATAATAATTCCATGCTTACACAAAGCATGTTTCCACAATGAGGTTCATGAATAATTAACAAGCAATATTTGGATATAGTTGAAGGACACAAATTCCTACATCTCCCACTTGTCCAAAACAATTATTCAAATATACGAAGTCCCATAGCACTAACATGCTTGCTGAATAATTCCTGACTAAGAGGTTTACTCACTGGATCAGCCACCATTTTAGTACTTGGTAAAAACTCGAGACAAACTAGCTTTAGTCTATTTATTACATCACGAATATAATGATATCTTCCCTCAATGTGTTTAGTCTTGCTATGAAACTTGGGATCCCTGGAAACCTTGAGTGCCGCCTAATTATCGCAATACACAATAATTGGCTTGTTTATACTATTGACAATTTCCAAAGTAGAAAGAAATTCCTTCAGCCAAACGGCTTCCTTGACAGCTTCGGAAGCAGCAATATACTCCGCTTCCATAGATGACAATGCCACTGAATCATGCTTCTTACTGCTCCAAGAGATAGCTCCACCAGCCAATGTGAAAAGATAGCCAGAAGTCGACTTTCGTTCGTCCAGATCACCCTACCAATCGGCATCACTAAAACCCTGCAGCTGTAGATTGTCTCTGTTAAAACATAGACATAAATCCAGAGTAGCCTTAACATATCTCAAAACATGCTTCATTTGATTCCAATGTGCAACACCAGGGTTCTTTTGATATCTACTCAAAATTCCTACTGCATAGCATATATCAGGACGTGTAAACAACATTGCATACATCATGGACCCCAAAGCAGAAGCATAAGGAATAGTTTCCATTTTCTTCTTTTCCTCAGGAGTTGTAGGACACATTTCCTCACTGAGTTTATTCCCTGCTACTAAAGGTACAAGTGCAGGCTTGCTTGTTTCCATAGAGAATCGTTTAAGTACAGTATTCAAATATGACTTTTGAGATAAACACAAAATTCCCTTTTCCCGATCTCTAAGTATTTCCACTCCTAGAACATAAGAAGCGTTTCCCATGTCTTTCATATCAAAAGTAGAAGATAACCAGGACTTAACTGCTTTTAGCATTTCCTTATTGTTAGAAGCAATAAGTATATCATCAACATATAGTGATAAGAGTGTGAAATTTCCTCCCACTATCTTAAAATAAATGCAATGGTCTCCTTCCATCATAGAAAAACCATATGATGTGATAGCATCGTCAAATAATATATTCCATTGGCGTGAGGCTTGCCTCAAACCATAAATCGACCTTTTCAGCCTACATATCTTTCCCTAATTTCCTTCTTCAATAAAACCATCAGGTTGAGACATGTAAATCTCTTCCTCCAAATTACCATTCAACAATGCAATTTTAACATCCATTTGGTGGAGTTCCAGATCAAAGTGAGCAGTTAAAGCACTAATAACTCGAATAGAAGTAAACTTTGCAACAGGAGAAAATGTTTCCGTAAAGTCAATTCCCTCCCTTTGTGTGTAACCTTTGGCAACAAGTCTGGCTTTGTACTTTTCCACACAACCAGATGCATTTAACTTCCTTTTAAATACCCACTTTGATCCTATAGGCTTTCTCTCATTTGGTAGGTCCACTAATTCCCAAACATTATTATGTTCCATGGATTTCAATTCCTCTTGCATGGCAGCCATCCAAAGATTGGATTCTGTACTAGACATAGCTTCCCTAAAAGATTTAGGTTCGTTCTCAAAAAGTGATGTTTTGGAATAATCTTCCCCCAAGAATACATAATAATCATCAAGATATGCAGGGGTGTTTATATTCCTCCCACTTCTCCTAGGTTCACTAGTAGTAGGAGTTCCAGCAAAGGGATCATTAACAGTATGATTTTCCTGATTAGAAGTATCAGTTTCAGTATTATCCATGTTAACATCTTGATCAGGAATTAACAATTCCACCCTAGGACGTTTTGCCCTACGAGGTGTGTCCTGATCTAGAAAAACAGCGTCCCTGCTTTCCATTAATTTCCTTTTCTCAGTATCATAAAACCTATAGCCATTAGACCCAGTAGAATAACGAATAAAGATTCCTGGTTGGCTCTTAGGTTGCAATTTAGTTCTATGTTGAGAAGGTACTCTTATCTGTGCATTGCAGCCCCAAACAGCTAAATGTCTTATAGTGGGTTTCCTCGCCTTCCATAATTCATAGGGAGTTACAGGAACAGATTTTGATGGAGAGTGGTTCAATAAATAGACAGCTGTGTGCAGTGCTTCCCCCCAAAAACTCAATGGTAAATCAGAATAAGCCATCATTGATCTAACCATGTCTAACAGAGTTCTATTCCTCCTCTCGGCAACGCCATTTTGTTGAGGAGTGTACGGTAATGTATAATGATGCACAATTCCATGTTCCTTACAAAATTCATCTAGAATTCCTGACGTGTATTCGCCTCCATGGTCAGTTCTCAACAATTTAATCTTCTTATTTAATTGATTTTCCACTTCCGCCTTGAAGGTCTTAAACATGTCAAAACCTTCAGACTTGTGTTTAAGAAGATATACATACCCATACCTAGAGAAGTCATCTATAAAGGTGATAAAATAGACTTTCTGACCTCCCAAAGTAGGTGTAGAAAATTCCCCACAAATATCAGAATGGACTATGGCTAGCTGCTCACTAGATCTTCCAGCTTTGGGAAAAGGTGATCTAGTCATCTTCCCCATAATGCAAGCTTCACATGCACCATAATCCTCCCACTTAAAATTCAGAATTCCAGAACTAATTAGCCTCTTAATTCTGTTCTTACAGATATGTCCTAGCCGCAAATGCCAAAGATAAGATTCTGAACAATTACTATTTCCATTGATATTCCTCACTACTGAGTTTTGTTCAGTTACCATGCAATCCATGTTTTCAATATCCAAGAAATCCTCAATATAGTACAAGCCATCAAATCTATTTCCTGATTGAACTAATTTTCCGTTCAATAGTATTTTGACTTTTCCATCTCCAAAAAGAACTTTAGAACCAACTGATTCTAGTCTAGATTCAGAAATTAAATTCTTCCTCATGTTAGGTGAGTAGACTGTGTCTTTTAGAATCAATTTTCCTCCACCAGGGAGTTTAAGAGTATATTCACCAACTCCTAATATATCAGCTCTAGCAGTTGTTCCTAGATAAATAAATCTAGTTCCTCTCTCAATTGGTTTTAAAGAGGTGAATGCATTTTTGTTCCTTGCTATATGCGAAGTGGCTCCAGAATCTACTACCCAGTGGTCGGACGCAGAAGTAGTAAACAAAGATTCTGAACATACAAATAAATTGCACATACCATCAGGAGCAGATCCATCCTTCTTGTTGTCCTGATGCCTGTTTTGTTGAGGTTGCTTCTGCTTCTCATTAGGCTTGTACTGCTTCTTCCTTTTCGGACAATCAACACGAAAATGTCCAGATTCCCCACAACTATGACACTTGTAGTTTTTCTTGTCAGTTTTAGAATTCCCAGCGTGATCATCCCAATTCCTCTTCCTGTTCAGTTTATCTCTCAGATCTTTTCCTGGATTTCTCTTGTTCCAGTTTCTCCTTTCTTCACCAAGGTGCAACTCATGATTAGATGAGTATTTTTCCTTCCCTTGTGAAGCTAGCTAGTCTGTCTTCTTCCATGAGCAAGTGATACCGCAAAGTGCGCATGTTCAGGATCCTCTCAGAGTGACAAAAAGAAATTTTAAATTGCTCCCATGAACGAGGCAGTGAGTTTAAAGCTACCATAACTTGTACTTCCTCTTGAAAAGGGTATCCTGCATTCTTTAATTCCTCACTCAAAACAGACAATTTATTAATATGCTCATTCACAGAGTTACTATCAGACATCTTTGCAGTCAAAAATTTATTGACTAAGCTAAGTACTTTGATAAGCGAAACCTCGCCAAAATCCTCTTCGAGCCTTCTCATAATCTTGCAAGCACTTTTCTCTGATTCATATATTCCCGCTAAAGAATCAGTCATAGAACCAAGCATAAAAACTCTAGCTTTTTTATTATCTTTAGTCCAGTCCTTCATCTCTTCTGCAAAATTTTCCTTTTCCTCGTCGGAAGCATCATCAGCAGGTTCAGTTGGCTCAGAGGTTGCAATTACATAGTCAATATTCTCGGCGGTAAGTAAAAACATGATCTTCCTCTTCCAAATATTGAAGTTAGAGCCATCAAGCTTGCAGGATCTCAACAATTCAGCAAAGACACTAGTGGAAGCCATTGAGAATTGATGGGAGAGTATATACCGATCCGTAGCAATTTCCAGATGACAGAAATCCAAAAAGAAATTCCTTGCCGAGAGCAAGTTGCAAGCTACACGTACCACAGCAGCAAAAAACAGATGCTTTTCTGTCTTTCCGTGACGATGGTGCAGCCCAATTCCTGCTGTACGTGTTGATGTCCAGCCGTACAGCAGTAGCAGCTATTCAGGAATAGCTTGCGGACAGCAGCAGGTGGTGAAGACGGCCGCACGAGCAGCTGCAGCCGGCGGTGAAGACGGCGGACGGGTGGCGAACTGCGGCTCGAGGTCGACGGGTCGGGCGAGCGGCGGGGACGGCGACTTTGCGGCTGGTTCCGCGCCGGAGCACGTGGCACCGTCGAGGTAGAGGGCGACGAGGTCGGGGCTGCTGGTGGATTCCGACATATCGATCTGGGATCGGCGGCTCGTGTAGAGTTGTGGGCGGACCGATCTGCGGCGGATTGGGCGGCGGCTCATGGGAGTTGGGGAAGAATCCAATCGGCCTTGGTCTCTCGCAGCGTCACGGGTCTCCTGTATTTTTTTTTCTTCCCGTAGGCAGAGTATATGCAGCGGAATTTGGCCAGAGATCGGAATCGAGTTTACGAACGTGGCGACCGTCGCCGGGGCAACGTCGTTAACCCTTAACCTTGCTCTGATACCAAGGTTAGGTTTAGGCCTACCCTCTATTCATCCGCATTATCGATGATGCTGCTCACAATGCGATTTGAGGCTAGAGGGTGGGACCTACTTATACTGCTAATTCCAGAGTCCTGATCTGTATGCAGATAAGCTTCCAAGTTTAAACCAACTTGTTTCTAAATAGAGTCCAGATGTGATTAACAACCACAATATAATCCATCTTTAATTGAATACTATTTTGTTATGTCCTAGGACACACACATGTGAGTTGTGTGCCATAATTAATCTAACGACTAATTATGTAGATCATAGTCAAGGTTGTATTTGACCTCGATCTAGTTCCCTTCCAATTAATATTGTCCCCGGGTAATATTTCCAGTATAATAAACATGTATAGTGTGTTCCAATATTAATTGACCAGCTTCCTCAAGCAAACGCCTAAGTGTGTAATCCAGCAAGAATTAATTCCAACATTGTCTTAACAACGTCGACTAGCTTATAGACTTTAGTTCCATCAATAAGCAATTCCATCTATCAAAGATAATAATTCCATGCTTACACAAAGCATGTTTCCACAATGAGGTTCATGAATAATTAACAAGCAATATTTGGATATAGTTGAAGGACACAAATTCCTACATGCAGTTGGTATTTTAGTCATCATCATGGTTCTCTGCGGTGAGATGGTGGTGTGAATGTGCAACTATGTTACCTAGTATGCACTCATGAACTTGGTTTTGGTTCTGAATTTGTTGGATATGTAGGCACTTGATGGAGTTATCTATGCATGTGTGAGCTTGATGTATCTATTGTTGGATATGTATGCATGTTTTGTACTTGATGGAGTTATCTATGCATGTGTATACTTGATGTATCTATTGTTGGATTATATATTGGTAGAGTTAAAATGCATTTTGCTATATACGCCTAGTATTACACTCGGCTTACGTCCTCTAAGCCGTGTAGCCCAGGATAGAACACTCAGCGTATGGTGCTAAGCCGTATCGTCCAGTAAAATGCACTCGGCTTGTAGAACCACAAGAACCTGTGTGCACCTATCAGTTTAGTTATAAGCCGAGTATCAGCCCGCCGAGTACACGGTTTACATGTGACATGTGGCAGATGCTCGAGCCCCGTCTAGTGCTAGAATGTCGGATGTTAGCACACCTCTTATGTGTAAGCCGTGAATCCTAAAGGGCTTTCGGCTTACAACAAACACTCAGTGTTTGGTAAACCGTGTACACTACATAGCACACGGCTTATAAAAACACTCATCTTACAGGCGGGCCACGTGGCATGTCCGTTAGGTGGTACTGGTCGTGATCCCATTTTGTTTGCCGTGTGCCCTACTTTATATTCAGCTTACCTATAAGCCGTATGCCCGATAACTGACACTCGCCTTATAGCCCATAAGACGAAACATTCTAAGCCGTGTGCGCTACACCGAGTGCAACACTCGGTTTACAGTTTGTCATGGTTAAAATGGCCTTTGCCGTGTTTGAAATATACACGGCTTTATTTGTTTTACCTGTAACGACAATCTGGAAATAGTGTGTCGTTAACTGGCATAATTACTTTCTTAGAGCTACCGTAATTTAGGCAGTGCACGAGCATAGCTGATGACCCACAAGTATAGGGGATCTATCATAGTCCTATCGATAAGGAAGAGTGTCGAACCCAACGAGGAGCAGAAGGAAATGACAAGCGGTTTTCAGTAAGGTATTCTCTGCAAGCATTGAAATTATCGATAACAGATAGTTTTATGATAAGATAATTCGTAACGAGTAACAAGTAACAAGTATAGCAAAAATGCAGCAAGGTGGCCCAATACTTTTTGTAGCAAAGGATAAGCCTGGACGAACTCTTATATAAAGCAAAGTGCTCCCGAGGACACATGAGAATTATTGTCAAGTTAGTTTTCATCGTGCTCATATGATTCGCGTTCGTTATTTTGATAAGTTGATATGTGGGTGGACCGGGGCTTGGGTGCTGTCCTTACTTGGACAAACCTCCCACTTATGATTAACCCCTCTCGCAAGCATCCGTAACTACGAAAGAACAATTAAGATAAATCTAACCATAACATGAAACATGTGGATCCAAATCAGCCCCTTACGAAGCAACGCATAAATTAGGGTTTAAGGTTCTGTCACTCTAGCAACCCATTATCTATTTATTACTTCCCAATGCTTTCCCCTAGGCCCAAACAATGGTGAAGTGCCATGTAATCGACGTTCACATAACACCACTAGAGGAAAGACAACA
Organism: Thinopyrum elongatum; assembly: GCA_011799875.1. NCBI lineage: Eukaryota > Viridiplantae > Streptophyta > Magnoliopsida > Poales > Poaceae > Thinopyrum > Thinopyrum elongatum. Next base: position 5,121,116 of record CM022298.1, read on the forward strand.
TACATCTCATCAAAATATCGAACGAATACCAATTCACATGATTACTTATAACAAGACTTCTCCCATGTCCTCAGGAACAAATGTAACTACTCACAAAGCATATTCATGTTCATAATCAGAGGGGTAATAAATATCATTAAGGATCTGAACATATGCTCTTTGTTGACATCAGATTTTGGCACGGGATAAAAAGAAAATGAGATAGTCTCGAGTGAAAGGGTTTTCAGCGTGAAAAGTTTCACGTCGCCGAGTGGAACAACTTTGACGTTTAGGTTATCATCGTCCAACCCCATCTTAGGGGCCCAAACTGTGCTCCGAGTGGCAGAATTTAGTGTTCCGAGTGCTTTTCAGCCGGTTACACCTTCAAGATGACCTCGGATGAAGGAGCACTCTACATAGATTGTCTTTGTCTTGTCGAGGCGATCGATTTTCATATATAAATCGTCTCAATCCGAGGTCGTATGCAAAAGTTAGAGACAATACACTGCAGACTGAACCTAAACGGAAATATGGCGCGAGGTACCAAACACCCTGTCTGATGGGTCGTGCGAGTCATTTGGCCATCAAGATGGCCTTTAATCGAAAAACCTTCAACACGAAAAAGCTTCGTCTCATCGAGCCGATCGATTGTCATATATAAATTGTCTCAATCTAAGGTCGTATGCGACTTGGAGAGGAAAATCAAGATCAGGCCGTATTTTCAGTCGATAAATCCGAGTAAAAAGCTTGCCAGCAAAAGGAAAAGCTTGCCGGTGTGAAAGCTTGCCGGGGTGGAAAGCTTGCCGGGGTGGAAAGCTTGCCGAGATGGAAAGCTTGCCAGGGTGGAAACCTTGCCAGCATGGAAAGCTTGCCGGGGTGGAAATCTTGCCGGGGTGGAAAGCTTGCCGGGGTGGAAACCTTGCCGGCGTGGAAAGCTTGCTGTCAAAGTCAATCCGACCAGAAGTTGGAGATGGGCTCGAAAGATTATTCAGACATACTCGGATGGAAAAGTGTTCTACACAGAAGTTGTGCGTATCGTCGAAACGGTCAACTTTGCTTTTGGAGTTATCATCATCGGAGATAGTATACGGCCTGCAAAGTTGTTACAAGACTCGGACAGTTCAGAAAACTGCATAATTGAATCCGACCGACAGTTAAACATGGGCCCTAAAAGTCATAAAGACGGCCTTAATAGGAGAAGTGGCCCGCATTGTATTATGCAGTTCATCGAGACGGACAAGTTTGATGTTGAACTCGACTCTATCCGAGTTAGTATGCGATTTCTATAGCCCACGCAAGAAGCAGGACAGAAGTATGAGACAGATCCGAGCCAAATCCGAGTTGGACTAGAACTAGGATTTTTTAGGACGTGAATTGATGTAATATTCTTGAAAGGAAAGCCTAGATGAATCCTTTACTTGTACGGGAAGTCCAGCCGCCTCTTATATATGTTTGGGGTGACGGCCGATTGAACAACACACAATCGAACAAATCAATCTATCATCTTTTATCTTTACCTTTTCCTTCTCCCTTTGTTCTTCTTCTTCTCGTTCTTCGTTTGCAGGGCGGCGAACGTCGAGGCCCTAGGGGCGATCAGGTCGACCTAGGGCAGCCCATAGCCGCCGCGCGCCCTGACGGGGTCCATCCCGGGCGTGTGGGGTTTCGGGTCCTCAAAAGCGCCCGCCGGATTGTCTTGCGTACCGCGCTTCCGGCGGGTCCCCTTCGACGTGAGCTGCGGTGCATCACCCTCGACGTCGAGGGCACACGGTGACGTGTTCGTGTGCGAACACACTTTTTGACGACTCCACTGGAGACGAAGCTTTGAACAGTCTCGAGCCCATTCTTGCTACGAGGAGAGCGTCATCAAGCGGCTGCAATCTACAACGGTAACATGTATCATCAATCTCCTTACGTAGATGCAAATAGCCAATATGTTGATGTTGCTAGATCTTTTAATGGATATGTCATGTCGGCTAGCCCTAACGAGCAAAGGCCGACTAGTTATTCCGTTGGAGAAACTTGGAATTTACAGAATCGCGAGATGCAACTTATGAATCTGAACCTTCGTGCATCGGCAACATCTTTCAATATGCCGGTGAACAACACGATTTGTTTGAGTGATCAATATATGACACCTCATGTACAGGAGGCGTCTCACAGTTTTATCCATCGGCAGCCGACTCGCAATATGCGGGTTCATCCCCAAACATCACTAGTAGAAAAAGGGCCTTTTGTCCCGGTTCATAAGGGCCTTTAGTCCCGGTTCTGGAACCGGGACTAAAGGGTCGGGACTAAAGCCTCCCCCTTTAGTCCCGGTTCTTACACGAACCGGGACTAAAGGGCATCCATGTGGCCGCTGCCTAGAGCTCCACCTTTAGTCCCGACTAAAGGAAATTTTATGATTTTTTTTTGAAATTTTTTTTTTTGAATTTTTTTCCCGATTTTCAAATTTCTGAATTATTTTAACCTCTAATCTCTAATCACCCCTCATCACCGCTCAATTTAACCTCTAATCTCTAATCACCCCTCATCATTCCAAATCATCTAACTTCTCGGACGGTCACCCATCCTCTCACTACCCCAGCCTGAGCACGCTTAACTTCCGGGTTCTATTCTCCCTCGTTTCCAAGTCTGCACTTGTTGTTTTCCTCACAATAGTAAGATGTCAATCCTATTAACCCTCAGGAGTTTAGCTTGAGCATGAAGTCACAAATTTCACTGTTTGAGTTTGAAACTATTGTTCTCAAAAACAATAATTATTTAGTAACACTAATATTTCTTGAATAGTAGTTTGACCATTGTTTGACCACAGTTTGACCAAAATTCAAAAAAACTGAAATAATTATTTAGTTACACTAATATTCTTGAATAATTATTTAGTAACACTAATACTTCTTGAATAAGTAGTTTGACCATAGTTTGACCAGATTTAATGAAAATAAAAAAAACTGAAATTTGAGCATAACTTTTTTTCGTTTTAGAATTTGAGGATTCTAAAAATTTGCAAACAGGCCGTAGGCAGTCAAAATCGGATGCGGATTTTCGTGCTAAACATTTTGATATATTATACGTTTTTTTCTGACATCGCATGCAAAAGTTATAGCTGTTTTACATTTTCCCTACACTTTTTGCAAAACATGTCCAAATTTAAGTTTTTAAATTTTCCTAACTAGTAGATGTAGTAACATAACTACATCTCGAAGGATTTTAATTTTTGAAGTTTTTATCATTTTCTTTTGCTTTTTACAAAACTGAAAAGGCGATCCACGGGGGGGGGGGGGATAGAGTTTTGAAAATGGACCTTTATACCGTTTGAGACACGAACCGGGACTAAAGGGCATGGCACCCTTTAGTCCCGGTTCGTGTCTCAAACCGGGACTAAAGGTCTAATCTTTAGTCCCGGTTTGAGACACGAACCGGGACTAAAGGGCATCGCACCCTTTAGTCCCGGTTCGTGTCTCAAACCGGGACTAAAGGGCATCGCACCCTTTAGTCCCGGTTCGTGTCTCAAACCGGGACTAAAGGGCTCAGGTGAACCGGGACTAATGCCTTAGCCGCACGAACCGGGACCAATGCTCACATTAGTCCCGGTTTGTGACTGAACCGGGACTAATGTGAATATTGCCCTGTGACCAAAGCCCTGTTTTCTACTAGTGCATGCCGATGGATGGGGGAATCGGCCATGCTTCCATTAGCTATTCGGCGGGTTATCCTCAATCATCATATACTACACCTCATGAGATTAATTGTTCAGTGGCATATGAAACTAAAAATATTCATGACTCGGCTCACCTTCGCGGTTATGGCCGAGTGAATGGAGATTCTATAAGAGCATATATGCCTAATATTGCAGGAGATGAGGTGGCTCTGGCTGCATTAAAAAGTTTAGCCCAAAATAAGAAGATTAGTGCTCTTTGCCTTGAGCAACATGAAAAGGGGTTGGTTCCTGATTATGAGGCAATAAGAGCTAGGGTTTTGAAAGAAGATGAAGTGTTGCCGATTGATCAAATTGGCTAGAGAAAATATTCAACAGCAGTGCACATGTCTTCACCTATCACTGCAGCATGTTATACACCCCCTATACAATCGCAAAATTTCGGCAACATCAATTCATTACTGAAAGATACTAAAAGTATTGGGGGGCAAGCCGATCCAAGCAGGGCTGAGTGAAAGAAAATGAGATAGTCTCGAGTGAAAGGGTTTTCAGGGTGAAAAGTTTCACGTCACCGAGTGGAACAACTTTGATGTTTTGGTTATCATCGTCCAACCCCATCTTAGGGGCCGAAACTGTGCTCCGAGTGGCAGAATTTAGTGTTCCGAGTGCTTTTCGGCCGGTTACGCCTTCAAGACGACCTCGGATGAAGGAACACTCTACATGGATTGTCTTCGTCTCATCGTGGCGATCGATTTTCATATATAAATCGTCTCAATCCGAGGTCGTATGCAAAAGTTAGAGACAATACACTGCAGACTGAACCTAAATGGAAATATGGCGCGAGGTACCAAACACCCTGCCTGATGGGTCGCGCGAGTCATTTGGCCATCAAGATGGACTTGAATCGAAAAAACTTCAACATGAAAAAGCTTCGTCTTGTCGAGCCGATCGATTTTCATATATAAACCGTCTCAATCCGAGGTCGTATGCGACCTGGAGAGGCAAATCAATATTAGGCTGTATTTTCAGTCGAGAAATCCGAGTAAAAAGCTTGCCAGCAAAAGAAAAAGCTTGCCGACGTGGAAATCTTGCCGGCATGGAAGTTTCCCAGTGTGAAAGCTTTCCGGGGTGGAAACCTTACCGGTGTGGAAAGCTTGCCGGGGTGGAAAGCTTGCTGGTGTGAAAGCTTGCTGGGGTGGAAACCTTGCCGATGTGAAAACTTGCCGGGGTGAAAAGCTTGCCGGGGTGAAAAGCTTACCGGGATGGAAAGCTTGCCGGGGTGGAAACCTTGCCGGCATGGAAAGCTTGCCGGGGTGGAAATCTTGCCGGGGTGGAAAGCTTGCCGGGGTGGAAACCTTGCCGGCGTGGAAAGCTTGCTGTCAAAGTCAATCCGACCAGAAGTTGGAGATGGGCTCGAAAGATTATTCAGACAACCTCGGATGGAAAAGTGTTCTACACGGAAGTTGTGCGTATCATCGAAACGGTCAACTTTGCTTTTGGAGTCATCATCATCGAAGATAGTATATGGCCTGCAAAGTTGTTACAAGACTCGGACAGTTCAGAAAACTGCATAATTGAATCCGACCCACAGTTAAAGATGGGCTCTAAAAGTCAAAAAGACGGCCTTAAAAGGAGAAGTGGCCCGCGTTGTATTATGCAGATCATCGAGGCGGACAAGTTTGATGTTGAACTCGACTCTATCCGAGTTAGTATGCGATTGCTATAGCCCACGCAAGAAGCAGGATAGAAGTATGAGACAGATCCGAGCCAAATCCGAGTTGGACTAGAACTAGGATTTTTTAGGACGTGAATTGATGTAATATTCTTGAAAGGAAAGCCTAGATGAATCCTTTACTTGTACGGGAAGTCCAGCCGCCTCTTATATATGTTTGGGGTGACGGCCGATTGAACAACACACAATCAAACAAATCAATCTATCATCTTTTATCTTTACCTTTACCTTCTCCCTTTGTTCTTCTTCTTCTCGTTCTTCGTTCGTTCTTCATTTGCAGGGCGGCGAACGTCGAGGCCCTAGGGGCGATCAGGTCGACCTAGGGCAGCCCATAGCCGCCGCGCGCCCTGACGGGGTCCCTCCCGGGCGTGTGGGGTTTCGGGTCCTCAAAAGCGCCCGCCGGATTGTCTTGCGTACCGCGCTTCCGGCGGGTTTCCTTCGATGTGAGCTGCGGTGCATCACCCCCGACATTGAGGGTACACGGTGACGTGTTCATGTGCGAACACTCTTCCACCGAATAAACCAACTAGCATCAACTACAAGGAGTAATCAACACTACTAGCAACCCACAGGTACCAATCTGAGGTTTTGAGACAAAGATAGTATACAAGAGATGAACTAGGGTTTGGAGAGGAGATGGTGCTGATGAAGATGTTGATGGAGATTGACCCCCTCTCGATGAGAAGATCGTTGGTGATGACGATGGCTTCGATTTCCCCCTCCGGGAGGGAAGATTCCCCGGCAGAACAGCTCCGCCAGAGCCCTAGATTGGTTCTGCCCAAGTTCCGCCTCGAGACGGCGGCGCTTCATCCCGAAAGCTCTCCCTTAATTTTTTCCAGGTCAAAAGACACCATATAGCAGAAGGGAGGCACCGGAGACCTGCCAGCGGGGCCCACAAGCCCTAGGGGCGCGCCCAGGGGTGTAGGGCGCGCCCCCCAGGCTTGTGGCCACCTGGTGGGTCCCCCTCTGGTATTTCTTCGCCCAATATGTTTTATATATTCCAAAATAATTCTCCATAAATTTTCAGGACTTTTGGAGTTGTGCAGAATAGGTCTCTCAGATTTGCTCCTTTCCAGTCCAGAATTCCAGCTGCCGGCATTCTCCCTCTCTGTGTAAACCTTGTAAAATAAGAGAGAAAAGGCATAAGTATTGTACCATAATGTGTAATAACAGCCCATAATGCATTAAATATCCATATAAAAGCATGATGCAAAATGGTCGTATCAACTCCCCCAAGCTTAGACCTCGCTTGTCCTCAAGCGAAAGCCGAAATTGATAATCATGTCCACATGTTTAGAGATAGAGGTGTCGATAAAATAAAATACGAACATGAAGGCATCATGATGATCTTTAGAACATCAACATATATTGTCATATACTTTCTTATGCTAAAGTAACAATTCGTTCACAAGGTAAAGTACGAAACAAGAACTTTATTGAAAACTAACAAACCATAACCTCAGTCACTGAAGCAATTGCAATTTATCATAACGTAGGAAAGAGTCAATATAAGAGCTTTTCAGCAAGTTCACATACTCACTACTAGGAAAAGGCCTGCTAGTGGAGCACCAGTTTTGCCTACTAATGGCGCACTACTGGTGCGCCACTAGCACCACGCCATTAGAATTAAATACTAATGGCGCACCCCTGGTGCGTCATTAGTATAGCCCACCGTGCGCCATTAGTATAGCCCACCGTGCGCCATTAGTATGCCTCCCAGGGGGCCATATTGCTCTGGGTTGGTGCGCCATTAGTAACAATTTTTTTTCAAAAAAAAAATTTTCAAAAAAAAAATTTCAAATTTTTTTTTCTTTTTTTCTTTATCTTGGGTCATTATGGCTTAATTTGCTTAATCTTAAGTCAAATCGCACTAAGTGGTCAAACTTCCCGGAAGGTCACCCATCCTCACACTACTCCAGCCCGAGCACGCTTAACTTCGCAGTTCTATCCAACCCCAGCACCACCTCACTTAACAAACACTTGTTGATATATCTATGATATAATTGCTATTAAACCTTGTTGATGTCTAGGACTTTGTTCATGTTCATGAGTGTGATGAAATTTTGAAAAAATATTTGAAACTACCCGGGCATATTACGTATCATATTTTGAAAAAAATATCCAAAAAAAAATTCAAAACCAATTTTTTTTCTGTTACTAGTGGCGCACCTAGCAAATGGTGCGCCACTAGTAAGTTTGTACTTTTTTGAATTTTTTCCCCTCTAGATCTTAAAAGCCCCGTATCTTTTATTCTTTTCGAGTAGATGATTTTTCATATAAAAAACTTTTTCATCGGAGTTCGTATGCAAAAGTTATGCCCATTTTACAAATTCTCGAGAGATTTTGCAAAAAAGTCCAAAATTCATGTTTGTTAATTTTGCTAACAACTAGACCACATATCACATGGGAATCTTATTTTCTTTTATTTTTTTGACATTTCTATCATTTTCTTTTATTTTTTTTGAAACTGAAAAGGCGGTCCACAGGGGGGGTGGTGCATTTGGTGAATTTTTTAAGACTCAGAAAGTTAGTAATGGCGCACCACATAACAGGTGCGCCATTAGTAACTTTTGCAAAAAAAAATAGTAATGGCGCACCAGGGAATAGTGCGCCATTACTAGTTTGAACTAGTAATGGCGCACTATTCCCTGATGCGCCATTACTAGTTTTGAAAAAATAAATAAAAAAAACATTTATTAGTAATGGCGCACGGAGTGTGTGGTGTGCCATTACTAGTTAAAACTAGTAATGGCGCACTATGCCCTGGTGCGCCATTACTAGTTTTGCAAAAAAAAAAAATTGGACACTAATGGCGCACCGTGGGTGTGGTGCGCCATTAGTGTCATTAGTGATATGGACACTAATGGCGCACCTACACATGGTGCGCCACTGCTATATAGCAGTGGCGCACCACATGTAAGGTGCGCCATTAATGTCCATATCATCTATAGCCCTTTTCCTAGTAGTGACTCAACTATAATTTAGTCTTTCATAATTGCTAACACTCATGCCGTACCTATGAGATCAAATTTCAGTAGGACACAGAGAAAGATAGGGGCTTATTACTTCGCCTCCCAACCTTTTACCTCAAGGGTAACGTCAACAATAATAGTTTATGACAATCTACATCCGAGTGGATATATATATTTGGATCTCCACCCAACATATAGTGCTTGCCAAAAAGAAAAAGTGTAAAAAGAATAGATGATGATCACCATGACTCTTGCATTAGAGTAGAAGGTAAATAAAAGATAAGCCCTTCGCGGAGGGAAGAAGAGGTTGTCATGCGCTTTTATGGTTGGATGCACAAAATCTTAATGCAAAGGAGCGTCACTTTATACTGCCGCTTGTGATAAAGAATTTTATTATGCAGTCCGTCGCTTTTATTTCTTCCATATCACAAGTTCGTATAAAGCTTATTTTCCTCAAACTAAAAGATCATACACATTTTAGAGAGCAATTTTTATTGCTTGCACCGATGACAACTTACTTGAAGGATCTTACTCAATCCATAGGTAGGCATGGTGGACTCTTATGGCAAAACTGGGTTGAGGGATTTTGGATGCACAACTAGTATCTCTACTTGGTGCAAAAGATTTTGGCTAGCATGGGGTGAGAAGCAAGCTCAACATGTTGGAGGATCCATAATAATATAACTTCTATTCGGATATAAAGAAACATAACCCATTATGTTGTCTTCCTTGTCCAACATCAACATTTTAGCATATAGTATTTTAGTGAGTGCTCACAATCACAAAAGATGTCCAAGATAGTATATTTATATGTGAGACCTCTCTTTCTTTATTACTTCCTATTAATTGCAACAATGACCAAAACTATGTTTGTGAACTCTCAACAAATTTCATGTGACATATTTCTTATATGTGAAGTTGTCACTTCCCATAAGATCATTATATAATCTTTCTATTTCTTTTATTCTTTATTTCTTTTTCTCAAGATCATAGCAAGAAAGCAAATCACTCAACTCAAAACTAATCTTTATTATATAACTCTCGGACTCGATTACATAGAGGGAACACAAAGCAAAACTCAAAGCTAGATCATACTAAAACTCTTATTCTACTAGATCAAGATATAACCAAAAGGATCGAATTAAGAAAAACGATAAAGGTAAAGATGTGATGGTGATACGATACCGGGGCACCTCCCCCAAGCTTCGCAGTTGCCAAGGAGAGTGCCCATACCCAAGTATTTAGGTCTCTTTCTTCGGAGGTGGTGATGATGGAGTTGTTGATGATGTGGGAAGCTTGTCCTCCGTCTTCCAAGGAATAGGTTCACCATCATAGAAAGATGAACGAGTCTCTGGGTCCTCAAATCTGCAGCCAAACTCATCCTCTTAAATCTGTATTCATACTCACAGTTTTGGTTTTGCAGGTTATAGATCTGGGCTTGGAGATGCTCGATTTTCTCATGAAGCTTGAAGATGGCCTCCCCCAATGTTCTTGGCGTCCAGCTTGTGATCATGGGTAAATTCCGCGATCATCAAGTGATTGGCGTTGAGTCCACCTTCCACCATCCCTTGGCACTTGAAGACTTGCTGCTCCATCGCTTCGAGCCTGGTTTCCACGCTTCCGGTCTTCTTTGGCCCATGAACATCATGGATGTCCTCACGCATCTCGATGGTTTGAGGGTGTTGCAGCACCTCCGCAAGGTAAGGGTTGATGACCTTCTCGAAAAACTTGTCCTTGGGGGCGCTTGGAGACGTCATGGTGATCTAGAACTGTCAGAAAAAACAGCTCGAAACAAGAACAGAGGGTTTTGCCATGATACGGTGGTCAAAACGTTCGGGAGATTATATAATGAATCTTTACCGACCAAAAGGAGTGTACTACAAGAAAACGGAGCCTGGAGGGCACACGAGGTGGCCACAAGCGTGGGAGGCGCGCCCCCAAGGCTTGTCGCCTCCTCGTGCACTTTTTGGACTACTTTTTATTTTCCTAATTTTTTAAATATTTCAAAACGGAGTAAAATTGCCATGCATGGGAAAAATTTTGGAGTCGGTTTACTTACCGTACCACATACCTATTCCTTTTCGGGGTCTAGAACGTTCTGGTAGGTATCCCTTATGTACTCCTCCGGTGTTATGGTATTAATAATATTGGTTTCAACATTTATGGGGGTACCTGAGATATAATGTTTGATTCTTTGCCTGTTTACCACCTTCGGGTTATTGCCTTCGGCGTTGTTGATCTTGATAGCACCGGAACGATAAACCTCCTCGATAATGTAAGGACCTTCCCATTTAGAGAGAAGTTTTCCTGCAAAAAATCTTAAACGAGAATTGTATAGCAAGACATGGTCACTGATGCGGCTTGAACTACGTCGGTATTTACCCAAAGGGGAAGGGATGAGGCAGCACAGCTACGGTAGGTATTTTCCTCAGTGATGAGACCAAGGTAATCGAACCAGTAGGAGAACCACGCAACACTATGTAAACGGTACCTGCACACAAAGAACAAATACTTGCAACCCGACGTGTAAGAGGGGTTGTCAATCCCTCCCGGGTAAAAAGATAGATAAAATTGTAGTAGATTGGATAAATAGATCTCGCGGAAACGCGAAATAAAATAAATAACAAAAAAGTGCAGCAAGGTATTTTTGGTTTTTTGGATTAATAGATCTGAAAATAAAAGCGAATAAAAATAGATCTCAAAGGCAAATATGATAAAGAATAGACCCGGGGGCCGTAGATTTCACTAGTGGCTTCTCTCGAGAAAAATAGCATACGGTGGGTAAACAAAGTACTGTTGGGCAATTGATAGAACTTCAAATAATTATGACGATATCCAGGCAATGATCATTATATAGGCATCACATCCAAGATTAGTAGACCGATTCCTACGTGCATCTACTACTATTACTCCACACATCGACCGTTATACAGCATGCATCTAGTGTATTAAGTTCATGGAGAAACGGAGTAATGCAATAAGAACGATGACATGATGTAGACAAGATCTATTCATGTAGGAATAGACCCCATCTTGTTATCCTTAATAGCAACGATACATACGTGTCATGTCCCCTTCTGTCACTGGGATTGAGCACCGTAAGATCGAGCCCATCACAAAGCACCTCTTCCCATGGCAAGAAAAATTGATCTAGTTGGCCTAACTAAACCAAAGATTCGAAGAAGAAATACGAGGCTATGAGTAATCATGCATATAAGAGATCAAAACTCAAATAACTTTCATGGATAAAATAGATCTGATCATAAACTCAAAGTTCATCGGATCCCAACAAACACACCGTAAAAAGAGTTTTATCAAATAGATCTTCCACCAAATAAACCATATAGTAATCAACTACAAGATGTAATCAACACTACTAGTCACCCACAAGTACCAATATAAGGTTTCGGTACAAAGATTGAACACAAGAGATGAACTAGGGTTTGAGAGGAGATGGTACTGTTGAAGATGTTGATGGAGATTGCCCTCCCCAAGATGGGAGAGTTGTTGGTGATGATGATGACGATGATTTCCCCCTCCGAGAGGGAAGTTCCCCCGGCAGAATCGCTCCGCCGGAGGGCAAAAGTGCTCCTGCCCAAGTTCCGCCTCGAGACGGCAGAGCTTCGTCCCGAAAGCCTCTTCTTATTTTTTCTAGATCAAAATGACTTATATACCAGAAGATGGGTACCGGAGGTGGGCCGAGAAGGGCACAACCCACCAGGGTGCGCTGGGGGCCCTAGCGCGTCCAGGTGGGTTGTGCCCACTTGGTGGGCCCCCTCTGGTAGTTATTTGCTCCAATAATTCTTATATATTCCATAAAAAATCTCCGTGAAGTTTCAGCTTATTTGGAGTTGTGCAGAATACGTGGCCTGACTCAGCTTTTTTCAGGTCCAGAATTCTAGCTGCCGGTATTCTCCCTCCTTGTGTGAACCTTGCATATTATGAGAGAAAAAGGCATTAGAATTACTCCATAAAGCATTATTATGCATAAAAATATTATAAATAACAGTAGGAAACATGATGCAAAATGGACGTATCAACTCCCCCAAGCTTAGACCTCGCTTGTCCTCAAGCGAAAACCAAAATCGAAAACATGTCCACATGCTTAGAGAGAAAGGTGTGGATAAAAACAAAATACGGACATAGAAGCATCATGTATATTATTATAACAGCAACAAGTTTTAACATAAAACTTTTATCATATAACTTCTCATGAACAAGTAACAATTCATCACAACATCGAAGTATAAAGCATACTATGTTCTCAGTCAACTTTGCAACTACAATTCATCATCTTTTCAGGAAGGGTCACCTATCGGAGCCTTTTGGCAAGTCCACATACTCAACCATCATATAGTCTTCTATAATTGCTAACACTCACCGCATACACATGAGCAAAAAGTTTCAACCGGACACATAGAAAGATAGGGGCTTATAGTTTCACCTCCCAACGCACTAACCTCAAGGGTGATGTCAACAATAATAACTCATGCCCACCCATATCCAGCTGGATATATGTGCCTAGATCTTTCTTCACCACATGGTGCTTGCCAAAAGAGAAAATAAAAAGGAATAGAAAGAAGTACTTTGACTCTTGCATAAAAGTAAAGGATAGGCCCTTCGCAGAGGGAAGCAGAGGTTGCCATGCGCTTTTTGGTTGTGTGTCAAATCCGTTAATGCAAAAGAACGTCACGTTGTATTGCCCCTTATGATAGCAACCTTTATTATGCAGTCTGTCGCTTTTATTCTTTGCCATCACAAGTTCGTACAACGCTCAATTTTCTCTTACACTAAATGATCCAACACATTTAGAAGCAATTTTTATTGCCTTTTTGCACCGATGACAACTTACTTGAAGGATCTTACTCAATCCATAGGTTGGTATGGTGGACTCTCAAAACAAGATTTGGGTTTAAGGGTTTTGGATGCACAAGTAGTATCTCTACTTAGTGCGGAATTTTTGGCTAGCAAAGATAGGGCAAACACCACATGTTAAAGGATCTATAACAATATAACTTCTATGTGAATATGAACAAACATAAATCATTACGTTGTCTTCCTTGTCCAGCGTCAACAATTTTGGCATATAATATTTTGATGAGGGCTCACAATCATAAAAGATGTCCAAGATAGTGTATTTGCATGTGAATCTTCTCTTCCCTTATTAATTCTTTCATGAATTGCATCATTGACCTATGCTATGTTCGTCAATCTCCAAAAAAAATTACCACTTATACTTTTCCTTATGTGATGTCATTACTTACCATAAGATTAGCATATGATCTTTTCATTTATTTCCTTTCTTTTTTATTGTACATGAAAATAAAGTAAGCAAAACTCGAACTAAACTTTACTATATATCTTGCACACGATTACATAGATAGATCACTAAGCAAACACTCGAAAAGAAAGGGTCAAACTAGACTTTTATTCAACTAAATCATAGGAAAACTAATGATCGAACTAGAATAGATAAAAGCAAAGATAGTGGTGATGATATGATACCGGGGCACCTCCCCCAAGCTTAGCACAAGTCAAGGGGAGTGCCCATACCCGTTACTCAAGTGTCCTTTGGTGATGAAGGAGGAGGTGGTGGTGAGGAAGTAGTCGCGATCCCATCCTTCAAGCTCAAAAGATACTCCAATCTCCGGATGACGCTCCGAAGGGCAATGATATGCTCTTGCAATAAAATATTTTCACGAGAGAGATATTTGTTTTGAACACAAACCATTTCAATGATCCTAAAGGCTTCAATCTCAGTGGGAGTGAGATATTCATAGTATGGTTGAAGGATATCTTCTTCCTCTTCCTCCGCAGGCAAGGCTTGCCCAGGGGGAGGTGCCCATACCCGTTACTCAAGTGTCCTTTGTTGATGAAGGAGGAGGTGGTGGTGAGGAAGTAGTCGCGATCCCATCCTTCAAGCTCAAAAGATACTCCAATCTCCGGATGACGCTCCGAAGGGCAATGATATGCTCTTGCAATAAAATATTTTCACGAGTGAGATATTTGTTTTGAACACGAACCGTTTCAATGATCCTAAAGGCTTCAATCTCAGTGGGAGTGAGCTATTCATAGTATGGTTGAAGGATATCTTCTTCCTTTTCCTCCGTAGGCAAGGGCGCGGCGGAGTCGGGGCAGGAAGGGCGCGGCGACGTCGTCGGCGTCGAGGTCCGGTAGCCTGGCGGCGTCGAGGTGTTCGATCGGCGGCAGAGAGGCAGATCGAAGAACTGAATGAAAAATTTCACAAGTGTTGGCTTATATAGCCAGAGCATTGGTCCCGGTTCGTGCCACGAACCGGTTCCAATGCACCCCTTTAGTCCCGGTTGGTGGCACCAACCGGGACCAAAGGCCTTGTGATGCCCGCGGCCAAAAGTTTAGTCCCACCTCGCTAGTTGAGAGGGGCGCGGAGTGGTTTATAAGCCCCACTGCCGCTGCCCTCTCGAGCTCCTCTCAAATGCAGGCTTACGGGCCTAACCTGACACTCCGCTGCCTGTGGGCCTACTGGGCCTTCTGCGGGCCTGAATCCTGGCCCGTGGTTGGGTTTCTAGTCGTATTCAGGCCATGGTGGCCCAGTAGGTGGCATTTTTTTCTATTTTTTCCAGTTTTTTTGTTTTGTTTTTTGCTTTATTTATTTTCTTCTGTTTTTTGCTTTATTTTTTAATTCTTTTTTCTTTTAGGTAATAAAAATTATAAACTTTCTATTAGTACCATTAGTTTTCCAATTCAAATAGTTTAAATTTGAATAGTTTGAAATTTGTGTGAATCACTAGTTTGTGATTAACTTTACTATAAAAATAGATTTTGGAGTGATTCTTGTTCCTGCTATTTAATATTACTGTGTTTTATCATTATATTCAAAAGCAGTTTTTGTTATTTTAGTTTCTAACAAAAAAATCTTTATGATAATTCTTTTTGCTATTAAAGTTTCTAACCAAAAAAGTTCTTTTTGAAAATTCTTTTTGCTTTTAATGTTTTGAACAGAAAATATTTTGCTAATTTTAGTTGCATAAATTTTAGTTGATTCCTTTTGCTATTAGAGTTTCATTAAAGGTTTGTAGTTCATTCTTTTTTCTATTAGAGTTTCATTAAAGTTTTCTAGTTCATTCTTTTAGTTTATTATTTTTGCTATTAGAGTTTCATAAAAGTTGAGAGGGTTACGGCAAAAACTGGATGCACTTCATGTACAAAATGGACAATCTCTTTCGAAGTATCAGGGTTTCGGACGAAAACTCATCTGTTACAAAGGGATTTCATTTTTTTGAACTTATTTGAACTCCAGACTTTTTGTGTGCTCAAAATGAACCATTCAAAGCCACATCATCAATTTTCAACCTTTTCTGACTTCATCTGTTATTTTTCATGCATTTACTGATTTTTTTGAGCTAAATGACCCTGAAATTGAAAAGCACTTCAAATGAACTCTGAAGAGGTTGAAAATTGGCATGATATCATCATTTCACCCACATAGCATGTGCTAAAAAGTTGAGAGGGTTACGGCAAAAACTTGATGCACTTCGTGTACAAAATGGACAATCTCTTTCGAAGTATCAGGGTTTCAGACAAAAACTCATCTGTTACAAAGGGATTTCATTTTTTTGAACTTATTTGAACTCCAGACTTTTTGTGTGCTCAAACTGAACCATTCAAAGCCACATCATCAATTTTCAACCCTTTCTGACTTCATCTGTCTTCACTTTTTCTTCGCTTGTGTCCTTTGCTTATTGCGCTGTAACCATGGATATTCTTCATCGCTTAACAGGGTGCTTGGGTCAGCCTTGACTTTGAAGGGAGGAATTTCATGAAACTTTTCATAATCTTCAGACATGTCTGTCTTACCCTCCACTCCCACGATGTCTCTTTTCCCTGAAAGAACTATGTGGTGCTTTGGCTCATCGTATGATGTATTCGCTTCCTTATCTTTTCTTTTTCTCGGTTTGGTAGACATGTCCTTCACATAGAAAACCTGCGCCACATCATTGGCTAGGACGAATGGTTCGTCTGTGTACCCAAGATTGTTTAGATCCACTATTGTCATTCCGTAATGTGGCTCTACCTATACCCCGCCTCCTGACAGATTGACCCATTTGCACTTAAACAAAGGGACCTTAAAATCATGTCCGTAGTCAAGTTCCCATATGTTCACTATGTAACCATAATATGTGTCCTTTCCCCTCTTGGTTGCTGCATCAAAGCGGACACCGCTGTTTTGGTTGGTGCTCTTTTGATCTTGGGCGATCGTGTAAAATGTATTCCCATTTATCTCGTATCCTTTGTAAGTCAATACAGTCGAAGATGGTCCCCTGGACAACGAGTACAGCTCATCAGAAACAGTGTTGTCACCTCTAAGACGTGTTTCCAACCAACTGCCGAAAGTCTTGATGTGTTCACATGTAATCTAGTCGTCACACTGCTCCGGGTGTTTGGAGCGCAGAATGTTCTTGTGTTCATCGACATACGGGGTCACCAAGGTAGAGTTCTGTAGAACTGTGTAGTGTGCTTGAGACCAAGAATGCCCATCCCTACATATTATTGAGTCCCCTCCTAGCGTGCCTTTTCCAGTCAGTCTCCCCTCATACCGCGATTGAGGGAGACCAATCTTCTTAAGGTCAGGAATGACGTCAACACAAAACCCAATGACATCCTCTGTTTGCTGGCCCATGGAGATGCCTCCTTCTGGCCTAGCGCGGTTACGGACATAATTCTTTAGGACTCCCATGAACCTCTCAAAGGGGAACATATTGTGTAGAAATACGGGGCCCAGAACGACAATCTCGTCGACTAGATGAACTAGGACGTGCGTCATGATATTGAAGAAGGATGGTGGGAACACCAGCTCAAAACTGACAAGACATTGCGCCACATCACTCCTTAGCCTTGGTATGATTTCTGGATCGATCACCTTCTGAGAGATTGCATTGAGGAATGCACATAGCTTCACAATAGCTAATCGAACGTTTTCCGGTAGAAGCCCCCTCAATGCAACCGGAAGCTGTTGCGTCATAATCACGTGGCAGTCATGAGACTTTAGGTTCTGGAACTTTTTCTCTGCCATATTTATTATTCCCTTTATATTCGACGAGAAGCCAGACGGGACCTTCATACTGAGCAGGCATTCAAAGAAGATTTCCTTCTCTTCTTTGGTAAGAGCGTAGCCGGCAGGACCTTCATACTGCTTTGGAGGCATGCCGTCTTTTTTGTGCCAACGTTGCAGGTCCTCCCGTGCCTCCGGTGTATCTTTTGTCTTTCCATACACGCCCAAGAAGCCTAGCAGGTTCACGCAAAGGTTCTTTGTCACGTGCATCACGTCGATTGAAGAGCGGACCTCTAGGTCTTTCCAGTAGGGTAGGTCCCAAAATATAGATTTCTTCTTCCACATGGGAGCGCGTCCCTCAGCGTCATTCGGAACAGATAGTCCACCGGGACCCTTTCCAAAGATTACGTGTAAATCATTGACCATAGCAAGTACGTGATCACCGGTACGCATGGCGGGCTTCTTCCGGTGATCTGCCTCGCCTTTGAAATGCTTGCCTTTCTTTCGACATTGATGGTTTGTCGGAAAAAATTGACGATGCCCCAGGTACACATTCTTCCTGCATTTGTCCAGGTATATACTTTCGGTGTCAGCTAAACAGTGCGTGCATGCGTGGTATCCCTTGTTTGTCTGTCCTGAAAGGTTACTGAGAGCAGGCCAATCATTGATGGTTACAAACAGCAACGCATGCAGGTCAAATTCCTCCTGTCTGTGCTCATCCCACACACGTACACCATTTCCATTCCACAGCTGTAAAAGTACTTCAACTAATGGCCTTAGGTACACATCAATGTCGTTGCCGGGTTGCTTAGGACCTTGGATGAGTACTGGCATCATAATGAACTTCTGCTTCATGCACAACCGAGGAGGAAGGTTATAGATACATAGAGTCACGGGCCAGGTGTTGTGATTGCTGCTCTGCTCCCCGAAAGGATTAATGTCATCCGCGCTTAAACCAAACCATACATTCCTTGGGTCACCTGCAAACTCAGCCCGGTACTTTCTCTCGATTTTTCTCCACTGCGACCCGTCAGCGGGTGCTCTCAACTTCCTGTCTTTCTTACGGTCCTCTCTGTGCCATCGCATCAACTTGGCATACTCTTTGTTTCTGAACAGACGTTTCAACTGTGGTATTATAGGAGCATACCACATCACCTTGGCAGGAACCCTCTTCCTGGGGGGCTCGCCGTCAACATCACCAGGGTCATCTCGTCTGATCTTATACCGCAATGCACCGCATACCGGGCATGCGTTCAAATCCTTGTACGCACCGCGGTACAGGATGCAGTCATTAGGGCATGCATGTATCTTCTGCACCTCCAATCCTAGAGGGCATACGACCTTCTTTGTTGCGTACATACTGTCGGGCAATTCGTTATCCTTTGGAAGCTTCTTCTTCAATATTTTCAGTAGCTTCTCAAATCCTTTGTCAGGCACAGCATTCTCTGCCTTCCACTGCAGCAATTCCAGTACGGTACGGAGCTTTGTGTTGCCATCTTCGCAATTGGGGTACAACCCTTTTTGGTGATCCTCTAACATGCGATCGAACTTCATCTTCTCCTTTTCACTTTCGCACTGTCTCCTTGCATCAACAATGACCCGGCGGAGATCATCATCTGGCACATCGTCTGGTTCCTCTTGATCTTCAGCTTCCCCCGTTGCAGCATCATCGTATTCAGGGGGCACATAGTTGTCATCGTCCTCTTCTTCTTCGCTGTCTTCCATCATAACCCCTATTTCTCCGTGCCTGGTCCAAACATTATAGTGTGGCATGAAACCCTTATAAAGCAGGTGGGTGTGAAGGATTTTCCGGTCAGAGTAAGACTTCGTATTCCCACATATAGGGCATGGACAACACATAAAACCATTTTGCTTGTTTGCCTCAGCCACTTCGAGAAAATTATGCCCCTTAATGTACTCGGAGGTGCGTCTGTCACCGTACATCCATTGCCGGTTCATCTGCGTGCATTATATATAATTAAGTGTGTCAAAAACCATTACAAAACATCATGAATAGATAAGTGACCAAATTAATAGAAGTTCATCATCACATTAAAACCAAAGTACATACATAGTTCTCATTGAACAACATATAGCTCTCCAGAGCATCTAATTAAACCATACATTAAAACTATGTAAAACATTTCAATGCAACAACAAATGCGATCATAATCGCAACCAAGGTAACAATTGATCCAACGGCATAATGATACCAAGCCTCGGTATGAATGGCATATTTTCTATACTTTCTTATCTTGAAGCGCATTGCATCCATCTTGATCTTGTGATCATCGACGACATCCGCAACATGCAACTCCAATATCATCTTCTCCTCCTCAATTTTTTTCAATTTTGCCTTCAAGTAATTGTTTTCTTCTTCAACTAAATTTAACCTCTCGACAATAGGGTCGGTTGGAATTTCCGATTCACTTACCTCCTAGATAAAAAAATCTATGTCACGTTGGTCGGCATAATTGTCATAAACAATAAATGAACCAAATAGTTATAAAATATAATATATACCACATCCGAATCATAGACAGGACGAGGGCCGACGGGGGAGGATACCAAAACCATCGCACTATATAATAACAAACAATAATAAAAGTAAGAAAATTATACAAGTATCTATCTAAATCATACAAGTAAGAATTTTTTTTCTTTTAGAAAGAAGATAAGAAAAAGAGGCTCACCACGGTAGTGCCGGCAACGAGAACGGTGCAGGCGATCGACGGCGGTGAAGACGGGGACGGGACGTGACGGACCGCTAAACCTAGACAAATCTTGAGGAAAATGGAGCTTGGAGGTCGAGTTTGGAGAGGAGAAAGCTTAAGTAGTGTGGCTCGGGCATTTCATCGAACACCTCATGTGCATAGGAGGTGAGATAGAGCACCACAAAGCCCTCCCCTCGCCGGCCAGAAAAAAACAGAGCAGTGGAGTGCTCTGCTCACGGGCGAGGGGTATATATAGGCACAACATTGGTCCCGGTTCGTGGTTGGACCCGGGACTAAAGGCCACCCTTTGGTCCCGGTTCCAGCCACGAACCGGGACCAATGGATGTGGGCCAGGAGCGAGGCCCATTGGTCCTGGTTCATGTCTGGAACCGGGACGAAAGGGTCCAGACGAACCGGGACCAATGCCCCACGAGCCCCGGCCGGCCCCCTGGGCGCACGAACCGGGACGTATGCCCCCATGGGTCCCGGTTCCTGACTGAACCGGGACTAATGGGCTGGGCAGGCCTGAACCAAAGCCCTGTTTTCTACTAGTGCGAATAGTAAAGACCGAATAGTGAATAAGCGAAAAGACCAAAATTGTTTCGGTCTTCAATTATAGAAGACCGAATTTTTGAAAGACCGAAAAGACCGGACCGAACAAACCGAAAAGACCGAACGCCCGGGCTGAGTCTCAAGGGTAGCCCCGATTGGATTCCTCTGTGTGATTTAACACCATAAGCGTTAAATAGGAGGAGGTCGGCTTTTGCAAGTGCTGATTCCTGTTTTTTGTTGTGAACTTCAAAAGAGAATGCAACACAAGGACTTCCTAGGAGGTCACCTATCCTAATACTACTCTCGCCCAAGCACGGTTAACTTCGGAGTTCTGATGGGATCTGGTGCTTTAGTTTTGGTATAATCTCATCTGCTGAGTGGTGATTCCTATTTGACACTCGTTAGCATCAGAATAGTGTGGCTTCGCTGAATCGCGGACTCCCGAAGCCACAGTTTGGGCCAGCCCTCGGTCCGTTCATTGTTTCTTTTTTTCTGTTTCTATTTTTATGTATTTCCCTTTTTTTCCTTCTTTATTTCTTTATTTTAAATTTTCATTTCCCTTTCCGTGTATTATACAAAGTTTATTTTATCTTACAAAAATGTTCATCGTATATTAAGAAAATGTTCACGATATACTACAAAAAGTTCATCGTGCATTATTACTTTTTGTCATAATATATTAAATATTGTTCAACAAATGTACAAATGGTCACAGGCAGAGTGCGCCGACCCCTGTGTTTTTGAAATTTGTTCATCATAGATTACACAAAATGTTCAATGTGTATTCGAGAATTTCTCTACAGATACAACAAAATGTTTGATACATATTCGAAAATTATTCAACTTATATATTTATTTATTTTAAATGTTCATCGTATATTTAAAAAAAATCAACATATGATACAAAAAAGTCATCGTGTATTTTTGAAATGTTCATCGTATGTTAAGAAAATGTTCAACATATATTACAAAATGTTCAATGTATATTTTTCAAAATTTTCAAATTAAGAACTGACCCAAAAAAGGGTCCGATATAGTAAACTGGATGCTACATTATGGACCGCTACAGTATAACCGACTAAAAATGATAATAAACGAATAAAAGTAGATCGCATGCAAAGTGGGCTGGCCCAGTAGGCGTAGGCGTCACACAGGGGCCGGACGTTCCGTCAAATTGTCACGGTTTCGCACAGGGGTTCAAGATTCTAGGATAAGCTGGGGTGAGGTCTGATTCTCAAGATTCTAGGCGAATCGACCAAAAGAACTGGGCCTAGTGATAGAGAGACTGTGTGCTGGTTCCGCTTTTGCAACCTGGTTTAGAAAACTTTTAGAAGGTTCTGGGACGGTTTATTCTATCTGTAAAAATGTTCAGAAATTCAAACAAATAAATTTTTGAAATGTTTTAAAATTTAGAAAGTCGATAGTATTTTTTCATAATCTGTGCATAACTCGAAAAAATATTCAATCTCAAAGAATGTCAAAGTTTAATAAATATTCATGTTTTAAAAATACTTCATGAAATTTGGAATTTTTTTCACATTTTTTTAAAACAATGTTCACAACCTTTTAATAGAATTCATGTTTTTCAAACGTGTTGTCATATTTATTTCCCATATCTTTACAAAACGTTCCTAAATTTTTTGAAATGTTCTTGTTTTCAGGAAATGTTATTGAAACTTAAAAGAACTTTCGCTCTTACAAATTGCAATATTTATTGAAATGTTCTCAGAATTTGAAAAAATGTTCCTGAATTTTGAAAAGACATTCCCCAATAATTTGTTTTAATTTTTAAATAAATAGATAAAATTTAAAAATAGTGTGATAATGGGCCAAATCTAAAGCCCACCTTATGTTATGTACTATTCAGTGTTTTTTATTTTTGTTTTAGGAGCTATGTTTGGAATTTTGAGTTGAAATGTTGTGACAATCTACATTAATATTGCGTCAATGTGCTAAAAAAAATTTCTAAATTTTTGGAACAATTAAAATGTACAACGTGAGTTCGGTGCACCGGTAGCACCACAAGCACCGGTGCACCAGATATTCTCCCCCACCGTGGCTAGTCTTAGAAGTAATGGGCCTGACCCATTAACAAATTCTGAAATCTCAAATAGTGGCTCATGAATAAAATAGCAAGTGGAGGCTCTAAGTTTAGTCCCACCCTGGAAGTTAAGAAAGAGTTGGACCTCTTTATATAGTGGGTTCTCTCCACTTACACAGTGGTGTGTTGAGAAGAGAAAAGGGAAGACCACACGAGCGCGCTCGTGCCCCTGGCCGGGCTCGGGGCGACGCGTACGTGCGAACTGCTACCGGCTGCGGCCAAAGACACACCGAAAACACCTAGGGTTTTTACCTCATCTCGCAACTTGCGTGAGCAACTAACGAACGGTACGTTCTAAGTGTCCTGTTCATGTCTCTTCTCGTAGTTGCTACTTCATGTGTGATGCTGGTGTACATGTTTAGCTGCTCATCTAGTTTGCCAGATTTTTGCATGCTAGTCTTTCTTTTAGTCATGAAATTTACTGAAATTAATCATGAATTTGCCTAATTTTCCAACAACAGTCAGGCGTAGGGGGCGCTGACCCCCTCCCCCTGAGATGCACAACATGCTCGCAGGTAAGCCTAAGTGCCATGGAGGCTTGGGCTTAGATCAAAATCCAGCACCTGTGCAGCGGTGAACGAGGAGAACGCTCAGTGGCTGCGGGCGGAGTTCGAGATCATCATCTTCAAGGACGGTAAGCGGGTAGATGACTTTGCCCTGAGGATTACCCAGTCTCGCAACCTCGCTCCACTCTCTCGGCGACACTGTCGACAACGCCAAGATAGTTCAAAATTTCTTCGTGTTGTCCCATCCCGTTTTGCGCAGGTAGTGATCTCCATGAGACTTTGATTGATCTACGTACGATCCCCATGGAGGAGCTTACGAGGTGGCTCTGGGTAGCCGAGGACCATCTTGACGATGTCCAGGAGAGCACCAGTGGGGGACACTTGCTTCTCACTCAGGAGGAGTGGGATGCGAGGAAGAGGCAACCACCCGGCAGCGTTGCTTCAGGAAGCGGTGGTACCCCGAGTGTAGGGCCATGTCCATGGTGCTGGCAGATACCATGGGTGAAGGCATGGCCAGCCCCGGTAGCAGGGCAAGCGAGTACAGGGGTGGAGCCAGGATTTGACCATGGTGTTTTGGGGGGGGGGGGGGCGAAGAAGACAATGAACATATAAAATATTTTTTTTCTGACAATGACCATACCAAGAGGACCATAAGATAATATGTATTTTCAATTAGAAAAATGTATTTTTTTATTAGTTTGAATGTGGCTCGTGGCTATTACACCTAAAACACATAGAATAAACTTGAGAATCTTCTATGGTGCACTTCAGATTTTAGCTTGTTATGCAAATTTTACCTTTTGATCAGTAGTTTGTGTATTAGCTAATTTCATATTTAAGCTATCATGCATGTATACAAAGTGGTATGTAGATATCTAATCGTCCCAAACATTTAGAAACTAGCATCTAACAGTTTGTGCAAATCTAATAATAATAACTTGCGAGATAGCCTAGACATGAGTCGATCCTTAGATCTGGCTTGAGTCGTGCTGTGTTTTCCTAATGGTGAAATTTGGAACTAAGATGATAGAATCAATGCATCCCTAAATTAATTCCATCTAAAGCAAGAAGTTCTGGTCTCCTGGAGCGCCCTAGATGTGGATCAATTCATCAAGAAAGGAATCAAGGAGACTCACCGGAGGATTGTTCTCCATCTGCACCGGCGCTGATCCGTTTGTATGGATCCCCTCGTCGATCTTCCCGGCGGCTACGCAAAGCGGGCGTGTGTGCGTCTTCGCCGAAACAATCAATAGAGGATACCCTCGATCGTGGCCTCGTCAACTGCTGGCACACCTGGTCATTTGTTTCCCCAGTGTGTAGATTACGGTATACTTTTGGGTATGATGCATCCATCGCGCGCGCGCGCGGGGGGGGGGGGGGGGGGGGGGGGGGGGGGCGTGGCCCCCGCTCGTCCCCCTGGCTCTCCGAGTAAGTGGTCCCAACAACGACCGGGACAAGTGTCAGTGTTGCAACAAGAAGGGCCACTGGGCCTGCAAATGCTGCAAGAAGCAGCGTGACAAGGTGGCTGCGGTGATCTCATCCAGGCCGAGGAGGATGAGGGGGTGCTGATGATGCACTGTGTCAAGTCCGTCTAGGAGGGTTCAATATCACTCCAGGGTTCAATGTCCACTGGGCCTGTAGCTGGTGTGTGTGTGTGACACAATTTTATCGTCGGTGAGGAGGGCAGCAATGGATGGGAACGTTTGGTTCCTTGGTGTATATACACCTTATATGGAAAAATAATTAGCAATTCAACAAAAAGTAAAAAAAAATCTGAAAATATTTTTGAAATAAACTTGACCTTCTATTATACTTGTGAGAAAAAATTCACAAAAATAAAATCACCCTTTGACTTCTTTTCAAAAAAGACAATTTATTGGTCAAAATAGTGTGAATAGTGACATATAATGGCAAATAAATTTCGTCTATTTTGCCCTGAAGTCAATGTTGGTTTTTTTTTTTGTGAAAATTTATATACTAGTGCAAAACAAAGTCAAGTTTAATCTAAAAATACTTCTGAACTATTTTGACTTTTTGCTTAATTATAAAAAAAAATCTCCATATAGGGTGTACATACAAGCAGGAACCAAATTGTATTTCCCGGGTAGCAGTAGCCTTTCTTTGCTCACATGATAGGCATTGTCATTTTAATATATCAGCCCTATTTTGTGCATACTACTCCTTGTCCCTTTGCATCCTTATCTCTTTAGGGTTTGCATAGATGATAAAGCTAATTAGTATCAACAAATAGGGCACTATGTACTAAGTTGATCGACATTGATACCGGGAGAAGCATCAGCCATTTTTTTTCTGACTATAGGCTTGACATTGTCTCTTTAATATCTCGTCCCGATTTTGTGAATACCATCCCCTCTCCAGTTGCCTCTTCAGATCCTTAGGGTCTACATCTACGATTCATTATAGACACAATTTAGCATATGAGCAGTTACCTGAATAATACAACTGAATGCAGTAAAAGGCCATTCATACCTTGGACATGACTAGGGGTGTGTGTGGCATGTTTTGCTCGCCATTTTTGCAGCGGTTTTGAAGCCTTGTTCTTTTCACATGCCTCACTGTGTCTTTTCAGAATATCATCTTTATTTTGTGCATAATATTCTCTATCCCTCTGCCTCTTCAATTCTTTAGGTCATGTATAAACACAAACTACAAGTTAGCATATTCGCAACAGAAGTGTTATCAGCCTAGAAAAACAGAAGCACAGTCAGTAGGTTGATAGTTACCCATGGAGTGGGTGTTGCTTATATCCTGAATGGGGTGGGTGTATGTGTGCCCCCGATTGATTTGGAGAAGCCACACCATCGTGTTCCTAGATTGAATATTGCATAGTTAGAAATCTGTCAAAAAGGTGGAATGGAAGCATATATTAGTTAGAAACGGATTGCAGTTTGGTTTGACTTAACAATGACTGATTTCTATGCTAAATCTTTTTAATAATAAATTGAATATTATGCTTAGGTGTACTACTCCAGTGGCACTCATCTGGTCATAAGATTCCACTTCCATGAATAGATTTAACTGTAATAATCTGAGTTCTTAGTAAATTTTGACGCGACTCATGTTTTTGATGAAGTGTTGTTGTGACTTGCTTCATTTTGCATTTAGTTCATTTGTTTCTCAAGGAACTCGAAGAATGGCCCACGCAAATGCGCGAGCTAGAACTTGACTACTTTTCAATGGTTAAAAATCATTATAGGAGATGGATTATGTAACCTTGAGATCTACCTTTTTTGCGTGATTACAATATTATTTTGTTTTAGGGTTAATATAGTATTGTTGGAATTACTAATATAAGTAGTGTTTTTTTATCTAAATAAAAATCTTAAAAAGTGTTGATATTCTTCAGTACCGTGATTTTTACCATATCTTTTCCTCGATAAAGGTATAGTATTTATTTTTTAGTAAATGAGATTCTTCTATATATATTTATTTATTTTGAATACGAATTTTCAAGGTTTTGTATAATGGGAAATAGTGGGTTTGTTGGGCATCATTATGCATAATTGATCTACCACAGACGTTGGTTGATGAGTTGTACTACTTCACACCTTGGTTCTAAGTAAATTGATCATTGATGTCAATCTACTGGAGTTCCTGACATTTTGCAATGACACGAAACATAAAATATTGGGAAATTCCCATAGATTAACTGAGTGATATTCATAAGTTAACGAGCATATAAAATGTAGTAGGAATTCCCAAAAATGTCAAGTTATTTTTGGAATGTGTGGGCATTTATTAAATGCCACGAACATTATCTGAAAGGTATGCATTTTTTTGGGAATTATGCAAACATTTTATACATTATATAACCATTTTCTAAAAATTCACAAGCATATTTTTGAACACAAGAACATTTTTTAAATGCCATGAATACGTTTTTTTAATGCTACCAGCATCCTATATACCTAAATAATTCATCCCCACCACTTATATTATCTTAATATGCACACATGCCATATCATCAAAGGCCCACCACAACATGCATGAGAATTATTTTTCATTATTAGTTGATCTCCACAAACTCTATTTATTTCAACATGCACACATAAACCATGCCTACATTCATGGGAAGAATTCCATTATATTATACTATCTATATTCAATAAGTATTTTTAAACTATACAATGATTCAATACAATATATAATCTGTATTTTATTTTTTTGCATATATGATTAATTAAATGTTTCATACAATCAAATCTTATTGAAATATATTGCAACACATTGCCGCCACAATCCGCGAGGTATCATGAAGTTTTCTAAAAGTTGCACACACATTTCTGTTACACCACATGCCTTTTTCTCGATGTGTGATGAACACATCTAAATTTTAGAAAATGATTTTTTAAATATATGTATTTAGAATAGTTTGAAAAATATGTACAAAGTTAAAAAACAAAAAGAAAATAAATAAATCAATGGATAAAAAAAGGAAGGTAACCAAAATAGAAAGATGACATACCAGTGCTGGGCCAGCTCACTAACGGGTTCTCTGGAGGCGAGGAGAGCTACAATCTCCCATAGGCGATAGTTGCCCCACCAGACCCTTGAATTGAGGCAGTACTTTGTTGAGGCGCTGAGCTGACATTAGGTTGTTGCTTCGTTTCTTCTCCTTTCTTGGCCACATCTAATCAACATGATGTTCATGCATCTTAAATATTTTCCTAGTAGTGTGTTTATGAAATGGATTGAGCAACTTCCACATCTTAATCTATCTATCATCCAGGCATCCAAACATGCCGCCAAATACCTCGGTGGCTTTTAAGTTATGCACAAGCAAACCAATTTCCTTTTCCAAAAGGTAAAAAGGTTAGCCTCGAGATGCTCCTTTTGGAGATGCAATGTTTATGTTGTGCTCTCATATCCTAACAACTGGGAGCTTCCACTATGTAAAAACTATTTTAGTGTATTTTAATAGTTGTAGGCATTTTGAGCTCAATTCGGCCCCCAAATTAGCTAACCTTGCGGGCAATGCCCACGTACTTTACCTAATAATGATGCAGTGCAATCCACACGTCTTTGCTAATTGTATTGTTATTTTTACCTTATACTATGTTTCTTTTGCTTTGAGCATCTCTTTGTTCTTGTTTTGCAATCTTCATGGGTCTACCACTGTCTGGTAGGTACGTATGGAACCCAAATACCATGATCTTTTATGACTATAGAGGTATACTATTAATAAACGATTGGATTATATCACTCAATGTCGGAGTAAACATGTAGCATTATGACTCATGTTAGGTATGATGTCTGTAGGTTTACATGTGATTCCATTCCATGTGTTTTTTGATGGTATGTCTCTCTAGTAGTTAATAATTTCTCACTTGGAGTGTCAAAAAATAATTACTCACTCAAAAGTATGCATATTACCTTGGCTAGTCATGGGAACCAGTGAAGTTCTTTCATATGTATAGTGGATAGTTTCCTTGTTCAATGAGATGTAATTTTCCTTTTCTTTGATGCAACTGGTGTTTGTGTAGAGAAGCGGTGGATGGGGAACTATGAATACTTTGATGCAACTAAGTTAACCTAGGTCTGAAAAACAGATGTGCAGTTAGCAGCAGTCAAGAGCTTGGTTGTCTACAGATGAGGAACTTACCCCTATGGAAATTTTAGGATTATACTGCAAGAAAGTTGAGCTATGCTATATTATTCGACGAAAAGCTATTCAAAATGAAATATTTTATCCCAGAATACTATTGTTCTTTATCTCGATTTATGCAATTTCACTTTTAGATAGCAGCGGTTCAGTTCACTTTTGCAGCCCCTTCACTTCAAAGATGCCTTTGTTATAAGATATCAACAAAATAGAAAAAGAGGTAAATATATTGAGTTACCCTAAATTGTTTTAGTATTTCTCACTCTATGGGTGCATTAATTCATATTTACTTTAGCATCTCTACAATGGTTCTCATAGTACTCCTTCCGTTCGCATGAGTTAGACTACCATAGTGGAAGTAAAATAAATGGTAACATCACACATATTTAGGCAAAATAGATGATGTGGCAAATAATTAATGAAGAAAGAGAGGGATGTGGTAACATAATATGCTACTCACACTATGAGTAACATCACACATACGAACACAAGATGAATCTACAGCCTCACAAATGAAATGTTGCATGACACCACATATATGTTTCTCCCCATTATAGAGATAGTGACAACAGGTAGTCTTAGGCGTGAATTTCTCAGCACATGTCCGAAGGTGAGCCCACGATCATAATTAGCTTCCATACTTACCCCTGGAAAAGTACTCTACTCTGACCCAGGCAAAGATTTTTTGGGCTGCAAGGAAATAGTGCAGCCTATCGTGGAAAGAGTTTATAATTGCTTGCAATTAATGTAGCTGCGATTTAAGGGATCCATTTTAGAAAAAGTAAAGATAAGACGAGGGCATTATATGAAAGCGACGCTAATACTTGGCTCTGCGCCATCTTTTCAGGAATGGGCAAAAATTTATACGCCTTATTCTCAGGCTCAGAGGGAGTAACTTTTGTGAACTAATTGCGTAAGAGAAATCTGAATGGTAGATTGGTCAAAAATGGCCTCACAAGTTGTTTAAGCTTTTTCAAAAGAGTAACCTTTGTGACATAGTAGTGACAATATTAAAAGTTGACACTTGTTCGTAGAAATACTGACCTGTGTTTGTGCTAATGAATGCAATATTAGAATAACGGTACGTATCAATTTTGGGAAGCACAAATACTCAATTGCCAACAAATGGTATCTTTTCTCTGCATGTTTTTTTTTCTGAGGTAAGCCAAAGCTTTACAACAGAAGAAAACTAGCCCTGGCGATAGTCAAGCAGTAGAGCTTCAGAGAGTTGCGTTGGCACTCCAGCATTTATCCTGGTGTTCCTGTGCTTCCGTGCAAAGGCTGCCAATTCATGACCAATCTGTTTCCTTCTCCTCTGGCAACAGACCAGGTACCCGATTGGAAAATACCCAGCTGCCTTTGCTTTCAGTCGGTTTATCAGATTCAGACAATCTGACTCAATAATTAGATGCCCGTGGTACAAGACAGACAGTTCCTTGTAAGCCCAGCTTTATCGCCTCTGCTTCAGCTTCCTCAACCCCAGCTTCCCGCTATGGTTCCTCACAATCAGACCAACGCAAGCAGCATCAGACTCACACACGAACGGGACATGACGCCGAGAACATACAGGAAACAGACTGTCTTTGCCTTTCTCGTCAGGTACACCTGCCCCTGCCATTTTAGCCTCATCCAAATATCTTTTCAGAAAATCAACCGACACAGAAACTCTTGCCTTGCCTTGCCTTCCCCATGTATACAATCGTCACGTAGGAACCAAGCCCTCCAAAAGTGTTCTCATTGCATCTTGCAAGTAGACATTGGAGCCAGTTCTCGCCAGTGTATTTGAATATCTTCTCGGCCGGGAGGTCCCAGAATTTCCTCGATTGGCTACGTAATGCCCGGGTTTTGGTGCATTGTACCACTGCATGAAATTCATCTTCGTCATCTTGTCCACAGATGGTACAGGTGGCAATTTTCTCTCCATGTTCTGTTTGCTATATCTACTAAGGATGTTCCACGTGAAGGTGTAAGCACTTCTTTTAGTTCATGAAGATATTATTTTTCTGTCTATCAGATGATCTCTTTCCTATTGGTAGCTTCATGTCGTAGCATTCTCCAATGTATTGGTTCAGCCAGGTTTGTCATCTAACTTCTTTCAGTGAATCTGGGGATAGTGACATCACTAAAACCACATTCACCAAAAACTGATATGAAGATGGTAGCAACCTCCCAAGTTTGCAACCTTAACATCATCCTTATTAGCTATGATACAGTGCGCATCCTATTTGATTATTTGTGGATAAGATTTATTTCCTGTCATAAAATTTGATTCCATTTTTCTCTTCATTCCAAAGAGCCAAGGTGGACAAAATCTTAGTGAAAACTGCTCAGAGAACCATATGGAATATTCTTCTCCTCAAAAGTTATGTATGACATTGTGTGGTAGACATTTGACAGTTCATAGAATATATTTGTATGTTATACTGGGATTGATAAATTTGTTTTTATCAATACAAAATTATTGGCCAGAGTGGATACGCTAGAAGCCTTTGCTCAACCACTGCATCTAAACATAGAAGGGGAAACCTTACTTTCATGTCTTAAGCCTAACAATATTTTCTATCCAACAGAATATACCAGACACTAGTATCCCCCCAAAAACTGTAGCAATCTTGTTTCCCTGTATTAATGGCAACCAAATAAACCTTTTAAACCACCAATAGCACCATGTGGTACACTGAATCAAGTCTTCTTTAAGAGTGATCATAACATTTATTAAGTGTTAAAATATTTGTTTTGAATGTCACGAACATTGTTTTGAATAGTATGAAACATTTTCAAGAATTACATGAACACTGTTTTTACATTTTAGACACATTTTGTACACATGTCACGATCATATTTTTTAAATGTGTGAACATATTTAAATGTCATAAACATTATTTGAGTGATATGATACATTTTTTCTAAATTACACAGACATGTTTGTAAATTGTATAAACACTTTTTTCATAAATGTCACGCATATATATTTGAAACACATGAACATTTTTTAAAGATCATGATGTTTTTTGAATGCTATCAGCATTTTTTCTAAAAGTTGCTTGAATTTTTTTGGCATACTGCATGCACATTTTTTAAATGTGTGATACACACATTTAAACTTTAAGAAAATGATTTTTTAAATATAAGTATGTAGAATATTTCAAAAATATATAAACAAGTTTAAAAATGAAAAGGAATAAGGACGAAACGAATAACAAATGAAGGCAACTAAAATAAAAAGATGACATACCAATACTGGACCGGCTCACTAATAGGTTCTCTTGAGGAGAGGCGAGCTACCGTCACGCAATAGGCAATAGCCGCTCCATCAACCCCACCCCTACCCCTGCGCGCGCAGTTGTGGTGTTGCCTTCGCTCATAGAGGCACGCCCTGGGCCGTGTTCCACAAATTATACAAGCCTAT
The DNA here is from genome assembly GCA_011799875.1 of Thinopyrum elongatum. NCBI lineage: Eukaryota > Viridiplantae > Streptophyta > Magnoliopsida > Poales > Poaceae > Thinopyrum > Thinopyrum elongatum. The sequence goes on from CM022298.1 coordinate 5,153,390, forward strand.
TTCAATTCACGGAAAAGGAAAGAAAAAAAGGTTGCACGAAATGGCGATGGATCAATGCGATGTAGTGCATGCATAATTTGCTGACACATGCTACGATGAGGGTGAATAACTGCGTGTTTAATCTCTACTATCGAAGGGGGAGTTAGTGAGTCATGGTCTATCATAAAGCTCCCCTTACGATGGTATGTATTCCCTATCACTTCAATCAGCAATTGACTTTTAATAACACATACCAAAACAAGCAGAACCACACATACCATACCTAAAACTCAGTTGCCCAACTAACGCGTGCAACCTAACCCGCACCATGATACGTCGCTAAATTTCTTTCCACTTTCAATCAGTAGTTGGCACCTGCAAAACAGGCAAAAACAAACATACCAAATCTATCAAATAAGTTACCAAAATAACACACACAAATGGTACGTTGCCCAACAAACCTCCACCATGGTACGTCGCTCAATTCCCTTCGCAGAATCACCCCATCTCTGCCTGTCGATATGGTACGTCCAAATATCACAAATAACCTAACAAATTCAGGACAGTTGTTGAATGATGGTTCATCATTTTCTTGTTATGTTGTGACTCTCCACTCACATAGGATGGACATCTGTTGTCATGTCTTAATTAGGATGATTTCTTGATCGGTTCGATAAACCAGATAGGTATAATTGATGTGATCTCCGATGATCTATTTGGACTAAGAATCAGAATTCTCTTCTTAAAAAATAAAAGAAACGACATTCTCTGATTTTGCGCCCAAATTTTCACCAAGCATTGAGGAAAAACCCAAGCGACCTGGGCTTCCCATCGAGTTCCACCCATGTGTCAACTTCCAAAATGGCATTGTTACCAGTGGTGGTAGAAGAATCTACGTCCTGATTTTCTCTGGGACACCTTTCATCGTCAACCTAGGCTATATGCATAAGCGTGTGGAGGGAAGCAACACTGAACTAAACCATGTAGCGATCTCCAATGTCTGTCGAGGAGATATGGTCAGAGGGGACACCCATCGTTGGCATCCGTGCATACATGATGGAGGTGTTGGCGCAGCCTCAACTAGCTCTCTCTCTCTCACGTAGCTGGAGGTAGAAGACACAATGGGGCACACTGAAGTTATTCCGGCGACGAACGCCCTGCTGCACACACAGCCCTTGTTCTTTTCCCAGAGAACCAACTCCACGACTTGACCAATCTTGCATGCACTAACTAACTGGAGTCTAACTCAAACTACGTACACAACGCATGCCTATAGGCTCGGTAAGGCCACGAACCGATGCCCAGTTCCACCAGCACGCACACTTGCCATGGCGCTGCGTCCCGCACATCCCGCGCGCACCCGACGCGTCCGACTTGCCCGACCACACCAGACGCCGTGGCTTATTCCAACACACACCCCCTAAGCCACGGCCTAGAGGAGTCCGTCGTCGTCGACGTTGGCGTCGACCAGGAGAGCCTGCTCCACCGCCGGTCCTTTCCGCAGCTGCGGGCACTCGCGCCGGAAGTGACGGTGCTCCCCGCATTTGTTGCAGCGTCCACGGCGCTTCCCTCCGTTGCCCGACGATGTGCTCGCCGCGCCGTCGTTGTCGTGGTCGCCGAAACCGCGTCCGCCTTGTCGTCGCTCCCCAGCCGCCCACTGTGCCGCCGTCATCATCAGCTGCCCGTCCGCGCGCTCGCCGCCGGCCTGCACACGCCGCCGCGTCCGCTCCTCGAACGCCTTGAGCCGCCCGAGCGCCTCCTCGAACGCCATCTCATCCACGTTGCAGAATTGCTCGATTCCGGCCACCGCGGCGTATAGGCGGTCCGGCACGGTGTCGAGCAGCTTCTTCACCATGGCCGCGTCGTCGAGCGTCGAGCCGAGCACCGCGTACCTCGCCGCCATGCCGCTGACCTTCCCGGCGTAGTCGTCCAGCTCGTCGCCGTAGTCCATCCGCAGGCGATCGAACTCGCCGCGCAGCGTCGCGAGCCTCGCCGCCCGCACCCGATCGGCGCCGACGAAGCGAACCTTGAGGGAGTCCCATACCTCCTTCGCGGTTGGCTTCGTCGCCACCTGCATCAGCAAGTCCTCCGGCAGCGCCCCCAGCATCGCCGCCCTTGCCATCTTGCTCTTCCCGGCGTCGACCGCCGCGCCCTCCGCCGGAGCCACCGCACTCCACAACCCCTGGGCGTCAAGGATAGCCTCCGACTTGATCGCCTAGGCGGTGTAGTTCGTCGTCGTCAGCGGCGGCAGCTGCAACGACATCGCGCCCGCACCGCCGCCGTGTGGAACGAGCGCCATGGCCGCCGGCAGGATCACACCAAAGCTCTGTATACCAAATGTTGGCGCAGCCTCAACTAGCTCTCTCTCTCTCTCTCTCTCTCTCTCTCACGTAGCTGGAGGTAGAAGACACAATGGGGCACACTGGAGTTATTCCGGCGACGAACGCCCGGCTGCACACACAACCCTTGTTCTTTTCCCAGAGAACCAACTCCACGACTTGACCAATCTTGCATGCACTAACTAACTGGAGTCTAACTCAAACTACGTACACAACGCACGCCTACAGACTCGGTAAGGCCACGAACCGATGCCCAGTTCCACCAGCACGCACACTTGCCACGGCGCTGCGTCCCGCACGTCCCGCGCGCACCCGACACGTCCGACGAGCTCGACCACATCAGACGCCGTGGCTTATTCCAACAGGAGGCGGGTGGGAGAGGGCGGACGACCTCAGTGATCGGACATTTTTGATAGGTGGTAGGAACAACTCCTTCATGGAAAGGTGCAGACCAAAGTCCGATTGGGTCCTGTGGCGGAGATAAGGCGGTGTCCGGGTGGGCCACGACCCACCCTAGGACTGGGCTACCATGGGTTGCAAGGTTTTATAAAATTAGAAAAGTAATAACTATGTGGACAGTTCCTACTGTTGGCCACTCTGACCCATTGGGCTAGCTCTGCTATTGATTGGATCCATCTACCACAGACACTTGTTGATGGGTTGCACTATTTCACACCTAGGGTCTAAGAATATGATCATTGATGTCATTCTACTAGAGTTCCTGAGATTTTCTAAGGACACAAAACATAACTAATATTGGGCAATTCCCATAGGGTAACAAAGTGATATTTATAAGTTAACGAGCATATATAATGTAGTAGTAATTTGCATTGTTACACTATTAGGGAAAAGCCTAGTAGTGGTGCGGGTAAACTGCCTAGTAGTAGCGCGGGTCCCACACTACTACTATCGCACCACAACTAAAAAGTTAGTAGTAGCGCGTGGTGACACACGCGCTACTACTAAAAATTTAATCATAGCGCGTGTGCCACCCACACTACTACTATTTCACACCCGCGTAGCGCGTCTATAATACAACGTGCTACCAGTATCCTTAATACTAGTAGCATGTAGTTTTTTCCGGCGCTACTACTAACTAATTAGGAATTAAGAAAATAAGTCCACGAATTCCATTTTATGCATACAATTCCAACAACTAAAACAAACCCAGAAATGCGATCAAGTTACCAATGTAGAATCAAGTAGTGTCATCACGAGCATACAACCGGGTACTTAATTTATCGCAATGTAAACATAGAAATCACACGAACATCACAGTTTGGGCAAGGCAATACAAGTTCAAAGGACTGAATGGTGGTCCAATGTATGAAAGGAAGAACACCATATTTATTTATGTGGTAACTAGACTTCAAGGCAATGGCGGCAGACCAAGCACGATACCCAGAACATGGTAACCATAGCTTGGTGCTTAATCGTCGTAATCATGGCGGCATTGGTGATAGTGGTTTTGGTGACACCGCTTCCTCTCATCATCCGAATCATCATCATCCTGCCAACAAGAATAATGAACAATCATCATCATCTTAATCATCATTATGACCTTCCATGTCCAGCTTCAACAAACACAAAGAACAATGACAAGCCTTCCTCACATTTACTTCATCACAAAAGATTATTACTACCATATAGAAGATCGGGTGGACAACTTTGTAGATAAGTTTTCCAAGATAATTACCTCGGTCCTTCTGTAGAAACTGTAAATTTCATCCAGATATTCGACAACCGCAAGGGAGTTGCCAACGTCGCAACTGTCGATGTCAGGCATTTCCACCTCTTCCATGTCCTCCATATCGATTTCCTTTAGCTCATTGGTCATCTGGACTAACAACAAAGCATGGATGATGAGCGATGAAAATGCCAAAATGGTAGATAACTCATGCCTATCGTGCAATGGTAGTTCCGTTACTCTGCTTACCATTTCATCAAGGTCATCATCTGAAGACTTGGTGCAAACCATGTCTGAAGGAGCATGGAACACGGTGTTTGCATTTTGTTTCTTCCTCTCACTGCGAATGGGAGCCTAAAAAATAAATTCAAATCCTTTACCTATTTGGCTAAGATTCTTGGTTCAAACAAGGTAAGGTAAAATAGTCTGAACAAAATCTAAGTGCAATAAAAGCAAGGGAACTCAGGGTACAAATACAAAATATGGAAAATCTACAGCTAATTCAATTGAACCTACATTACTATCATACCATTTGTCAAATTGAGCACCCAGTTCAGTTAAAATATTCATGATATACTACTTACCTAAATGGGTTTTTATCATTTATGCCACTAGTTGTGTCCCACTACTCAGTTTTGCCATTAGAAGTTACACCTGCTCAAAAATGCCATCGTTCTGTGATATGCTTGCTCAAGAATGTCATTAGATATCTAAAAATGCCATCATTCCATTAGATATTTGATCAAAAATGCCATTAGACATCGTTAAACCTGTTGACCATGTTATATGACAAAAGTACGTACCCCTAGACCCACATGTCAGCTCTCTCTATCTCACAATAATAAGTGTGGGCCCCACTTGTCAGGAGTAAGCAATAAAATAATTTTAGAGGAAAATAAGAAGGCCGTTGGGATCAAGTGGGACCCACACTTTATTACAATGAGATATAGGGAGAGCTCACATGTTGGTCCATAGGTATTTTGGTCATTATAACATGGTAAACGACATCTGAGGTGACAATAATGGTGTCGAATGGCATTTTTTAGCATGTGCCGAACAAAGCGATGGCATTTTTGAGCAGTTTAAATTCATAGTGGCAAAACTGAGTTGTGGGACATAACTAGTGGCATAAATGATAAAAACTCTGCCTAAATTTTCTAGAACTACATTAAACCTACTTCAATGATATATACAATATATAAGACAAAACACTCGGTTCAGCAAGAAGATATAGTGGATATATCAAGATTTGATATGCTCAAATCTCTAAAGATTTGTATGTGCAAATCTCCAGATTCAGGTGTAGTAATTCAAACCGTACGTAATTACAGATTTTTTATAGTAAGATTTGTGTGTGCAAATTTGAATAGCAAACGCAAAGTGTATTCGGGATCACTTCCCAACCTCTACATTCACTGAGCAAGTCCTAAAATTTGCACAATAGGAAAGTACAGAGATAAAACAATGCACAACCAACAAAATATCAAAACAACAAGGATTGTTATTGATTATACAAGCGGGGCGTTTGTAGGTTGCTTTTGCTATAGGATAGCGGCTAATTTCCGGGTCAACGGCTGGTGAACGACGATGCCAGGTTGGTTTTCTGAAACATGGAAAAAATGACAAAGAAATAAATATAAGTGCAGAACATAGAGCAGAAGAACCAAAGAAATAGAACATGTTCTAGGGAGCCAGGACTCGACCAATCCGAATTGCTTGCACAGATCCAGTCAAAAATCTTGGCGCCCAAGGGCTTGCTCGCTTGGATTTTAGAGGAGAATGGGAGGGGGCACTAATTTCTCATCGCATGATCGAGGTGTATGTGGACGTCATGCTTGTAGGAGTAGTACGGGGTGGATCTTGCCAGAGAATGAGAAGCAAATGGTGGTGGTCGTTGCCGTGGTGGGCCTCCTATCGATGGTGTGGTCGTGCTGGCCCTCGTCAATGTGAGCATGGCAACGGCCTCGGAGGCAGGGTTCCTTGGGCTCGGACAGAGCTGCTCCATCGGCGGAGGACGAGCAGCCCACAAATCTCGCATCTCCCGATGCATCTCCGGTCGCAGCTACCTCGTGAGCTCTCTACCGAGAAAGGAGGAGGCATGGGGGAGTCAGCGACGGACAAACAACATCTCCAGCAGAGGGGCACGCTTCTCCGGTGGCTGGATCTGAGACGAGAGAACCTTGGAGGGAGGGAGCGAGTTGGTGGAGCCACATGGAGCAGGGGTAAAGAATCTTCGCGGTGTTCGTAGTGGTAGCGCGGCCTAGCAAACCCGCGGCACTACTAAGTGGGGTCCATCGGTGAGCTTTGTCAACTGATAGTAGTAGCGCGGGTTGTACATCACGCGCTACAGCTATTTTCTTAATGGTAGCACATGTGGTACAACCTGCACTACTAGTACGGCCTGTCCGTGGGGCACAATTAGGGATATTTACTAATACTGCATTTTTTTGGGCCACGCTCTACGAGTAATATTTATTAGTAACATGAGTCTACGGGCAACACTAGCGCGGGGTCAATATAGTGCGCTACTAGTAAGTGATTACGTATAGGGTTTTCCCTAGTAGTGTTAGATAAGTACTACGAGGGGTGGTAGGTATTACCTATGTTAAAGGCAGTATTTTATCCCAGAATTGTAATGTTCTTTGTCTTGCTTTATACAACTTTACTTTTAGATATCAGCAGAACGGAAAAGGAGGTAAAGATATTGGGTGACTCTAAATTGTAGTATTTCTCACTCTATCGGTGCATTATTTCATATTTTCTTGAGCATCTTGACAGTGGTTCTCATAGTATTTTTCATGAGTTAATTGCATACAAGAATCCTAATGGTGGCTTCGTAAAAAATGGCCCAACCAGCTAGTTATGCTTTTAAAAAGTAAACTTTGTGATATAGTAGTGACATGATTAAAAGTTGGCACTTGTTCCTAGAAACGCTGACCTATGTTTGTGCTAATAAATGCAGTATTAAAATAATGGTAACAATTTTGGGAAGCACAAATTTTCAATTGCCAGCACATGGTATCTTTTCTATCCATGTTTTGTTTGCTAGATCTACCAAGGATGTTCTAGGTGAAGGGGTAAGCACTTCTTTTAGTTCATGTAAGATAGTATTATGTGTCTATTAGATGATCTCTTTCCTATTGGTAGCTCCACACCTTATCATTCTCCAATGTCATGGTTCATCCGGGCTTGTCACATAAATTCTTTCTATGATTCTGGAGATAGTGACCGCACTAAAGGCACATTCAGCATAACTGATATGAAGAGTTTTGGCAACCTCCCAAGTATGGAACTTTAACATTATCCTTATTGGTTGTGGTATAATATATATCCTATGTGATTATTTTTGGATAACACTTCTTTGTTTTCATAAAACTTGATTTCAATTTTCTCTTCATTTCAAAGGTCCAAGGTGGACAAACTCTTAGTGAAAACTGCTTAGGTAACCATTTGGAATATTCTTCAACTGAAAATTAGTTATGACTGACATTCTATGGTAGACATTTGATAGTTCATAGAATAGATTTATTTCTTATATTGGGATTGATCTATTTGGTTTTCTCAAACTAGAAGCCTTTGCGCAACCTCTACATCTAAAACCGAGAAGTGGGCAACCTTACCTTCATGTCTTAAGCCTAACAAATATTTCCTATCTAGAACACAACTAGTATTAATGGCAAACCAATAAACCTTTTATACCACCAAAACTACCAATTGGTACGCCGAATTGTACCTTCTTTAAGAGTAGTCATACCATTTATTAAGTGTTAGTATATTGTTTTAAATATCACGAACATTTTTTAATTGTATGAAGGATATTATCAAAATATGCGAGCATTGTTTTTACATTTTACTTGCATTTATAATTCAAGAACATATTTTTGAAATGCGTGAACATTTTTATATGTCATAAAAAATATTTGAATCTCATGGAACATTTTTTCTAAATTACGCAGACATTTTTCAAAATTGTATAGACATTTTTTCTAAATTACGTAGACATTTTTCAAAGTTGCATGCACATTTTGGTATATTTCATGCACATTTTATAAATATGTGATGTACACATTTAAATTTTAAGATTTTTTTAGTATATGTATTTAGAATATTTCAATAAATATAAAGCGGATAAGAAAAAGTTATCAAAAAATGGAACGAATAAGAAATGAAGGCAACTAAAATAGAAAGATGACGTATCAATACTAGGTCAAACCACTAAACGGTTCTCTTGAGACGAGGTGAGCTACTATCTCGCAATAGGCGATAGCACCACCACACCCCCTTTGGCGCACAATAGTAGTGTTGCCTTCCCTCCTAGAGGCTGGCCATGGGCCATGTTCTAGAGATGACACAAGCATGCTTCAACTTCGCGAAAAAGGAAAGAAAAATGGTCGCACGAAATGGGAAGGGATCAATACGATGCAGTGCATGCATGCTACATATACCTAATTTGCTGACACATGCTATCACGAGGATGATTGGTTGTGTGCTTAATCTCAACTATTAAAGCGGAGTTGATGAATGATGGTCTAGCATCAAACTCCCCCTACCATGGTATGTCATCCCTCCCACTTCAATCAGTAATTGACACTTAATGACATATACAAAAATAAGCACAACCACACATAACATATATACAAATCAGTTGCCAAACTAACATGCACAACCTAAACCCCATCATGATATATCGCCAAAGTTCTTCCCACTTTCAATTCGTAGCTGGCACTTAGCAAAACAAGCACAGACAAACATACCAAATATATCAAATAAGTTGCCAAAATAACACACACAAATGGTACGCCGCCCAGCAAACCTCCGCCATGCTACGTTGTCCAATTCCCTTTGCAAAACAGCCCATCACCACCTGCTGATATGGTACACCCAAATATCGGAAACCAGCTAAACAATTCATGAGAGTTGTTGAATGATATGGCACATTGTTTTTGTGGTGTATTGTGCCTCTCCAATCACGTAGGATGGACATGTCTTGCCCTGTCTTAAGTAGGACGATTTCTTGATCGGTTCGTTAAACAAAACATGTTTAATTGATGCGATTTACAATGCGATCTATGATATTCTCTACTTTTGCGACCCTATTTTCACAAAGCTTTCAGGGATAACCCAAGCGATCTGGGCTTTTCGTCGAGTTCCACCCACATGTCCACTACCAAAAGGACATTGTGGCAAGTGGTTGTACCAGGATCTATGCCCTAGTGTTCTCTAGGGAAACCTTCATCATCAACCTAGGCTCTAGGCCAAAGCGTGTGTAGAGAAGCAACAAGCAACTAGACGAGGTAGGAGTCCTCAATGTGCATCGAGCAGATATGGTCAGAGTTGACGTCCATCATCGGCGTCCTCGCATATATGGTGGAGGCGAACAGGAGAGGGTGAATGGCCTCTATGATCGAACATTCTTCATAGGTGGTAGGAACAATTCCTTCGTGGAAAGATGCATACCAAAGCCAAACATTATTTAAAAATGTCACAAACACATTTCGAACCAAATGAACATTTTTAGATGTCTTTAGTATATTTTTTATGCTACCAACATTTTCTAACTTCAACAAAGATTTTCGTTACACTCCATGCGCTTTTTAAATTTTTTTCTGAGGCACACATTTTAAATTTTATATTTTTTTGAATATATGTATTTGTAATATTTCAAAAAGTATGAACAAAGATAAAAAATACAATACATAAGTAAAATGAATAAAAATGAAGCTAACTGAAATAGAAAGATGACATACCGGTACTGGGCCGACTTAGTAATGGGTTCTCTAGAGGCAAGGAGATCTACAATTTCCCAATAGCCAATAGCCGCCCCACCAGACCCTTCTATTGCGGTAGTACTCTATTCTGGCTTCGAGCCGACAAGTAGGTTGTTGCTTCTCTTATTTTCCTTTCTTCACCATAGCTAATGAACATGACGTTCATGCATCTTAATTTTTTTCCTAGCAATGTATTTATGATACAGATTGACTAACTAGAAGGCCAGATCTTAATCCATGCATTAACCAGGCATCCAAACATGCTGCCATTTACATCGGTAGCTTTTATGCTATGTACAACCAACACCAATTTCCTTTTGCATGGAAGAAAAAAGGTTAGCCTCGAGATGCTCCTTTTTGAGATGCAATGTTTATGGTGTGCCCTCATATCCTAACAAGGGGGAGCTTCCACTATGTATCAACCGTTGCATCATCTTTTTAATAGATTTTGGCTTTTTTAGCTCAATTCGGCCCCAAAATTACTCAGGCTCATGGGCAATGAGCTCGTGTTTTACATAATAATGATGCAATGCAATCCACACATGATTTGCTAATTGTATAGTTATGTTTCTCTTATACTATGTTTCTTTTTCATTGAGCATCTCTTTGTTTTGTTTTTCAATCTTGAATGGTCTACCATTTTCTGGTAGGTAGGATTGGGCCCAAAATATCATGGTCTTTTAGGACTTTAGAGGTATACTATTAATAAACCATTAGATTATTATACTCAATGCAAGAATAAATGTGTAGTATTCAAAAGCATGTCAGGTCTAATGTCTCCAGGTTTATGTATGGTTCCATTCCATGTAAGTTTTGATGGTAATGGGTCTCTCTAGCAGTTAATAATTACTCACCTGCACCGTCAAAAAATAATTACTGACATGAAGTATGTATATTGCCTTGTCCAGTGACTGGAACTAGTCAAGTTCTTTTGAATGTATAGTGGATACTTTCCTTGTTCTTTGAGGTGGAATTTTCCTTTTCATTGATGTAACTGTTATTTGTGTAGAGGGACATTGGATGGTGAAGGATGTATGGTTTGATACAGCTGAGTTAACCTAGGTCAGCAGAACAACCGTGTAGTTAGCGACAATCTTGTGCTCGGTTATCTACATATGAGGAACTTATCCATAAGGAAAATTTAGGATTATAATACAAGCCAGTTGAGCTATACAATATTATTGGACAAAGAGCCATTTAAAAGGTAAGATTTTATAGCAGAATTGTAAATGTTCTTTATTATGCAACTTTACTTTTAGATAGTAGCGATTCAGTTTAGTTTTATAACCCCCTTCGCTTGAAAGATGGCTTCATTATAAGAGGTAAAATTATCGAGTGACTCTAAATTGTAGTATTTCTCACTCTATAGGTGCATCACTTCATATTTACTTGAGCATCTTGATAGTGGTTCTCATAGTAATTTTCATGAATTAATTGCATGCAAGAAACCTGAATGGTAGCTTGGTTAATCATGGACTAACAAGTTGCTCAAGATTTTTCAAAAGAATACACTTTCTTATGTAGTAGTAACATGATTAAAACATGGGACTTGTTCTTGGTAAATACTACCTTCCATTTGTGCTAATAAATGCATAATTAGAAAGATGATATCAATTTTAGGAAGCACAAATACTCAATTGTCAATACATGGTATCTTTTCAGTCATTGTTTTGTTTTCTAGGTCTACTAAGGATGTTCCGTGTGAAGAGGTAAGCACTTTTTTACTTCATGGAAGATAGTATAATGCGTCTATCAAATAATATATATCTTACTACTTGCTTCACATCGAAGCATTCTCCAATGTATTGGTCCAGTCGGGCTTGTCTCCTAACTTCTTTCAGTGAATCTAGAGAGAGTGACCTCACTAAAGTAGCATTCACCATCCCTGGTATGAATAGTTTCGCAAGAACCCAACCCAAGTTTGCAACCTTAATATTATCCTTATTAGTTGTGGTATATTGCACATCCTATGTCATTATTTGTGGATAACACTTCTTTGATTTCATAAAATTGTACTCCATTTTTCTCTTCATTTCAAAGGGCCAAGTTGGAAAAAATATTAGTGAAAACTGCTCAAAGAACCGTAAGGACTATACTGCTCCTCAAATTAAATTATGACTGACATTGTATGGAAGAAATTTAAATGTTTAAAGAATATATTTGTTTGTTTTGTCATGGTGTATAATTTTTAGTCAAATATGAATGCTAGAATGGACTGTTAGAAACCTTTGCTTAGCCTGTGCATCTGAAATATTTTCCATAGTTGCACAGACATTGTTTTTACATTCTATAGGCATTTTCTAAAACTATCCCAAACATATTTTCAAAACGCGTGAACATTTTTTTAAGTGTCATGTACATTATTTTGATAGTATGAAACCTTTTTCCTAAATTACCAAAACATCTTTGTGCATTGTTTAAACATTTTTTTAAATGCCATGGGCATATTTTTGAAACACAAGAACATTTCTAAATGTCATGAATAGTTTTGTTGAATTCTAAAAGCATTTCTAAAGTTGCACGAACATTTTTGTGGCACTACATGCACATTGTTTAAATGTGCACATACTAAAAAAATTAAGTGAATGTTTTTTCCGAATATATGTATTGAAATTATTTCAAAAATATATATAAACAATGGTAAAATCAAAAATAAAAAATGAAACAAATAACAAATGAGGGTAACTAAAATAGAAAGATGACATACGAGTACTTTGGCAGAGAGGTAAGCTACTGTCTTGAAATAGGCGACAGCTACCCCACCAGACCCTTGTATAGCAGTAGTATTCTGTTGCATCACTGAGCCAGTCAGTATTTTCTTGCTTCACTACGTCTCCTTTATTGCCCACATCTAACAACCATGAAGTTCATGCATCTTAAATGTTTTTCCTAGCAGTGTATTTTTGATACGTATTGGGCAACTAGAACTCCACATTTTAGTCCATGTAACATCCAGGTATCCAAGCATGCTTCCATCTGCCATGGTGGCTTTTAAGTTATGCACACACAACCAATTACCTCTTGCAAAAAGGAATAAACGTTAGCCCTGAGATGCTCCTTTTGGAGATGCAAGCTTTATGTTGTGGTCTGATATCATAACAAGGGGGAGCGTCAACTATGTATTAACTGATGTAGCGTTTTTTTAATAGTTACATGATTTCAAGCTCAACTCGGCACCAAAATTATCATAGCTTGCGGGGAATCAGCTCGTGCTTTACCTTATCATGATGCAATGTAATCTACATTTTCTTTGCTAATTGTAATGTTATGTTTGTCTTATACTATGTTTCTTTTGCTTTGAGCATCTCTTTCTTGTTGTTTGTCAATCTTCAAGTGTCCGTTACTGTCTGGTAGGTATGCTTGGGACCCAAATACCATCATCTTTTATGGATGTAGAGGTATACTACTAATAAACCATTCGATTCTTCCACTTGATGTCGGAATAACCATATAGTGCTTTGAATCATGTCTGTTCTGATGTTCGTACATTCATTTGGGGATCCATTCCAAGTGAGTTTTGATGGTAATGGATACCTAACAGTTAATAATTAATCACTTGCACTGTCAAAAGAATAATTACTCACTCGAAATATGTATTGTACCTTCGGTAGTAGTGGGAACTAGTGAAGTTGTTTTATTTGTGTAGTAGTGAGCTTCCTTGTTCTTGATATGAGATGGATTATTCGATTTCTTTGATGCAAATGTTGTTTGTGTAGAGGAACACTTGATTAGGAACAATGGATATTTCAATGCAACTGAGTTTACCAAAGTCCCCAAACAACCATGCAATTAGTAGCAGTCAAGAGCTCAGTCATGTACATATGAGGAACTTACCCCTAAGGAATATTTAGCATTGTACGGCAAGCAAGTTGAGATGTACAATATTATTCGACGAAGAGCCATTGAAAAAGAAAGATTTTATCTCGTAATTGTTTCTGTTCTATATCATTGTTTATGAAACTTAACTTTTAGATACTAGTGATTTAGGTGAGTTTTGCAGCCCCCTTCATTGTTCAGTGATTCTAAACTGAAGTATTTCTCACTCTATGGGTGCATTGCTTCATTTTAGTAGAGTATCTCGACAATCTCTTTGTATTTTTCATGAATTAGTTGTGTAGTAGAAACTTGTATGGTGGCTTGGTCAAACAGGGACTAAGAAGTTACGTAAGATTTTCAAGAGGGTACACCTTTTGATATACTAGTGACATGATTAAAAGATGAGACTTGTTTCTAGAAAATATTGAACTACTTTTGTGCTAAGAAATGTACGATAAGAATGATAGTATAAATTCGGGAAGCACAAATCGTTAATTTCCAACATGGTATCTTTATTTCCATGTTATGTTTGCTTGATCTACTAAAGATGTTCCAGGTAAAGGGGTAAGCACTTACTTTAGTTCATGGAAGATAGTATTATATGTCTATTGGATGATCTTTTTCTTATGTATAGATTCACGTCGCAGCATTCTCCAATGTATTGGTTCAACCGAGCTTGTCTCATAACTTCATTTAGTGGATTTGAGGACAGTGACCTCACTAAAGCCACATTCAACATCCCTGTTATGAAGAGCTTAGCAACTTCCCAAGTTTACAACATTAACATTATCCTTATTAGTTGTGGTATAGTGTGCATCCTACATGCTGTCACAAATTTTGATTCCATTTTTCTCTTCATAAGTGCGGAGGTGGATAAAATCTTACTGAAAGCTGCACATAGGACTATATGGACTATTCTCCTCAAAGTAAGTTATGACTAACATTGTGTGGGAGAAACTTTACAGTTCATATAATATAATTGTTTGTTATATTAAGGGTGATATATTGGGAACATAAGGTCATCAGCCGTCAGATCTGCATACGAACGAACCAGATGCATCAGTCCTCCCGCGAAGAACATGTTGGCCTACTTGCTGTGCGAACCAATTGGGCCAACGTGACTGAGAGGCTGCTCCGCAAACCGTTCTCAGAGCCTACACGTGAACCGAGCTATGATGGGCCGCTTGATCCCAGCGAAAGCCGACGACTCGTGTTTATTTTGCCAGAATGTTCCTCATTTTCCTTTGATTCTCCTACCTCGATCTGTACTAGCTTCGCGGTGGCGTCGGTGACACCTTGTGGTGGAGCTAGAATGCCCCTCCCCACACTGCTGCACTAGGGTTGCTCAAATGAAACCTTCTTAACCATGCTGCCTTCCCTGGTCATAGTGTATATCCTCTCAATGCTTCGTAGAGGTGGGATTCCGGCGCTTGCACACCCACCGCGCTTTCCCAATTTCATCGCCAACCTGGGCATCTTTAACCTACCTCACCTAGCCTGTGTTTCTGAATTTGCATACGGATGAGTGATTTGTGCCTTCTATGTTTACTCCACAATTTGGATGTCCCAGATTTTGAGGCATACTACTTGGTTTGCATGCACCTTTCCAATCTGTATGATATCGAGATGGGAAGGCTATACTATTTTATGGCCATGCAAAGAGAATGAGGCATTGATGGTTAACAATACATGATACTATGAATCAAATAATGATTCATGAAACTATTACAAAGTAATAGTTGTATCTATATAACAATTATTTTTACCTATTGAATGTTGAGGATATGTGAGTACCTTTAGCTGATGAAATAGAGTGGAACTCATCGGTTGTTCTATTAAATTCCCTACCATATAAAACATTTGTGGGAGGAATTTCTCTGAAAATAAATTATGCAAATATTTATTAGCTCTTTTTTTGTGCATAAGTAAGAAATATTATTTCAACGGGTATATTGTTTCTCTTTTAGGATATGCTTCCTGACAATATTTTCCTAAGCAAGTTGCTCTATGCTATGAAGACAATAGATTATAGCTCTACAAGAATTTATTTACAACCATTTATTTAAATATAAGAGCTACATTATGGTGTGTCCTTTTACAAATATGTGTTTGTATGCAATATATTATGGTAACATTATTAATTTTATTTGTGTAGTTACACATGTAGGTCACTCTTATTGAGTACATTCACATACTTCAAGATCAACATTGTCAACTAGCTAAATACAAATCTTCAGCTAAGTCTTACCACCTCACTCAATTTTATTCTTTGCTAGTAAGAAGGATAATTCTCGGATCTTTTTTATAAGCACATGAACCAAATTCTAATCAGGTATTTTTAAAATTATGAATGGCCTTGGTAAGTAATGCGCATGAAGTTTCTTTCCTCATGTGGAAGTTTAGGAAGGGCAAAGGCATCTATGTACATGAGCAAGAGGTCCCAAGTATTAAAACTTCCACTTCACAATATGAACAAATCGTGTATTTGTACTACTAAAAGGAATTTGCATATATAGCATTATTTATTGAGTTCCATCATTGTCCTACTTTATTTGTGATGCCTGACGAATCTTGCCCAGGTCCAACTTTCACATATTGAATTTCTACATATTTTCCTCTTTTTTCATACAGATTTTATTGCACTGTCGTTGTTGTTAGTTATGCATATTGTAGTGTCTCTCGATCCACCTTAGTGCTCACCAAATAGAGCAACGGAATATGTCTTATATCCTAATGATTGTTGTGTTTAATGGTCTACAACTCGATGGCTGACTTGAGTCTTCATTAGTCTTCTTATTTTATAAGTGGATAATCTCCTTGTTCTTTGTGATGGATTTTCCCTTTTCTTTGTTGAACTATTGTTTGTGTAGAGGAACAATGGGTGGGGAAAGATGGATAGTTTCATGCAACTGAGTTAACCTTTGACTGTAGAACAGATTTGTAGTTAGCGGAAATTAAGAGCTCAGTTGTTTAAAGAAGAGGAACATACCTCTAAGGAAAGTTTAGGATTATATTGCAAGCAAGTTGAGCTATACAATATTATTGGATGAAGAGCCATTTAAAAGGCAAGATTTTACAATAGACTTGTAGCTATTTTTTATTAGCAAAATGGAAATGGAGGTAAAGATGTCGAGTGACTCTAAATTGTAGTATTTCTAACTTTGTAGGTGCATCAATTCATATTTACATGAGCATCCTGATAGTGGTTATGTTAACAATTTTAATGAATTAATTGCATGCAAGAAACCTGAATTGTAGCTTTGTTAGTCATGGACTAACAAGTTGCTCAAGCTTTTTCAAAGGAGTACACTTTTTTATATCGTAGTAACATGATTAAAAGTTGGTAATTGTTCTTTGCAAATACAACCCTCCGTTTGTGCTAATAAATGCATGATTTGTAAGACAGTATCAACTTTGGGAAGCACAACTACTAATTTGTCAGGACATTGTATCTTTTCTCTCCATGTTCTGTTTTCTAGATCTACTAAGGATGTTCCTAGTGAAGATAGTATAGTGTATTTATCAAATTATATATTTCTTATTACTTGCTTCACATCAAAGCATTCTCTAATGTATTGATCTAGCCGGGCTTGTCTCCTAACTTATTTCATTTAATCTGGAGATATAGACCTCACTAAAGCAGCATTCACCATCCCTGATATGAATAGTTCCGCAACCACCCAACCCAATTTTGCAACATTAATATTATCCTTATTATTTGTGGTCTAGTGCCATCCTATATCATTATTTGTGGATAACACTTCTTTCAATTCATAATTTTTTATTCCACTTTTCTTTGTATTTCAAAGGGCCAAGGTGCAAATCTTAAGGAATTTCTCCTCAAATTAAATCATGAGTGACATTGTGTGGTTGAAATTTAAATGTTTAAATAATATATTTGTTTGTTATATTCTGGTGTGTCTTTTTATTTTCTCAAATATTAAAATCTTGGCTAAAATGGTTTGTTACAAATCTTTCTCAACCTCTGCATCTGAAATATTTTCAAAGTTACGTGGGCATATTTTTACACTTTATAGGAATTTTCTATTAGTGTCACAAACATATTTTTAAACGCGTGAACATATTTTTAAATGTCACACACAATATTTAAATGATTTGAAACATTTTTTCTGAATTACCAAAACATTTTTGTACATTGTATAAACATTTTTTTAAAATTTTAGGAACATATTTTCGAAACACAATAACATTTTCTAAATGTTATGAATATTTTTGTTCAATGCTAAAAGCATTTTCTAAAGTTGCACAAACATTTTTTTGCACTACATGCACATTGTTTGAATGTGTGATGCACACACTTCAAATTTTAGCAAAATGATTTCCTTTTTTAATATATGTATTGAAATTATTTCAAAAAATATATAAACATAAGTAAAAACAAAAAGCAAAAAAGCAAAATGAGTAACAAATGAAGGTAACTAAAGTAGAAAGATGACATACCAGTATTTTTGCGGTGAGGTAAGCTACCGTCTCGAAATAGGCGATAGCTACCCCTTTAGACCCTTGTATTGCAGTAGTACTTTGTTGCGTCACCAAGCTAGTAAGTAGGTTATTGCTTCACCATGTCTCCTTTCTTGACCACATCTAACAAACATGACGTTCATGCATCTTAATTTTTTTCTTAACATTGTTTTTTATACGTATTGAGCAACTAGAACTCCAAACATGCTACCATCTACCTCCGTGGCTTTTAAGTTAGGCACAAGATCAAATTACCTTTTGGAAAAAAGAAAAAATAAACCCTGAGATGCAACTTTTAGAGATGAAATGTTCATGTTTTAGTCCGATATCCTAACAAGGGGAGGTCATAGAGTATATAAACTGTTACAACAATTTTTTAGTAGTCGTGGGATTTTTTAGCTCAATTCGGCCCCAAAATTAGTATAGCTTGCCGGCAATGAGCTTCTACTTTACCTTATCGTGATGCAGTGTAATTTATACTTGCTTCGCATTGTAATGTTACGTTTGTCTTATACTATGTTTCTTTTGCCTTGAGCATCTCTTTCTTGCTGTTTTGCAATCTTTAAGTGTCTATCACTGTCTGGTAGGTATGTTTGGGACCCAACTACCATGATATTTTATGCATGTAGAGGTATAATACTAATAAACCATTCTATTCTTTCACTTGATGTCAGCATAACCATGTAATGATTTGAATCTCAGATATGACATTAATAGGTCTATTGGTGGATTCATTCCATGTGAGTTTTGATGGTAATGGATATCTCTAGGAGTCAATAACTACTCACAGCGCTGTCAAAAAAAATTACTCCCTCGAAATATGTATAGTACCTCGGGCAGTAATGGAACCAGTGAAGTTGTTTTATATGTATAGTGGTTAGCTTCCTTGTTCCTGATATGAGATGGATTATTCCTTTTCTTTGTGCAACTGGTGATTTTGTAGAGGAACACTTGATGGGGAACAATGGATATTTCGATGTAACTGAGTTAACCAAGTCTACAGAAGAGACGTGCAATCAGCGACACTCAAGAGCTCAGTTATCTATAGATAAGGAACTTACCCATAAGGAATGTTTAGGATTATATTGCAAGCAAGTTGAGCTGTAAAATATTATCCGGCCAAGATGCATTTAAAAGGCAAGATTTTATCCAAGAATTGTTACTATTCCATATAATTGTTTATGCAACTTAACTTTTAGATACCAGTGCTTCAATTGAGTTTGCAGCCTACATGTGAACTGGGTTGTGGTAGGCTGCTCGGTCCTAGGAAGCTGACGACTCGTGATTATTTTGCCCTAACTATTCCAATTTCTCTTACGTTTTCTCCTGCCCCGATGTGTACCTTGTCGTAGAGCTCGACTGCCCCCCCACTGTCGTTGTAGGGTTCCTCAAATGTAAACTTCTTCACCATGCTGCCTTCCTTCCCCAGTCATCAGTGAACAATCAGGCGAACCATCGTCTTGCCATCACTAGATTTGGTGACTATCCTCTCTGTTAATGCTTTGTAGAACTAGGCTTCCGGCGCCTCCACACCCAACATGCTTCCCCAATGTCATCGTCAACCTAAGCATCCATAACCCACCTCACCTAGCCTGCCTTTGTGGATTTGCACACCGATGAGTTATTTGTGCCTTCAATTTTTATTTGTCAATTTGAATGTCTCAGATTTTGAGGCATACTACTAGGTAAGCATGCACCTTTCCAATCTGTACGATATCAACATGGGAAGGCTATAGTATTTTTTATGGTGCACACAGAGAATGAGGCGTGATGGTTAACAATAAATGATACCATGAACCAAATAATGATTCGTGAAACTACTGGAAAGTAATAGTTGTATGTATAGTACATTTATTTTTACCTATTGAAAAGTTGAGGATATGCAAGTACCTTTAGCTGATGAAACAAAGTGGCACTCATCAGTTGTGCTATAAAATTCCCCACCCTATAAAACATGTGTGAGAAGAATTGCTAAGAAAATGAACTGTGTGCACATTTATTAGCTCTAATTTTGCGTGCATAAGTAAGAAATATTATTTAAACTGGTTGCTGGTTTTTATTTTAGGACCTGCTGCCTGACACTATTTTCCTAAGCGAGTTCCTCTATGCTACCAAGACAATAGATTAGAGATCTACCTGAACTTAGTTAAAATAGGTGACATAGTGTACAGGAAGAAGTCAATCAATATAGCAAAACCCCAGTGTTTTACCGTTAGGGGCAACAATACAATACGTACCTTGGCCCTTATTATCACTGTGATAGGTGACCGTAAGATTGAACCCACTACAAAGCACCACTCCATTTAAAGAAAAACCCATCAAACTTGGCCAAATAAGATAGATAAATCGGAGAGCATGCAAAGATATTGATTATACAATAAATAAAACCTCAAAAGATTCAATTGATTTCAATGAACAATCTAATCATAAAGTGACTTTGTGAGTGTGATCAAAGATATAGCTTATACAATTGAATTGGAGATGTGTTTTTTGGGACATAATGTACATATTTCTGATCAAATTCATTAATTAGAACAATAGTAGTCTTTTTGTTTCTTATTTGTAGCTTGGTGCCGTAGCATTTTCCAATGTATTGGTTCAGCTGGGCTTGTCTCGTAACTTGTTTCATTGAATTTGGAGATAGTGACCTCACTAAAGCCAGATTCACCATCGCTGACATGAAGAGTTTAGCAACATCCCAAGTTTGCAACCTTAACATTATCCTTATTAGCAGTGGTATACTGCGCATTCTTTGTAACACTTTTTTGCTGTCATCAAATTTGTTTCCATTTTTTTATTCATTTTAAAAAGCCAAGGTAGACAAAATATTTGTGATAACTCCTGAGAGAACCATATGGGGTATTCTTATACTCAAAAAAATGCTATGACACACATTTTGTGGTAGAATTTGATAGTTCATACAATATATTTGTTTGTTATAGTAGGGTTGATCTATTTTTTTCTCAAAAAGGAATTTCCTGGCCGGAATGGATATGCTAAAAGCCTTTGCCAAACCTGCATCTAAAACATAGAAGGGGCAACCTTACCTTTATGTCTTAAGCCCAACAATATTTTTTATCCAGAACACACACTGTACTATTTGCAAACAAGCAGACCTTTTAAACCAGCAGACATTTGTTAATAGTTAGAATTTAGTTTTTAATGTCACAAAAAATTTATGAATAGTATGAAACATTTTTGAAAATTGCAAAAAAAATTACACTTTATAGGAATTTTCTTAAACTGCCATGAGCATACTTTTCAAACACGTGAACATTTTTTAAATGTCACAAACAGTATTTTAATGGAATCAATTTTTTTCTAAATTGCACAGACTTTTTTGTACATGGATAAAAATATTTTTCAAATTGTCACGAACATATTTTTGAGACACATGAAATTTATTTAAATGTAATCAATTTTTTGAATGCTATACACATTTTCGAAAAGTTGCACAAACATTTTTTTTACAATACATTTTTAAATGTGTGATGTACGCAATTAAAATTTAGAGAAAATGAGTTATCTGAATATATGTATTTAGAATATTTGAAAAATGTAATAAAGGTAAAAAATCAAAAGAAAAAATAAACGAAACGAATAACAAATGGAAGGGAAACAATGGATAGTTTGATGCAACTGAGTTAACCCAAATCTACATAATAGACATCCAATCAACAGGTGTCAAGATCTCAGTTATCTACCAATGAGGAACTTATCCCTAAGAAAGTTTAGCATTGTTTAGCTAGCCAGTTGACTTCTACAATACTATACGATGAGAGTCATTCAAAAAGCAAGATTTTATCCGAGAATTGTAATTATTTTTATCATGGGTAATGGAACTTTAATTTTAGATACTAGTGATTCATTTGAGTTTTCTAGCACCCTTCGTTTCGAAGATGCTAAGAAGACGTAAACTTTTGAGTGATTCTAAATTGAAGTGTTTCTCACTCTATGGGTGCAGTAATTCATATTCAGCTGACCATCTTCACGATGGTTCTCATAGTAATTTCCATGAACATATTTCTAACTTGAACACTAGCTTTGTCAAACATGGCCTAACAAATTGCACAAACATTTTTGTACATTGTATAAAAAAATTAAATTGTGATGGTCATATTTTGAAACACATGAACATTTTTTCAGTGTCAAGAATATTTCTTTGAATGCTATCAGTATTTTCTAAAAGTTGCACAAACTTTGTTACACTGCATCCACAATGCTTAAACGTGTGACGTAGGCATTTAAACTTTTAAGAAAATGATTTTTTTTAATATATATATATATATTTGGAATATTAAAAAAGTTATAAATGAAGGCAAGAAAACAAAAATGACAAAATAAATGAAACAAAATACAAGTATACGTAACTATTATAGAAAGATGACATACCAGTACTTGGCCAATCCACTAACGGGGTCCCTTGTTGCGAGGCGAGCTACCGTCTCGCAATAGGACATAGCCTCCCCCACCGCCCCCACCCACACGCCCATAGTGGTGTTGCCTGTCCTCCTAGAGGCAGGTTGTGGGCCGAGTTCCATAGATGCCTACCTACTTCAACTTCAAAAAATAGGAAAGAAAAAGGTTGCGAGAAATAGCAATAGATCGTTGTGTTGCAGTGTGTCCGTGCAATTGTTGTTTGTGTAGAGGAATAACATTGTAGAACTAAAAGTTAATTGAAACTAAGTTAACCCAGGTCTACAGAACAGACTTGCAATTGGTAGTGGTCAACAACTCGGCCATCTACAGACGAGGAACATATCCCTAAGGAAAGTTTGGGATTATACTCCAAGAAACTTGAGTTGTATAATATTATTCAATGAATAGCCATTGAAAAGGCAAGATTTTACCCCAGAATAGTATTTGTTCTTTATCATGGTTTATGCAACATTACTTTCAGATACAAGGGTTCCAGCTAACCTTTTGTGACGCCCAGATAATTAAGCTAAAGTGAAACCCCGCTAATGATGCCATGTCACCTCGATTACTGTTGATAAACTCGCGTCGAACCCCAGTTCAAATTTCAAATTTAAAGTAAAGGCAAACAACAAAAGTTTTCAAACATTAAAACTAAAATGTTCTAAATGTGTCAAATAAATCGTAAGTAATTATGGTCGAGGATCCACATCTTTATAAAGTAATTAAAGGCTCTAAAATAATTAAAACAGTAGTTAAAACAATTAAATAAATGCCTTTTGATTTTTTATAAAATGTTAAGCTATTTTATTTTGGGTTAAGAATTCATGTGGCAGTGGTGGATTTAATAAAGCAAATTTAGGTATTAATAATATATTTTACAAAACTAAAATAAAATGAAGAATAAAATAAAATAGTAAAGAAAATAAGAAAAAGAAAAATAAACAGAAAGATAAAAGGAAAACCCTCACCCCCACTAGGCCTTGGCCCAGCTGGCCATCGGGCCAACCAGGCCGGCCCAGCCGCGCCTACTAACCCTCCCCCACTCTCCCGAACCCTAGCCAAAAAACTAATCCACTTCCCCCCACCAATCACCCCACCACCCCCCCCCCCCCCCCCCCCCCCCCACGATCCCCTTCTCCTCCCTCGTCTGGATCTGGATCGAGGCAACGTGCCCCGACCCCATCGCCCGACACAGCTCGACGTCACCGTCACCACCGCCGGACTGCCTCGTCCCCGCCTCTCCCTCGCCGGCTCCACCGAGCCACGCCGCCCCCCTTCTCTTCAAGCGCACGTGAGCGCTCCCCTCTGCCTCCCCTCTCCCCTCGTCGCGAACGTCGCCCCGGCGCCATCCCGCGCTCGCCGCACGCCCGCGTTTGCCACGGCCCTTGCGCCCGAGCTGGTCACCGCCCTCACGCTCGCTCCACCCGCGCCTCGGTGCCTTGCCTCGCCCAGCGCTCGCAACCACTGCTGCTGCTCGTGCTGTTGCCGTTGCTCCGCACGCCTGTGCCCGACCGCAGTGACCCGCGCCGACCGCACGCGCGCCCGACCTCGACCGCCGCTGCTCGCCGCTGACCCGCTCCTGTCAGCCAGCTGCCTGCGCGCTGCGCCCCTCGCCGGTCGAGCCGCCTCCAGCTGTCGCTGCCTCGCTTCAAGCCCGTCGCTCCGCCCGCGCCCCGCTTGCTCTTCGAGCTGAGGCCGTGCCGCCCGCGCGCTGCCTGTTGTGGCGGCTGCCGCTCGCAGCCCCGCTGTTTGCCCGCACCTGCAGCGCCCTGCGCCCATTCGCCCGCTAGCGCCCGCCCCGTTTGGCCTCTGGCCACTGACTGCTGGGCCCGCCCCCAGAAACAAACAAAAAAAGATTAAAATAACAATAGTATTAAAGGTTAATTAGTGAATTAATTAAGTTAATTAAATTGGTTTAATTAAACTAATGAACTTTAATTAACCCGATCAACTAAATAGACTAATTAGTTCTGTTTAGATAAACTGTGAGTATGACATGCGGGTCCCAACTTGTAAACCAAACTAGATGACAAAAGACACTTAAACCAATTATTAGTTTATGATACCTGGGCCCCGTCTGCCAGTTGATCAGTCAACAGTCAGACTGTTGACTGGGTCAACTAGCCCCCTGGCCCCACGAGCCAGCCTCTGGCTGGGTATACTTTTTGGTACAATTAGCTTTTTCTGATTTAATTTCGAATTAAATAAATCCAGAAAATTGGAAAATTATTTAAAACTTTGAAAATTAATATAAAATAATCCGTAACTCGGATGAAAATACTTTGTACATGAAAGTTGCTCAAAACGACGAGACGAATCCGAATACGCCCATCGTGTTGCTGTCAGATGCCCCTAACTACCTAAACATGGAACTTTTAGACTGATTTCGATAAATGAATAGTGCTCTACTTTAACAAAATAAATCCAAATAAATTCCTAAATTAACTAAATCATCCAGTTTGGCAGTAGAACACCTCTGCATATCATTTAGGCATTTCATGCATATTGTTTGCATTTTTGCCATGAATTTATTGTTTCTTTCCCCCTCCTTCTCTCTCGATAGACGCCGAGACCGACGCCGACGAAACAGAGTATGACTACGCTCTGGACGAGCTGCCTTCCGACGACCAGCCCCTATCAACAGAGCTTCCAGGCAAGCCCCCCCTTTGATCACTCCGATATCGCCCATTCCATTCTCTCATGCTTGCACTAGATTTTGCTACTGTAATTGATTGCACCTATTCTGATGCATAGCCTGCTTTTTGTAACCAACTTATTGATACCTACCAGCTTAATCTAAACTTCTTAGTATAGGTTGGTTAGTGATCCATCAGTGACCCCACTTTGACCTTGTTGCCTCTGCTTCATCATCAACGACTCGATCAACGTGATCAACGACCAGACACCGACACCTCACCTCAACCCCCCTTTGTTGTACGACTCTGCATAGTTACTATCGAGTGCCGAGGGTGATACCTCGTAACGCACTCCTGATGA
The DNA here is from genome assembly GCA_011799875.1 of Thinopyrum elongatum. Lineage (NCBI taxonomy): Eukaryota > Viridiplantae > Streptophyta > Magnoliopsida > Poales > Poaceae > Thinopyrum > Thinopyrum elongatum. The sequence goes on from CM022298.1 coordinate 5,178,877, forward strand.
TAACTCTGTAGTGTAGCTGTTCGGTCGTGGTCATCGAGGGTGATTCCTCCTTAACCACTCCCGATACGACTCTGTCGTGCAACCCCTCAAGTGTGAACCTCGAGGGTGATTCCTTCTACATTCACCTTGCCGATTTCATCGAGTGGAATCCACCGAGGGTGATTCCTCGGGGTTTCCCCCTTGATGTTAGGACCACAGGGTTACATTGACCTGTGTCGCAGGCGGGTCGACCCTGAGGGGTACCCGCGGGGAACTTATGCAGTCGGGTTTGCCAGGAGGTCACCCGAGAGAGATATTGTGGCGGAGCATCAGAAACTCTGATCGTCCCCGCGAGTACACCTAACGGATTTGGGTAATTGATCTGAGTTGGCCAATGCCTATACGCACTACCACCACGTGGGATAATGGTTTATGGGGCCCTCTACGTCGTACGTTTCTCCCGAAAGCTTATCAGACGTCACAGTACACCGTGCGGGCTGATTGTTGGGGTTGGGCTGGATATTTCACTGACGAGTTCAGTGTCGCGCCTGCTCCCCGGCTAGTCTCGCAACGCGCAGGAGCGCCCGAGGCGATGGCCCAAGACCCCTGGGTGCATAGGTTAGTCCGGCGTGTTGACCTCTCTGCTGAGCCTTGGTAGGGCGCTGCTTCGTGTCGATCTCCCGAGGCCAGGCATTACCCAGCAAGTGTGTACGGCCAGAGGTGATCGAGCGTGTTGGGTAACAGTAGTGCACCCCTGCAGGGAAGTGAACTATTCGAATAGCCGTGTCCACGGTAACAGGACGCTCAGTTTGGTATCCCGATCTATTTACTTGAACTGGATACTTGTTTAATTAATTTAAGCTCCGGGATTGCTTTCTCGCAGGGAGTCGAGGAAGGATCTCCAGGCTTTGCCTCAACATGCTTGCTTAATAAAATGCTTTTCTGTACTCTTCTAATTGCTGCAAGAAGGTGGCTTCGTGAAGATGCTAGTCTTCGATAGGACTAGGTCTTCTCTCTATTCTGGCATTTCTGCAGCCCAGTCCACATATACAACCTTTCTTTGATAATGTTGCATATGTAGTGTAGATCCTTGCTTGCTGAGTACTTCGGATGAGTACTCACGGTTGCTTTGCTATCTCTTTTCCCCCATACCCCTTTTGATGTTACCTCAGACGATGGAGCTCTGGAGCCAGATGTCCCTGCAGGAGCTTACTACCAGGAGGGCCCGGACGGCACGTACTACTGGATCGAGCCAGCCGACCAGGAGTAGGATCGGAGGCCCCAGGCAGGAGGCCTTTGCCATTCGATCTAGAGTCGTTGTTTGTGCTAGCCTTCTTAAGGCAAACCTTGACTAACTATGTCTGTACTCAGATAGCATTTGTATGACTAACTTATGTATTCGGATCCTCGTGATCCCTGGTCTGTAATAATCGTGGATCTCCGTTTTTTTTTGTGTTAGAGTTGTGTTGTGATATCTTCCCGTGAGTCCCTGTGCTTGATCGTGCATGTTTGCCTATATGATTAGTGCACGATTGAGTTGGGGGCGTCACAAGTTGGTATCAGAGCCGACTGCCTGTAGGAATCCCCCTTCTAACTACTTGGCCGAAGTTGAGTCTAGTCATTGCAAAACTTTTACTAACATGGTTGTGTGGCTTACGAGCCCACGTCGCCATTGGGTGGTATTAGGATCTTTTATTCCTCGACCTATACTCTGGGAATCTAATCTCTTTTCTATTCGGGTTAAATGATTTTACTAACTCTGATTCTAGGTTCTCGTAATTACCTCCTCCCGGAGAGCCCCTCACTCCAGATGATTGCTAGGCGCACCGAAGGTTTCCGAAGATACTCTCCGTTGTTCTCTCGAAACTTTGTGCCCGTTGCTTTTGCAATTCCCTACCACCGAAATATCCCTATGGATAAATACATACACCTATCATTTTTACTTTTATTCCCAGTTGATCTTGTTATTACAAGATACCCCGAAATTCTCTCTATTGTTCCGAGAATAGTTTGTGCCTACTGCCCTTGCAGTTCTGTGCAACTTGAATACCCCTACGGATAATTTCTCGCACTTATCAAGTATCCGCTCATCCCCAGTTGATACATGTATTTCACAAAAGTCTTCTAAATACCATTCGATCTTCCAAAAATGCTCAATAGCTTATTGCTTTTGAAATTCTTGCATGCTTGCATTATGATTAACCCCATAAGTCTGGTAATCTTATAGACATCCCTTGTCATTATCATCTTGAGTCCGTTGATTCAATATGTAGCGAATGCTCGCAATCCTCTATCAGATCCTAGAATTGATTCTTCTAGCTCGGACATCATTTTAAACATGAGCTGGATCTCGACCAATCAAATTGCCGTCGATTGTACCCCTAAGTCTACTCAACTTATCCATCCTTAATCAGAGCATTTGCTTCTGAGCCCTTGATTTGAAAATCATAATTCCTTTGCGTTTGAGCTCTGAATTAGTCAGCTGTTTCTATAATCCAATACCTTTGCATTGTTACTTCCTCTGGTTGTGTGCCGATGCTCGCATCAGCTCTGTTATGGACTGTCAGATCCTTTGTTGGATTTTATCCGACAGTGTCCTTCATATTTAATCGCCTTGTAAATTCCTCCCTGATACATAATACCTTTGGTAAATTGTACCCTCTCCTTTGGTCAAATATGCTCTGCTTTCGAGCTTGTGTTAATTACTCCTGAAGTTTATGTTATATGTTCCCAAGATGCCCTATGGGATGAACATATACCTTCTCTAAAACCGTATGAACCCGATTGTTTTCACAAGTCATACCCTTCTGGTGTTTTACCAGATAACTTTCAAGTCTACAACTTCTTCGAAGACGAGAAGTGAATGAAAGGTTAGGCATTGAAGAAGTGGGAGTCGACCTTGAACCTTTGCATTCATGCCCATGGACCCGATGTGAAACTTATCATGCAAGCTTCTTGTAATAATAATTATTCCCTTGTTATAAAATCATCTTGTATTTTGTTTTGGTCCTTTGCAATCATGGTTCTGACCATGATTGCTCTTCTTTGATTCCATTTCGCGGACAAGTTAAAGCACTTGCCTTCTGCAAACCAATATGCCTGTCCAACCTCTATACTGAACTACCTCGAGTATTTCCCCCCTACTATCTCGAGGATATCATGCTATTGCACTACGTCCTATGAATTTTCTGATGAAGTGATACCTTTCCTTGTCATAGTCACTCCACGGGTTATGGGTTGTTGTCAACCGAGACCAGCAAATAGTGAATCGATTCCGCTCTGTGATTCAATACTCCTAGTACTTTGTTGCTGGGAAGTTTGATACTACATCACGTCATTTCTATCCTGATTAGCTATATCATTATCATGCTCATTTTAACTCTGCTACCCGGTCCTTCTTCCCGGAGCACAATTTTCGACGATGAGCTAACCTTACGTCGATCTTCCTCGTCGTATCATTTCGCCTTGAACCACAAGCTTGATTTCGAGTTTGTGTCGTACCCATGGTTCCAATAACCTTCCAGCAAATGTGTCGTGATCATCATCAGCATTCTGAGCTCTTCCAGGATGTCAATTGAATTCATGATGAGAAATACCATCCTTGCCCTTGATGATTTGTGATATCATCGGCCACTTTATTGCCTTCCCCCCCAACACAAACTTGTTCGTGTTTTGTGTTATACCTTGAGTTCCTTGCTATCCAGCCTTTCATCTTCTTTACATTGGAGTATTTCCATCTTTTATGTCAGGAATGTCATGAGAATTTCACCACCTCTTTAAGAATTCTTGATACAAGTGATACATCTTGCCATCTCCGTTCGTTCCTTGGTCCCCGTGTTGTTTCTAACTGGAAAACCGACAATTGAACTATGACGTGCGAATTCAAAACTTCTAGCAACCCTATTGCTTTGAAGTTAATGGTCGACAGTTCAGTCTTAGACCATTGGTTATTGAAACACCATTCTAACCTCGATCATGCTACCTAAGCCCATATTTCGGGTGCACCTTTCAACCAATGTTTAATTATGTATGTTTTCCTCTAGCATACATCATTATATAATTTGATCTGACAAATGTTATCTCTTTGTTCATATAATCGTGGAAATCCATCTTTTTGGAAATCTCAATGGAATGTCGCTGAGTCCATCAGCCACCTTCTCACCCTCTCCTTGGTTTGATGATGAACTCTTGTTTCGGAACTCACTGCCATAGTTCATTTCCCGACAATCTTACAATGTCATCTCGCCAATTTGTGTTGCACCTTTTCTTCTCAGGCATCCTGACTCTGAGGTATCCTGACACCAATCAGATGTGAATCTCGGTCAGATATGATGGTTGGAACATATTCCCAAGAGTTATAACGTCTTTGACCAGATAAGGTGATGTCATGCCTAGCACACCTGGCTGGAGGACCTATCGTTATAGTTTCCTTTTTAGCAAGGTTAGCCATTCTTCCATGAGGAAATTGTAAGACTTATTCTATAAGTTGTTCCTGATGGATCCTTTGTGTATCCAAAGTCCGACCTTTGCTTGAAGACCATGTCAATGCTATCTCGAAGCATGTCTGTGGTCCTCCGATTTTCAATAAAAACATTTGAAGCACAATGCTAAATTTTCCTTATCAATTATCCAAACACCGTTGTATGGGTAATGTCATGAAGTTTCTCTTCCCTTACCTAAAGGGTTTTCTACTTTATATCCTGTCATGGATATCATGCTTTGCTTGTCCCTGGGAAGGATATACCCTTGAAATATGTGTTTACACACATTTTCCTTTCCATTGTTCTGTTTAATCTGAAAATCGCATTTTTCTTTCCATTGTTTTGTTTAACCTTCCTTGTAACCTGACTTAACCGAGCAGTGATAATTCCCTGCTTAGGTAAGCACCTAGTTGTACCACTCTGTCGGTAAGACCCTGTTACTACTGTTGATGACATTCCGGTAGCCACCGATGGACGAGAACCTTGCCTATTGGTCCGCCTCGTTCAACAAGCAGGAAAATGGTTCTCTTCGCCCCTCGCCCTTGGTACCATCGTTGTTGCCGACATAACTGACAGGCTACCCTCTGACATGCCTTGCTATCATGACAGCGCAAGATGACAGCGCCCTTCCTACTGTTAGCCCACATGGTGGGCCCATAACCCACAGTTCCACAGGATCGAAACTTGACTCTCCTGTACATCCCTGTTTCCAAAGTCAATCCTCACGTTTGGCTTCGTATGTAATTCACGGGCCACCTTCCTAGTGATCTATTCTGGAATAAGACACAATACTTATTCCCGTTGCTTTGAACCCCTTTCACGCCCTGTTTCAGGCAACGAATGATTGCCTATCCGCTTGAAATTTCTTATTGCACCTTCTTAACTTGCTCTCGATGAATTTCTTGAATTTCAACTCGAGAGATGTCTCTACGCCTCGTTCACTGAGATAGCCCCTAGGTACCTAACATGTGTTGAGCTTCGTCCTTCCCGAGTTTTCCCCCCTAAATCTTTTCGTAAGTACGATGGGTTCTCGAAGAAAAGATGCCGACTTCATCATAAGGACCTGAAACAGAGGAATGAAGACATCAATGTAATGGATCGACCACTTCGAGAAGAGCAACCAAGACCAAAAAGATTCGCTAGATTCATTACCAGACTTTTCCCCCTCACACTACCTCTTAAATCTCGGGACGAGATTTCTTATAGTGGAGGAGAATTGTGACGCCCGGATAATTAAGCTAAAGTGAACCCCCGCAAATGATGCCACGTCACCTCGGTTACTGTTGATAAACTCGCGTCAGTTCGAAACCGAGTTCAAATTTCAAATTTAAAGTAAAGGCAAACAACAAAAGTTTTCAAACACTAAAACTAAAATGTTCTAAATGTGTCAAATAAATCGTAAGTAATTATGGTGGAGGATCCACATCTTTATAAAGTAATTAAAGGCTCTAAAATAATTAAAACAGTAGTTAAAACAATTAAATAAATGCCTTTTGAATTTTTATAAAATGTTAAGCTATTTTATGTTGGGTTAAGAATTAATGTGGTAGTGGTGGATTTAATAAAGCTAATTTAGGTATTAATAATATATTTTACAAAACTAAAATAAAATGAAGAATAAAATAAAACAGTAAAGAAAATAAGAAAAAGAAAAATAAACAGAAAGATAGAAGGAAAACCCCTCCCCCCCGCACTAGGCCTTGGCCCAGCTGGCCATCGGGCCAACCAGGCCGGCCCAGCCGCGCCTACTAACCATCCCCCACTCTCCCGAACCATAGCCCACTACTCCACTTCCCCCCCTCCCCCCACGATCCCCTTCTCCTCCCTCGTCTGGATCTGGATCGGGGCAACATGCTCCGACCCCATCGCCCGACGCAGCTCGACGTCACCGTCGCCCGTCGCCATCACCACCGCCGGACTGCCTCGTCCCTGCCTCTCCCTCGCCAGCTCCACCGTGCCACGCCCCCCCTTCTCTTCAAGCACACGTGAGCGCTCCCCTCTGCCTCCCCTCTCCCCCCGTCGCGAACATCGCCCCGGCGCCCTCCCGCGCTCGCCGCGCGCCCGCACTCACCACGCCCCCCGCGCCCGAGCTGGTCACTGCCCTAACGCGCGCTCCGCCCGCGCCCCTGCGCCTTGCCTCGCCCAGCGCTCGCAACCACTGCTGCTGCTCGTGCTGTTGCCGTTGCTCCGCACGCCCGTGCTCGACCGTAGCGACCCGCGCCAACCGCACGCGCGCCCGACCTTGACCGCCGCTGCTCGCCGCAGACCCGCGCCTATCAGCCCGCTGCCTCGCGCGCTGCACCCATCGCCGGCCGAACCGCCTCCAGCCGCCGCCGCCTCGCTTCGAGCCCATCGCTCCGCCCGCGCCCCTCTTGTTCCTCGAGCTGCGGCCATGCCGCCCGCGCGTTGCCTGTTGCGGCGGCCGCCGCTCGCCGCCCCGCTGTTTGCACGCGCCTGCAACGCCCTGCGCCCATTCGCCCACTAGCGCCCGCCCCGTTTGGCCTCTGGCCACTGACTGCTGGGCCCATCCCTAGAAAACAAACAAAAAAAGATTAAAAATAATAAAATAAAAATAATATTAAAGATTAATTAGTGAATTAATTAAGTTAATTAAATTAGTTTAATTAAACTAATGAACTTTAATTAACCTGATCACCTAATTAGACTAATTAGTTCTGTTTAGATAAACTGTGACTATGACATGCGGGTCCCAGCTTGTAAACCAAACTAGATGACAAAATGCACTTAAACCAATTATTAGTTTATGACACCTGGGCCCCGTCTGCTAGTTGACCAGTCAACAGTCAGACTGTTGACTGGGTCAACTAGCCTCCTGGCCCCACCAGCCAGCCTCTGGCTGGGTATAATTTTTGGAACAATTAGCTTTTTCTGATTTAATTTCGAATTAAATAAATCCAGAAAATTGGAAAATCATTTAAAACTTTGAAAATTAATATAAAATAATCCGTAACTCGGATGAAAATACTTTGTATATGAAAGTTGCTCAGAACGACGAGACAAATCCAAAAACGTCCTTTGTGTTGTTGTCAGATGCCCCTAACTACCTGAACATGGAACTTTTAGACTGATTTCGATAAATGAATAGTGCTCAACTTTAATAAAATAAATCCAAATAAATTCCTAAATTAACTAAATCATCCAGTTAGGCAGTAGAACACCTCTGCATATAATTTAGGCAGGTCATGCATATTGTTTGCATTTTTGCCGTGAACTTATTGTTTCTTTCCCCCTCCTTCTCTCTCGATAGACACCAAGACCGACGCCGACGCAGCAGAGTATGACTACGCTCCGGACGAGCAGCCATCCGACGACCAGCCCCTCTCAGCAGAGCTTCCAGCAAGGCACCCCCACCCCCCACCCTTTGATCACTCCGATATCGCCCATTCCATTCTCTCATGCTTGCATTAGATTTTGCTACTGTAATTGATTGCTCCTATTCTGATGCATAGCCTGCTTTTTGTAACCTACTTATTGATACCTACCTGCTTAACCTAAACTGCTTAGTATACGTTAGTTAGTGATCCATCAGTGACCCCACATTGACACTGCCTCTACTTCATCATCGATGACTCGATCAACGTGATCGACGACCAGAGATCGACACCTCACTTCACCCCCACTTTGTTGTACGACTCTGCATAGTTACTATCGAGTGCCGAGGGTGATACCTCGTAACGCACTCATGATGATAACTCTGTAGTGTAGCTGTTCGGTCGTGGTCATCGAGGGTGATTCCTCCTTAACCACTCCCGGTACGACTCTGTCGTGCAACCCCTCAAGTGTGAACCTCGAGGGTGATTCCTCCTACGTTCACCTTGCTGATTTCATCGAGTGGAATCCACCGAGGGTGATTCCTCGGGGCTTCCCCCTTGATGTTGTGACCACACGGTTACTTTGACCTATGTCCCAGGCGGGTCGACCCTGAGGGGTACCCGCGGGGAACTTATGCAGTCGGGTTTGCCAGGAGGTCACCCGAGAGAGATATTGTGGCGGAGCATCAGAAACTTTGATCGTCTCCGCGAGTTATTAAATACGCCTAACGAATTTGGGTAATTGATCTGAGTTGGCCAATGGCCTATACGGACTACCACCACGTGGGATAATGGTTTATGGTGCCCTCTACATCGTACGTTTCTCCCGAAAGCTTATCAGACGTCACAGTTCACCATGCGGGCTGATTTTTGGGGTTGGGCTGGATACTTCATTGACGAGTTCAGTGTCGCGCCTGCTCCCCGGCCAGTCTCGCAACGCGCAGGAGCGCCCGGGGCGATGGCCCAAGACCCCTGGCTGCATAGGTTAGTCCAGTGTGTTGACCTCTCTGCTGAGCCTAGGTAGGGCGCTGCTTCGTGTCGATCTCCCGAGGCTGAGCATTACCCAGCAAGTGTGTACGGCCAGAGGTGAACGAGCGTGTTGGGTAACAGTAGTGCACCCCTGCAGGGAAGTGATCTATTCGAATAGCCGTGTCCACGGTAACAGGACGCTCAGTTTGGTATCCCGATCTATTTACTTGAACTGGATACTTGTTTAATTAATTGAAGCTCTGGGATTGCTTTCTTGCAGGAAGCCGAGGAAGGATCTCTAGGCTTTGCCTCAACATGCTTGCTTAATAAAATGCTTTTCTGTACTCTTCTAATTGCTGCAAGATGGTGGCTTCGTGAAGATGCTAGTCTTAGATAGGACTAGGTCTTCTCTCTATTCTGGCATTTCTGCAGCCCAGTCCACATATACAGCCTTTCTTTGATAATGTTGCATATGTAGTGTAGATCCTTGCTTGCTGAGTACTTCGGATGAGTACTCACGGTTGCTTTGCTATCTCTTTTCCCCCATACCCCTTTTGGTGTTACCTGAGACGATGGAGCTTCGGAGCCAGATTTCCCCGTAGGAGCTTACTACCAGGAGGGCCTGGACGGCACGTACTACTGGATTGAGCTAGCCGACCAGGAGTAGGATCGGAGGCCCCAGGTAGGAGGCCTTCTCCTTTTGATCTAGAGTCGTTGTTTGTGCCACTGCCGCTGGGCCCAAACCCCCTTGGCCCAATGACAACGGGCCCCGCCCGAAAAACGTTTAGAGAAAAAAAGAAAAAAAAATAAAAATAAAATAAAAATAAAAATAATTAATAATTAATTAATTAGTTAATTAATTAGGTTAATTAACTCTGATTAGATTAATCTAATTTAATTAATTAGTTTAATTAATTGTTAATTAATTAGTTAACCCTAATTAACCTAACAGTCTATGACAGGTGGGACCCACCCTGTCAGATGGCTGCTGACGTCAGCATGATGTCATGCTGATGTCATCGCAGCACTGTTTCGGATAATGTTAATTTAAATATTTAAATAAATTCTAGAAATTAATAAAAACTTTAGAAAATCATATTAAATAAACCGTAACTCCGATGAAAATACTTTATACATGAAACTTGCTCAGAATTTCGATACGAACCCGAATACGTCCTCCGTATTCCCGTCAGACGCCCATAGCTATATGAACGTTGAACTTTTGGACCGATTTCGATAAATGAATAGTGCCCAACTTTAATTAAATAAATCCGAATAAATTCCTAAATTAACTAAATCATTTAGTTAGGCAGTAGAACACCCCGGCATATCATTTAGGCATGTCATACATATTGTTGCATTATCGCCGTGAATTTATTGTTTCTCTCCCCCCCTTCTCCTCCGATAGACGCTGAGACCGACGACGCTGCACCAGGATACGACTACACTACCGACGAGCAGCCCGTTGACGACCCCTCTCTCTTGCCAGAGCAACCAGGCAAGCCCCCCCCTTGAGCATCCAGATATCGCCCATTCTATTCTCCTGCTTGCATTAGATTTTGCTACTGTTAATGTATGCTCCTATTCTGATGCATAGAAGTCATTGCTCAACCTCTACATCTAAAACATAGAACGGGTTAACCTTATCTTTATGTCTTTAGCTAACAATATTCTGTATCCAGCACACACTCCATATTATTTGCAAATGAGGAAACTTTTTAAACCATCAAAATAACCATGTGGTACACTAAATCAAGCCTTCTTTTTAAGTACTTATAACATTTGCTAAGTGTTTGATTTATTTTAATGTCATAAACACTTTATAATGGCATTAATTATTTTCTAAAACTACGTGATTTTATTTTTACATTTTGTAGGAATTTTATAAAAATGTCACGAAAATATTTTTCAAAGACGTGGACATTTTGTAAATGTTAGAAACATTATTGTAGTGTTACCAAATTTTTTCTGAATTATGCAAACATTTTTGTACATGGATAATTTTTTTTTCAAAATGTTGAACATATTTTTGAGACACGTGAACAATTGTGAAATGTCATGATTTTTTTATTGCTATTCACATTTTCTAAAAGTTGGACAAACATTTTGTTACACTACATGCACATTATTTAAATTATTTATGTACACATTTAAAATTTGGTAAAAAAACATTATTTTAATATATGTATTTAAAATATTTCAAAATATAAAAAAATGTCAAAATCAAAAAGGTAATAAAGGAACAAAATAACAAATGGATGGGTAACAATGGATAGTTTTATGCAAGCGAGTTAACCCAGGTATGCAGAACTGACGTCTAGTCAGTAGTACTCAACAGCTCGGTTATCTAAAGACAAGGAACTTACACCTATGGAAGATTAGCATTGTACTGCAAGCGAGTTGAGTTGTACAATATTATTCGACGGCGAGCCATTTAAAAGGAAAGATTTTATCCGAGAATTATAATTGTTCTTTATCATGTGTTATGCAACTTTACTTTTAGATAGTAGTGATTCATTTGAGTTGTGTAGCCCCCATCGCTTCAAAGATGCCTTCCTCATAAGATAAAAGTAAAACGGAGAAGAGATAAATTTTGAGTGCTTCTAAATTGAAGTATTTCTCACTCTATTGGTGCATTACTTCTTATTTAGTTAAGCATCTAAAGAATGGTTCTCATAGTAGATTTCATGAATTAATCGCATTCACGTACTACTAAATTGAATTGTAGCTTGGTCAAACTTGGCCTAACAAACGACACAAAAAAAATTGTACATTGTTTTAACATTTTTTTTAAATGTGATGACCATATTTTTGAAACACATGAACACTTTTCCAATGTCATGAATATTTTTTTGAATGCAATCAGAATTTTCTAAGATTTGCTCAAACTTTTTGTTACACTGCATGCACAATGCTTAAACGTGTGATATACGCTTTTAAACTTTTAAGAAAATGATTTTTTTGAAAAAGTGTAAATGAAGGCCAAGAAAATGACAAAATAAACAAAACAAATTACAAATGAAGGTAACTATTATAAAAAGGTGCATAGTAGTAAAGGTCCAACCCACTAATGCGTTCTCTTGTGGTGAGGCGAGCTACCATCTCGCAACAGGACATAGCCTCCCCCACCCCTCCCCCCCCACGCTCCCATAATGGTGTCGCTTGTCCTCCTAGAGGTAGGTTGTGGGCCAAGTTCCACAGGTGCCTGCCTACTTTAATTTCATGAAATAGGAAAGAAAAAGGTTGCGCAAAATTGTGATGGATCGTTGTGCTGTAGTGCATCCGTGCAATTGTTCTTTATGTAGAGGAATAATGGATGGGAACACCTAAAAGTTTATTGAAACTGGGTTCACCCAGATATACAAAACAAATGTGAAGTCAGCAGTAGTCAACAACTCGGTTATCGACAGATGAGGAACATACCCCTAAGGAAAGTTTAGATTATACTCCAAGCTAGTTGAGGTGTACAATATTATTCGACGAATAGCCATCTAAAAGGCAAGATTTTATCCCCGAATAGTATTTGTTCTTTATCAAGGTTTTTGCAACTTAACTTTTAGATACTAGGGTTTCAGCTAAACTTTGTAACCCCCTTCGCTTTAAAGATGCTGTCATTACATGATAGAAGCACAATGAAGAAAGAGGTAAAATTATTGAGCGATTCCCGATTGAAATATTTGTCACTCTATGGGTGCATTACTTCATATTTAGTTGAGAATCTTGACAATGGTTCTAATAGTAATTTTCTTGAATTTATTGCGTACTGGAAACCTAAATGGTATCTCGGTCAAACATGGCCTAAAAACTTGCTAAAATAAATATATAAACACTTGCTAAATTAAATATATACACACTAGTGGTACGCCTATATATGTGCTTGTTATTAAATTAATCATCCTTTAATATAACCATTATAGAATCTTATCTACTCCAAGCGATGGAGAATGAACAACCACCAAATCCTGACGCATATGACACCCTCCTACTATATATACGTTGAATATATAGCGTAGAAGCACGCAAGTGTGTGCCGTGGGGTTTGCATTTGTAGTCCTCTTTTTACTCAACAGCAAAGAAGGGAAACGGACACAACTAAATCCTAGCTTTGGGTTCATTTATTTCACTCCATCTGGCCTATAATTCTTTGCATTTCTAGGCATGGACTGTGCACCATCTAAACTACGGTACCACTATCAAGGTAATTCCGTCAGATCATGACACACATTTCTAGATTGTCACCTGCTCTTGGACGATTTTACCGAGTCCCTCGGGGTCATTAAGAAAGTGGCCGGTGTCTTCTGATACTAACAACATCGATCAAGAATGAACGACCATGCAACGTTAATTTTATAGGTTGACCATATGTCAAGGGCTAGACATGTATGCAGTTAATACAAGTATATGATGTTCAGCTGTGCACCATTGTATGTTTTTAGTTGATGTCTCTCTATCTCTATCTCCCCCCCCCACCCCCCCTCTGTGTGTGTGTATTTTCGTTGCATTTCAATGTTCAATTCGCATTCAATCTTTTCCGTACTACCACATAATCGGTTATCACAATCGTGCTTGCAATAGACTGTCAAAATCTACACCATGGTAAGTCATATCCTAGATGTCTTTTGTTCAAATCCATCTTGGACCACCTATTATTTAAATATATCAACCTCTTCACTTCTTGTGCAATTTTTTTAGTACTTGTAGTTAAAGAACACGTTGCCTATTGGTAACCTATAGAATCAAGATTTGCAGTGAAATTGCTTACATGAAAGTTAAAATGTATTTGACAAAAAATAGAACTTAACAGCTCAAGGAAGTGCAAACATGTGATAACTAGGCCTGGTGTAACCCTTTGCCATGCGCATCAGGTGTCAGGATAGGCCAACTTCTCGCTTTTACCTGCTCTCCGAGATATGCCCTGAGTCCCAAAGCCCAATGTGGGTAAGAATAACATATAAATTTGTTGTTGGCAAGTCACGTACATCCACTGGACAAGAATCCAGGTTACACCCTTGCAACTCCTCCAATCGCCACGCAATGCAATGATACGATGGACACACTAACATATCCTATGAGTGTCCATTGATTTCTTTAGTTTTCTTATTTTATCTCCTGTCCCTTTGCTCTCGCTTTGCCTGGTTTCTCCCTTCTCGCCTATCACCCCTTTCTCTTTCCACGTCAAATCCTACCCCGCCCCCCCCCACTTCAATTGTTGCTACAAGAGAGCCAAGGTAGCGCTACCGTGCTACAACCCATGCACCTTACATACACTGCCTAAGGCAAGTTTGATAAGGTATAGGAGACCAGCATTACAAGATGAAGTTGCGGCAGCAACATCCGCCATGTGCTTTAAGGTAGTAGTGGTATCCTAGACGTGTTCCAACCACAACACAAAAATGATAAGTGTGTGATGAAAGTTTGTGCGAGTGGTTTAACACAATCGAAATTTGAACACATGATCTAGTTGATGTTTTTTGGAATCTGAACTGAAAGCCTCCCAAAATGAGTTTCCTTCGAATCTCATCTGGAAGGTCCAATAAACTAGGTGTTCATTTCAATGTTTGTTTGAATTTAATCAACTTATAGTTTGTTTGAATTTCAGTTGGAAATCCCTAAATTGCTGTTTTTGTACATCTTACTTCAAAAGGCTGAATTTGGAAGTGTTGAAGTTCAACACGAAGGATGGATGCGCCATGGTGCGGCTGATGAGAATGGCGGTGCTGAATAGAAATGCATATGTGGATTTAATACTATTCTCAATGTAAATTTACTAGTTACTACCAAATGCAGCAGAAAGTAGAGAAAACAACCTTATAGAACTGTGGGTTGGTGAGATTCTTGAGAGCAAGCACTACCAATCTACTCAACCTAGTTGATACAAATGTTTTTCAGCTAAACCACCCATGTACAACATCTAATAGTTTGCATGATAGTCCAAAGAGCAAATAAAACCTCAGATTTCAGGGATAAAGCAATAAGCATTAAGAACATGCATTTCCTTTAATGACAGGACTCGAAGTATGGTACAAAGCTTCATTAATTTTCCAGAAGTGAGTTATGTATGTTGGGTTACTTCTACCTTAAGTGACAAAACTGGGACATTATCATTAATCCAATAAAGGATGTTGGAGTACTCGCCTCCTGGCACATTAGTGTTATAGAGTCCTTCCGTGCCATCTATTGCGTGGTGACCTCGCGCTGATACCTTCCTTGCACTCTCCGCACCATCCGATGTCCACGGTCGACCCGCAACTAGATGTTTTTCCTTAGGTTCCAGGATGCATGGCCGTGGGCCACGTTCTTGTGGGGGTTATCATCGTACATGTGTCCACTGTCCCGCGCGCCGCTCTGCGCGCGACGGGTGCTCTCGGGCAGTGCTTTCAACGTCATTTGCCCCCTGTCGGGCTGCGCCGATCGTGCGAGCCGGACACGCCCATACACCCGGCTCGGTGTGTGACTGTTCATGACATTTATAAAATTATATATTGTACAAAAATGTTTGAGTAATTTAGAAAAAAATGTACCCTAATATTCAAATAGTGAGCATGACATTTGAAAAATAGTCAAGTGTTACAAAATATGTTCATGACATTTTTAGAAAATGCCTATAAATGTAAAAACAATCACGTAACTTTTGAAAATGTTTCGTACTATTAAAAAAAATGTTCCTGACATTTAACGAAAATATTCCAACACTTAACAAATGTTATATCTACTCTAAAATAAGGCTTGATTCAATGTAGCACATGAATCTTTTTGGGAATTTAAAATGTTTGATTGTTTGTCATTAATACGTGGTGTGCGTTGGATAGAGAATATTATTAAGCTTGAGACATAAAGGTAAGGTTGCCCCTTTCTATGTTTCTGATGCAGAGGTTAAGCAAAGGCTTCTATAATATCCATTCTCGCCAAGAATTTCGTATTTGAGAAAAACAAATAGATAAAACTCAATAAAAAATTGTACGAGTTGTCAAATGTCTACCACACAATGTCAGTCATAACTTATTTTGAGGATAAGGATACTCCATATAGTTGGGCTGTTTTCACTAAGATTTTGTCCACCTTGGCATTTGAAAGGAAGAGAAAAACAGAATCAAATTGTATGATAGGAAAGAAGTGTTGTCCACAAATAATCACATAGGATGCACACTATACCACAACTAATAAGGATAATGTTAAGGTTGCAAACTTGGGAGGTTGCTAAACTCTTTATATCAGTGATGTAACACCCCCTATCATTAGCTACAGTAATCACTTTTGATAATGACATGTCAGCAAGCTTAATAGTGCATAATCATCATTAGCATCATATTGCATTTTAACTCCTAACTCAAATTCAAATTTAAATGAAAGTGAAATATAAAAGTTGTGCAACATAGAAACTAAAATGTTCGATAAATAGCATATATTGCAGAGACTATTCAAAAATTGAAACCAATAATTACTAAAATAATTAGGTGGCTCAAACATTATCAAAACAGTAAGGATTAATGCATTTTAATTATTATAAAAATTGTGTGAACTCGTAAACGGTCTCCTAACTAATTTTTGGTAGTAGTAGGTATTCTGCCTAGTAGTTATTGAGCAATTGCCATGTTTTTAAAAACATTTGGTGGCCTCTAACTATTTACTAAACCGGAGGATATTGATTAAATAAAAAGAAAACGAAAGAAAAGAAAAACAAAACAGAAAATAAAAAAAAAGCAACCACCCCACCCCCCCTCCCCCCACCCCCCCACCCAACCACCCCCCCCCCACCACCCCCACCCCCTCCAACACCAACTCCCCAACCTCCCCGGAACCCTCCACCCCCCCCCCCCCCCACCCCCAACCGCCCCCCCAACCGCGACCCCACGCCCTGTCGGCCGACCCGTACCGCCCCCCCACACCTCGCAGCCCCCCCGCGCCCCCCCCGCCCGGTCCCCCTACACTGACCCACTTCCCGACCGCCCGAACCCTCGCACCCCCTGCCCCATCCCCACCCCCCACCAACACCCCGCCCCCCCCCCCCCCCCCGGCCCAACTGGGCCTCACCCCCCCTGCCCCCTGCCCCCCCACTCCCTTATCCCCTGGGCATCGAACCCTAGCCACCGACACCCCCACACCCCCACCTCGCTCACTCCCCCCCACCCGATCCAGAACCGGATCGGGCCCGCGCCCCCGACGCGCCCGACGCCCCCCGTCCCGCCGTCGCCTCTCACCACCACGCCGCCCCCCCCGTCGCCGACCATCGTCGCCCTCGCCTCCCCGCGCCCACTGCCCAGACCCTGCTTCCTACGGTGAGGCCGGCCCCGGCCTCTCCCCTCTCTCGCGCCTCGCTCGCCCCCGCCCCGCCGCGCTCACCGCGCCCCGCATCGCGCCGCGAGCCTCGCCCTGCTCATCCCATCGCCGCGCTCCCCCCGCTGCTCGCCCCTGCCGCTGCGCCCACGGCCCACACGCGCGCCCTCCGCACTGCTGCCCCGCCCCGCGTGCCCGTCGCCGCCCCACCCCCCGCGTCGCCGTCCCCTGCACGCGCCCGCGCGCCCGCGCCGCTCGCCGCGCCCGCGTCCGTGGCCCCTGGGCCACTGATCCAAGGGCCCAGTGCCCCAGTGCCACTGCCGCTGGGCCCAACCCCCTTGGCCCAATGACAACGGGCCCCGCCCGAAAAACGTTTAAGAAAAAAAGAAAAAAAAAAAATAAAATAAAAATAAAATAATTAATAATTAATTAATTGTTATTTAATTAGTTAATTAATTAGGTTATTAACTCTGATTAGATTAATCTAATTTAATTAATTAGTTTAATTAATTGTTAATTATTAGTTAACCCTAATTAACCTACAGTCTATGACAGGTGGGACCACCTGTCAGATGGCTGCTGACGTCAGCATGATGTCATGCTGATGTCATCGCAGCACTGTTTCGGATAATGTTAATTTAAATATTTAAATAAATTCTAGAAATTAATAAAAACTTTAGAAAATCATATTAAAAAACCGTAACTCCGATGAAAATACTTTATACATGAAACTTGCTTAGAATTTTGATACGAACCCGAATACGTCCTCCTATTCCCGTCAGACGCCCATAGCTATATGAACGTTGAACTTTTAGACCGATTTCGATAAATGAATAGTGCCCAACTTTAATTAAATAAATCCAATAAATTCCTAAATTAACTAAATCATTTAGTTAGCAGTAGAACACCCCCATACATTTAGGCATGTCATACATATTGTTGCATTATCGCCGTGAATTTATTGTTTCTCTCCCCCCCTTCTCCTCCGATAGACGCTGAGACCGACGACGCTGCACCAGGATACGACTACATCACCGACGAGCAGCCCGTTGACGACCCCTCTCTCTTGCCAGAGCAACCAGCAAGCCCCCCCCTTGAGCATCCAGATATCGCCCATTCTATTCTCCTGCTTGCATTAGATTTTGCTACTGTTAATGTATGCTCCTATTCTGATGCATAGAAGTCATTGCTCAACTCTACATCTAAAACATAGAACGGGTTAACCTTATCTTTATGTCTTTAGCTAACAATATTCTGTATCCAGCACCACCATCCATTATTTGCAAATGAGGAAACTTTTTAAAACCATCAAAATAACCATGTGGTACACAAATCAAGCCTTCTTTTAGTACTTATAACATTTGCTAAGTGTTTGATTATTTTAATGTCATAAACACTTTAAATGGCATTAATTATTTTCTAAAACTACGTGATTTTATTTTTACATTTTGTAGGAATTTTATAAAAATGTCACGAAAATATTTTTCAAAGACGTGGACATTTTGTAATGTTAGAAACATTATTGTAGTGTTACCAAATTTTTTCTGAATTATGCAACATTTTGTACATGGATAATTTTTTTTTCAAAATGTTGAACATATTTTTGAGACACGTGAACAATTGTGAAATGTCATGATTTTTTTATTGCTATTCACTTTTCTAAAAGTTGGACAAACATTTTGTTACACTACATGCACTATTTAAATTATTTATGTACACATTTAAAATTTGGTAAAAAAACATTATTTTAATATATGTATTAAAATATTTCAAAATATAAAAAAATGTCAAAATCAAAAAGGTAATAAAGGAACAAAATAACAAAGTGATGGGTAACAATGGATAGTTTTATGCAAGCAGTTAACCCAGGTATGCAGAACTGACGTCTAGTCAGTAGTACTCAACACTCGGTTATCTAAAGACAGGAACTTACACCATGAAGATAGCATTGTACTGCAAGCGAGTTGAGTTGTACAATATTTTCGACGGCGAGCCATTTAAAAGGAAAGATTTTATCCGAGAATTATAATTGTTCTTTTCTCATGTTTTATGCAACTTTACTTTTAGATGTAGTGATTCATTTGAGTTGTGTAGCCCCCATCGCTTAACAAGATGCCTTCCTCAGATAAAAGTAAAACGGAGAAGAGATAAATTTTGAGTGCTTCTAAATTGAGTATTTCTCACTCTTTGGTGCATTACTTCTTATTTAGTTAAGCATCTAAAGAATGGTTCTCATAGTGATTTCATGAATTAATGGCATTCACGTACTACTAAATTGAATTGTAGTTGGTCAAACTTGGCCTAACAACGACACAAAAAAAATTGTACATTGTTTTAAAATTTTTTTTAAATGTGATGACCATATTTTTGAAACACATGACACTTTTCCAATGTCATGAATATTTTTTTGAATGCAATCAGAATTTCTAAGATTTGCTCAAACTTTTTGTTACACTCATGCACAATGCTTAAACGTGTGATATACGCTTTTAAACTTTTAAGAAAATGATTTTTTTGAAAAACAG